>CM065808.1:134519968-135761843 GCA_033398695.1 Orobanche coerulescens
CAAGTTATATGGTCACAGTCAGTCAAACCCTATCTGTACTTGACGCTATGCGTGAGTTAATGCAAATCGAGATCACTGATCTCTCGTGTATCCAATACAACTAGCTCCAATGCTTTGGCCAAAGACTGATGATCTCATCTGCCAATAACCGCGTAAGACATATACTCATTCACTTACAGGAGAAAGAATCCTATCTTGACATTAGTAGAACCTTCTACTTGCCCGTCAAGATGCACGTCGAGGTTGACCCCCACCTTCTGGTTTTATGGGTCGAACTACTCTAATGAAAATCTTAACTTCACAAGCACATCCCTACTAAATCCTCAAGTCGAAGGTTCACGAACACCTATCACAACCTTTCGATTCCGTCATTGACTGTCACGAAGTTGAATCCGTGTGACGAATCAAGGGTGAGTCAGTTCGAGTATACTAATCTCATTAGCATAACTATAACGTGTGCTCTCACTAACAAATAGTGATCGACAGGCACTGTCCAAGTCAAAGAACACGTCATACAAGTCTTCACATAAACTTAACGCCCAGTCAAGTTTCATCGACTTGCGAATGATTAATTATTTGAGATATAAACCTTTCCAATGCCGATCCCCTTATCCAATAAGGAGTGGAATGTTTTGCTCTCAAATACACGGACTAGTTTCTATATATATTTATGAGTCGAGAATGCCAGTGACTACCAGTAAATATAGAAACATACAATTGCCTTCTAATAATGATTTACATAATAACAAGTACAATGCCCTCACTCTTACATCCTCTGAGTGGCATTCGAGGGCATACTCCTAACAATCTCCCATTTGCAATCAATGCCACACACTGTGATATCTAATACCCATGTTCTCCAGATAACGCTCCAACCTATCTGAGAAAGTGGCTTGGTCAGTGGATTAGCATCGTCTACTGAGTCTACTTTACGCAGCACAATGTATCCTTTGCGAACAAATTCTCTCACGAGATGATACTTTCTTTCAATTTGTTTTGTACTGTTGTGAAACCTGGGCTCCTAGTCCTGTGCTACTGCTCCATCATTATCGCATAAAAAATGAAAATAGGCAGCGCAGAACATGGTATCACTTGAAGTTCACCTAGTAACTTCTTAATCCAAAACCCTTCCTTTGGAGACCTACGAGGCCGCTTGATACTCAGCCTAACAGGTGGAATTAGCAGTTGCGCTATGCTTGGGACTATGCCAAGATACTACTCCTCCATTAAGAGTAAAATGTAACCAGAAGTAGACATAGAGTCGTCTTTCTGTCCTTGGAAGTCTGAATCAATGAAGCCCTTCACATTCAGTTCTCCACCACCATGCATAAGAACCAGATCTCTACTCCTTCTCAAGTACTTGAGAACGTTCTTTACGGTGGTCCAATGTTCCCTACATGGGTTTGCTTAAAACCTACTTACCACGCTCCCAGCGTGCACAATATTAGGTCTTGTAAACAAAATGGCATACATAAGGCTACCCACGGCCGAAGCATATGGCATATTACTCATTTCCTTTTGTTGTTCCTCACTTTGAGGACACATGTTCGAGGTGAGTTTTATTCCATGTCGCATCGGTATGAACCCTCTTATAGAATCATCCATTTTAAAACGTTTTAAGATCTTATCTATATAGAGGGCTTGGGAGAGACCTATCATTCTCTTCGCTCTATCCCAGTAGAGTTGAATCCAAAGAATATAGGTTTCTTCTCCCAAGTCTTTCATAGAGAACCTACTCGAAAGCCAAGCTTTTACAGAACTGAGCATTCCCACATCATTTCCAATTAGTAGAATGTCATCTACATATAATACTAAAAATGCGATCTTGCTCCCACTAACCCTCATGTATACACAAAGTTTCTCTTCATTTTGCACGAAGTCAAACTCTTTGACAGGTTCACCAAAAACGAAGGTCCCAACTTCGTGAAGTCTGCTACAGTTCATTTCACGGAGTCTACATCCATCATCGCTTGGTCATAGGTCATGGGGTCAGTCTAATGATTATCACCTGGAACCTCATGGAGACCCCGTTCCTACAGGTGCATAAAGCCATACCTCTCAGGTAATTCAGAAGGTTTGGTTCCAACTTCTTGTACAGGTGCCTCCTAAGGGGTTTCATTGTATTATTCTAAAAAACACTTCTACCTGCTCCACCTTCCTGAATGAACTCATCTTCCAGGAAGTTTGCTTGCAAAGAAACAATGATCTTTCAATCTTCGAGCATGTAGAATAGATAACCCAACGTCCCATATGGGAATCTAATGAAACGTCCCTTAATGGACCTTGCTTCCAACTTCTCCGCCTTAGTCCTCTTGACATAGGCGGGACATCCCCAAATCCTAATATGACTAAGACTTGGTTTCCTGCCCTCCCACATCTCATATGGAGTTTTTAGGAAAGGATTTGGAAGGACATCTGTTCAAGATATAATCAGCAGTCAGGAGCACATACCCCCACAGGTAAATTGGTATGTCGGTGTAGCTAAGCATGGAACAAACCATGTCCAACAAGGTTCGGTTCCTTCTTTACGATACACCATTCAACTGAGAAGTTCATGGAGGTATTTGTTGTGACACTATTCCCTACTCCTTTAGGAACTCGTCAAACTCTATACTCATATATTTTCTACTTGTGTCCGATCTAAGTGCTTTGATATGATTACCAGTCTGCTTTTCGATAAGGGCCTAAAATTCCTGGAATTTCTCAAAAGGCCTCGGATTTATGTTTCATTAATTATACACAACCATACCTAATATGATCATCCGTAAAAGTAATGAAATACTGATATCCATCACGTGCTGCTTCTAAAGCACTACATACGTTGGTATGGACTAATCCAAGTTTATCAGTGGCTCTTTCAAAAGACCCCATGAAGGGGGACTCAGTCATTTTGCCTTTAAGGAAAGATTCACAAGTTGGAAAGGGATCTGATCCCAATGGACCCATAAGTCCATCCTTTTCCATTTTGTAAACCATGGTCTGACCAACATGACCAAGTCTAAGATGCCATTTCAAAACTTGATGAGTTTCATCCCTACCACGCTTCCTAGTCATAGTATTCACAACGACTTTGTTACTTAGTTTTAGATGATACAATTCATTTAACAATGTGGCAGTGCCAACTAGTTTATTTTGAAAATAAATTTTGCAGGAACCGTCACCAATGAAAAATGAAAAGCCTTTCCGATCCTTGACCAGAATGGATACAATGTTCTTATGACCTTGGGAAATACTAGTACATCATCTAATGTTAAAACAAAGCCGGATTCCAAATCCAAAAGAAGTGATCTTATATCAGTTGCTTCGACACTATGTCCGCTTTCGATAGTAATCATTACTTCCCCAGCTCCAAGTTTTCTACTTTGTTCTAAATCTTGATTCACGGTACAAATGTGAGAAGTAGAACCTGAATCTAGTATCCAAGAAGTAGAAAAGACGGTAGCATAATAATTTGTTTCCAAAACTAAAATTTCCGCACCTGAAGTGACTTGAAGCTTCAGAACCATCGGGGCCTTGCCCTTTCCTTTAAAGTCCTTGCTTTGTGGGCCCATCTGCTTCTTGGTCTTTTCCTTCTTATTCTTGGACCTCCGAGATCCAGAATAAATAACAAGGGCAGACTCCTTCACCACGGAGTTTTCATCTGAGACTTAGCGGTTACTAGTTTGATCATCAACCCTACTAAATTGCAAGCAATCTCGTTGCAGTTGAAGTTCATAACAAATTGTGAGAAGGAATAGGAAGAGATTGCAGGATAAGGTCGGTTTGTAGAGAAGCATGCATACTAAAATCAAAAGCCTCTAATCTCTCGATCATAGAGATCATTTTGAGGACATGGTCCCTGACTTTCTCACCTTTCTTCATCTTGGCACCGAAAAGCTCTTTAGATATCTCATATCTAGCAGTTCGACTATGCTCAACATAAAGCTCGGTTAAGTGAGATAAAATCTGCCTAGTAGAATTCATTTACTCATGAGCTTTTTGAATCTCATTAGACATAGAGACCATCATGTATCCACGGACTCTTATGTCATCCTTAACCCACTTTTCATGGTTTTCAACATCTTACTGATTGGCTCTGGTCCTCACCGGAGCCACCGAAATGTCCGCCTCCAAGACGTATCCTAGCGCCTCCACACTGAGGACTATCATCAAGTTGCGGAGCCAGTCTACAAAGTTAAGCCTAATTCAGGTGAGTTTCCATCATACCTTGTATATTACATACGTTCACTTCATTAAATCTCACTTCTTTGTTTTTTTTATCCATCTCGAGCGTCTTCGACTCCTTCTTGATTTATTGTTGTTTTTCTTTGTTTTATCAACTTATCATCAAAACCTCTAATTTGAATGTGTGGAATAAAATGTTCCAACAGGAGGCTATAAGATGAATAGGAAGTGTACAAGCGGTACTTGTCACTTTCTTAGACCTAGACTTATGTCGTGGTTCAGTAAGAAGCAATTGGCCAACTCGCTTTCTATAGCGAAGTCGGAATATTATGCCGCTGGAAGTTGCTGTATGCAGATTCTCTGGATGCAACAGCAACTACAGATTATGGAATCAGTGCCAGAGAGACGCCAATCATGTGCGATAGCACGAGTGCAATTGCAATAATGCACAACCCTGTATTGCACTAGCGGACTAAGCATATTGATATGAAGCATCACTTCATCAAGAATCATGTTGAGAATAAGGATGTTCAGATCGAGAAAATTCATACAGATATTCAATTGGCCGACATCTTTACAAAACCTCTCAGCACAACCAGATTCTGCATGCTTCGTCAAGAATTGGGAATGCTACAGCCCGAGTCCCTGTAATTTTTTACATTATTAATCATTAATTGAGGGGGAATGCTATAAGACCTAAGAATAGAGTATCCACTTTAATTAATTGTACACTCCGAACAAGTCATACCTTACTGTAGGAAAAAGGAGGCATAAAACCTTCCTACAGTTGACGTGTGCATTAATTAAGGGGGAATACAGTACTATTGGGATATTCTATTCCACATAATCATAAATTGGTTTTGATGATGAGCTGATGATGTTAATGATGAGTTGATGATTTTGTCGATAAAAGAAAACAACAATAGAACGAAGCAAAACAACAAGGAGTCAAAGTTGCACAAGCTGGGCAAAAAGAAAATAACGCACGCTAGTAAACAAACTAGCGCATGCTAGTAAACAAACTAGCGCACGCTAAATAGAGTACTTAACGTACGCTATTCAACAGCTAAAACGTACGTAATGAGAACTCACTTGAAGGGAGACAAGTGCAGCTGACATGTTTAACGCATGCTACATGAAGTGAATAACGCACGCTAAATGACCGAGTTAGTGCAAGCTAGGAAAAAAGCTAACGCAAACGAAGGAATATATCCGTTGTGAAGACTTTCAACACGGAGCTCACGCGGAATCTGAAAAGTGAAGTTTGAATTGAAAGATTAAGTTTGAACAGATAGCGCACGCTTTGACAAGAAATAAGCATATGCTAAGTTTGAAAAATGTCCGTTGGACAGAAGACTTTTAGCATCAGACCGTTGTAAACGAAGACCAGCTAGCACATGCTACACGTTAAGGTTAACGCACGCTAAAGGGAAGAAGCAAAAGCTACTGGACTAAACGGATCAACAGTTAATGTGCATAACCATGCAATATTAATGTACGTAACAGGGATTAGCGCATGCTACATAGGGAAAATAGTGCACACTAATGAAGACAGCCAGTAACGGCTAGTTAAGGTTTTATGCCTATAAATATCAAGTCGTTTGGTATCATTCTATACAACAACTCCAAGCAAATCATATATGCATCTGATATTGTTATATTCATATTTGTTGTTGTAATCAAGCTATATTGTCAAGTGTTTGAGTATTAATACACGAAAATATATACATGAAAGTAAAGAAAGGATTGTAGATTGATTCGGTGTTATTTGAATCATTGATCCGGCATTATTAGAATCATACCTAAATCCATGTAAGGTTTGTCTAGTACCAATCGAAAGCTAGATAGGTTACTTCCTTGTCCGATAGAAAAGGAAAACGATTTAACTTGGACCGACATAAGACAAGAGTGTACCGATTTATCTCGGACCGGTAGAAGATGAGATTGTAACGGTATCCCTCATACCGATAGAAGACCAGGTGTATAGGTTGATCTTAAGCCTATAGAAAAAGATACGGAGAGAGGACGTAGGCACAATTGGCCGAACGTCTATAAATCTTGTGTCGTTTATCTTCCGCAATTTAATTACACTTCCGCAAACGCAAAAGAGTTTGAAAACTCTACTCCGCGATATTATTCCGCACCATTCTAAGTGGGGTGCCAATTCACAACAAGTACGACCCATGAATACAGTATTAATCCAAGAATTGTTGTACGAATTAAATCCTATATGTACCTTTTAAGGGGGAACACTATATTTTCGCGAATACAGCACATACACTGTAGGATGTCAATTAATATTATAATATTATTCTATTCGTATAGGAAATGTTTTAAGTCCACGTGCCCTGTGTAAAATTCAAACGTATTATCCTTTAATGGTTTTGAAGACATCTGGACTTTATTGCCTCAAATACCGCGATTTCAATAATTTCAAACCACCATTTTGTGCAATAAGAAAATATGAACTGTCAGAAGTGGGAACGCTCATAATTTAAGAAACAGATGGATCAGATGTACTAGTTACTCTGAATCCATCCTGTATGTTATTTTAAAAGACAGTTCTCATCCCTTAAATCTGACCATTAACTGTATAACCCCTCTTCCCTGCACCCTATAAAAGGACTGTATCTTGCTCCCTTAGACTCTTTACGCTTTTAGCAAATTAAACGAGTCTTAAGCAAACAATCTATATATCTTCGGCGATTTTCTGAATTTTTCTGTGTGATTCTCTGTTACTTCACACCTTTTCAACTACATAATGTCAACTTCACAGACATCTTCCCTTTCGATGAAGAAGAAAGAAACCATAATTGATGGGCGTATCTTCGCCAGGTCCATTGTAATGGAAAGAAACAATCTTGAAGGAGAAGACAACGTTGGGATGGAAGTTGTTGTTTCCAGGGTGAAACAGCAAGGGCTGTACCGCCTTGCTAGTCACCATGCTAATCTGTACGACGAGCAGATCGTGGAGGAATACTATTTAGACGCATCATTTAAGTACTCATCTCAAAGGAGAGGAGGTGAGATTTCTGACATCTCTGTTACGGATCAAGGGATTGAGATCTCTGTGAATAGAGAACTGTTGGAGAAGTTGTACAGGCTACCGTCTGATGGCCTGAAAATTGAAGAAGTAGAGACCTTCAGGTCGGAAAGCCTACTGACAGCCTACTGGAAGCTGTTCGCTGGAGATGAGAGGGCTAATAATGTCCGCCCCTCATGCCACAAGTAAAACTTTACACTACTGTACGTCTATCTGCACGACTTATGTTGCCGGGTGGTTGAGAACTGGACATGAGCCTTTGAAATGTGCACCAACCTCCGCTTCAGAATGATGGTGGTCATCATGTTTGGAAAGAAGGTGAACTGGTGTCAAATTTTGTTGAGAAAAATTCAAAAAGAGGCTGCCAAGCCTGAATCTGCCAAGAAATCCTTCGGCCTCATCCTGAATTACATCCTTACTCATTGTAGAGTGAAACAGTCTGCTGATGCCGAGAAGATTGGCACCGGGAAGTTTATTGGGTGGATGAAGCCTACTGTGTTCAACAAAACTTCTCTGCTTGCTAAGAGGCCCCATCCCCGAAGCATGTTGATTTCGAGTGACCCGAGGGACGCCATTATGAGGATATCGAACAAGGAGAAGAAGAGGAAGATAAGTGTTTCGGACAGTCGCTTGCCTCATGCTGTCGAGAAGAAGAAGAAGAAGAAGAAGAAGAAGAAGAAGAAGAAGAAGAAGAAGAAGAAGACCAAGAAGTCTTCTAAGGCCGAGCCTACAGTGACAGCAGCGGTCACTGTAGATGTTCCTTCTTTACCTATAGCTCAACCAACCCAGAGGGCGCAACCCCTTTGGAAGAAACAGTTGCTGCTAAAACAGCAGATCCTGAGCCTGTGGCGGTTATGACGGATGACCAACTGTTTGCCAAGTTGGAAGGTTCCGACGAGTCAGCTTCCCCTTGGGAGTCAAAAGTCATTACTCCAAACAGGGTACCCACACCCGTATGGAGTCCCAATTCCCACAGGGTACCATCCCCTGTTCGAGATCCCTCTCCACAACAGGATCCCATACCTATTGCGGACCCCATCCGGACGGTAGACCCAACTACTGTATGGAGTCCCTCCCAACTGACATTATAAATAATACTCTCCTCCATGTTCAAATCGAGGAAGCTTACGAACGCTTCAAAATATGGAAGTCTTACAGGGTCACCCCGTATGACACCCTGTATCATTGAGCCGACTCGAAGGATGAGGAATTATTTGCTTTGGAGGTCATGGACACCCAGAATGTCAAAGTCCTGATCCACTGGGAGGATCACTTTTTTCGCGAGCTATCTCCAACTACTACACGGCAAAAGATAAGGCTAGACTCAAAGGGAAGTCACAGTCCAGTGAAAAAGCTCCATCGCCCATCCACCACTCTGAACCCGAATCGAACGATGACGATGATACCCTCAGGCCGGTCTAAGGATCAGCCGCGAAGAGGTCGGGAAGTAGAGATGGCCAAACTCCAAAAACAACAGGGTCAGGGGACTTCTGACAGACAACATTTTCCTCCCCCGCAACAGGAAGCTGCTCAAGAACAAAAATAGGAGGAATCAGTCCTTCCTGTCATCTATGAAGAGCAAGCTGCTCCCGAACAGAATGCCCACCCTATCCACTAATATGAAGACGCTGCCAGCGCCATCCGCCAAGAGGAATCAGTTCATCTTCCGGATCAGGCCGAAGATGAGAGTCCGCAGGAGGATTCAGTCCCTCCTGTATATCCAACTATAGACGAGCAATCCAGACATGAGGAATCACTCCCTTCTATCTCCGAGACTGAACCTACAACACCTCCTTCTGAAGCCCCTACTTCTGAAGCTCCTGCTCTAGATGCCTCTGCATCTCCCATCTCTTTTAGCCCAAAATCAGATTCTGATGAAGGTTTTCTTCCAGAAGACAGACCATGATGACCCCGCCCTCATGTGGTTCTTCATCAACTTGGAGAACCTGAGGATTCAAAAATTGCACACCCTGGCTCCCCACGCACCGAATCCCACATAGAGCAACTCCACGCCATCGGTTGCCAAATAGTGTTTCTGCAGGATGCCGTCAAAGCACTGTACGACGTTGGAAAATAACTCGACTAGATGCGCGAGACTACACAGGATGAGCTACCCAAGCTGAAATCTACTATTAACAATGTGGAAGACGCCTTCCGTATGATGCCTACAGCATTGTGGCAGGCACTCAACCAACTCAAACAGCATCAGGAGCGGATCCTGTGACAGGAACAAGAAAATCTCAGAGTTGCCGAGGCCAAAACAGTTGCCGCCCTACAACATACCAGCACCAGACTCACTGAGCACGATCATAAGATCGATAATTTATGTTTAGTGGTCGGTACACTGGTTGAAAGCATCAAATATCTGAAGACCAAACAGGACGAGTCCATGAAGATCCTACATGAGATTCATACCAAGGTATCAGATATTGATGATGCCAAAAAAGGGGAAGAGTCCAGAGAGGCTGCCCGAAGATGGAGATTAGAGAGAGAGATAAATAGATGCAACGCTGGAAGAAAGTGTTGCTATTGCCATTGGACGATTGGCCACAACCGGGTCAAGTCAAGCTACAAAGGGATACAAGATGACTGGCTCTCGAACTGAGTTCTAGGATCCCAACATCCCATGGAAGAATAATATGCGTAAGCCATCTGAGATTCTGCTGCACACTGACTGACAGCCTTCAGCCGATGATCTGAAGAATTGGAAGACGAATGAACTGATGAGATACTTCTGTACGCTCATCAGGGAGTCTGCCTCCTTCAATAGGTTCAAGACCCTGGAGAACGCCGCAAATGAATTCTCAAGGCTGTTAGTGGAATGAAGGCTCCCTCTACATATGCTGATGAAATCCAAGCACGAGAAAGGTGAACGGCTCACCCATTATAAAGACTGGATCCTTTCTTACGATCAATCCCCTGGAGGAAGAAGCATTTATCGGGATCGAGGCAAGGACTACCTAGTCAACTGGTGGAAAGGAACTGTAAATGATCCTGACTGGAGACCATGGAAGCACTCTGATTATAAAAGCTAGCATGTTAGCCTTTACGATGTATTTCTTTCTTCTATAGGCTTAACAATGCAGTATGTATTAGTTTGTATATTTTTCAAGAACATCTAATTCTCCCATCATTATCAATAAGACTTGGTTTCTTGAAATATTACAACTGGTAATCTACGTTTATTGTTTTTACTGTTTGATTACGTAGTTTTGCTACATTTCAACAAGTACAAACTTGGTAATACTCAAAACTGTAAGAACCTGTTTGTGAACAGTTCATAGATTAAGTTGTATGCAATTAGAGTTTACTCTGTAAGATTGTGCCTACGCGCCAATCATAAGATCAGTTGTAATACACTTAAGTCATGTTGGATTTTTATTTTAGAACTTGCGTGCGAGCAGTTTAAATTTCTAGACTAAGTAATGAAGATCAGATCTATTGACAGAAGACTTGGAGACAGCCTCTCTATATCTAGAAGAAGGTATATAGAGGAAGTTTTGGCATTATCAAAAAGGGAGAAATTGTTAGGATAAATGTGTAATATCCGCATTTTTCCCTTCTCTTATTATTCTCATTTTAGTGCATTTTCGTTTTTAACAACTCGCTTGTAACCGTATTGACATTTTGAGGACATTTAATATTGAACTTTTTGTCGTTCGAGCTTGATTCGGACACATTTTACTCGATTTGATGTTTCATGTTGTTATTTCAGATATTATCGTAATCGTCGTTTGGAACCGCCGTTTCGGGGTTGCCAAAGATCCATCTCGTGTTATTATGGGCGTTGTGAGCTTTGTTTGGTGTTTCGACCATGTGTCGTACATTCCGGATGTTTGGGTCGTTTTGTAAATTTTCCCAAAAGTTTGGGAAAATTTCGTTTGTTGATTGTTTCTCCGAACCTTTGAGTAGTCGGGAATATGTTTTACTTCGGCATTTAAGTTCGTCGTTTCAGGTCCCTAACGTCCGTACCATCGTGAATTGTTCACCGTTGTATTTCGATTCTTTTCCGGTACCTCCCTCATTTCGTCGCTCGTACTCCACGAAAGGAATGTTACGTACATAACACCCTTTTGGTTACGTACGTAACGTTCTAGTGTATTTCGGTCCGCATTTATTCGCTTCTTGGTTACGTCGTAACACCCTTTGGTTACGTCGTAACGCCTTAGTGTATTTCACCAGCGATTACGCGCTTTTTGGTTACGTCGTAAGGCCCTTATGGCTTACGTCGTAATACGCTTACGTACGTTAGCATGTGGTGGCTAACGTACGTAACGCGGCCTGGGTTTATAAACCCAGGGGTTGACCGATTTCGGCCATTTTCACTCCTTCTCCTCCCCATCCGACTCCTAGGCGATCTTCTTGGCATTTCCGGCGATTTGAAGCTTGGTAACTCCGAGCCATCATCTTCCACGAGTTTTTGGAGCATATTATCAACCTCTAATCGTGTTCTCCATCATTATTCAAGGTAAACTCCTAAAACCTTGTTTTGGGTAATTGAAGGGGTTTTCATGTTTCGTCCGATTCGTTCCGTATGTTGCATTAATTCATGATGTACATGATTAATCTTGTTGATTTCGTTGGTTACCTTACGGATTCATGGTATATTTCGTAGTAATTTTGTAATCGAGAGGGTTTGGTTGTGATCCGCCCTCGTCGTTGTTTCTATACGAATATACATGAATCGTAGGCGGGTTTTCGGGTGTATACCAATTCCGTATTCATTTAGGATTGGTTGTGATTGTGTTCTTCGTATCGTTAGGTTCGTGATTATCGGCTCCTAACGGTCACCGGTGTTTTTCCTTCCGTTCGTTGCGTCGTTTATTATTCAAGGCAAGTATTCTTTTGGAAACCTTTATGCTTAACATGAAATGGTAATGTATATTGTGTGTGCTTTGCTCACCCTGGGAGGGTCCGACGGGGCCTCGGGGGAATCTATGACTTCACTCTGGATTCATGAGTTTGTTTCGCTAGCCAGCTCGGGAGGGTCCTTAGAGGCCTCGGGTGGGATTCGTGGCTTCGTCCCGGTCCTAGGCGATGCCTGTGCGTGATTTGTTTTATGAAATGGCCAGCTTGAGACGGTCCTTAGAGGCCTCGGGTGGGATTCGTGGCTTCGTCCCGGTCCTAGGCAAATGGTTTGACTATTTTTTTCCGGAAAAGACATGTCTGGTTTTGTTGGTTTTTGAAATGATATTGGTGCATGTACTATGAAATGTGTAAGCGATTGCCTTGATTACTTGTACTAGCGTAATTGCTAACCCCTTTGGGGGACCCGTTTTGGGGAAATTCTTGTTATGGATTTCAGGTTATGATCATCTGAACGAGCGAGCGCTGGGACAGTACGTGGATGTTGGCCAGGGTCGTTGACATGTGCACTCGAGTCTACATATTTCTTTTGTCCACTTCGATATGGTTGTTTACTATATTTATAAACTGATAGAATGTACTCGCGAGTACTTAGGCTTTTCAATTCAAACCCCGTGTTGTATTATTTTAAATTGCTACATTGTCGACTGTTGCTTATTTCGCCGGTTACTCCGGGCGTACCTTTACATGTTATATTATTTAAATGTGTGTTCTCGCTAACCGAGATGGTTAGTCGAGGGGTGTTTTCTAGTCGTATCCTGGTGGGTCCCATGTAGGGGTCCACGGCGCTATAATATACTCCGAATATCTCTGGGGTGTTACAAAATGTTCCTGTTTTGATAATTGCCAACATACAGCAAAGAAGTTGGAATGTCGTTAAGTATGAAAGTTGTTAGGATTCTCCATACAACCCATCCATATAGCAAAGAGATCTTATACAGAGCCCATCCTACAGAGCCTACTTCATACAGCAAGATAAATGGTACGTTGGATACGACAGTCGGATTGTAGATGTTTTACTTAGGAAAAGTAAAATACATCCAACAGGACTGAATAGAAAAAACTTTAAACTGTTGTGAGATAAACATTGTTTATTCATAAAGTATTCACGGTTAAAGCAGCATTTATTGGTGATAGGACAAGCATTTAATGCAGTCGGAGAGAGACAAGTCTGAACGCTCTAAAGAGCATTTAATGCAAAGACAGAAAGGATGTCTGAAGCATTAAATGCGATCTGCTTTAATTCAAACAATCAGCAGCCGCCAATCAGAGATGTCAACATCTCACCAACCAGCAATGTCTACATTTATAATGGATATGTTTAGAAGGTTATAAATAGCCCCAAGCAAGAGGACATTGCTTACTAAGCATTATTCATTCTCGCGCATACTCTGAAAGATCACTCTGATAATCTATCTATTAAAGAGCAGTATATTTTGTGAGCATACAACAGTATCCAAGTGAAGAAATATACTAAGTCCTCAATGCAAACAGCACAATATACAACGATCATTCATCAAAGATATAGCTGCTGTTCTGAATCGTTCTACCCTTACCGTTGAGATTATCATTAGCCATGTGTGGACTAAAGATCCTTGCATATTCTGACCTGTGTTGGAAGCATAACATTGAAGATGAAGCTTCAATCTGTGTGAGAAGAAGCGAGTCAAAAGAGCTTGAAGCCAATCTGTGTGAACGGCCAAAGCTACAGCCCCATGTATCAATCCGTGTGAACGATACAGAGACAGGTTTAATTAAAGTAACGTAGTTGTGTACGTAGTGATTTTAATAAACTCTTACTCCTATGTGGAGGACCAGTGGATGTAGAGGGTTTTATCTTGAACCACTTTAAACTGTTTGTTATTTACATTCTGTCTTTACTATTTTCATTCTACTGTGATTTATTAGTATACATTGTAAAAACCCTGTACGCATCAAGCAAACAGGAGAACACTCAGTTGCTATATTTACAGCAACTCACTTAACAGACTTAACTTCAAATATCATACAACTTATTGTATCTTTACCATCTAAGCAATTTACTGTATACTCTGTGGCCAACAAGTTGCGGGTACGAACAATGTGTGTTGTGGTACCGGGTAAGATCCGATGAGGCCTCTGGAGTTCCTTACTTGCGAGTACGAACAGTGTGTTGTGGTACTAGATAGGTTCCGACGAGTCCTCTGAAGTTCGTTACTTGCGAGTACGATCAGTGTTCCGCTATGAGTTGTCCAGCCATGTACGATCTGATAGGGTCTCTGAAGTGCACACTTGCGAGTGTGGGACCAAGATAGCTTATGAGCCTATGTTGTGATGTTTTGTTGTTCGGTCGTGAACATTGTGATGATTTTCGAGTATTGTGATTTGAAATGAGATTTGGGCTCACACCCGAATAATTTTGAAATGGTTTAAAACTAAGGACCTGGGGTTCAAAAAGGTTTTCCACTTGTGATGTGAAATTGGATTTGGGCTGAGACCCTAATATTTTCGAAAAAGTTTTATAGCTTCGGACTTGAGGTCCTAAAAGGCTTTTCCATTTTCTGAACTCCCTTGATGATGATTCATTTTCAAGACATGGGTTTGTTTTCTAAACATTAAAACCTCTCGGAAACTTCTTTTAATGTTTGGCGTTGTTTGACTATGACTAATATTTGCATGATTAGAATACTTGTACTAGCAAATTCCAGTTGCTAATCCCTTTAATGGGAAAAATGCATGTTATGCATTTCAGGTACTTGTGGATCAAGCGAGCAGTCACAAGGTCGGCATGGAAGATGGCAAGCTGCGATACTAATCAATCGAGAGTCTAAGTTTGTTTGTATCGTTGAGTTGTATCCCATTTGTTATGTAGTGCATTTTGACCTCTGCGTGGGTATGTGTTCTAATGAGATATTGTTCAGTTTTGATTTAGTCGTGTGACCTTGCCGATATGTATATTTTGAGTACTCGACCTTATCGGTCTGTGTCGTTACGTAGTTTGACCCCGGATAGTCAAACATTGGGTTGTTTTGTGGAATTTAGCCTAGTAGATCTTTTTGAAAAGGGTATACAACGTATGACATTCCCATGTGATTTATGCGGGTGTTACAACAACAATAAACAAAATAATAATAAAATTATTAATAATAATACAAATCATAAATAACAATTTTGATTATTGATATTATTATTGATAACAATAAGTAATAATAAAAATAGAAATTAATATAAACAATAGCAATAATTATTATTTATATGTTACAACAACAAAAATAATAATAATAATATTAATATTATTATATATAATATTATTGATTATTAATTGATATCAATAATAATACTCCTAGTAATCAAACATAATAGAAAAATGATAATAATAGTAATAATAATAATAATTATTATTTATATTACTATAGTAAATATAATAATAGTAATAATGAAATAAACAATATAATTACTGATAATATAAATAATAATAATAGTTAATAATATTGATTAACTTAACTGACATGTGCTTAATTAAATTGAAATGAACTTAACTGAACTTAACTTTTCTGAATTGAACAGAACATAAACTTGTTGAAATTAGACCCAGAATAACACAGTTAAAGTCTATGTCTTGAAATAAGAATCATCAATAGAGACAAATGGAGTAGTTTATTTTTTATTTTTTGTTGATCAAAATATTACTTTTACCAAGCATTCATGCTTTATATAACTATTTTAATATCTGATAGCTAACAATTAATACTTGACAACGAACAACTAATCATCGAAACATACTCCAACACCGCGGGGCAACAAGTAAAGGTATCTTTACCAAACATACCCCAAAATATTGATTAGTACTCCCTCCGTCCCACCCATTTTAAGCATTTGCTTTTCGGCACGGGATTTAAGAAAAGTTGAAAAGTAGTGTATAAAGTGATGGTATGAATATATATTATTTAAAGTTGTGAGAGATAAATGTGTTTTAGAAAGGAAATGACCAAGTATTTTGGAACGGCCCTAAAAGGACTATGAACCAAGATCGGTGGGACGGAGTGAGTATTAGTTATGGTTAAGAGATTTAAAACTACTAAACCGCATACTACAAGTGGAATTAAATGGTTCTCGTTTCTTGTATTGGAGTGCATCAAGTATTAGTAGCTGCGTAAAAAGAGGTTTTGATTTTTTTTTCCAACTTTTACTCAAATTATATTTCGCTATAAATTTTACTTGTTATAAAATCTCAATTAACTGTGAAGTGAATTATAAAATGGAAGAAAAAAAGATGAAACAAGAAACATGGTATATAGCGACCACTTTTCAAAATATGATTCTTCAAATTTTAAGAAGAATAAATAAAAATTTTGCAGCGAAAATACATTTCAAAAAGACTAACTTAATAATTGCAAGTAATCTTCTCGAGTCATTGTTAAAACAAAATATACCTTGACATAAAAATAAAACAAATTGAACACTTGTTCATAAACATAGTTTGAGAGCAATAACATTAAATAAATAAACATCTAATCATAGGCTTGATCATCCCACTCTCAATCGCACGCCACATCGAGCTCCTCAACTCGAAAAGGGGTTAAATAGTGGGGTGAGCTTCCAACTCGCTCAGTGTGGAGAGTACGCACATGTCTACGTTAATTACTAAATATATTAGCAAGATAAACAACATGACCGATAAATTCGATGCGCTAGCTCCGAAGGCTTTATGCACAATTAAGTGCTTCGATCGATTTGCACATTTAAGTGCTTGATCGATTGCACATTTAAGTGCTTCGATCGATTTGCACATTTAAGTGCTTCGATCGATTTCACGTGCACATACGAGACAATATATAAAGCAATTAAAATAAACAAAAGCGTAATAAATCCCCACACCTGGATAAAATTGCAGTTCTGAACTTGAATGTGATGAAATGCTTGACTCGACAATTCTAGGCCCGTAAATTCTTGTTATTATCTACAATTAGTAATAATAGAAATTATTATTATTACTGTGATTTGTAAATATATAATAACTGGGAATAAAATACGAGGCATAGATTAAAAATTGAATTATTAATATTATTAGAGAAATCTACGTATTAATGGCTCGGATAAATAAGGCTGAATTTTAATTTTTGAAAAGCTAATTAGGGCAACACTGAAAGAATTAAAAATTTGAGGACTGAAATTGAAAGCGTTATCAAGCTGACTAGGGTTAATTTGAAGAAACTTAAAATTAGAGGCTGAAATTGGTATACACTGAAAACTGATTTGGGGTCAAATCGAGAAGGTCTGGAACTTGAGGGTTAAATTGAAAATCCTAAAAAAGGCAGGGTATAAAATTGAAGGAACCAAAAACTAAGGGATGAAATTAAAAGTTTAGCTTAAGTATTGGGAAAAGAAGTCCACCACACAGCGAAAGAAAGGGGTCAGATCGTTTCCCCTTTTCTCACACCTCTCTGCTACTCTCTGTAAAACACACACACACACACACACCTATATCAACGCAAAAGAAGAAGGGCTCCGCACGTGTTCAAAACATAAAGAAAACAAAAAAAGAAAACGACCGGCGAAGCGGTCGTGGTGCGGCGGCAAGATGAATAGAAGGGGACGGATTCGTGGATGGGGTTCGAGGTGGTTTTGGTCCGTCCGGTGGCAACGGTTGGATCCCTACGAGCGGCGGCGATCTCGGCTTTGTTTTTTTTTTTTTTAATCCAGAGTTGTTGTATGTGGGTTCCGATTTGGATTCGGCAGTGAGTTCGGGCAGGGTTTTGATTTTTAGTTTTGGGAATTGTTTTTTTTTTGGTCGTCGCTAAGGTAGAAATCGTGGGTTTCGGATATTTGAAAAGGGGCGACGGTGAAACGACATGAGTTTTTGGTTGGTGATGGAATATGGCCGATCGCAGTACTGTTGGGTAGAAGGTTAGCCGCGACGGGTCTCGGATGTAGATTTTCTGATTCTGATAACCTGGACTGAAGGTAAAACAAAAAGGTTTAGTTCTTCAAAGGGATGGCAGATTTGTTAGATTTTGATTTTTAGAAAGGGACGATCAGACCTGTTTGTTTTAGATCTGTGCAAAAGAAAAATACCTGTTTATGTTTGTGGTGTATTTCTGGACAAGAAAATGTCGATGACAAGTTCTTGTGAATTTGTGAGGAAGATGAGGATATGATATGCATAAGATTTGCACAGTGTTTATGTGTGTGTTTTGATCGGCTGAGAGTGAGGTATTTAATCAGAAATTATTAATTAACCCCTCCCATGATGCATAACTCCCTCCCCATGATGCATAACTCCCTCCCCATGATGTCCATCACTCCACTTCCGTTAACTTCCAACTGAGAAGTGGAGTTCCCACTAATTCTGATTGTGGGAAAGGGTTGCAGGTTGGGGCCGTTGGGCTGGGGATTTGGGCTTGGATGAAAGTTAATTAAGATGATTCGTGTTAATGGATTGTTCTTGATGGACTTATAATATTTGGGCTGAATATTACAATGGGTTTGGCTTAGGCCGGTCCAAAATGAATAGATTAAAATTAATTAAAATGGATTTGTGAAATCTTATGCATCACGATTAATATTCCTTAAATTTGACTTTTAAACGCATTTGATTGAAATGTTGAATTAAAATAAGAAATGAAACGAAATGAATCACTTGACTTGTCATGAATAAGAATGGCACAAATAAAATTGCATGATCATGAAATAAAATGAATTAAATTATTCGGGCCTTAATTTAATAAAATTGAATATGTTTTCTATAATTCACAATAAATGTATGTGCGAAATCGGGCATAACCTACTCCCTTTAACAAATTTTCGTCCTCGAAAATTAAGTTACGCACCTTGAAAAATGAATGTTGATACTTAGAACGGATCTCCTCTTCACGTTCCCAAGTAGCCTCATTTGCCCATGACGACTCCATGAACTTTCACCAACTTAACCTCTTTATTTCAGAATCGGTGTACCTTACGCTCCAAAATAGCTATAGGTACCTCCTCATAAGTCAGGTTCTTGGCTACGTGCAACTCTTTGAAATTGCATACATGATCAGGATCGTGTACGTATTTTCTCAGCATGGAGACGTGAAAGACATTGTGCACTCCTGATAATTCCATCGGCAATGCCAAACTATAAGCAAGATCACCAACACGACCCAAAATCTCAAAAGGTCCGATATAACGAGGCTGTAGCTTTCCCTTTTTACCGAATCGTATTACTCCTTTCATCGGAGCTACTTTCAGGAACACCTTCTCTCCAATCTCAAATTTGATATCTTTCCTCCGTTTATCCGCATAAGACTTCTTCCGATTCTGGGCAGTCTTAATTCTACTTCTGATTTCGGCTATCTTCTCTACAGTCTGCTCGATCAATTCTGGACCCAAAATTTTTCCTTCTCCAACCTCACTCCAATAAAGGGGCGATCGACATTTCCTTCCGTACAGAGCCTCATACGGGGCCATTTGTATAGTTGCTTGGTAACTATTGTTATAAGCAAACTCCACTAACGGCAAAATATTCTCCCAATTCTCACCAGTATCAAGAACACATGCCCTCAACAAGTCTTCAAGTGTCTTGATAGTCCGCTCAGATTGACCATCGGTTTGCGGATGATATGCAGTACTGAAATTCAACTTAGTGCCCAAAGCACTCTGAAAACTCTTCCAAAATTTCGACGTAAATCGCGGATCTCTATCTGATACGATCGACACTGGAACACCATGTAGCCTCAAAATCTCCCGGATATAAATGCAGCATATTGTTCCATACCGTAAGTCATCCTCACAGTAGAAAATGAGATGACTTCACAAACGATCTACTATCACCCAGATAGCGTCGTTCTTCCTCACGGTTCGTGGCAGACCAACCACGAAATCCATTGTGATATGCTCCCATTTCCATTCTGGGATTTCCAACGGTTGAAGTAAACCTCCTGGCCGTTAGTGTTCTGCCTTCACCTGCTGACATATCATACATCTCTCCACAAATACACCAATGTCCCATTTCATTCCTCTCCACCAAAAGAACTTCTTCAGGTCGTGGTACATCTTTGTACCTCCCGGGTGAGCGGAGTATGGTGCATTGTGAGCTTCTTCAAGGATTTGCTTCCTAAGGGATGGATCCTTAGGAACACATAACCTCCCATCATAAGTCAAAACGTCGTCTGCGGAAACGACAAACTTCTCAATACTCCCAGCTTGTGCTCGATCCTTCATCTTGCACAAGAACTTATCACGTGGTTGAGCCTCCTTAATCTTATCCCTCAAGTTTGGTTGCAAGACCAAAGATGATGTAATATCCGGATTCTTATGGAAGTATTTTATCTGTACATTGAACCCTGTATTGTTTTGGGAATGATGATATTAATAATGGAGTATGGTAATTATCATATTTGTATCTTTTTACATGGGTGTAGCAACATGTAAATTTTCCTCCATGCACATACGTGGTAACGTACGTTAAGAATGTAACTTAACGTACGTAACCTGTTAATGTTAACGTACGCTACGGATGAAGCGTAGCGTATGTAATGCGGTCAATTATTGGGTGGGCCGGCTAGCACATGGAGTACACGGTGGTGGGCTCAACCAAGATACCCACCAGATTCGCACGGCATGAACCTGGACACCTTTTTAAGTCAACGGACTTTAACGTACGTTATGGACATTGTGTAGCGTACGCAAATTATATGGGTTACGTATGTAACACGTTTAGTGTAGCGTACGTAATGAAGTTCAGAAATCAGACAGTGAACTATTTTGGACGATAATGTACGTTATGAAGTAACCCTAGCGTACGTAACACTCAGAAAGTTATAAAAGGAGCAGCACCCCATCTCATTTCAGCTCGTCCTTTTGCTCCTAAACTTCACCATATTCGTCCCCAGAAGATTTCACCTCTTTTAACACCTTTAGATCAATTGTTACTGAATCATTGAGCTTGTATGACACTACTTGATCATTGAAGACAACTTATATTGGACTTTGGAGTAGAAATCATCACGAGCCGGCGTTGAAGCAACCGGAGTTGGATTTGTGCTTATAGTCTCAGTATTATCTTCCTCTTAAGGTATGTTATACTACTTCCAATTTTGAAGTTATGTTGATTAAGACGATATGATCGCATTACCAAGAACCGTAGATCACTTTGACGACGTATGCAACCTAGTATCATATTTAAACTATAATGATCGAACTATTATGGTTTAGAACACCGTAGTTAAACCTGGTTATGACATAGATGAGAATAGTGAATTATTTTAACCGTATCAAATGTTATCGTCATGTTGGTTGTAAACTTAGTGTCGATTTCCACTTTTACCAATGGATTTTGGAGAGAATCATCATAGTTGTAATCTTGCTTGCTTAGATGGAATAAGTAGTTCGCCATCAGTATAAGCCTGGATTTAATGACGATATTAGATTGATTACATCAACCTTAGACCAACCGAATTTTTTACATGAGTATTTCGATCAAGATTGAAAATAGTATTACGATGATACCCGTATCCTTGAAATTGAAGATATTATTCCGTAGATCATTCATGAGTATGATATATATATTTGAAGGTATGTTAGATTACTCACTAAGGATTTCGTAATACTTCGTCACTAATCGAGCCAGTCATCTGCCCAGTGAGAACTGACATGCATGATTAACGTACGTTAAGTTTGGTTACTAACGTACGTTATATGACGTTATTAACGTACGCTACGTTTGGTACGTAACGTACGTTATATGACATTGTTAACGTACGCTACGTTTGGTACGTAACGTACGTTATACTATCAGACGAGTCAAGTCGACTGATCAGAGAGGAACTGCTGGTATATGTTTAGCGTACGCTATACTTCATAGTTTACGTACGCTAACGATTAAGTTTAACGTACGTTACAGAGGACATGTAACGTACGTTATTTAGGCGATGCATTTCGTTTTATAGACTCTCAACCGTAATTCGGATTGTTAGATGTTGTTCGACCTAAGATGAATTCCATGTTATTTCTCTTATTTAAGGTTCGAACTTTGCTACGTGATTGATCGAGAGGGGCGACCTTCGAGTGTTCATTTTCGTGGAAGTATTGTTATTGTCTTCAAATCGAGGCAAGTACTTTATTTGTTTTATGTATTGTTGTTATACATATTGTCGTGCATGTATGTCGTTGTTGTATGTCCACCTCGTGTTGGTCCGACGGGATCATCGGGGGATCTATGCTAGCGTGCGCTGGATCATCGGGCGGGTTTTTCCACCAGGGGTTGGTCTGATGGGATCATCGTGGGTTCTAGGCAGTGAACGCTGGATCGATGGAATTACCATGTGTATGTTATGATATCATGTTGTGATTATCAGTTGTGTATGTTATGTTTGAGTTTCTCGTAGGAGAAGACTCGTTGGTATTTTGTCGTTTACGTTATTATTATTCTTCGTGAGATATGAATAATATGTTGTGGTACTTGTACTAGCATCGTTGTGCTAACCCCTTCGGGGGTGAACATTTTGTTTGTGTTCAAGATCCAGGAGAGCGGGGAAACAACCACTGGAACTGTATGATGACGAGGGTGCAGAGTGATGTCCCGACCGAGTTTATTTATCTGTTGTTTATTCGTTATTTCAATAAGTACTCGAGTACGAAGTCATTTGTGATGGATTTGAATTTGTTGATGTATTATTGAGTTCTGTTGAACAATTATACTATTTCTGTATTTGGTCAGAACTGATGTACTGTAATTCCGTTATTTCCTTTCGTTAGTACCTTTTTATGCTTGTTCAATTCTTCAGTCTTGTAAATCCTTATGTAAAGGATTTACGGCGCTGTAATATTCCCGAATATATCGGGGTGTTACAGAATATGGTATCGGAGCTAAGATTATGGATATCTTGGCCGTTGGGTTAAAATAGGGGTCATTTATGTCTTTTGAGGTAACCGACCGTAAATGACATCACTGCACTGCCTACGTCTTCATGCGAACGGTGGTTGTAAGTCCCTAAACTCTATCTTGTTCTTTACATGTTGTGTCTCTTTATACTTGAATATTAGAACGATGTTGTTTCCTGTATATTGAGTATTTATGCTTACAGTATGTTGAGAGGCGGATGTGTGCGTGGTCGCGGTCGTGGACGCGGACGCAGAAATGCTGAAAGGGAAGCGTCACCTTCTAATCAGGCCAGTCATAGCAAAGGCGAGCCGCAACGATCCATCAATAACGAACCGGAACCTGGTGTACCAGAAATCCTTCGTCAAGTTGTGAACCAGATGACTCAGTTCGCTCAGGTCGTGGACCGAATGCAGGTGGCAGCAGGAATGCAGCAAGGAGATGGACAACAAAGGATTCCAGAAATGGGAAATCGAGGTGACCGGTGGCTGCAAGAGGTGGCGAAGATGCAAATTCTGAGACACCCAAATTCGACGGTATTTCTGAGACTCCCACTTGGGACCATTGGTTGAAGGAACTGGAGAAAATTTTTGCTGGAATTAATTGCCCGGACGACAGGAGAGCTCCTATTGCCCAGTACCTTCTGATAGGGGAAGCATCCGAGTGGTGGGAAGCTATCCGACCTGCAGATCATAATGCCGATTGGACGGAATTTAAAACGATGATGGAAGCTCAAGATTGCCTCGCCCCGTGAGGGAAGCCAAAATTCGAGAATTTTTCTCCGCTCACCATCGATGGACCCGTATCCTGACGATTAAGACGTTTAACCAAAGAATTAGCATTTGTCCGACATCCGGTCGTAGCAGATGCGAAATGATGATCCATTTTGAAATGAGAATAAAACCGTAAATCCAGAGGTACATGTCCGGTTTTGAATGTACCACTCTCCGCCAATACCAGATAAGGCGTTGGCGTATGAAATGAAAGAAGCAACATGGAGAAATTTGCGAAACCAAGAAACAGAAAGTCTCGGTACTTTTACAGAGCACAAGAACAAATGGGCCCGTAAGGCCCAGTCATCCTTTCACTCTTTCAAGAAACCTCCGCACCTACCTAGGAGCGGAAAGAACTTCTGAGCGACATCAACTATTACCGATGTTACCAGAAATGCTTTAATCACGCCAGACGGGCACTATCGACTAATTGCCCCCTTCCCGCCGTGACTTGTTTTGATTGTGGACGAGAGGGACATCGGGCGGTGTTTTGTGAGGAGGCCGCAAAGTCTTTTAGAGCCCGTACACCACAAATACCCGTAAGGAGGCCAAGATTCCATGACGCAAAGAAAGTGTTCGATGCCTCAATTTGGCCGCGCAGGCAGAGGACATTGGGACCGAAAGGGGACATCGAGTGCCGGATCTGCTCCCCACGCCTCATACGAGATGAGAAGGACAGACGATCGATGTCATTGCCGCATCGTGCACTCGGCCCGCATCCTTTCCCAGCCAGTTAGCGTTTTATTCGATACAGGAGCTACACATTCTTTCATATCTTTGTCTTGTGTAAATCGTTTGAATATTTCCGGTTTTCATACTTGTGAACCTTATGTTGTTGGTTTACCGAGTGGAGAGAGAATTGTCGGAAATTTAGAAACTAGAAATTTCCCTGTATCATTTAGAGGCAGAGAATGGCTCTCAAATCTGATCGTGATAGAAATGCAAGGAGACGACCTGATACTCGGAGACGATTGGCTTAATCGATATGGAGCAATTGTGAACTACCGAAGGAGGAATATCTCGCTGATCGCTGACGATGGTTCCGAAATTCTGTTTGAGGGATGGAAACCGGGAAGTTCAGGAAAATTGATCAAGGCGATGAAGGCTGTCAAATTGTTGAAACAGGGTTGTACCGGGTACTGGTGTTACGCTATGAAGAAAGAAGACGAAATTGTGGAACTTTCATCCATTCCTGTTGTGAACAAATTTCCAGATGTATTTCCTGACGAGTTACCTGGACTACCTCCACGAAGGGATGTGGAATTTACCATTGAGCTGGAACCCGGAGCTACACCGATTTCCAAGGCGCCGTATCGTATGGCACTTACGGAGATGTACGAACTGAAGAAGCAGCTGGAGGAGTTACTGGACAAGGGCTATATTCAGCCAAGCGTTTCAGCCTGGGGAGCGCCAGTTCTTTTTGTCCGAAAGAAGGATGGATCGCTTCGACTGTGTATTGATTATCGAGAGCTGAACAAGATGACGATTAAGAACAAGTATCTGTTGCCACGGATTGATGATTTGTTTGACCAGTTGCAAGGGGCAACAGTATTTTCTAAGATCGATCTGAGATCGGGATACCATCAGCTGAGGATTAAGGAATCTGATGTTCCGAAATCAGCGTTCATAACTCGCTACGGACATTATGAGTTTGTAGTGATGCCGTTTGGTCTCACTAACGCACCTGTTGTATTTATGCAATTGATGAACCGTGTGTTCATTGAATTTTTGGATAAATTTGTGGTCGTGTTTATTGATGACATTCTGGTGTATTCTAAGAGCCCGGAAGAACATGCGCAGCATTTGCGGATTGTATTGGAACTTTTGAGAAACGAACAATTGTACGCCAAACTTTCTAAGTGTGAATTCTGGCTAAAGGAAGTAATGTTCCTTGGCCATGTGGTGTCAGCTAAAGGAGTCCGAGTAGATCCTCAGAAGATCGAAGCAATATTGGATTGGAAGCCTCCAAAGAACGTGAAAGAGGTCCGAAGCTTCTTGGGACTTGCTGGATACTATCGTTGATTCGTGGAAGGGTTTTCTAAAATCTCCCGCCCACTTACTCGACTCCTGCAGAAAACTCAAAAGTTTGAGTGGAATGAATTGTGTCAGATTAGCTTTGATGAATTGAAGAAGAGATTGACGACGGCACCGATTCTATCACTTCCGCAGGGAACTGGAGGATTCATAGTTTACAGTGATGCTTCGAACCAAGGACTTGGGTGCATGTTGATGCAGAATGATAAGGTGATCGCTTATGCGTCGCGACAACTGAAACCTTATGAAGTGAATTACCCGACACATGATTTGGAGCTAGCAGCAGTGGTTTTTGCCTTGAAGATCTGGAGGCATTATCTGTACGGGACTCACTGTCAGATCTTTACGGATCATAAGAGTCTCAAGTACATATTTAGTCAGAAAGAGTTGAACATGCGGCAAAGAAGATGGTTGGGCGATTAAGGACTATGACTTGGAGATTTTATATCATCCAGCAAAGCAAATGTAGTGGCCGATGCACTTAGCCGCAAGCCTGTCTCTATTCGAATCTTTGGAGACACCGACCTCCCAACTTAGCCTTCAGCGAGAGATGATTCGTGAAGGAATTGAGGTATGGTTACAAAGAGTCCAAGGACAATCAGTGCGTGATGGAGATAACTTCATCTTTAGAAGAAATCAAATCTAGACAGGTAGATGATCCTCTGATGATTCGGTTACATGATGAAGTGATCAAAGGAAAGGCCCCCGGATTCATAATTCATGACGATGGAGTTTTGAGATTTCAGAACCGACTCTGCGTTCCCGATGTTGATGTTCTGAAACAGACGATTATGAAGGAAGCTCACAGTTCACCCTATTCTATCCACCCGGGCACCAGTAAGATGTATAAGGACTTGAAGCAGAATTTCTGGTGGGGCAACATGAAGAAAGACGTAGCGGACTATGTTTCGAAATGCTTGACTTGTCAGCAGGTTAAGATCGAGCATCAACGGCCTGCTGGAATGTTGAAGCCACTCCCGATTCCTGAATGGAAGTGGGAGGACATATCGATGGACTTTATCACTAATATGCCGAAAACCAGGACAGGAATGAACATGATTTGGGTGATAGTTGATCGTTTTACCAAATTGGCTCATTTTCTAGGCATTAAGGATACGTGGGGACCAGAGAGGTTGGCACGAGTATTTATTTCGGAGATAGTTCGATTGCATGGTACGCTGAAAACCATTGTTTCTGATCGAGACGGCCGTTTTGTGTCTCACTTTTGGAAAGCAGTTCATAAGGCCTTGGGGACCGAATTGAACTTCAGTACGGCTTATCACCCGCAGACTGACGGACAATCTGAGAGAACTATACAAACGGTGGAAGACATGCTAAGGGCCTGCGCCTTGGATTGGTCAACTGATTGGGAAATTCATCTACCGTTGATTGAATTTACCTACAACAATAGTTGGCATGCTTCCATTAAGATGGCACCGTTTGAGGCATTATACGGGAGGAGATGCAGATCACCCCTATCTTTGGGACGATTAAATCGAGACTTGATCGGAACAGAACCAGAGTTGATCGTGCAGACTCGAGAGAAGATAGCCTTGATTCGTGAAAGGCTGTTGACCGCCCAGAGTCGCTAGAAATATTACGCAGACGTACGCCGTCGCCCTTTGGAGTTCAGTATTGAAGACCACATACTTTTAAAGGTTTCACCTACTCGGGGAATATTCCGTTTCGGAAGGAAAGGAAAGCTAAGTCCGAGATATATCGGACCATTTGAGATCCTTGAGAGAGTTGGAGAGTTGGCATATAGATTAGCATTGCCACCGTCATTGTGCCATGTACATAACGTGTTCCACATATCCCAATTACGGAGGTATGTACCAGATCCCAGTCATATCATTGATTTCGGCGAGATCGAAGTCGCGCAGGATGGGACGTTTGAAGAAAGACCGGTCAAGATACTCGAGAGTCGAGTTAAATAGTTGAGAAACAAACCCATCATTTTAGTCAAAGTTCAATGGTCACGCCATGGAGTGGAAGAAGCCACATGGGAAACGGAAGATGGCATGAAGTCCAGATATCCCGAGTTATTTTCGTCTTGAGTTTCGGGACGAAACTCCTTTTTAGTAGGAGAGTATGTAATATCCGGATTCTTATGGAAGTATTTTATCTGTACATTGAACCCTGTATTGTTTTGGGAATGATGATATTAATAATGGAGTATGGAAATTATCATATTTGTATCTTTTTACATGGGTGTAGCAACATGTAAATTTTCCTCCATGCACATACGTGGTAACGTACGTTAAGAATGTAACTTAACGTACGTAACCTGTTAATGTTAACGTACGCTACGGATGAAGCGTAGCGTACGTAATGCGGTCAATTATTGGGTGGGCCGGCTAGCACATGGAGTACACGGTGGTGGGCTCGACCAAGATACCCATCAGATTCGCACGGCATGAACCTGGACACCTTTTTAAGTCAACGGACTTTAACGTATGTTATGGACATTGTGTAGCGTACGCAAATTATATGGGTTACGTACGTAACACGTTTAGTGTAGCGTACGTAATAAAGTTCAGAAATCAGACAGTGAACTATTTTGGACGATAACGTACGTTATGAAGTAACCCTAGCGTACGTAACACTCAGAAAGTTATAAAAGGAGCAGCACCCCATCTCATTTCAGCTCGTCCTTTTGCTCCTAAACTTCACCATATTCATCCCCAGAAGATTTCCAGCCTCTTTTAACACCTTTAGATCAATTGTTACTGAATCATTGAGCTTGTATGACACTACTTGATCATTGAAGACAACTTATATTGGACTTTGGAGTAGAAATCATCACGAGCCGGCGTTGAAGAAACCGGAGTTGGATTTGTGCTTATAGTCTCAGTATTATCTTCCTCTTAAGGTATGTTATACTACTTCCAATTTTGAAGTTATGTTGATTAAGACGATATGATCGCATTACCAAGAACCGTAGATCACTTTGACGACGTATGCAACCTAGTATCATATTTAAACTATAATGATCGAACTATTATGGTTTAGAACACCGTAGTTAAACCTGGTTATGACATAGATGAGAATAGTGAATTATTTTAACCGTATCAAATGTTATCGTCATGTTGGTTGTAAACTTAGTGTCGATTTCCACTTTTACCAATGGATTTTGGAGAGAATCATCATAGTTGTAATCTTGCTTGCTTAGATGGAATAAGTAGTTCGCCATCAGTATAAGCCTGGATTTAATGACGATATTAGATTGATTACATCAACCTTAGACCAACCGAATTTTTTACATGAGTATTTCGATCAAGATTGAAAATAGTATTACGATGATACCCGTATCCTTGAAATTGAAGATATTAGTCCGTAGATGATTCATGAGTATGATATATATATTTGAAGGTATGTTAGATTACTCACTAAGGATTTCGTAATACTTCGTCACTAATCGAGCCAGTCATCTGCCTAGTGAGAACTGACATGCATGATTAACGTACGTTAAGTTAGGTTACTAACGTACGTTATATGACGTTGTTAACGTACACTACGTTTGGTACGTAACGTACGTTATACTATCATACGAGTCAAGTCGACTGATCAGAGAGGAACTGCTGGTATATGTTTAGCGTACGCTATACTTCATAGTTTACGTACGCTAACGATTAAGTTTAATGTACGTTACAGAGGACATGTAACGTACGTTATTTAGGCCAGACAGATTTCGTTTTATAGACTCTCAACCGTAATTCGGATTGTTAGATGTTGTTCGACCTAAGATGAATTCCATGTTATTTCTCTTATTTAAGGTTCGAACTTTGCTACGTGATTGATCGAGAGGGGCGACCTTCGAGTGTTCATTTTCGTGGAAGTATTGTTATTGTCTTCAAATCGAGGCAAGTACTTTATTTGTTTTATGTATTTTTGTTATACATATTGTCGTGCATGTATGTCGTTGTTGTATGTCCACCTCGTGTTGGTCCGACGGGATCATCGGGGGATCTATGCTAGCGTGCGCTGGATTATCGGGCGGGTTTTTCCACCACGGGTTGGTCTAACGGGATCATCGTGGGTTCTAGGTAGTGAACGCTGGATCGATGGAATTACCATGTGTATGTTATGATATCATGTTGTGATTATCAGTTGTGTATGTTATGTTTGAGTTTCTCGTAGGAAAAGACTCGTTGGTATTTTGTCGTTTACGTTATTATTATTCTTCGTGAGATATGAATAATATGTTGTGGTACTTGTACTAGCATCGTTGTGCTAACCCCTTCGGTGGTGAACATTTTGTTTGTGTTCAGGATCCAGGAGAGCGGGGAAACAACCACTGGAACTGTATGACGACGAGGGTGCAGAGTGATGTCCCGACCGGGTTTATTTATCTGTTGATTATTCGTTATTTCAATAAGTACTCGAGTACGAAGTCATTTGTGATGGATTTGAATTTGTTGATGTATTATTGAGTTCTGTTGAACAATTATACTATTTCTGTATTTGGTCAGAACTGATGTACTGTAATTCCGTTATTTCCTTTCGTTAGTACCTTTTTATGCTTGTTCAATTCTTCAGCCTTGTAAATCCTTATGTAAAGGATTTACGGCGCTGTAATATTCCCGAATATATCGGGGGTGTTACAGATGATAGGATTGCTTTCGAATGTTTTGAAGACTCAACTACCTCAATCCTCAACTGGGAGAACTCCTTTATCAAACTCTCCTGATCGGTCAAGCAAGCTAACTCGCCTCTAGTCTTTCGACTCAAGGCATCAGCTACCACATTAGCCTTACCCAGATGATAATGAATAGTACAATCATAGTCCTTCACCAATTCTAACCATCGCCTTTGCCTCATGTTAATGTCCTTCTATGTGAAAAGATACTTCAAACTTTTATGGTCAGTGTATATCTCACACTTTCCTCCGTAGAGATAGTGACGCCAAATCTTCAGCGCATGTACTACAGCAGCCAACTCCAGATCATGCGTTGGATAGTTCAACTCATGTGGTTTAAGCTGTCTCGATGCATAGGCTACTACTTTACCATGTTGCATCAGAACACAACCCAACCCCTGCTTTGAGGCATCACTATAAATAACAAAGTCTTCCGTCGGATCAGGAATCGTTAATACTGGTGCCGAGGTTAGTCTCCTTTTCAACTCTTGAAAACTTTCCTCGCACTTGTCGTTCCATTCAAACCTCACGCCTTTCCTTGTTAACTGGGTCGTAGGAGTGGCGATTTTCGAAAATCCTTCGATAAATCTCCTATAATAGCCAGCTAGGCCCGAAAGTCATGACTTCGCTCACATTCTTGGGTATTCCCCAACTACTCACTGCTATAACTTTATCGGGATCAACCTCAATTCCTTTTGAAGTCACCACATGTCCAAGGAATCCAACTCTGTTTAACCAAAACTCACATTTCTTGAATTTAGCATACAACTTCTCCATGCGAAGTGTCTCCAATGTAATCCTCAAATGTTCTTGGTGTTGTTCCTTGTCTTTAGAATACACCAAGATGTCATCTATAAAGATGATCAGGAACTTATCCAAGTAAGGTTGGAACACCCTGTTCATCAAATCCATAAAGACTGCCGGTGCATTGCTCAAACCAAAAGGCATCACTACAAATTCAAAATGTCCATAACGGGTTCTGAAGGCTGTCTTGGGAATGTCACACTCCCTAATCTTCAGTTGGTGGTACCCCGACCGTAAATCAATCTTCGAAAAGGTTCCGGATCCCCTCAACTGATCGAATAGATCCTCGATTCTCGGTAGTGGGTACTTGTTCTTCACCGTGAGTCGATTCAGCTCTCTGTAATCTATACACATCCGAAGTGACCCATCTTTCTTTCTTACAAACAGTACTGGTGCACTTCAGGGTGACACGCTAGGACGAACAAATCCGAGCTCCAGTAGCTCTTGAATCTGGACCTTCAATTCTTGAAGTTCCTTCGGAGCCATTCTATATGGCGCTTTGGATGTAGGGGCCGCCCCAGGGACCAAATCAATGCTAAACTCCACTTGTCGGTCGGGTGGGACTCCCAGCAAATCTTCTGGAAACACATCCAGAAACTCTCGTACTATAGGTAAATGCGTAGGGACACCTCATTAGTACGAGTGTCGACCAAACTCACCAAGTAACCCTGACATTTCTCCTTCCTCAGACCTCTCAATGCTTTCATGGCTGTGATTACTCTTGGTACAGTCCTACTCTTAGTACCATAAAAGGTGATCGACTCGCCTTCGGAACACCTCAATGTTACCTTCTTCTCACGGCAACTTATATCGGCATCATGTCTATCAATCCAGTCCATACCAAGGATCACATCAAAATCCATCGAGTTAATTAAATACAGGCTAGCGTCAAATTCTCTACCTCCTATCTCAATATTCTCGTCAATCATTGTATTAGTGAGGATCGTATTTCCTGACGGTAAGCTAACCTCAAGATACTCAACAGTTCTAATGCTTCTATGACCAATAGCATGATAAAACTTTGCGGACATAAAAGTATGTGTGGCACCAGTGTCAAATAAAGCAAAAGCAGGCACATTAGATATCATAAGCATACCTGACACTGTGCCGGGATTCTCATCTGCGTCCTATTGGGTCAAAGAATAAATACGAGCCTTTCCTCCAGCACCTTGACCTTTGGCCCTTTGGAGATGACAATTCGAAGCTGCATGCTCTGGCTCCTTACATCTGTAGCAGACACCTTTTCCATACAAACACTCCCCGCCATGATTCTTACCACACTTCGAGCACTCTGGCTTATTGGTTTGAGGCTTAGGTCCCGACCTTTGATCAACCTTTGCTTGCTTATTAGAGTCCATGGCCTTATTTTGGTTTCCATTCCAATGCCTCTTACCGATACTAGGCTTCGTATACTGTTGTTGATCTAGATTATGGCTAGCCTCAACCTCTTGGGCTCGAAAAACCGTCTCGGTATAGGGTAACACCCCATGACCAGCCACGATGTGACGAATACTCGGGCGTAAACCACTCCGGAACTTAAGGGCCCTCTTTCGATCTGTGTCCACCATGTGCTCCACAAAGAAGCTGATTTGGTTGAATTTTCTCTCATATTCTTCAACCGTTATTCCTCTTTGTTCAAGGTTCCAAAATTCTCTCTCCATCCTCTCTCGGTAGTGCTGTGGGTAGTACTGTTCCATCACTATTTCCTTGAACCGATTCCATGTTAATGCAGCACGCTCGGCCGCTGGCCTCAAACGCCAATAGCTTATCCACCAGCGTCCAGCATCCTCCACCATTTGATATTGGCCACAAATAATTCTTTGCGCATCGGTGCACCCAATGAGCTCAAAGGTGCGCTCAAGCAACATGAACCATTCATCAACGAAAGCTGGTCCTTCTCGACCGTTGAATGTGGGTGGAGTGAAACGTCGGAATTGTTGCACAACTTGTGCCTGAGTAGGAGCTGGCACGTTATTGTTGTGGTTATCCTGACCTCCGTCACCACCACCAAGGTTAGCATTCTGACCATTGAGATTATCTGCACCTCGGTTAGCTGGGCGTCCACGTCCACGAGTTGCCATTATCCTAAGGCATACCACACGCAACGATCCTTCAGTACTTACCCAACGAGAGGGAGAAATAAAATGGAGGCATTACACTGCATCTATAGGTTGAGCACCAGAGATTCCTAGCAATGATGACTTTCGCATGTCACACATATACTTATGAATTTATTAGAAAACAATTTCATGCCCAAATATTTTATCATAAAATTTTTATATACAAAATAGACTGACAATGCATCTGTAATACATGAATCATGGTTGATCTAGAAAACTGCATTCATCACATAATGAATAATCATAACTTAATGTACCTTGGAGTCGACGTGGAGCGGCAGAGGTGGATGATCATAATTGCTAAAAATATTTGATTACTTGCGAAAATGAAATTTTAGTTTAGAAAAAGAAGCCATTTTAATGAGTCTACAGAACCGTAAACCTGCTCTGATACCACTTATGTAGCGACCACTTTTCAAAATATGATTCTTCAAATTTTAAGAAGAATAAATAAAAATTTTTCAGCGGAAATACATTTCAAAAAGACTAACTTAATAATTGCAAGTAATCTTCTCGAGTCATTGTTAAAACAAAACATACCTTGACATAAAAATAAAACAAATTGAACACTTGTTCATAAACATAGTTTGAGAGCAATAACATTAAATAAATAAACATCTAATCATAGGCTTGATCATCCCACTCTCAATCGCACGCCACATCGAGCTCCTCAACCTGAAAGGGGTTAAATAGTGGGGTGAGCTTCCAACTCGCTCAGTGTGGAGAGTACGCAATATGTCTACGTTAATTACTAAATATATTAGCAAGTATAAACAACATGACTAATAAATTCTGATGCCCGTCGGCTAGCCCGAAGGCTTTATGCACAATTAAGTGCTTCTGACTGATTTGCACATTTAAGTGCTTCTGACTGATTGCACATTTAAGTGCTTCTGACTGATTTGCACATTTAAGTGCTTCTGACTGATTTCACGTGCACATACGAGACAATATATAAAGCAATTAAAATAAACAAAAGCGTAATAAATCCCCACACCTGGATAAAATTGCAGTTCTGAACTTGAATGTGATGAAATGCTTGACTCGACAATTCTAGGCCCGTAAATTCTTGTTATTATCTACAATTAGTAATAATAGAAATTATTATTATTACTGTGATTTGTAAATATATAATAACTGGGAATAAAATACGAGGCATAGATTAAAAATTGAATTATTAATATTATTAGAGAAATCTACGTATTAATGGCTCGGATAAATAAGGCTGAATTTTAATTTTTGAAAAGCTAATTAGGGCAACACTGAAAGAATTAAAAATTTGAGGACTGAAATTGAAAGCGTTATCAAGCTGACTAGGGTTAATTTGAAGAAACTTAAAATTAGAGGTCAAATTGGTATACATCAAAACCGATTTGGGGTCAAATCGAGAAGGTCCGAACTTGAGGGTTAAATTGAAAATCCTAAAAAGGCGGGGTATAAAATTGAAGGAACCAAAAACTAAGGGATGAAATTAAAAGTTTAGCTTAAGTATTGGGAAAAGAAGTCCACCACACAATGAAAGAAAGGGTCGGATCGTTTCCCCTTTTCTCACACCTCTCTGCTACTCTGTAAAACACACACACACACCTATATCAACGCAAAGAAGAAGGGCTCACGTGTTCAAAACATAAAGAAAACAAAAGAAAACGACCGTGATGGTAGTGCAAGGCAAGATGAATAGAAGGGGACGGATTCGTGGATGGGGTTCGAGGTGGTTTTGGTCCGTCCGGTGGCAGTTGGATCCTACGAGCGGCGGCGATCTCGGCTTTGTTTTTTTTTTTTTAATCGAGTTGTTGTATGTGGGTTCCGATTTGGATTCGGCGGTGAGTTCGAGCGGGGTTTTGATTTTTAGTTTTGGGAATTGTTTTTTTTTGGTCGTCGCTAAGGTAGAAATCGTGGGTTTCGGATATTTGAAAAGGGGCGACGGTGAAACGACATGAGTTTTGGTTGGTGATGGAATATGGCCGATCGCAGATCTTGTTGGGTAGAAGGTTAGCCGCGACGGGTCTCGGATGTAGATTTTCCGATTCGATAACTGGATCAAGGTAAAACAAAAAGGTTTAGTTCTTCAAAGGGATGGCGATTTGTTAGATTTTGATTTTTAGAAAGGGACGATCGGACTGCTTGTTTTAGATCCGTGCAAAAGAAAAATACCTGCTTATGTTTGTGGTGTATTTCTCGACAAGAAAATGTCGATGACAAGTTCTTGTGAATTTGTGAGGAAGATGAGGATATGATATGCATAAGATTTGCATGTGTTTATGTGTGTGTTTTGATCGGCTGAGAGTGAGGTACTTAATCAGAAATTATTAATTAACCCCTCCCATGATGCATAACTCCCTCCCCATGATGCATAACTCCCTCCCCATGATGTCCATCACTCCACTTCCGTTAACTTCCAACTGAGAAGTGGAGTTCTCACTAATTCTGATTGTGGGAAAGGGTTGCAGGTTGGGGCCGTTGGGCTGGGGATTTGGGCTTGGATGAAAGTTAATTAAGATGATTCGTGTTAATGGATTGTTCTTGATGGACTTATAATATTTGGGCTGAATATTACAATGGGTTTGGCTTAGGCCGGTCCAAAATGAATAGATTAAAATTAATTAAAATGGATTTGTGAAATCTTATGCGTCACGATTAATATTCCTTAAAATTTGACTCGGGCCTAGAAATGACGAGATGAAATGATGAATTAAAATGAGAAATGAAACGAAATGAATCACTTGACTTGTCATGAATAATAATGGCACAAATAAAATTGCATGATCATGAAATAAAATGAATTAAATTATTCGGGCCTTAATTTAATAAAATTGAAGACGGACAATATTGCTGCCCAAATTGTTGTTGCCCAAAATATTTATCCAAAGATTAATACTGCTGGAAGACGGACAACAAACAACAATTTGCGGGAGCACTTCCGAGAGAAGATAAATAATACAAGATTTGCCGGGTTTGTTAGGCCCGGGCTTGAATGCTCTCGCGAGATGATATTAATACAAATATTCGTGGATACAAGTATTAATAAGAGAAATCTAAATACAATGAGTGCAAAGACTCTGTTAATCCGGCTCTTGAGCGAAGCTCGGTGTTCTTCGTCCCTGCCGATCGTCTGCTGGATGAGAGAGGCCGGGAGAAGAAGGACCGAATGATAGCTGTTGCCAAGAGTTGGAGATAGCCAAGTGCTAAGTGTTGAATCTCGTGGGAATGCAGAGAGTGTTTTGTGAGCCAAAATCTCGGTCCTTTGGACAAGTGCTGGGAGCCTTGTATATATAGGGGCAGCCGGGTCTTGTCTTCTGGCGGGCGATCACCTTCCGGCCATTATAATAATGGGGCGATCGTCTGCCGGCCAATATTATAATGGGGCGATCACCCGGGATGTCGGGCTAAAGTCCAAGGAAGATGCTGGCAGTCTGCCTAAAGTCCAAAGCTCCAGCAGGCAGCCAGCTGGGCGGTCCAATGAGGGGCCAGCACGCGTCCGGATTCAGTCACATGCGGCCCTACTGACAACTTTCGGCGGCTTGTCGGCTGGTGGAAAGATCCTGCCAGGCTGTGGTCAATGATCCGAGATTCGTGGATCTTGTCTCGGCTCTTGCACGTGGGGCCAGTCTTGAGGCTCGGCCTTTGCCGACTGGATGGCCATTGGCCCTGATCGACACGAGGCGGTTGTCTCTAGCTGGTCATCATAGGTCGCCATCGACCAGTTGTCGAGGGTCGGCATCGGTCGGTCACAAGGGTCGGTCGGCAGGTGCCGAGGGATGGTCGTCCGCTTGTCGGTCGCCAGGAGTCGGTCGCCGAGTACCGAGAGACGATCGTATTTGATGTCGATCGCTCGGCACCGGGACTTGTCCTGGGACCTTCGGTTGGCCGATTTAGCTTGTCCGCTGGGTTAAGGCTCCGCCGCCTGGTCGCTGGTCGGCAGTTCTGCCTCGGCTGCTCGGCAGTGACTCGATCGCCCGATCTCCGAGGCGATTGCCGGTCGGAGAGTGTAATTCTTGACACAACAATTGCCCCCCATCTTGCTCCTATGTTGAAGACATGGGGCGAGGTGGTTCTTGCTGGCGATCGTGTAAGATGAGGACGGGCGATCTTGCTTAACTGACTTAGGATTCGGACTTGGGCTATCATGGTCGATTGGCTAGCTATCTTTCGGTCTTGTACCTGCAAAGAACAACATTGGACGATCCCCCTCGGAAACTTGGTGGTTTCGCTTGTTTGAGGAATCGTGCACAGTCGCGGAATTCGATGGACCGACTCCATGACCGTGTCTTGATGCGCGAAGACATTGAGTGTCTCGTGACTCACTTTATTATGAGGGTCCTCTGTTAGGCTGCACCTCGCCTCGTTTTTAAACGAAGGGCGTGCGGTCTCAGTCTAGAGGAGTCCTTGCGCGGGGCAGCGTCGGATGAATCAACTCCACGCCCGCGGCTTGTTTAGCTCTGCTTCCACCTCCGTCCGCCATGGAGATGACGAACCTCGACGGTGTACGTTGAGACGGGGGTAATGGCACGTGTCCACTGATTAATTTTGGAGAGCCCTCAGACTACGCCGGCCTCGTATTTAAACGAAGGGCGGGCGATCTCGACCGAAAGGGACCTTGCATGGCCGAAGCAGCCGGTTCCATCGACTGCCAGGACCATGGCTTTATGATGTGCGGTGGAGGCGATCGCGAGCCTTAGTCCCTCATGTTAAATGATGGACTGTAGGCGGTGAGCGAGTCCTCCGGCTCTGCTGGATAGTAGCGACTGGCCGAGATCGGAGGTCGCTGCCGGCGCCGATCGCTCTACTCCTAGGCTAAGAAGAAGCCTTTGCCTGGCCAGGAAATCTGCGGCTCTAGCTCGGAAGACCGCGTAGGTCGTGGGCTGGTCCTTCGTAAGATGCCTGAACATAGGCGAAAGACCATGGAATCCTGCTAGGACCACGTGGAGGGCGATCTCATCGCTTACGGGCTCGCCGTTGAGGATGATTTCGTCTACCCGGTCGATGTAGTCCGAGTCGGATTCTTCTTTCCCTTGCTTGACTCGCAGCATGCGATGGGGACCTTCCGGTTGAGCGACCTTGGCGGCGAAGTACCTTGTGAAGACGTTCGCTAGCTCGTTAAAGGAGCCAATGAACTGTAATATCCGAATTTATTACTGTGTATTTCATCTGTATTCAAACCCTGTATTATTCGGATTGGTGATTTTGATTATTGGAGTATGATATTTCTTACATTAATATCATTGTGCATAAGTATAGAAGCATGCAAAATTTCTCATGCAAACTCGTGTTAGCGCACGCTAAGAATGTATCTTAACGCGCGCTATCGGGCTACTATTAGCGCACGCTATGCAGATAGGGGTTGCGTGCGCTAAGAACTCAATTATTGAGCGGGACGACTAGCACATGCGCCAGCCGGGACATGGGTCCGGATAAGATACCCGCAGACTGACGGACAATCTGAGAGAACTATACAAACGGTGGAAGACATGCTGAGGGCCTGTGCCTTAGATTGGTCAAACGATTGGGAAGTTCATCTACCGTTGATTGAATTTACCTACAACAATAGTTGACATGCTTCCATTAAGATGGCACCGTTTGAGGCATTATACGGAAGGAGATGCAGATCGCCCCTATGCTGGGACGATTCATCGGACTTGATCGGAATAGAACCAGAGTTGATCGTGCAGACTCGAGAGAAGATAGCCTTGATTCGTGAAAGGCTGTTGACCGCCCAGAGTCGTCAGAAATCTTACGCAGATGTACGCCGCCGCCCTTTGGAGTTCAGTACTGGAGACCACGTACTTTTGAAGGTTTCTCCTACTCGGGGAATCTTTCGTTTCGGAAGGAAAGGAAAGCTGAGTCCGAGGTATATCGGACCATTTGAGATCCTCGAAAGAGTTGGGGAGTTGGCATACAGATTAGCATTGCCGCCGTCATTGTGCCATGTTCATAACATGTTCCACGTATCCCAGTTACGGAGGTATATACCAGATCCCAGTCATATCATTGATTTCGGCGAGATCGAAGTCGCGCAGGATGGGACGTTTGAAGAAAGACAGGTTATGATACTCGAGAGTCGAGTTAAGCAGCTGAGGAACAAACCAATCGTTTTGGTCAAAGTTCAATGGTCACGTCACGGAATGGAAGAAGCCACTTGGGAAACGGAAGCTGATATGAAGTCTAGATATCCCGAGTTATTTTCGTCTTGAGTTTCGGGACGAAACTCCTTTTTAGTAGGAGAGTATGTAATATCCGAATTTATTACGGTGTATTTCATCTGTATTCAAACCCTGTATTATTCGGATTGGTGATTTTGATTATTGGAGTATGATATTTCTTACATTAATATCATTGTGCATAAGTATAGAAGCATGCAAAATTTCTCATGCAAACTCGTGTTAGCGCACGCTAAGAATGTATCTTAACGCGCGCTATCGGGCTACTATTAGCGCACGCTATGTAGATAGGGGTTGCGTGCGCTAAGAACTCAATTATTGAGCGGGACGACTAGCACATGCGCCAGCTGGGACATGGGTCCGGATAAGATTCCCGCGGACGCACCCGGACAATTCTGAAGTCAACCATTATTAGCGCACGCTAAGGAATGCTTAGTAGCGTGCGCTAACTTGTTAAAATGCAGAATATTATAAATAGGACAACAACTCGTTTTGGCTTACATTTTACTCGTTCCTTCTGCATACTTGAGAGGCCAGAGAGCTGAGATATCCCACTACATACTTAGAACACATATTGTTGGTGTTTATATATTGGCTATCACTTGGGAGTAATCATTGAAGAGGAATAGCACCTTGGAGTGGCATACAACCAACCGGAGCTGGATTCTACCTTACGGTTCAGTGATTTTCATCATATTAAGGTATGTTTAATCTATCTCAAGACTTAGAGTTGGATTCTAACGATTTGGATAATCATGTTAACAAGATATGGATTTTCATAGATGAATTATCCAAGTATATCATGTTTGGAATAGTTAGATGAATAAGCCTTAAGTATCTTGATTATAATCATCATGATTCGAATCTTATTACACTGAATATGTAAAGAGAAGCTTCTATCATTGGTAATTCGAATCTAGTAGATGACTTTATAATAATCATGGACTTGACTTTAACAATCATTATTGTTGGATAGATCTAAAGGATGGATCATGGAAGGATTTATCTAGTATAGATGGAACGTTTAACAACTTCAGCATGATAATATTGATTGATATAAGATGTTGATATCAACCGTTAAGTCTTTTGAGTTGTCGTATAAAGATTTGTAGTCGAAATGGAATATGGTTTTATAATGGTATGCATATCCTCGAACCCGAAGATGTTATTATCCGTAAGATCATTCATAATCGTGTGTACATGATATTCATGGAGGTAACATGAAGTATCACGGAAGATTTCATTGTTTCGATCATGGCGAACAAGCATCTTTCAAGAAGAATCGCCATGCATAGATAGCGCACGCTATGCTATGAATATTAACGTGCGCTATCGAGCATGAGTTAGCGTGCGCTACGTTTAGTACGTAACGTACGCTAGACCATCGGACGAGTCAGTTGGTTGGTCAGTGAAGTACTGACCATGCATAGTTAGCGTACGCTAGGCTTTGTTGTTTGCGTGCGCTATCGAGCAGACATAACGCACGCTACACAGAGTACTTAGCGTGCGCTAAGCAGCTCAGGCAGATTGCATTTTATGAACTTTTGGCCGTGAATCGAATTGTTAAACATTCGTACGACGTGAGATAAATCCTATATCATTTCTTTTGTTAAGGTTTGATCTTGTTGCGTGATTGATCGAGAGGGGCGACCTTCGAGTGTCGTTTTTGTGGAAGTATTGTTCTGTCTTCTAATCGAGGCAAGTACTCTAATTAGAATTGTTTATATTATGACAATTATGATGTGATTGTATCATGTAAATATGTTGTGAATATATGTCCACCATGCGTTGATCCGACGGGAATCATCATGGGAATCTATAGTTGTGTGCGCTGGATCGTTGGACAGGTAGTTCCACCATGTCTTGGTCCGACGGGATCATCATGGGAATCTATAGCTATGTGCGCTGGATCGTTGGAATACCACCAGTATGTTGAAACTGTTATGATATGATATGTGTTGTGGATATTCTCGTTAGAGAAACTTGTTATGATATAATTGTTGATTATATCACTGTTGTATGATTATTGTACTTGTACTAGCATCGTTGTGCTAACCCCTTCGGGGGTGAACATTGTGTTTGTTCAGGATCCAGGAGAGCGGGGAAACAACCACTGGAGATGCATGACGACGAGGGTGCAAAGTGATGTTCCGGCCGGGTTTACTGTCTGTTATTTGTTGGTTATTTCAATAAGTACTCGAGTACGTCGTCCGTTTATAATGTTTGGATTTTAGTGATGTAATAATAACTCTTCATTGGATATTTGTATTTCAGTTTTTGAACCAGACGGTTGTATTTTACTTCAACAATTTCATAAAGCGGTATCTGTTATTGTCTTTTCTTTTAATCAGCCTTGTAAATTCTTATGTAAAGGATTTACGGCGCTGTAATATTCCTTAATATATCGGGGGTGTTACATGGACCGGGGTGGCAACGAGGTGTACCATCGGTGGGCGAGGTCGTCCAGCGTCATAGGGAACATTCGGCACCTGGTCGCGTCAGATGCCCCACACCCAGTCATGTAGATGTTGAACTTGTTCAGGTGCATTTCGGGGTCTGATCGCCCCTCGTACAAGGGTGTTTGCGGGGGAGCGATCTTGAGCTGCACGGGGGCGAGCTCGATGTCGATCGCGAGCGGATCGCTTGGCTCGGCGATCATCTTCATGGCGCCTGCCCTGGATTGCAGGAGCGCCTTCATGTCGTCGATCTGACGTTGCATCGCAGCCATCTCCGTGGCTCGGTCGCTTGCTGATCGGCTTTGGGAGCGGGAGCCGAGGCGATCGTGTACCGATCTCCGGACTCCGCTGCTGCCGACCTCGGCAATTTGGCGAGGGGGAGCCAGACGGCTGGGCTGTCTTCTGGGAGCCGAGTAGGCCGAGCTCCTGGTGACGGAATCAAACTCCGCTGCTCGTAGCCGGGCCGGATCGCCGGCCGCTGTGTCGGGTCACCGCCTGTGCGATCGAAGACAGAGGTGCCCCGCCGCCGAGTGCCTCCTCTTGCGGACGAGAGCCTCGCGATCGCTCGGCCGCAACGCCTTGAGCTTCCGCTGACTTCGGCGGCGCCGAGGGGTGATAGCAGGAGGCGCGTCGAGAGCACTCCGTCGCTCCTGTAGGATGGCCATGACCTCGTCGATCTGTTCCTTGGTTCAGAGCTGATCGAGCGAGAGGCTTGGGCCGCCCTCCAGGGATGGGATCGAGCGTCTCTGACCGCGGCGGCTGCCTTCCACCATCGGCTGCGGCTCGGACTGGGACGGAACGGGGTCCGCCGGCCGGGCCGGCTTTCTTCGACGCGGAGGCGGAAGACATGATTTCTGAAAGATTTCTTTGAAGTGCAGTGAGTGTCACTTCAAGTATCTGCCCCGAGAACAGTGAGTGTTCTTCGGGACGGTAGGTGTAAAATAATTGAGGGTTGGACACCTTCCTCTAGCGCCAATTGTTGTTGCCCAAAATATTTATCCGAAGATTAATACTGCTGGAAGAAGGACAAGAAATAACAATTTGCGGGGGCACTTCCGAGAGAAGATAAATAATACAAGATTTGCCAGGTTTGTTAGGCCCGGGCTTGAATGCTCTCGCGAGATGATATTAATACAAATATTCGTGGATACAAGTATTAATAAGAGAAATCTAAATTAAATGAGTGTAAAAAGACTCTGTTAATCCGGCTCTTGAGCGAAGCTCGGTGTTCTTCGTCCCTGCCGATCGTCTGCTAGATGAGAGAGATCGGGAGAAGAAGGACCGAATGATAGCTGTTGCCAAGAGTTGGAGATAGCCAAGTGCTAAGTGTTGAATCTTGTGGGAATGCAGAGAGTGTTCTGTGAGCCAAAATCTCGGTCCTTTGGACAAGTGCTGGGAGCCTTGTATATATAGGGGAAGCCGGGTCTTGTCTTCTGGCGGGCGATCGCCTTCCGGCCATTATAATAATGGGGCGATCGTCTGCCGGCCAATATTATAATGGGGCGATCACCCGGGCTGTCGGGCTAAAGTCCAAGGAAGATGCTGGCAGTCTGCCTAAAGTCCAAAGCTCCAGCAGGCAGCCAGCTGGGCGGTCCAATGAGGGGCCAGCACGCATCCGGAGTCAGTCACATGCGGCCTTACTGACAACTTTCGGCGGCTTGTCGGCTGGTGGAAAGATCCTGCCACGCTGTGGTCAATGATCCGAGATTCGCGGATCTTGTCTCGGCTCTTTCACGTGGTGCCAGTCTTGAGGCTCGGCCTTTGCCGACTGGATGGCCATCGGCCCTGATCGACACGAGGCGGTCGTCTCTAGATGGTCATCAGAGGTCGCCATCGACCAGTTGCCGAGGGTCGGCATCGGTCGGTCACCAAGGGTCGGTCGGCAGGTGCCGAGGGATGGTCGTCCACTTGTCGGTCGCCAAGAGTCGGTCGCCGAGTACCGAGAGAAGATCGTATTTGATGTCGATCGCTCGGCACCGGGACTTGTCTTGGGACCTTCGGTTGGCCGATTTAGCTTGTCCGCTGGGTTAAGGCTCGGCCGCCTGGTCGCCGGGCTCAGCTTCGCCTACGCCTTTCAGCTGACTTGCCGCCCGATCTCCGAGGCGATTGCCGGTCGGAGAGTGTAATTCTTGACATAACAGATATGATATGCATAAGATTTGCACAGTGTTTATGTGTGTGTTTTGATCGGCTCAGAGTGAGGTATTTAATCAGAAATTATTAATTAACCCCTCCCATGATGCATAACTCCCTCCCCATGATGCATAACTCCCTCCCCATGATGTCCATCACTCCACTTCCGTTAACTTCCAACTGAGAAGTGGAGTTTCCACTAATTCTGATTGTGGGAAAGGGTTGCAGGTTGGGGCCGTTGTGTAATATCCGCAATTTCGAATTTCGGTAATTTTCTTTTTTCGGCAGAAGTCCGTTTTGACGACTCGCTCATGACCGTTTCGTCATTTCGAGAATGATTAATTCTGCACTTTTTGTCATCCGAGTTCGTTTCGGTGTCGTTTTGTTGAGTTCCGTGCTTTTTAGCGACTTTTCCGCACTTGAGTTCGATTCTTGCGAATCTCCTCCGAAACTGTTGTTTCGAGTTTCTCGTAAGTTCATTTAATGTTATTATTCATGTTGCGAGCTTTGTTTCGGTGTTTCGATCACGTATCGTGATTTTCGGACATTCTGGGCCATTTTTGTAATTTCCCAAAGTTTGGGGTAATTACTTCCGTTGTCGAATTCCGACACTTCGGGTGGTCGGAATCGTGTGTTCTCTTAGCGCTTGGATTCGTATTTGCGAGTACTTCGTAACCGTATCTTCGATTTTTACTCAAGTTCGGGTTTCGGGCCGTCAAGAGTCGGAGTGGCCGAAGTCACGGCCGGAGCAGGGCCTGGCCTGGCCGAGTTACGGCCGTAAGGTGCCGGTTACGGCTGTAACGTGTGCCAGTTACGGCCGTAAGGCATGATCGGGTACGGCCGTATGGCGCCTGGCAGCTTCCTGACGAAGGCCGGTTACGGCCGTAATGCGGCGAAGCACGCCGTAAGTGTCCAGTCTTGCCGCGATTATGACGAATGCCGGTTACGGCCGTAAGGCCTACCGAGTACGGCCGTAATGGACCGAGTTACGGCCGTAAGGCACTGCCGGTTACGGCCGTAACCCTGCCGGCTATATATAGCCTGGCTCGGCCAGATTTCATTTTCTACGCGATTTTTTTTCCTTTTTCGGCGTCTGGCGACGGGAGGCTCGGGAAATCGAGTTCTTGGCCGATTCTAATCATTTCCAAGGCATTTTGGAAGATTCTTGTTGATTATATCATCATCCAATCCGTGTTCTTCGTCAAATCAAGGTATATTCTTGATTTTCCTTCAAGTTGACTTTTTGGAGAAATTGTTCTTGATTTCGTTTCTAATCCGATTTTGATACATCAGTTGGTGTAGTATGATGTTATTAATCGTGTTCTATGGGTTGTATATCCATATATCAAGTTTATTTAACTCGATTGATGATTCGAGTGTTCTTGGGAATTATTGAACATTTAGTGTTCGATTAAATGTCCCAATGAGTTTCCCTTCGATAGTTTATTGGGATTTCCGTTGTTTTGGCCTTGATTCTCGTCGTAACCATGTGTTATTGTTCCTTCCGGAGTTTTATAGGTGTTCGAGGACTCCGATGTTGAATCCCCTTTGGTGATTGATGATTCGTGTGGTGTTATTCTCGTAATACTCGTGGTGCTATCGCGTTCTTGATATTGTTCGGGGGTTCGGGGCTATTCGACCGCGTCCTATCCGTCATCTTGTTGCGACTGTGGTTTTGAGGCAAGTATCTTGCCCATACATTTCATGTTTCGTTGATATAATTCTTGATAAATGATTTTATGCGAAATCCAATATTTAATGAACGTAAAAATGGATTGGTATGTTCTCGATAAATGTTGTCTTTCAACGATAATTCGTATACTTCGTGAATATGTGTTCTCGGAATATGTGTGTTGGTTTGGTATGTTTAAAGATAATATGATCACTTCGAGTGAGTTTGATAGACCGTAATCCTTTGCCGGGGATTACGTATTGTTATTGTGTACTTGTTCGGTAAGAACGTAATGTGTGTGATATTAGTTGTTACTCCTTGAAAGGAGGTTGTGATACTTAATGTTGTTTGGATTGATAAGTGATTATTGTTGTTTGCTTGATGTATGTGATGTGCCTCCGGGTAGGATTGTTGAATCTCCGGGATCCATACTTGCTAGTATGGGTCGGGCGTGACCGTAGGGTTATCCAATCCGGGTATGTCTTGCGGGGACTCCGAGGTTCGTGGCTTGTTAGCCCGATGCCGAGATAACTTGTGGGGTTATCATCGGGTATGTCTTGCGGGGACTCCGAGGTTCGTGGCTTGTTAGCGCGATGCCGGGATAACTTATGGTTGTGGTTTGATTATGTACGTATATGTGCTTGTAATCACGTGACTGCGGTTACGGTGACATGTGATTTGATATAGTTTCCCTGTGGGTTATTCACTCGGGTTTGTTCTACGGGAGCATCTGAGGTACGTGGCTTGCTAGCACGGGACGCGAATAATCTGTGGAAACAGGTTGTTATGGTATGATCGGGTCGTGGACCCCATTTGTTGTTATCGAATCTATGTTTTGGGAAAATGACTTTTGGGCTGTGTCCCTAAATATTTTTGAAAGGTTTGAGAATTCTTAAATCCCATTGTATTCAAAACTCCCGAGGTTGTAAAATGTTTTTTTTTCACAGATGTATATCGGGTTTACCCTATCTTTCGATTTAATCGTTTGATTAAGTGAATAACCTCGGGAAGTATGTTTATGATTAACATGTTTCATGGAGTATGATATGTATGGCTCGTTTTCGTATTTTATACTTGCACTAGCAAAACAGTGGAGTTTTGCTAACCCCCGAGTATTCGGGGGGTGGATGTCTGTATTGCATTCAGGTTTTGGAGCAGAGCACAGGGTCGGCATGAAGGATGATGAAAGATGAACGATACTAATCACACGAGGACCCGTTGATGTCGTATTGGTTTAGTTGTACTTTATTTTCCATTGCTATATTTTTCCGTTATGCGGGTGTGGTTGTATTTTGACCCTGCGTGGGCATGAGTTGTATTCGAGTTGTATGTATTTATTGAAAGACCAAATCGGTCATCGAGTCATTTTGCCTTGAAGGCATTGTCGAGATGTTAAATGTTGTTACCAGCCTGGTAGATTCTCGAGGAGAGGGTCTACGGCGTGTAATATCCCTGAGTGGATTGGGGGTGTTACATAAATGGTATCAGAGCTTAGGTTGTGGAAACCTAGTGCCGGGTCGATGGTGTTCATTGAGTTTTGTCTTGTCGGATTTTGTCTGACTAAGTCGTGTCGCGACGCGTCGTCTGAGTTGGTTGGTCGTGATTAGTATCGTGGGGCGATCATCATCTTCGTGCGACCTGTGGATGTAAGTCTCCCTTCTTTGTGTTGTGCCTCGTGTGACACGAGCTATTTTTATGATTATTTGTTAAGTGATGGGATCCTCTTATGGATTTTGATTTCTTGATATGTGGTTATTTGACCCTCATATTTCGTTCATATGAGGAGTAGTGTTGCTGGATTGTGCATGTTGAACTGTATTTCTTTTATCCGCTGCGTGAGTTCTTTTGTAATGACTTTCGGTATTTTACCGACCGAGTTTTATTTCGAAAACCGATTCCCTTAACCGAGTTTTTGGCATATGGCCTTGATCATTTTGGCGAAATTCTTATGACTGTATTTAACATTTTGTAAATGGCTTCTGTGAGTTTTTGAAATATTACCGTCATCGGCCTTTTTGGTATTTTTGTAAATGGTTTTTAGCCTGGGGTTCCGACGCGGGACCCACAGCGCTATGATGTTCCGTGTGATTACCTGAAATTTTTGGGCATTCTAGCCTTTTTGGCATCGTCCTTTTTGGCATTGAATTATTTTCGAAAACTTGAGTATCTTAGAAATAAATTTCGAGACGTACGTTTCAAATGAATTGTTTTCTCGCGGTACTTCTAAGGTACCACAATCTGTTTCAAAATTCTTCTACCTCGAGGACCAAAATATTTTGAGATATTTTCAATGTTTTATAAACACTTTTACTTAGACCCGAGGGTCGAATATTTTGAAAGCTTTTCACTAGAAGAAAGTGTCTTCATTTTTATCAAATGCGAAATGGTTTTCCAAAGTCTCGATAACGATGTTTCACGTTTTTACTTTTTTTTTTGGAAATGTGATACTCAAGATCGACCGGTGTTTTTCTAAATTATTTTCCAAATGAGGTTTTCGTTTTTAAAACCTATCCATTCCCGTTTGAAGGCTGGGTATGTATGTATGATGTTGGCTTTGTCGCTATGATGTTAACTCCCGAATATGATCGAGTTGGTGGCATGAACGTTGAGGCGTTGCCACGTATTTGTTGTACTAGCCCTCTGTGAGAGGTGTGAACTGGTACTTAATGGTTGTCGTCTCGTGGTGGATTGCGTGTCCCACACGAGTGTGAGATGTTGAAGCTTGGGTTTGTATGTTCGTGTATATGTGTGATTATTCCATGATGTTTTGTGATTATGTGCTGGTTATCGTTCGGGCCGTTGAGATTGCTGAACGATACCGTCGTTGCTATGATTTTAGTATGCCTGTTGCTTTACGATGGAAATCATTGTATGTGATATGTGTTATGATTTCTCTGTTGTGCTGAGTAATTACTTATTCAGTATGCCGAGGGGCCGAGGTCGTGGTCGTGGCAATCAGACGCGTAGTCGAGATCATGCTGCCGGTGATGATGCCGGTATTGGTGTCGCTACTATTTTGCAGCAGGTAGCTACACAGATGACTCAGTTAACTCAGCGATTCAACAGACACAGATGTGACTCGAACACCGGTGCAAACCAAAGGCCTTCTGGAGGTAATTCGTATGAATCCCGCCGATTCACCTGTTGCGGATGCGTTGGCAGGATGGTTGGCTTTTCCAGTTGGGAAAGATATTTGAGGCTGTCGATTGTCCTGAAGAACGGAAGGTACCTATTGCGCAGTACCTTCTTGACAAAGATGCCGCTAATTGGTGGGAGGCTGTTAAGCCTCATGATCGTGGTGTCACGTGGGCAGAGTTCCAGGCATTCATGGAAGCTGAGTTCTGTCCGAAACCGATTAGAGAGCAGAGGATTCACGAATTTTATTCGGCAGAACCACAAGGTGTTTCAGTGTCACAGGCTATCATCGACTATAGCAAACAACTCAGTTATGTGCGAGATCGGGTGAGAACCGAGGGAGAGAGGATCTTTCATTTTGACAGACGAATGAAGCCAAAGATTCGTGTGTATATGTCGGGACTCACTTGCACTTCGTTGAGGGACTACCAAGATCGAGCCTTGGCCCGTGAACTAGCTTCGTTATCGTCGGAGCATGTGCCCGAGTCGAAGAAGCAGAGGAAGTCCAATGACCTTGTGGATAGTGCAGGAGTTGGTGTTTCTAGTTCGCAACGTCGTAGTCTTTCGGCTGTGAAGCTCTGTCGCTCGTTGCGTGGGACTGAGAGTTCTAAGTCTTCTGCTTTGACTCCTGGTAAAGCCAGGAGGTGTTTTAACTGCAATGTGGCAGGGCATGTCCGTGCACATTGTCCTTCTCCGCCAGTAATGTGTTACAAGTGCGGGCTTGAGGGACACCGAGTTCAGTTTTGCGAGTTGGTCACCTAGCCTTCCGAGGCACGGATTTGAGCACTGAAATCAGGACCAACTCCGAGGAGTCCCTGAGGGGCGTGGTCTATCAGTTGTATGTTGTGTTATTTCCTTACCCAGTTGTTTCGAATCTCGGAGACTAAGTTCTTTTATTCGAAGTGGATCGTTTTGTGTTTATTTTTCGTTTTCTCGACTATGCACGGTGCTTAGTGTTTTGTGATTGTTCGGATAATTGACTTGATTGTATTATCTATTTAATGACGTTTGTCACTTGTTGATTTTATCATGTCTCTACCGGTGACGTTGTGTTAGTCGTCGTGGAGCGTGTTTTCACGCCGTATATTCCTTTGTGTTGCTTGTAACGTTTCGCCGATGGGCGTAAGTTACGCGTTTCTTGTGTATATCGTTGAGTTTTCCTGGCAGGATATTTCTTCTCCCTACTTATTTTAAGTTTCGGGACGAAACTTCTTTTAAGGAGGGTAGAATGTAATATCCGCAATTTCGAATTTCGGTAATTTTCTTTTTTCGGCGGAAGTCCATTTTGATGACTTGCTCATGACCGTTTCGTCATTTCGAGAATGATTAATTCTTTACTTTTTGTCATCCGAGTTCGTTTCGGTGTTGTTTTGTTGAGTTCCGTGCTTTTTAGCGACTTTTCCGCACTTGAGTTCGATTCTTGCGAATCTCGTCCGAAACTATTGTTTCGAGTTTCTCGTAAGTTCATTTAATGTTATTATTCATGTTGCGAGCTTTGTTTCGGTGTTTCGATCACGTATCGTGATTTTCGGACATTCTGGGCCATTTTTGTAATTTCCCAAAGTTTGGGGTAATTACTTCCGTTGTCGAATTCCGACACTTCGGGTGGTCGGAATCGTGTGTTCTCTTAGCGCTTGGATTCGTCTTTGCGAGTACTTCGTAACCGTATCTTCTATTTTTACTCAGGTTCGGGTTTCGGGGTCGTCCGGGCCGTCGGAGTGGCCACGGCCGAGTCACGGCCGAGTGGGCTGCTCGGCCGAGTTACGGCCGTAAGGTGCCTGCACGGCCGTAACGCAGCGATTACGGCCGTAAGGCGTGATCGGGTACGGCCGTATGGCGCCCGGGCGCTTCTCGACGAGGCCGTTACGGCCGTAATGCGTATGCAGTTACGGCCGTAACCGGGCTGGTGCTGGGCAGATTTTTGACGAATGCCGGTTACGGCCGTAAGGCCTACCGAGTACGGCCGTAAGGGACCGAGTTACGGCCGTAAGGCACTGCCGGTTACGGCCGTAACCCTGCCGGCTATATATAGCCTGGCTCGGCCAGATTTCATTTTCTACGCGATTTTCTTCCTTTTTCGGCGTCTGGCGACGGGAGGCTCGGGAAATCGAGTTCATGGCCGATTCTAATCATTTCCAAGGCATTTTGGAAGATTCTTGTTGATTATATCATCATCCAATCCGTGTTCTTCGTCAAATCAAGGTATATTCTGATTTTCCTTCAAGTTGACTTTTTGGAGAAATTGTTCTTGATTTCGTTTCTAATCCGATTTTGATACATCGGTTGGTGTAGTATGATGTTATTAATCGTGTTCTATGGGTTGTATATCCATATATCAAGTTTATTTAACTCTATTGACGATTCGAGTGTTCTTGGGATTTATTGAACATTTAGTGTTCGATTAAATGTCCCAATGAGTTTCCCTTCGATAGTTTATTGGGATTTCCGTTGTTTTGGCCTTGATTCTCGTCGTAACCATGTGTTATTGTTCCTTCCGGAGGTTTATAGGTGTTCGAGGACTCCGATGTTGAATCCCCTTTGGTGATTGATGATTCGTGTGGTGTTATTCTCGTAATACTCGTGGTGCTATCGCGTTCTTGATATTGTTCAGGGGTTCGGGGCTATTCGACCGCGTCCTATCCGTCATCTTGTTGCGACTGTGGTTTTGAGGCAAGTATCTTGCCCATACATTTCATGTTTCGTTGATATAATTCTTGATAAATGATTTTATGCGAAATCCAATATTTAATGAACGTAAAAATGGATTGGTATGTTCTCGATAAATGTTGTCTTTCAACGATAATTCGTATACTTCGTGAATATGTGTTCTCGGAATATGTGTGTTGGTTTGGTATGTTTAAAGATAATATGATCACTTCGAGTGAGTTTGATAGACTGTAATCCTTTGCCGGGGATTACGTATTGTTATTGTGTACTTGTTCGGTAAGAACGTAATGTGTGTGATATTAGTTGTTACTCCTTGAAAGGAGGTTGTGATACTTAATGTTGTTTGGCTTGATAAGTGATTATTGTTGTGTGCTTGATGTATGTGATGTGCCTCCGGGTAGGATTGTTGAATCTCCGGGATCCATACTTGCTAGTATGGGTCGGGCGTGACCGTAGGGTTATCCAATCCGGGTATGTCTTGCGGGGACTCCGAGGTTCGTGGCTTGTTAGCCCGATGCCGAGATAACTTGTGGGGTTATCATCGGGTATGTCTTATGGGACTCCGAGGTTCGTGGCTTGTTAGCGCGATGCCGGATAACTTATGGTTGTGGTTTGATTATGTACGTATATGTGCTTGTAGTCACGTGATCGCGGTTACGGTGACATGTGATTTGATATAGTTTCCCTGTGGGTTATTCACTCGGGTTTGTTCTACGGGAGCATCCGAGGCCCGTGGCTTGCTAAGACGGACGCGAATAACTGTGGAAACAGTTGTTATGGTATGATCGGGTCGTGGACCCCATTTGTTGTTATCGAATCTATGTTTTGGGAAAATGACTTTTGGGCTGTGTCCCTAAATATTTTTGAAAGGTTTGAGAATTCTTAAATCCCAATGTATTCAAAACTCCCGAGGTTGTAAAATGTTTTTTTCACAGATGTATATCGGGTTTACCCTATCTTTCGATTTAATCGTTTGATTAAGTGAATCACCTCGGGAAGTATGTTTATGATTAACATGTTTCATGGAGTATGATATGTATGGCTCGTTTTCGTATTTTATACTTGCACTAGCAAAACAGTGGAGTTTTGCTAACCCCCGAGTATTCGGGGGGTGGATGTCTGTATTGCATTCATGTTTTGGAGCAGAGCACAGGGTCGGCATGAAGGATGATGAAAGATGAACGATACTAATCACACGAGGACCCGTTGATGTCGTATTGGTTTAGTTGTACTTTATTTTCCGCTGCTATATTTTTCCCGTTGTACGGGTGTGGTTGTATTTTGACCCCTGCGTGGGCATGAGTTGTATTCGAGTTGTATGTATTTATTGAAAGACCAAATCGGTCTACTGAGTCATTTTGCCTTGAAGGCATTGTCGAGATGTTAAATGTTGTTACCAGCCTGGTAGATTCTCGAGGAGAGGGTCTACGGCGTGTAATATCCCTGAGTGGATTGGGGGTGTTACACGTTGGGCTGGGGATTTGGGCTTGGATGAAAGTTAATTAAGATGATTCGTGTTAATGGATTGTTCTTGATGGACTTATAATATTTGGGCTGAATATTACAATGGATTTGGCTTAGGCCGGTCCAAAATGAATAGATTAAAATTAATTAAAATGGATTTGTGAAATCTTATGCGTCACGATTAATATTCCTTAAAATTTGACTCGGGCCTAGAAATGACGAGATGAAATGATGAATTAAAATGAGAAATGAAACGAAATGAATCACTTGACTTGTCATGAATAATAATGGCACAAATAAAATTGCATGATCATGAAATAAAATGAATTAAATTATTCGGGCCTTAATTTAATAAAATTGAATATGTTTTCTATAATTCACAATAAATGTATGTGCGAAATCGGGGCGTTACATGGTATCTGTAACAAAACGTAACAAAGATTTATGGTTGACAGCAACATCATTGGAAACGTGTCAAATAGTCGGAAACTGTCCTTTTATAAACTGTGGTCCGCTAACCACCTATTGGTGGTTGCTGGAAATCAAACGCGAAGTTGCTTTCACCCCGCGCACCTTGTGTGTTTGCCAATATCGGCACTACATCCCGATGCAGATATAGGATCGAAAAATCATTAGTGCACCAAATGTACCACGAGAAACAAAGTAGTGACTTGTTGTGAAATCTCAGTTCTGGTTGAATGCCAACAAAACAAGTGATAAAAACTAAATTTGAAAAAACTGAATTGAGATTAAATTTTAGAAAACTGAACTGAAATTAGCATTTTAGTTTCCGAAAAATCTTAAATTGAAATCATAAAACTAAATTGAAATCATCGAACCTTAAATTATAATACCTACCCAGAATGCCTACAACAGGATATAGGAATAACTTACCTATTTGTTAAAAAAAAGAATGGCTCACGATGATGATGGTCGATGGGTGCTCAACTTCCGTGGAGCCGTGGAGCCTGGATGACTGGAGCTCTGGAGGTACTACAGTTTGACCGCGACGGTGAGCGGAGTAGGTCGGGACTCGATCTTTATCTTCAATTACTCGTGCGGTGTGTCTCTCAGAAGTCACAAGAGTACTAAAGAGCAGAGGCAGAAGGGTTCTTTTCTGAATTTTTGCTTTTTTTTTTTTTATTATAAGGCAGGCAAAACAACATCATTTTGTCTAAAGGCAGAAAGTGTCGTTTTTAATAACAATGCTGTTTTAAACAAAACAACATTGTTTTAGTCGTTTTAATCGAAACAACGTCATTTTAGTCAGAACAATGTCTTTTGGGATTTGAAGGCAAAATTTTGGTGGTGCAAGTGCACCACCCTGCCCTAACGTGTGTCCGCCTATGACTACATCCTGGCAGACAAGAGAAGATAGCGTTAAGAGTGCACAAGGCCACAATCTGTGAAAATTCAGATGCACTGCAAAGCTAGGTGTGCCTTTAACAATCTGGAATTGCATCAACTATCTTTAGCATTATGCTACATTCCATGTTAGCCGGTGAAGTTCGAGAATGAATGGAAATTAGCTAAAGTTTTCATAATTTACATCACTATGTGATTTTCTACATCAGAAAATTGTAGAAGTAATTTAATATTTCAATTTTCCATGAAATTCTTTCTCAATAGTTTTATTTTCGAATGTTCAATGCGTGTCCATTAGGTACACATTAGGAAATCCTTTAATATAAATAGGGATGTCACTGTAACACCCCCAAGATATTCGAGGTGTATTACAGCGCCGTGGACCCCTACATGGGACCCACCAGGCTTACACAAGAAAGCACCACTCGACTAACCGCCTCGGTTAGCAAGGAAACAATTGTTAACAATAAGGACATAAAACAACACGTCCGGTACAACCGGCATAATAAACATCAACCGACAAATACAGTAACTCCAACGAATACCAATCACAATCCGAAAGGAAAAACCTAAGTACTCGCGAGTACAATCTATAAGTTTACAATTTGGAAAACATCCACATCAAAAGAGACAGTAGGAAATAACAAGACTCAATTACACATGTCAACAATCTTGGCCGACATCCTCGTACCATCCCAGCGCCCGCTCATCTGGCTGAACATAACCTGAAATCCATAACAAGAATTTCCCCGACAACGGGTCCCCAAAGGGGTTAGCAATTACGCTAGTACAAGTATTCAAGGCAAACCAATCGCTTACACATTTCATAGTACATGCACCAATATCAATTTCAAAAGTCAAAACCAGACATGTCTTTTCCGGAAAACATACAGTCCAAAATTAGCCTTGAGAACAGGGCGGCAGCATACATTCTCACTCGAGGCCTCATAGGGACCCTACCGAGTTGGATACAATTACAGAAAAACAAAACTACGCACACGCTATGCCGTGAGAACAGGGCGGCAGCATATATTCTCACTCGAGGCCTCACAAGGACCCTACCGAGTTGGCTAGCGGTACGAAACTCGTGAAATCCAGGGCAGCAACATAGATTTCCCTCCTTGACCCCGTCGGGCCAACACAAGGTGAGTTACACACAAGTAATATACATCACCATTTCATGTTAAGCTTAAAGGTTTCCAAAAATACTTGCCTTGAATTATTGACGATGCAACGAACGGAAAGGAAGGTCACCGACGAACGCTAGGAACCAATGAAACCGAACCTAACGATTCGAAGAATACAATCACAACCATTTCTAAATGAATACGGAATTGGAATACACCCGAAAACCCGCCTACGATTCATGTATATTCGTATATAAACAACAATGAGGGCGGACCACAACCAAACCCTCTCGATTCCGTAAAACCACGAAATATACCATGAATCCGTAGGGAAACTAAGAATACCGACAAGATTAATCATATTCCCAAAACAAGAATAGTATGGACAAGGTACTTGCCTCGAAATCACAATCGCAACGAGACGACGAATAGGACGCGGTCGAATAGCCCCGAACGCTCGAACACCATCAAGAACGCGATAGCACCACGAATATTACGAGAATAACACTACACGAATCATCAATCACCAACGGGATTCAACATCGGAATCCTCGAACACCTATAAACCTCCGGAAGGAACAATAACACATGGTTACGACGAGAATCAAGGCCAAAACAACGGAAATCCCAACAAACTATCGAAGGGAAAACTCATTGGGACATTTAATCGAACACTAAATGTTCAATAATTCCCAAGAACACTCGAATCGTCAATCGAGTTAAACAAACTTGATATATGGATATACAACCCATAGAACACGATTAATAACGTCATACTACACCAATCGATGTATCAAAATCGGATTAGAAACGAAATCAAGAACAATTTCTCCAAAAAGTCAACTTGAAGGATAATCAAGAAATATACCTTGATTCGGATGAAGGATTCAAGTAGAGGTCGAAAATCTACAACAACACTTGAGGTAGATGATCTCTACAAGTTTGGGAGCACTCAAAATCGCCCAAAAATCGCCCACAATCGCCTAAGATGAAGGAGGAAGAAGAGAGGAGAAAAAATGAAGTTTTTCTCCTCGCAAATCTGCTAAAAAACGCAGAAAAAGCCCGTGTGCCGCGGCACAGATGAGTGTGCCGCGGCCCAAGGCCAAGAAAACGGCCCAGGACTGAGCTTTGTGCCGCGGCACAGCTGAAGTGTGCCGCGGCACACAGTACAACCCACTTCAACACGAAAAAGGCACATCGTATAGTCTTAGCTATTTCGACCATAACTCTCTCGTCTGGACTCCGATTGACTCACCGTTTGAACCATTGGAAATCTAACTTGATGCTCTATAATATTGCAAAGATTCAGAATTTTTGGAGTTTCCAAGAATTAATGGTGACTTTACAAAGTTGAACTCCCACGTGAAAAAGTCGATTAAGGACACGGAACTCAACAAAACGACACCGAAACGAACTCGGATGACAAAAAGTGCAGAATTAATCATTCTCGGAATGACAAAACGGTCATGATAGAGTTGTCAAAACGAACTTCCTCCGAAAAAAGAAAATTACTGAAATTCGAAATTGCTGATATTACAGTCACCACCTCATTCGCTCCAGTTAGGTGGGGTTGGGAGTAGGTTTGGTGGGTGATGGGGCAGGTATGGGGACCAAGATTATACCTGTCATGGATGGCGGGACGGGGACGGATGTTAGGTTATACCCTCCTCATTTCCCGCCCCGCCCCATTAGCCCCACCTTATATCCACTCATTTAATATATTTTATGACACTTGAGTGTAATTGAAAATTTTAAAAATATAATAAATATTATTTTCATGTGCAAATATTATTTTCATGTGCAAAGTTAAATATTATATTATTTATCTAAAATATTATGCAGATTATGAGGCGGGTAAGGTGTGTATAAGGTGGAGATGAAGATTCACATAGGTGGTGGGACGGGAATGATTTTTATTTATACTCGTCGGGGTGGGATGGATTTAAATTCCATACCCGCCATGAATGATGGGGTGAAAATGAATATGAATATTTTAAATGGAGATGGCAATGGAAGTACCATCATCCTCATCCACTCCGCCCATTGACATACCTAAATATAAAGCACAGTACGGAATATATCATTTGGAGGTTTTCTCCTCCCTATATATAAAGATAAGTTTGAGCCCTTATATATACAAATCTGTAATTTGCCTGTACCGTAACAACATTAGTGATATATCGTAAATGATTGTGAAGAATTTTAAATTGGGTGTTAAGAAACATACACCCCAATTAAAATTATACACCCTTTTTTCTTTTCTCTTTCCTCTTTTCTCTTTCCTATTTATTACGTCCCTACCCTTTCTCTTTCCTATTTCCTATTTGTTTGTTTGAAATGAGAGGACAAGGCTTTGGTTCATTATCAAGGACTGGGAATCTTATTTGGTTTATGGGGAGACATGATATCAAGTGGGAAATGAAGTGATCATGTACTATGCCTTTTCTTGGAAATCGATTTTGAAGCATGGTGGCTCTTGGAACCATGTGAAATGGATGGGACAAGGATGGGTGTGTAAAATAGTTTTGTTTTTTTTATTTTTTATATGTTTTTTATATGCATTATGTGGATACCATGCATATATCGTAAATATTGCGCGTGCCAAAGCTTCTCTGTTGCCGAATCATCTCTCACAATGTTCCGCGTCTCTCTCTCTCTCTACTTTGATATACATGCAACCAAGCTATTATAATATTGTACTCCTTAATTATATGCACAAGTCATTCTGACTCATGCGATGCATTGGTTTTGTTTTTAGATAAACTATTGAACTTTTACTTATGTCTAAAACTCAACCTTTTTTATTTTAGCAAACCCATTTAATTTATCTGTTCAAATCGGATGTACGACCACTCACCGCTATAAAAGAGCGTTATTTTACCTTTATCGTTGATATTGTTCCTACATTGCGTGTACCATATCAACATTGTTATTTAACCAACAAAATACATTCTTCAATTCTTTAAGAATGGATGTAAACATTTGTTTGTGATAACTTTTCATAGTATGAATAAAAGTTGGAAGTGACTAGTTATAGTTTGTAAAAAATCATGAGTTGTATGTTTTTTGCTTTTTTATTTATTTATCTTCAGTTAATAATGCACTTTGATCCAATTAATAGAAATTTCATCAATTCATAAAAATATCATCTTTCATGATATCTCGATGAGCTCTTCTATAGGTCATTTATTAAGCTACATGGCTAACTTATTAAATCAAATAACTCTCTACGTATGAAAATGAAGTCGCGTTGAGTTTGACCAATTAACACTTCAAATATGTATATTTTTATGGTTATAAACAACTAATTATACCGTCAATCATAAGATATGATTTACAAATAGCATATTTTGATAAGTAAATAAGCGTATAATAGTGTTTAAATACATCGGTTTAATATCACTTGAATCCTTTAATATCACTCTCAAGTAGTGCTTCGCTCGCCATATGTACCAACTAAATATTCATTCACTTTCAATGTACCATATCTTTCGTGTTGCATTCTACTCTCGTTTATAGCCATTGCCAAAATAAAAACACAATAAACTAAAGATAAATCAAGCATAAATATTCACTACTCAATAATATTTGTGACCCTACTGGCTTAGAATGATTTATGATATCCAACATGTTTGCTAAGATTTTGATCGACATTGGAGAAATAAATGTGAACTTACTTAGAATTATATAAGAGTTTCATGCATGTGTTGCTAAGCCTTCGATCAACATTGACGAATAACCTGCCAATATTACAAATGAAAACTCGGAAAGAAAATAGATCAGAACTATTTTATCTCATCTTTTCGTCAACTTATGAAACACTTGGTGGCCAGATATGATAGAATTATTATATAAAGATAGCTAAAACTAATTTTGTGACTAACTGGCCATGTATAAACTACATATTTATACCATATACTGCATAGAAGTTGGGGAGACTTTCTAAACTGTGACATGAATATGAATTTTATGACTACTAAACGGAAATAAAAAAATTCAATGCATGAGTACTTGATTGGACACGGAATTATATTGAACTCAAAATTGATTATAGCATTTAATCTCTTAATTTTTGTTATAAACCTCAAAATTATAAAACTTTAAGACTTAATAACATTTAATTAATGACATGAATCATTAAGACTAAACATTTAATATCCAAACTCAATCTTTTAGTATACGAGGTATTCTGACCCGTGCGATGCACTGGCCTTGTTTTTCAAGACAAAAAAGTATTTGAACATGCAACAATTTTGTCTCAAATCAAACAATTTCAATTTCAAGCAGATTCTTGATAATTGTATCTCAAATTGACTTGACATTAATCATTGTTTGGTTTCAAGCATATTCTTGATAATCGTATCTCCAAGTTGACTTGACATTAATCATTGTTTCGATAAATTATTAAACTTTTGCTTGTCTAAAACTCAATTTTTTACTTGCTATTATAATTTACAAACAACTTCGGGCCAAAATTATGTACGTTTTCCTTTTTATTCAGTACTCAAGCTGCTATTTTTAATATGTCATATTTTGTTATTTTAGCAAACTAATTTAGTGTATCTGTTCAAATCGGATGTACTATCACTCACCGCTATAAAAGAGTGTCACTTTACCTTTATTGTTTTAATAAAAATTGTGCTTATGTGACTACCATGACATTGTTCCTACATTACGTGCAACATATCAACGTTGTTACTTGTCCACAAAAAAAAACATTCTTCAATTATTTAAGGATGAAGATATATATTTGTTTGTGATAACTTTTCATAGTATGAGTAAAGGTTAGAAGTGTCTATTTACATTTTGTAGAAACCATGGGTTGTAAGTTTTTTACTCTTTTTCTATTGATTTTCAGTTAATAATGAAACTTAATTATTAAGTTAACAGATTTCTTGAAAATATGGCCGATTAAGTATCTTATTTAATAAGTTATTTTATAGTTATATATTACTCTTGTTTAAATGATGCTAAAAATTATAATTATTTTGGTCAAAATGGTAAATACAATATTTAATGGCAAGGAATAAAAAATGCAAATGTATTTATTAGTTATTGAATAAGGTAACCTTAAATTGTAAAAATTATAGTCTGTCATAGAAATTGGGTCGAATTTCTAGCACTTCAAATCGATTAATACATCAACTAATTAATTTTTGGAATTACTAAATGATCTAAAAATTGATGCACATTTCTTAGCTTCTAACCTGTTATCATATAAAGTGCTAATAATATCTTTGAAGGTGTTTCCTTCCGCTTAAATAAGTAACCATAGAACATTGTAATCGTATCCAAGGGTTCTTGCATACTTTAACTCATCTGTATAGTACAAACCATAAAGAGCCCCCATTGGAAATATCAGTATATTTTCTTTAGGATTACGATATGGTAGAAAGGGTCTCTTGATTGTATTAGGACATTCCACATATGCATAAACAAAGCCTACAATGGTATCTAAGTCTTCCTCCTCGACCGCATCAACCCAGCGAGGTTGGCCACCTAGCATAGGATATTTCTGCATTATAAAAGGGTATAGTGAGTTAACATCATAGAAGTATAGGTTCTCACCATATGGGATGTATGCATCAGCATGCCCACCGTCGTAAGCTTTACTTATATAGGTGTCAGCATTTTTACTCGGGATGTATATACGCCATAGATTATCATCATAGAAATTAGTACGAAAGATACTCATAGCTAGTGATGAAATGGTCAATTTACTTTCAATATCTGTTTCAGATATTTTATTATAGCATTTTGATTCTGGTCCACTCCTTTAGACCAGATTGAATTTTATCACCATTACCTTCCAAATTCATATAAATTAATTGTTTTTGTTCTTGATGAAAAAAACAGACATGTAAGATGATGGAATGATTGAAATAACTTACTTTCTTCATCTAACTCGAGAAGCTTGTAAGCTACATCATACATATAGTCACAGTTCTTACCTTCCCAAAAAACGACAACAACAAATTTCAACCTCATGCATCGTCATGCATAATTTAGACGTCATACTTTTGGCGCATCACCGTGTGTATGAATGAGTTAATCGTCAACTTCTTTGAAGAAATTTTTATAGAAGCGATTAGTGGGTAGATATTTAACGCGAGTTACAAAATGAGATGGAATCGAAAAGGTTTGAGGGAATTCTTTAAATGTAAATTAGTTTTCAATATTAGTGTCAATTTAAAGTGAGTTATGAATCGTAATGAAGTTGAAAGGTTTCAAAAGTTCTTAAAATGCGTTTAGTGCTCACATTTGTGCTTGCACACAATTTTCTATATGATGAAATTTAAGTCATTAAGACTCTCATTAAAAGCATAGGACTGAATCTTTTAAGATATAAGATAAGATACTATCGGCACACTCAGTACTAGTGCTTTAAATTGTATTGATGTTGTGCTTACAAGCAGGTTTTAGATAGCGGATTATGGGGAAAAATGTTTTTTTAGGCCCGTAACTTTGGCCTAGTTGGATTATAAGGACATTTTCGGGCCAGGAGAAGAAGGGCATTAATTTTAAAAAGGTGGGAAAACAAGGACAATTAAGCCCGAAGGAGGTCTGATTGGGCTTAATTGTCCTTGTTTTCCCACTTTTTAAAATTAATGTCCTTTTTCTCCAGGCCCGAAAAACTAATGTCCTTATAACCAAACTAGGCCAAAGTTACGGGCCTAAAAAATTATTTCAGACGTTCGGAATAACTCATCTAACATGAAAATTAAATATATTCTTAAAGAATATAGTATTAAGAATTACATGTTTTAAGTTTTAACTGAACTGTATTTAGGGCTAGTTCATAGCATAGGTTAATAAAATTAGCCAGTGAGTCCGCTAAATATTAATACAGACATAATTTTAATATCTTATATTTATCTTTAATTTATCCCTACAATAAAATAAAATTAAATTTACTCATTTTTTGTTGGGCATCACGATGGTTTTGAAATATATTTTTCTAGTGTATGTAGTATTTAATTAAATTTTAAAAAAAATTATTTCTAGTTAATTTTTTTAAAAATAATTATTACTTAAAATAAAATTTGAATTTAATTAGTTCTTAGAAATCATGGTTTAAAATGAAACAAAACCAAAAAATAAAAATCGAATAAAATCACACTGAATTTAAATAATTTAGTTTTATTTATAAAAATGAACACACCAAACCGAACTAAATTTATTCGTACTCACTTCTAATCAAAAGAAATATTTCTCACTGAGTTAGTATTTTTTTAAAATACCTTTTTATTTTTTAGAAAGTTTAAAAACACTTCAAATCTATTTATAGTGTTTAGAAGAGTTGAAGAAAAAATATTTTTGTTAAAACCTCAATTATGTATTTTTGTTAATAGTATTGTAGAGATTTAAAATGGTCGTGTGAAGCAAACGGATGCTCCTGTGAACATCAAGATCTTTTAATAAAAAGTTATTTAAAAATAAAAGAAAAGAACATTTTGATATCTTCTCCGTCCAAAAAAATATTTATAATTCTCTTAATTTTTATATTTATATCGTAATATATGAGCTAAAAAAATAAATTTAAAAATATTATTGATTAATTTATCAAAAAAATATTTCAATTATTTATAATTTTTTAAATCAAATCAATAAATTTTTACTAAAAAATCAAATTTAATCGAGTTAACCAATTCGATTAGTTTAATTTATTTTACCCCATCTAAAGAATTTTTCAAATTGATTTAATATAAATAAAAAAACTCTATCAATATTATTTTTAACTATATCAAAATATTCATGTTTTTACATATTTTTTATTGCTGTTAATTAGTTGATGCTTATTAATTTTTAAATTTTATACTTAAAACTTAAAATTTTAGTACATTTCGGTTATTAAGATTTTAATGATGTGTAATTATTAAAAATTTAAATATTTTTATTTTTAAAAATATATTTCAAAATTATTTAAATAAAAATATTAATAAAATTATAATAATTGAAAATATAAATGGTAAAATAAATAAAAAAGTAATTTATAAACTTTATAAATAAAAAGTAAGTTAGAAACCTTAGAAATAAATGGTAGTGTCAAAAGGACATTAACTTTTCGGGCCTGGAGAAGGACATTAATTTTAAAAAGTGGGAAAACAAGGACAATTAAGCCCAATCGGACCTCCTTCGGGCTTAATTGTCCTTGTTTTCCCACTTTTTAAAATTAATGTCCTTCTTCTCCAGGCCCGAAAAGATAATGTCCTTATAACCCAACTAGGCCAAAGTTACGGGCCTAAAAATACATTTTTCCCGCGGATTATGTTAGCAGAACTATGTTTAACAATTTTTAGTAGCTGGTTTGACTATGATATTCAATTAACAGAAGGTAAAGGTCCCCAAATTCAGGTTCGGGTCCGATTCGCCGGGTCATAGTTCGGTCATACCTAGACCCAGAACCCACCCGTATATATGATATGTATGGATTCGAGTCTAGGTCCGGATCGAACCCGCTAGTCATAGGCTGACCCACCCACCCACCCACCCACCCACCCACCCACACACACACACACACACACATATATATATATATATATATATATATATATATATGTGTGTGTGTGTGTGTGTATGTGTGTGTGTGTGTGTTTTGAGGAAAGAATATATATTTTTAATATTTTATTTAATTATTTTTATATACAAAAAGAATAAACTAATTAACGGAAGGAAAAAACAAGTGGGCTTGTATTTAATTTAATTTTCACTTAAACTTAAAATGCTTACGTATATATGTGAGGAATCAAAATCCTATATAGTTCTCTTTATCTGACTTAAATTGCTTGTATTCTTTTATATAAATGCAATGGTACCCAAAAACTTTTATATATAGGATTTTGTGTTTGTCCTTGAGAGGCATGAATGATGTTATCCTTCCCTTGAATTTTAGTAGTATCGCTTCGCTCTTTCTTTCTTAAGATATGATTGCACACTCCATATTTAACATACTATTTTGTTGATCGGATATTACAAATAGTGAATCTGATTGTTAGCGAGAAAATTAACGGAGAAACTCAAATTAATTGATCGTACGATTTGTATGGAGATTCTGATTCTTGTCATTTTGGAAAGTATGCACCTGTCCATTTATTGGGCTATGTTAGATCCACGATTTCTATACGATAGAGCTATACTTGACTAATAATATAGATAAAATCAACAAAAATATGATATCGAAGATGTCCATTGTAGAAGGGAATATCTTAGTCCTTGCGACCTTTGCAAAATAGAAGATGTGTCTGATCACATGAATGTATTTTCTCAATAATTTCTTAAAATGTTAAAATATCATGTAATGTTGAACCACATGATTAAGTTGAAGGTTGCTTATTTACTATGGTGCTCAAGAATATTGATCAGACTCATATATGTATGGAACGAAGATGGCAGTCACTGGACTTGAAATAAATAATCAAGGCATCACTGTTATCTGGTAAAGATATATGTCAGAATGTATACGTGTTCAGCTCGATTAATCATTATTTGAGCTCAGCCGATTACTAATCAAGTCAAGCTCGATAAACTTTCAAACAAGTTTGAACAGACATACATTCAACTCGTTTGAATTGATTTACACCTCCAATTAGACTCCTAAAAAATAGACTTTTCACTACCGCTAATTACTATATACCTAAAACTTTATTAAATGCTTGTGAACTTTCTTCAGTAGCCAGCATGCAAGAGAAACCCTCCTCGTCGTCATGTGAATGACAGCATCATCACCTCCAGCTTCTCCATTGTTGTTCACAACACTGGTAATATTTATAGCCTGGGTGAAAAGAAAAAAAAAATAGAACAGTAGGATGAGATTAGTTCTCTCTCTCTCTCTCTATATATATATATATATAGCTCAAATGAATCTTGTTTTTTTTTCTCACAAACACATGTTCCACAAAAAAACTTGTGAGACCGTCTCAGGATGAGACGTGTGATACTTTAAATCAAAAATTAACACGCCATTTTAACATAGATAAAAGTAGGAATAGTTTCAATTTTCAATACCTAAATATACCTTGTGTTCACTTTTTGATAACCCGTAATCAGGTCATACCTTATGCTGTTTACCCCTTGAACACCTTTTCCACATTGTATCAAACATCCGTCAAATTTGATTAAATTTGATAACCCGTAATCAGGTCATACCTCGTGTTTTACTTTTTCATGGTCAAATTTGTTACCTCGTGTTTTGCTTTTTAATCAATTGACACAATATGTGTTGGAAGTGATTAACAAGTAAACAGAAAATTGGGTAGTAAAACTGATATGCCGAGAAAAAAATGGGTACCAAAAGTGAAAATATGGTGCTGAAATTAGCACTACAAGAAAAACTGCATTAGACAACGGGTTTTGCCCGTTGTGTAACCTTCTGTTTTCCCGTTGTCTATTGAGACGCCGTCTCTTACGTGCCTCAGACGACGGTACGACATCCGTTGTGTGATTTGCCTTTCGACTACAGACACTACTTAAAAAATACTGTCTCATATCTAATAACAACAACAGTCCTTATATAAGTGTAGTAAATCAATTCCTACAACGAGCCTTTTTCATTTAATTTTGGTTATTGTTAGCTAAAGAAGACAACGGTTTGTTCAGTACAAACTCTAATTCCTTCATATCTTATAAAAGAGTTTCATTTACCAATACCTTTGTGATATGCTTTTCACACTACACTTTTAAATTGCAAACCCCTTGTTTTAATTATCTTTGTACAATGGTTTCTTCTGCAAATATAGTTGTTGTTTTTTTTAGACAATTGTTTGTTTAATGGAGAATGGTTGGGTTTAACTCATCTAGACAACGGTATAGTATTTAAAATCTCAGTATGTTGCATTCAACCCTACAAATTTTGTCATAATGTGCCTTGAGTTGTTTAACAATGGTCTTCAGATTATCAAATGTTGTCTGAATATCTACATACAACATTTTTGCAATGTTTTTTTTTTATTCTTTGGCACTAGACAATGGTTTTTTTCCTGCGGTTGTGTGAGCCTAATTTTCATAATGGTTTGGTTTTTAAGCACATGATACTTTTGTGAAGCTTGGGTATTGTCTAAAAGCAGACTACACAATGGTTTTATATATACAAACAAATCTAGGCTATACTATGCCATCAACAACCATTACAAGAATACACAAAACAATCCAAACCAATTCATCATTTCATTACCAACTAATATCAACCAATTCACCATAACATTACCAGCAACTATCCAACCAAACTAATATTCAGTAAATTCCAACAACCAAAAATACCCATTTATATGACAAAGTTTAATGAGCATGATTCTTCATGAAGTGCTTCGCCCAGTCAATCCTTATCTCATTGAGGTCATTGATGCTATATGCTATGTTTCTCCTCCTTAGCCACTGAAAAATGGAACAAAAATAGTGCAATTCACATATCTTCATCACAGAACACAAGGACTATATGCAAGGCTTAACAAGATTCAAATTTTACCTTCACATGAAATTTAAGTTCCTTATCCAGGCATATATCTTTCATATAGTGCATCACAAATAAGCCACAGTCGTGGTTCCCAGTTTGGAGAGGAACACCGTGAAGAAAATAAATTATATATATATATATATATATATATCTACACTACTCTTGTGGAGATCATAGAAACCGATGCGAAAACTATATTACCGCAAGATTCTCCCACACTATTTTCTTCTTTAGCATCTTCTTAGCACTGTCCATGTAAAGTGTGATGGCACTACCACAATATAATATAAATCAACTGCTAGAAATTTTCCTTAGTTGGTAAAGAAATTTAAAATTAAATAAATTTCTGATGAGGTACTCACTTATCAATCACTTCAATCCATTTTTCACTTGCAATTCGGCGCTTCAACGGGTCCATGTGGTAAACTATTTATGAATCTGGATTGACACCAGTTAGTGCCCAATGGTTCCTAGTAAATCGTGACCACCATAAATATAGATGGATATTAATAATAAGAGCACAAGTCAAAAAACAAATATCTTTTTTATTAATAATATAGATGGCAAAAAATGTAAGAGCAAGTACTCACCCACTGTTATAAGGCAGCAGAAAAAATTAGCCTGGCTTAGCATTCTTGAATCTGAAAGATAGCGCACGCAACCTCTCTCCAGCATTACCACAACCGAGGGCGCCTATCTTGGCAGGATCAACGAACACTACCATTTCAGACATCTTGTTCTTTTTCAAAATTGCTCCAATAAACTATATAAAAAGTAAACAATCATTAACATGAATCTAAAGTAAATTAAAAAAAATATTGACAAAGTCAACGAATAAATTTTGAACTTAGACTAGACACTTACTTGATAAAAATGCAAATGACGGACCCTGATATTTCACCTCCAGATGATAAAGTATGGATGTCCGATAAAAACAGACACTGCTTTTTGGTTGATCCAAAAGCTTCTTCACATCGCTCAAAAGTGGTTGCTTGCCCGTCTTTCAAGGCATCTTTTGCTCAAAGCCACAAACGCTTCAAACTAGGGGGGTAATCAGGACCCATGTCCAACACATACGCTGGTACCTTGACACAATCTGCCACCTTCTTATACTTCTTTGCTAAAATTTTCTGTCCTCCCTTAAAAGGAAAAAGTAAAAAGATAATTCAGAACACAAAGTGAACCAATAAGAAAAGCTGTTTCGTTAAGTAAATGAAAATAGAAATTAACCTTCTGATTTCCTTTCACTGCAGCAGTGCTTGTCTTCACTTCTTGAATGAGGTGTCTTGGCCACGCAATAAACGTTCCCACAGCCTGTTCCATGTAATTTTCACAATTTAAGAATAAATATTTTGTTTGGATACGATTGATGACTCGAACGTATATTTCGACGACCCTCTTCCTGTTTCAAGTTTCAAGGACGAAACTTCTTTTTAGGAGGTAAGGGTGTAATGTCCGTGCACTTTATTAATAATGTATTTTATTTTTAGGCGTATTCTGTTGGGAGTTGGTTTGGGAAAGTTCCATGTTATACTGTTTGGTGCCTGGAACCGTGTGTATATTGGAGTTGGAACTGGTATGTTGGTTGATAGTGATTTTCGAGTTATGTGCCTATCAGGATGTGTTCGTCCTGACCAAACTTCATAATGGTGATGTTGAGAAGTAGTAGTTAGTGCACGCTAGACTGTGTTGCTAGCGCGCGCTAATCATACGTTGGTAGCGCATTTTAATTGGCGATGGTAGTGGCCGCCATTACGGCCGGTCAGTACATACAGATGTTTCTGGACTCTATTCGGAAAACTAACAGGTAGCGCGCGCTAACCATTACGGGTAATGCACGCTAGTGCAGCTAGTGTAGAGAGTTCTGCACCGCCTTTCAAAGGCGGCGGACTGTCTTTCAGCCCGATAGCGCATGCTACACCTTGCCCGTAGCGCGCGCTAATCACGTCCAGTATAAATAAGACAATATGATTCAGTTTACGTCATTTATTTTCCCTCCTTTCCTCCTCCGGTGGCTGGGTGACTTGATATAAGGAAGTGCATATTTTGGCCGGACTTCACTACCCAACAACGTTTTAGAGTTCCTAGAACAAAGTTAACAAGATCTAACAGCTTTTATCGTCCGGATCAAGTAAATCATTCGAAACTGTAGCTCTTCATAATTTAGGATTTTGTTGAGGTTTCATCCTCTAAAGTCCAGATCTAGCCGTGATTATGCTAGATTATGATGTTGTAATTATAATCCTTTGCTTCTCGTTGAAATTTACGAATTAAGTTTCGAGTTTTCTTTTGTAGTTGTGTATGATCCATGCTGACCCCATAGTGTCCGATTGATTGTCCCTAAGAGTAGAACTTAGGGTAAACCTTTCCGTTTCTATCGTACCATGTTTGATATAATGCTGTGTTGTGCTAGGATCTAATCATTGAGGAAATTTCGGACGGCAGGTCCTTTCATTCACTGTTCCCTGTACCATTGTAATTGAGGCAAGTACCTTGATTACGTTTGATGTACTTCGTGTGAATATGTGAAAAATGTAATTTTGTGAAAAGTGGTAATTTCAGAAAATGTGGTTTGTGCCATGTGGTTACTGAGTATGTGTGAACCGAGTTAACACCAGTGAAGGTCCCCTGGGATTCGATAGGCCGCGTTCCTTACGGATCACTCGGTAGGGTTGTACAACCAGAGAGGGCCTGACGAGTACACTCTGGGGTGTGTATCTCGCGTGAGGTACAGGGCCAGTACATCTCGGGTGATTGTTTTATGATGATGATCTTGGTATGGTATTCCAGAATATATGTGATGGCACTGTGATTTGTTTATTTATTCACTTATGGTACATATTCATGAATCGTTGTACTTGCACCGGCTGTTTGCTGACCCTTTTTGGGGTGGATATACTTGTTGTGTATTCAGATACAGGTCTTAGTGGTGAACCGGTGCAGGAAGGGCACGAGGATGGCGAGCAACACTGATATCATGTACTATTTTGAGTCGGTGGTCAAGGTCGTATTTTGGTTTTGTACTCGCGCGGGTACAGTCATATATGGTTTAATGTGTTGGTGTTAGTCGTTGTTGATATTGTTGGATCAGTTGTGAGTTGTTGTATTTGTTGTGATCCAACAGGACCATGTATTGGTATGCTTTGTGATGTATGTCATATTGGAGTTGATGTTGGTTTTAAAGTGTAGGAATGTCTCGGTTTTCTTGATGATTAATGTGTTTTATGTCGATCTAAGCGTAGTAGGTTCTCCAAAAAGAATCTACGGCGCTGTAATATCTCTGTAAATCACGAGGGTTTTACAGATTGTGGTATCGGAGCAAGGTTTATGGATACCTAAGTTGTTGGTGTTTTGGGTCTGTCAAAGTGGAGTTGGTCGTTTGTTTATGATATCACTGGGTTGCTGCCATCTTGTGCGACCTGCGCGGTAAGTCTCTCTGAATTCTAATTCCTTCTTCCCAGATTGTTTTAGTCTCTTTCTGAACATGCTTGGATTTTGAGTTCCTCTTGTGAATTGTGTTCCATTGGAGTTATGTTTATTGTTTTCCTTCCCTTATACGTCTAAGAAACTGGTGCACATTGATGTACGGAGAAGGTAAGTCTTTCGATTTTAAGCTCCCTTCTATGTGTGTGGTGGTTGTGTTGTGTAAATTTAATTAACCCTGGATTTAGGGGCTGGAATTTGTTGATGGTATTAGGATTGTTGGGATGTTCATGAGTATACTATACGGCCCGGGTGAAAATGTTATATAACGTATATTGGAAAACCGGGAATATTATAGATTCCCACATTCCCTAAAGAATGAAATTTTAAGTGTCGATTTTATCCGCCGCATGAATGTTTTTAAGGTAGTGTTGTGAGCTTTTTCAAGCGGTGAAGACCTATAAACATGTCTTATTATCTGGTCACGTATTTCGGCGAAAACTTTTTCTCAAGTAAATATTTTGATGGAAGAGGAAAGATTCTTAAATTGGCGGTATTTGAAATGTAAATCCTTTAAACTAGTTACGACATTTTAAAACTTTGTTGCCAAATTGAAAGTTGACATGAGAAATAAAACTTCCTCTTCTAAAGAATTTAGGAATTTTGGGCGAAACGTGACTCGCCCGTTATTTCCAAAAGATTGTGTTTCAGACACGGTATTATCATTCCTGTCAGAAGACCGAAAGTTGATTTTAAGCATAATACACATGTGTATATATATATATATATATATATATATATATATATATTCTCACCCTTGTATATAGTATACTTGCTTCCCAAGTTCGACGTTTCTGGTGTTGCCTACTTAGAATACTTGAGATCAGACAATATCATATGAAGCCCCCCTCAGTAACTGAGTTGACAAGCATAGCAAGGAGACAGAAAACATCTGGAAGATTTTGGGCAATAGTGCTCAGAATTGTGATCAAGTTGATGGTGTAACGTCAGGTTATTTTGTATACATTCGTGATGATAACCCTCTTCGCCAAGAGGTAGGATTTCAGTTTAGTCGTCAATGGTCTCTCGATGATTGTTTGTGTGGTGTTATATACGTATGAACCGATGGTGTTCGGAGTTGCATGCTGCCTTTTATTGGTAACCTTCGGTTCTAGTGTTGTTTGAGATGTGTTCACGACTGTTTTACTGAATCGGAACAGTTCGCATTCACTACCTTGTGGATAGCGCATGCTAACGTGAGATATAGAAACTACTGCATTTAATTGAGAATTCTGCAGCGCATGCTATGCAATTATGTAAGCACGCGCTAAGGTGCAGCAGTTAGCGCACGCTATAGAGGGAGTAACGCGCGCTAACTGGTAGTTTGGAGGGCAGTCCAGAAGCTACTGGACTGAGGCGGGAGGTCTCGTCAGCGCACGTTAATCTGTCTGATATATAAACTGGACAGTAATCGTGATTCATCATTTCCACTCTTTTCCCTTTTCTCCGCGGATGACACCAAGGTGTAAATCGAAGGCGACTAAGGTTCGTGATCTTGGCCGATTTTGTTCCGTTCAAAGGTTTTTGGAGTATACCATCATCTAATCTGTTGTTCTTCGTCAGATCGAGGTAATTCCTTGATTTTCCCTTGAGTTGACCATTTTGTAAATTTTGTTTTTGATCTCATCTTTTCAATCCGGTTTTGATGAATCGATTGATGTCAAATGCTATTGTTGGTCATGTCCTATATATTGTATATCCATAATTTTGACTTGTTCAACTCGGTTGATGATCCTGAGGATTCTGAGGAACCGTAAACAATTAACGTTCAATCAAATATCCATGAATAAATCAAACGATCAAGGGGCGTCCGATATCCCAGGTGTTGGCAAGTGATGCTTTCATAATATGTCAGAATTGTTGATGCTTCCGACAATTGTGGCTTTGATTCTCTTTATCTTCTTGCTTTCCATCTCTAACTTGGTAGTTCTACGTTTCGAGGACAAAACTCCATTCGAAAGGGAGAAGAGTATAATAATCGGGATTCTTGCGCTTATACAATTTATAGCCTTGAACCCTTATGTTTGACTCTGTTGTCGCAATGCAGAACTTGCGAGTTTGGTGGTACTGCGATGATTGGCTAGATGTCTGAGCTTATCGTCATTTTGGTTTCCGTCATGTACTAGTTTCAAGATCTCGTTGTATAACCCCGTTGTGGTTGAATATTGGACCATATTTCCTTTGGTAACTTATGATTCCAACCGAGCAAACCATATTTATTGTGTTGTGCTTTATTTTGATTTCAACTTGTGCCGTTAACTGAACCGCGTCACTCCCGAGAATCCTCGTGATGTTAGTAGTCATTCCGCATTCGTAAGAATGCTTAGAAATTTGGTCATCTGAACTTATGAATTTGCTTGTTACGTTATTACCTTGTTTTCGTTGTTCTAAATTTTGGGGACAAACTTCTTTTATTTAAAGTGGATCATGACACCTGAGTTTTTAATTTTTCCATCCTATCGACCCGCTTATATTCGACTCTACCTTCTGAATTTGTTCTCTTCTTCGGGTTTTGTCGTTCGAATGAGTTGTGACATTGTTTCAGATGAATCCATTTACAGTTGTGACTTTTCCCAAGTTCGGTTCAACTCTTATGAGTCCTATGAAAAGTGAACATCCTGTAATCCTTACAAGTTCATTTAATGTCAGGTTGAGATATGAACTTCAGAGTTGTTGTTCGATTATTGTCATCCAATCGTTGTTGTTCGATCATTCTTGTTCGATTGTTATTGTCCAATTGTTCCTATTCGACCTCATATCGTGATTATTGAGCGTCTGTACCATTTCGTAATTTCCTTAAGATTCAAGTACTCGTACCAGTAAGTAATCTTCCAAACCTTTGAGGTTGTTGGAATTATATAATTGTTCAGCGTTACGCTCGCATCTTGATTGTTATACTATTTGGATTATCAACCATAGTGGTTCATGATCATTGCATTTCGTAAACACTCTTGCGTGTTGAATGGGACCGCAGCGACCTTGTATGACATGGAGTTTTGTGTCTGCTGTTGGGAGCAGATAACGCGTGCCATCTAATATTTGCCTTACCTTGATTGTTTCATGTCCCAAGTTTTGAGATGAACTTATTTCAAAAAAAAAAAGAGTGGGATGTAATAATTTTATTTCCCCGTTAATTCCTTTTCCTTTTGACCTATTTTTATTTCTTCGGTTCGATAGTCTCGACGATCAACATCTGAGAGATGGTCATCATGTTTTGACATCAAGTGAGAATACCGAGAGTCCGTGGTTCTTTTAGCTTGACCATATTTTTTTGTGCTATTGACAAACTCGATCCTTACTGGGAATCTTTGCGAGTCTATCATCAAGATTTTTATCACTATTATTGTTATTGTTGTGGCATCGAGGGATAATTGATACTGTATGATGGCACCTCCATAATAACGGCTGCTATAAAAACAACTGTAGTGCCGCTAGGACCGCCGACTTAAAGTCGATTTGATGTGTATATAAGACCCTGAGAGGTATTTCCACAGTAAAATTTAGACATTAACTGAGAGGAAACGGTTGAGTAATCTTGTAAGTATGGATCCTACTAAGCATACTCATTGCTTGGAACATATCAATTATCTAGAGGCCATAACACAATTTCATCGAGACGTAAGTCAGATTGCGCAGGAAGCAGCTACACGAGAACGCAAGCATGCTACGCAGCTAGAAGCTCAGTTGGCTGCAGTACGTCGTACTCTTCGAGAGAGGGAGTCCTAGTACATAAGCGAGACAGGCCCTCCAGGATCAGATCCAGCAAGAAAGGGAAATGATACGAGCCAACGCTGAGCAAATCCTTGCTATCCTCCCAGCGGCCCCAATCCCGGTAGTAGGACAAAAAGTCGCAGAAGACGAAGAGGATCCTGAGGAAGATCCCAAAGAGGACCCGGAAGAAGAGGTCGAAGATAACTCTGTCATTGTTAACCCCTGTAATATGCTTAATGGGACATGCTGTGTATCGATGTTTTCCTATAAATATGTACTGGTATAATGTTCACGATTTAAAAATAAATATTTTGTATAGATACGATTGATGACTTGAACGTATATTTCGACGACCCTCTTCCTGTTTCAAGTTTCGATGACGAAAATTCTTCTTAGGGGGTAAGGGTGTAATGTCTGTGCACTTTATTAATAATGTATTTTATTTTTAGTCGTATTCTGTTGGGAGTTGGTTCGGGAAAGTTCCATGTTATACTATTTGGTGCATGGAACCGTGTGTATATTGGAGTTGGAACTGGTATGTCGGTTGATACTGTTTGTCGAGTTATGCGCCTATCAGGATGTGTTCGTCCTGACCAAACTTCATAATAGTGATGTTGAGAAATAGCAGTTAGCGCACGCTAGACTGTATTGCTAGCGTACGCTAATCATACGTTGGTAGCGCATGTTAATTTGCGATGGTAGCGCACACCATTATGGCCGGTCAGTACATCCAGAGGTTTCTGGACTCTACTCGAAAAACTAACAGGTAGTGCGCGCTAACCATTACGGGTAACACACGCTAGCGCGGCTAATGTAGAGAGTTCTGCACCGCCTTTCAAAGGCAGTGGACTGCCTTTCAGCCCGATAGCGCAAGCTACACCTTACCCGCAGCGTGCACTAATCACGTCCAGTATACATAAGACATCATGGTTCAGTTTACGTCATTTCTTCTCCCTCCTTTCCTACTCCGGCGGCTGGGTGACCTGGACGTAGGGAAGTGCAGATTTTGGCCAGAATTCACTACCCAACAACGTTTTAGAGTTCCTGGAACAAAGTTAACAAGATCTTAACAGCTTTTATCGTCCGGATCAAGGTAAATCATTCAAAACCGTAGCTCTTCATATTTTAGGGTTTTGTTGAGGTTTCATCCTCTAAAGTCCAGATCTAGCCGTGATTATGCTAGATTATGATGTTGTAATTATAATCCTTCGCTTCTCATTGAAGTTTACAGATTAAGTTTTGTGTTTTCTTCCGTAGTTATGTATGATCCATGCTGACCCCATATTGTCCGATTGATTGTCCCTAAGAGTAGAACTTAGGGTAAACCTTTCCATTTCCGTCGTACTATGTTTGATATAGTTTGTGCTAGGACCTAATCGTTGAGGAAAGTTCGGGCGGTAGGTCCTTCCATTCACCATTCCCTGTACCATTGTAATTGAGGCAAGTACCTTGATTACGTTTGATGTACTTCGTGTGAATATGTGAAAAATGTGATTTTATAAAAAGTGGTAATTTCAGAAAATATGGTTTGTGCCATGTGGTTAATGAGTATGTGTGAACCGAGTTAAAACCAGTGGGGATCCCCTGGGATTTGATAGGCCGCATTCCCTACGGATCACTTGGTGGGGTTGTACAACCAGAGAGGGCCTGACGAGGACTCCCTGGGATGTGTATCTCGCGTGAGGTATAGGGCCAGTACAGCTCGGGAGATTGTTTTATGATGATGATCTTGGTATGGTATTCCGGAATATATATGTGATGGCACTGTGATTTAGTTATTTATTCACTTGTGGTACATATTCGTGAATCATTGTACTCAGATTCAGGTCTTAGTGGTGAGCCGGCGCAGGAAGGGCATGAGGATGGCGAGCAACACTTATATCATGTACTATTTTGAGTCGGTGGTCATTTTATCATGGTCAAGGTTGTAATTTGGTTTTGTACTCGCGCAGGTACAGTCATATATGGTTTAATGTGTTGATGTTAGTTGTTGTTGATGTTTTTGGATCAGTTGTGAGTTGTTGTATCTCTTGTGATCCAACAGGACCATGTATTGGTATGCTTTGTGATGTATGTCATATTGGAGTTGATGTTGGTTTTAAAGTGTTAGAATGGATCGGTTTTGTTGATGATTAATGTGTTTTATGTTGATCTAAGCCTAGTAGGTTCTCCAAAAAGAATCTATGGCGCTGTAATATCTCTGTAAATCACGGGGGTTTTACATTCCACAGTCGTGATCTCATCTTCAATGGGGAAAGGAATCTTAGCAGATCCTTGGATTACACGAGTAATAGATACTCGTACATTCTCTACTGGTAGTTGTTTCCCATGAAGAACTTTACACGTTTTATCAACATTTGCATAAGTAACAACATTGGGGGGGAGCCGATAGCTAATTCCCACTCTGCACACTTAATTGCTAATGGATCTTCCTTACAAACATTCCCATCAACCAAATTATTCTGCACTATTAAAACATCCGCAGCCTCCACATTCTTCTCCTCAACCTCAACCTTCTCTGCAACTTCATTCTTCTTCTCACCACATTTTCCATCAACTTCATTAATAACAAGATCCAGTTTTTTCTTAACACCTTCCAACTCCAGCTCCTTCATAATATCATGTGCACCTTTGGAAAAGATTCTTAGATGTGATCCAACATTCGGACTCTGGTCAGACTCAATATTCTTTCCACAAAGAACCACTTTCAGCTTTGCCATCTCTGTAGCCCAAAATTCATCTCGCACTCGAACAATCCTTTCGGTTTCTTCTTTCATAAACTTCTGAATACCATCTTGGATTCTCTCATCAATTGGCCTTTTCTTCCTTTGTTTCGGAAGATTAATGTACACAGACTGCTTTACATGAGTCCCTTGCCCACGGACTCATCCTCGATGCTCAGGTTTACCGAGCACCTTTGTCAAGACATCGTCATTGCCTTCCCCTGTCATGTCCGCATCACTGACTCTCTTTTTCATATTCATCTAGAAATTAACAAAAAATGAAAGTAGGTTAGCAATGACATAAATTATAGTGAAATATAAAAATACAAATGCCCACGGATCTTATAGTGAAATATATGGTACCCTGGAGAAAGTCCAGGACCAGACTAGTGATCATGATTGTTTTGCAATAAAAAATTAATCTGATTTACTGCAAACAACAATCCCCAAGTACGAATCAAAATTGGCAGACAATCTGGTTTTTCAATATCAATAATATACACTACAAAAATTTCCATTACAAAAAAAAGTATTGCTCAAATTAACCCGTGGCTTGAACATAAATAACTTACAATATCTTCAACAATTTCTTTAATTTTGTCCGACTTATAGTTCCCACCTTTATCCTGCCGCGCATGGAGCCAGGTAGAAGATCGATCTATCTCCGTTTCAGGATCGTCTTGAGACTGCATGAATAAACATGTTCGAGAAATTAATATTAAGCAATAATTCAAAGTGTCAGAAAAAATCAATAAAGGCACCAAATGATCACTAACCATTTCTTGTTCTAGGTTAGCATAACCCTTGCGAGACATGCAGTTAGGGTATTTATTTAGCTTCCTTCGATCTTTCTACTTATTACTGAGCACCTTTTTCATATAACAAATAGTAAAATATTAGCAACAAAGATATCCCACTACACCTTCTAAATATTTTGTAAACAAACAAAGTAAAACAAACTCACATTGAATTCATCGGATAGACAATCAGCAACGAAAATGTCCCAGTGCGCTTTCTCGATAAATGAGTAGTCTGCTGGAGGAAACTCTAAAAGGTCACGCTCATGGCTGTATGGAAGGACATAATGTTTTGATAAACGGCTTTTAAACTCCCCCCACTTCTAGCCCGCGGATTTCAACTGTTGGGAGTATGCCCTCGAATGCCACTCAGAGGATGATTGAGTGAGGGCATTGTACTTGTAATTATGTAAATCATTAATATAAGGCAATGGATGTTTCTTTATTTACTGGCAGTTACTAGCATTCCTAACTCGTAAATATACATATAGAAACTAGTCCGTGTATTTGAGAGCAAAACGTTCCACTCCTTATTGGATAAGGGGGTCAGCACTGGAAAGGTTTATAGCTCAAATACTTAATCGTTCGCAAGTCGATGAAACTTGACTGGGCATTAAGTTTATGTGAAGACTTGTATGACGTGTTCTTTGACATGGAGAGAGCCTGTTGAACACTAATGGTTAGTGGGAGCACACGTTATAGGTTTTCTAATTGGATTAGTATACTCGAATCGACTCACCCTCGATTCGTCACACGGATTTCACTCCGGGACAGTCAATGACGGAATCGAAAGGTTGTGATAGGTATTCGTGAACCTTCGACTTGAAGATTTTCATTAGAGTAGTTCGACCCTATAATCGGGAGGTGGGGGTCAACCTTGACGTGCATCTTAACGGGCAAGTAGCAGGTCCTACTGAATACCAAGATAGAATTCTTTCTCCCGTTAGTGAGCGGGTTAAATGTACTATGCGGTTATTGGCAGATGAGATCATAAGTCTTTGGCCAAAGCATTGGAGCTAGTTGTATTGGATACACGAGAGCTTAATGATCTCGATTTGCATTAACTCATGCGTAGCGTCAAGTATAGATAGGGTTTGACTGACCGTGACCCTATATCTTGATCGGGACATTTGAAAGAAGGGTTTATACGTATACTGGTATTCACGACAGAATGGTTCTTGAATGATCCCATCATTCGTTCTCAGTTGGGGTACAGTGTAGGCCGCCAGGATGGCTAGGTGCTACTACTCTTTGGTTCCTACTGATTCGCGCAATAGGATTCACGACAGAATGAATCGAGCTTATTCTCTCATTATTAATATTAGAGATTGGATATCTAATTTGGGACATTGGATGTCTAAATTGATTTATTGGATAAATTAATTTACGGCCTAATGAATTAAATAAATTACCGGGTGATTAATTTAATTCATGAATATAGTTATTTCTTGGAGAAATTAGTTATGTCATTATGTATTTGATATGATTAATTAATTGGATTAATTGATCGATATAAATACATCGAAACGGAATCGGAGTTTATCTGTTTAGACTCACGGGAGTCCGAAACGGACCGAACTCGTCCCATACCTTCTACATGGCTGCCCCCATTTCCACCTACTTTCCACCAAGTCTTCAATTCCATTTTATTAATAGATGATTATGACTTGGTGGGGTAATCTCGTGTGATATGATTTGATTTATGTGGGTTGAATAAGAATGGGAAGATGACTTTGATCTCACTTCACTTAACTTTTCGGAAGACTCACGGTTCTTGTGAGAGTTTAGAGTGAGAAAGAACTTAGAGTTCATTACAAAGTCTTCATCTCCTTCTTCATCTTGTTCTTGTTGTTCTTAGAGAAAAATCAAGAAATCAAAGAGAGAAAGCGAGTTATACACTTAGAGTGTTATAATTTTATATTGGAAGCTTCATCACTTTTCTCTAGCCGTATCCTCAGAGGATAGCAAGGTGATCGTCATTCCGGTCGTTTCTCCGGCGTGTGGCAAGTAGAGACGCGGTGCTTTCGGCGTTGGATCATTCAAGAGCTTGAAGCGGATTGAATTGCAGGGAGATCGCCTAAAGCTTGGGGAATATCTCAAGAGAAGGATACCATTTAATCAATGGACTACAAGGGTATGTTTTCTCGTAACTCTTGTGTTTCGTTTATATATTCGTATATACGTAGCTCGATCGATCCTCGTAGGGATTCGAATCAAATTAATTTTTGTTTTACCGCTTCCGCTGGGCCTTCGTTTTAGGCACCGAATCCCAACAGTGGTATCAGAGCATAGGTCTTGCGATCGTATATACGATATTGACATTTGGAATGCTCGATTAGATGGTGAATGATTTGGAATAATTTTAGTCATAATCGTGGTATATGTTTTATGTTCGTTGTAGTTATATTTTTCGTAAGTTTATGTCTAAATATAAATCTTTATTTCTTGGAAATATGATTTATATTGAAGATATGAATGTTGGATGGCCCGGGAGTGGTCCGGAAGCAGGGGGCCGCGGCCCAGGTCTCGGGGGCCGCAGACCAGGGCTGTTGCAGCCCGCAAACAATCTTTCTGGACAAGGGGCCGCGGCCCAGGGTTCTTTGGCGGCCACCTTCTTTGCACAGCTCATTTAGGCGCGGTCCCATTGACCCCTTTTCGGACCCGTTTCGGGCTTGTTTTCTTCGTGCATTCCTAAAAATGATTTCCCACATTTTAAATTGGATTTAATATGATTAAAATAATTTATGGTATTTCATTTTATAAGGGAAAATTGATTTTTTGGAATACTTGTGATCGACCGAATTATTTGAACGTTTTTCATATTACCAATTGTGTGAATCGATTGGATCGGTTCGTATTGTTGATTGGATCAATGTATCTCTACGCTTTCCATTTATATAGTATTTATTGGATGAATGCTTTTGAATGGGGATGTGGTTCGTGGACTTAGTTTTGAATCGTTCGTTTTATTGGGTTGTAAAGGCCGTTTTGAGCCTATTTATTTTACTAGAAATATTTGTATCTAGGATGCAATTTTCAATGTAAAATTTATATGTAATGACGAAGACCGGAGGAAGATCCGTTTCAAGAAGACGAAGATTCAAGACGAAGACTTGTAATTAGATTACGGAGTTTTTGTTTTCTAGGAACGGTCTATGAACCACATGTTGGTAGCAACTAGGTTGTGAATGGTTGTTTCATATTGTGTGAATGCCACAAACGTGCTTAAATGAATTAATGTGCAAAGTGTAACATTAATCGCGAAAATTCTCCCACGACAAATTATTAAGTTTATAAGCTTTCAAATTTTTCCTTCCCTCCATTGAGTTTTCGGGAAATTGAAATCCAAACCGGATGTGCTATGCTTCCGATTTATCGGGGTAGTCGTTCGGGGAAGACGAATAAATTACCGGGAGCGCATTGAATGCCTTCGATTGGAGCAAATTTTATCCCTAGAAACCTGATAGGTTGCCGGATAAGATTCAATTGTGAAACTGATTTGTGTCGATCGTATAAACTTAACTTGTTCACGAACCATAGAAACCGTATAGGTTGAGGGGAGTGAACAAGGGGAAACAGAAGATCGAATCATCCATTAGATAGGTTGGTGTTGGACACCACTTTATGAAAATTAATAGACTAGAAACCTGTTCGGTTGCCCTCTATTAAGATTTATAAAGAACTCGATCACCACTATGAAGTACAGCGACGATACTTCCGGATTTCACATGGGAGTGTGTTATTTCGATAAAAATAGTGGGAGCTGGGTAACAAAAATAGAAAAAACCTTAATTCTATACTCAAAACATAATTGAACGAGTCACTAATTAATCTGTCATACTTAATGCAGACATAACTCTCAATATGACAATGAATCCACTCGCAATTCTACTCGAGAAGAACACCCTGATTGGACCTAACTTTGTGGATTGGCTACGCAATCTGATGATTGTCCTCAGTATAGAGGCACTGGGATACGTCTTGGAGACGGACATTCCGGCGCCTCCTGTGCGGACCCGAGCCAATCAGGAAGAGATTGAAAACCACAAATAGTGGGTTAAGGATGACGTAAAAGTCCGTGCTTACATGATGGCTTCTATGTCTAATGAGCTTCAGAGATCTCATGAGAAAATGACTTCTCCTAGGCAGATTCTATCTCACTTGACCGAACTTTATGGTGAGTACAGCAGAACGGCTAGATATGAGATATCCAAGAAACTGTTCGGTGCAAGGATGAAGGAAGGTGAGAAGTTTGGGGAACACGTCCTCAAAATGATATCCATGATCGAGAGATTGGAGGCTCTTGATTTTAAAATGGATACTTCTCTCCAAACCGACCTTATCCTACAGTCTCTCCCTGATTCCTTCTCACAGTTTGTTGTGAACTTTAACTGCAATGAGATTGCATGTAATTTAGCTGGGCTAATGAACAAACTTGTGACCGCTTAGTCTCAGATGAAGACTCCGCGGATGAAGGAGTCTGCTCTTGTGATTTCTTCTGGACCTCGGAGGTCTAAGAACAAGAAGAAAAAGTCCAACAAGGAGACTGGACCACATGTCAAGGACTTCAAGGGCAAGGGCAAGGCCCCAACGGTTCCAAAGATCAAGAAGAAAGATGCTTGTCTCAAGTGCGGTGAGCTGGGCCACTGGGCTATAGAGTGTCCGATTCTTCATGGCACTTCAGGTACATAACTTTTAGTTTTGGAAACAAATTGTTCTGCTACTGTATTTTCTACTTCCTGGATACTGAATTTTGGTGCTAGTTCTCATATTTGTACCGTGAATCAGGATCTGGAACAAAGTAGGAAACTTGGAGCTGGAGAAGTTATGATCACAGTCGGAAGCGGGCATAGTGTCGAGCCGACCGACATAGGATCACTTCTTTTGGGTTTAGAATCTGGCTTTGTTTTGACTTTAGAAGATGTACTTGTTTTGCCCAAGGGGCACAAAAACATTGTATCCATTCCGGTCATGGACCGAAAAGGCTTTTCATTTTTCATTGGTCATGGTTCCTGCAAAATTTATTTTAGAAATAAACTAGTGGGTACTGCTACATTGTTGAATGGATTGTATCATCTAAATCTCAGCAACCAAGTAGTTGTGAATACTATGACTAGAAAACGTTGTAGGGATGAAACCAATTAAGTTTTGAAATGGCATTTTTGACTTGGTCATGTTGGTCAGACCAAGGTTTACAAGATGGAAAAAGATGGACTTATGGGTCCATTGGGATCGGATCCCTTTCCTACTTGTGAATCTTGCCTTAAAGGCAAAATGACTAAGTTCCCCTTCACAGGGACTTTTGAAAGAGCCGCTGATAAACTGGGATTAATCCATACCGACGTATGTGGTGCTTTGGAAGTAGCACGTGACGGATATCAATATTTCATTATGTTTACAGATGATCATACTAGGTATGGTTATGTATACTTAATGAAACATAAATCCGAGGCCTTTGAGAAATTCCAGGAATTCAAGGCTCTAGTCGAGAAACAAACTGGTAATCATATCAAAGCACTTCGGTCGGACCGAGGTGGCTAGTATATGAGTACGGAGTTTGACGAGTTCCTTAAGGAACATGGAATAGTTTCACAACTAACACCTCCAGGTACTCCTCAGTTAAATGGTGTGTCAGAAACAAGGAACCGGACCTTGTTGAACATGGTCCGTTCCATGCTGGGCTATACTGACTTACCGATTTACCGGTGGGGATATGCACTCCTGACTGCCGCTTACATCTTGAACAGATGTCCTTCCAAATCCATTCCTAAAACTGCACAGGAGATGTGGGAGGGCAGGAAACCAAGTCTTAATGACATTAGGATTTGGGGATGTCCTGCCTATGTCTATAAGACTTAGGTGGAAAAGTAGGAAGATAGGTCCGTGCGGAGACTTTTCATTGGATTCCCATCTGAGATGATGGGTTATCTATTCTACATGCCCAAAGATCGTTATTGCTATGCATGCACACTTCCTGGAAGAAGAGTTCATTCAGGAAGGCGGAGCACGTAGAAATATTTCTTTGGAAGAATACAATGAAACTCCTCAGGAGACACCTGTGCAAGAAAAATGGAACCGAACCTTCTATAACAAAAGTACAACCACCTCGTAGGTCAAGTAGGGTGTCTCAATTACCTGAGAGGTATAGTTTTATGCACTTGGAGGAACTGGGTTTCCTCGAGGTTCCAAGTGATAAACAACAAGAGACCGACCCGCGACCAATGACCTAGCAATGGTGGATGTAGACTCTATGAAATGGACTGTAGCAGTCTTCATGTAGTTGGGACCTTCATTTTGACGAGACAGTCAAAGAGTTTAATTTTGTGCAAAATGAAGAGGAACTTTGTGTATACAAGAGGGTTAGTGGGAGAAAGATTACATTCTTAGTACTATATGTAGATGACATTCTACTAATAGGAAATGATGTGGGATTGCTCAGTTCTGTGAAAGCTTGGCTTTCGAGTAATTTCTCCATGAAAGACTTGGGAGAAGAAACCTATATTCTTGGGATTCGATTCTACTGGGATAGAGCGAAGAGAATGATAAGTTTTTCCCAAGCCCTCTATATAGATTAGATCTGAAAGAGGGTTCCTTCCGATACGACATGGAATAAAACTCACCTTGAAGATGTGTCCTCATAGTGAGGAACAATGAAAGGAAATGAGTTATATACCATATGATTCGGCAGTGGGTAGCCTTACATATGCTTTATTGTGTACAAGACCTAACATTGTGCATGTTGGGAGCATGGTAAGTAGGTTTCGGGCTAACCCAGTTCGGGAACATTATACCGCCATAAAGAACGTTCTCAAGTACTTTAGAAGGACTAGAGATCTGGTTCTTATATATGGTGGTGGAGAACTAAATATGATGGGATTCACCGTATTGGACTTCCAAGGACAGAAAGACGATTCTAGGTCTACTTCTGGCTACATTTACTCTTAATGGAGTAGCATTATCATGGCATAGTGCCAAGTATAGCGCCACTGCTAATTCCACATTTTAGGCTGAGTATAAAGCGGCCTCGGAGGCCTCCAAAGGAAAAATTTAGAAGTTACTGGGTAAATTTCACGTGACACCTTGTGCTGCGCTGCCAGAGCGGTAGCACAGGCCTAGGAGCCGAGGTTTCACAACAGTACCAAACATATTGAGAGAGTATCATCTCGTAAGAGCATTTGTTCGCAAAGAGATACATTGTGCTGCATAGAGTAGAGTCAGCCGACTACGTCGCTGATCCACTAACCAAGCCACTTTCTCAGATTAGCTTAGAGCGTCATCTGGAGAACATGGGTATTAGATACCATAGTGTGTGGCATTGAGTGCAAGTGGGAGATTGTTGGGAGTATGCCCTCGAATGCCACTCAGAGGATGATTGAATGAGCATATTGTACTTGTAATTATGTAATTCACTAATATAAGGCAATGGATGTTTCTTTATTTACTAGCAGTTACTAGCATTCCTAACTCGTAAATATACATATAGAAACTAGTCCGTGTATTTGAGAGCAAAACGTTCCACTCCTTATTGGATAAGGGGGTCGGCACTGGAAAGGTTTAAAGCTCAAATACTTAATCGTTCACAAGTCAATGAAACTTGACTGGGCGTTAAGTTTATGTGAAGACTTGTATGACGTGTTCTTTGACATAGAGAGTGACTGTCGAACACTAATGGTTAGTGGGAGCACACGTTATAGGTATGCTAATTGGATTAGTATACTCGAATCGACTCACCCTCGATTCGTCACACGGATTTCACTCCAGGACAGTCAATGACGGAATCGAAAGGTTGTGATAGGTATTCGTGAACCTTCGACTTGAGTATTTAGTAGGGATGTGCTTGTGATGTTAAGATTTTCATTAGAGTAGTTCGACCCTATAAATCGGGAGGTGGACTGAATATCAAGATAGAATTCTTTCTCCCGTTAGTGAACGGGTTAAATGTCATATGCGGTTATTGGCAGATGAGATCACAAGTCTTTGGCCAAAGAATTGGAGCTAGTTGTATTGGATACAGGAGAGCTCAATGATCTCGATTTGTATTAACTCATGCATAGCGTCAAGTACAGATAGGGTTTGACTGACCGTGACCCTATATCTTGATCGGGACATTTGAAAGAAGGGTTTATACGTATACTGGTATTCACGACAGAATGGTTCTTGAATGATCCCATCATTCCTTCTCAGTTGGGGTACAGTGTAGGCCGCCAGGCTGGGTAGTTGGTGCTACTACTCTTTGGTTACTCCCACTGCTGACTAAGACGGACCTACCGAGTCGCGCAATAGGATTGACGACGGAATGAATCGAGCTTATTCTCTCATTATGAATATTAGATATTGGATATCTAATTTGGGACATTAGATGTCTAAATTGATTTATTGGATAAATTAACTTATGGCCTAATGAATTAAATAAATTATCGGGTGATTAATTTAATTCATGAATATAATTATTTCTTGGAGAAATTAATTATGTCATTATGTATTTGATATGATTAATTAATTGGATTAATTGATCGATATAAATACATCGGAATGGAATCAGAGTTTATCTGTTTAGACTCACGGGAGTCCGAAATGGACCGAACTCATCCGATACCTTCTAGATGGTTGCCCCCCCTTCCACCTACTTTCCACCAAGTCTTCAATTCCATTTTATTAATAGATGATTATGACTTGGTGGGGTAATCTCATGTGATATGATTTGATTTATGTGGGTTGAATAAGAATGGGAAGATGACTTTGATCTCACTTCACTTAAATTTTGGGAAGACTCACGGTTCTTGTGAGAGTTTAGAGTGAGAAAGAACTTAGAGTTCATTACAAAGTCTTCATCTCCTTCTTCATCTTGTTCTTGTTGTTCTTGGAGAAAAATCAAGAAATCAAAGAGAGAAAGTGAATTATACACTTAGAGTGTTATAATTTCATATTGGAAGCTTCATCACTTAGCTCTAGCCATATCCTCGGAGGATAGCAAGGTGATCGTCGTTCTGGTCGTTTCTCCGGCGCGTGGCAAGTAGAGACGCGGTGCTTTCGGCGTTGGATCATTCAAGAGCTTGGAGCGGATTGAATTGCAGGGAGATCGCCTAAAGCTTGGGAATAGCTCAAGAAAAGGATACCATTTAATAAACGGACTACAAGGGTATGTTTTCTCGTAACTCTTGTGTTTCGTTTATATATTCGTATATACGTAGCTCGATCGATCCTCGTAAGGATTCAGACTGAATTAATTTTCGTTTTACCATTTCCGCTGGGCCTTCGTTTTAGGCACTGAATCCCAACATCAACACCATCTTTCTTGCTGTTGGCGGTACATCATACGCCATCTACATTCATAAGAATTGTTAGTAGTTAGGTAGCAGGTAGCACATATGTATTTAAGTACTAGTAATGCAATTTATTTTACCAGCACACAATCCCGTATTTTATTTTTCCTTTCTTTCGGAAAACATAACCATGAATTATACCATATTGGGGCTTTAGTTCTGGAAATAACTCCAATATAAGATTGCATTTCAGAGGCCACTTTACCGTACGGCTCATCCTTTGCATTAAAAGGCACCGGGAACTTGATGCTGTAATATCCGCAATTTCGATTTTTGGTAATTTTCTTTTTTTGGCGGAAGTCCATCTTAGTGACTCGCTTGTGACCATGTCATCATTCTGAGAATGATTAATTCTGCTCTTTTTGTCATCCGAGTTCGTTTTGATGAGTTCTATGTTTCTTAGCGGCTTTTCCGCACTTGAGTTCGATTCTTGCGAATCTCGTTCGAAACTGTTGTTTTGAGTTTCTCGTAAGTTCATTAAAGTTTTTATACGTGTTGGGAGCTTTGGTTTGATTATCCGTTGTCGTATCGTGATGTTTCGGGCATTTGGGCCATTTCGTAATTTCCCAAAGTTTTAGGGCGTTTGCCTTCGTATCGTCATTTCAACCTTCGGGTTGTTAGAACCATGTGTTTGTTTAGTGCTTAACTCGTGTTTTAAATGTTATACTATTTGTCGTGTTCATTCTGTACGTTTTTGGAATTTGAGTCGTCGAGTCATGGCGGCTGGGCACTAGCCGGCCAGGTGCGGCAGGGACCGGCCAGGTGCGCACGAGCATGGCGCACGATCCGGCACTCGTGCGGCCCTGACTACCGCGCACGAGAGTGTGCTCGTTCTCGGTGCTCGTGCGTCTCGGTAGACGCCTGGCAATGGCGCGCACGACCCGACGCACGGCTTGCCGCTCGTGCGTGTCTGCTCGTGCGTCGCTGGGCATTATATATATGGTCGGGCAGGCTACTTCTTCACTCGTTTTCTCACCCATTTCATCTCCTCCATGGCCAAGACTTGGAGAACACGAAGGCATGATGTTATTCTATCAATCCACGAAGTTCTTGAGTTTCTAACATCGATTAATTATCCCATAATCTCCTCCGATTAACCGAATCAAGGTTAGATTTCCTACAAATCTAGTTTTGGGGAAATTGGGGATTTTTTTTGTTTAATCCAAATTAACCTAGATTAGTGATGGATTTTTGATTATTAAGTTGTACTCTACCAATTTCCTTGTTGTTCCATGGTTTGATTGCGAAGGATTTGTTGTTTTGTTGAGTTCCTAATCGACGCCTTGAAGGTGTCCGGTAGAATGTCATAGAGAGGATTTCGGGCGTTCTACGATTATTCTTCCTCATACGATCGTTGATTTATTGATGATATTATGCTAGGGCCGAGCTCCTCATGAAGAGATCGTGTTGAACCCTTTCGTTCGTCGTCGTTTCATTTTTTATAACATCGAGGGTTTCGAAGTTTCCCGATCGAGCCGTGTTCGACGGAGTACTTGCGTGCCTATTTTGAGGCAAGTACCTTGTTCATGAATTTCTTATTTTGTGTATATGATGATCGGTGATCATTTTGGTTTGTTTATTTGGTTGTTTGGAATGAACTTTCAAAAGATTCGGTTTAGCCTCGTTAAGGGCTCTCTTTCAAAACCGTGTATTTTGTGAATGTTATATTTGAGAATGGTTATATGAATCCTATGGATATGTTCGATGTTGGTATTGTGATTTGATGATATATCTATATACATATATTCCCTCATTTCGGTGCGTTGTGGCTTGACGTTTGTGTCGTGCTAAGTGTTTGTTGCCTCTGGCTGAATTGTTTGGATATCCTTGATGTACTATGTTATGTGGGTGTGTATGCTCACTACGGGTTAGATCAGACTGTAACACCCCCAAGACATTCAGGGCATATTACAGCGCCGTGGACCCCACACTGTGGAATCCACCAGGCTAACGTATCAACAAGACATTCGTCAACGACAAACAATCATCAATAAAACGACAATTCCAATAAAAGACTACAACCCAACAAATAGAATCAACATCAATCCATTTCCCAAAACGGGAACACAACATTAACAATTTTGAAAAGGAAGTACTCGAGTACTTAAACCAGTTTCACAATACAGAAACCCCAAAACAAGACATCAAAAATAATTGACAGAACTGAACACCAACAATTGACTACTGAACAGTATCATGCTTGCCCATCATCCTCATACGGCTCAAGTGCTCGTTTGTCCCCACGATCGATACCTGAAATACAAAAAGTATTTCCCCCATTTAAGGGGTTAGCGACAACTGCTAGTGCAAGTACAATCCATTTGAACTACATTCTAATCAGATGAATATATGCGCCAAAAATCATTTTAGAAAACATTTTATATTCCGGAATATTTACAATGTACAATCACAAACACATTATCTCCAACAAATCACAATTCAAAGTTAACCGTCGGTACGAGACTCACGACCTCCGTACCCCGCAGAGCCCCGTCGGACATCCCTGGGTGGCTAACCACAGTTCGCGATACGCACACTCATGGCAATACGTATCCCTAGAGGTCCCGTCGGACCGTCCCTAGGTGAACATACACATATCCATCCGCAACAACCACGATAAAGCCATAATTCAAATACTAGAACATGTAAACAAATGTAAAGTACTTGCGTTTGAGACATTCTTGAAGAATCGGAAGTGAAACTTGACTACGAACGGTCCGGGTGAAAAACGACGGTTCCTAAACGAAGGATCAACATGGTTCAGTCCCAACGGACAACAATACTCTATTGGAATACACCCATAACCCCGATTACAATTCACGACAAAAACGATCAATCGATACGGGCAAGGGTTTACACAGAATCTCCCCGTATCAACAATTCATGGATTAATTCGAGGAAAACGGATTGAGAATCACTCAATAACAAAAACCGGTAAGAAATTACGTAACATAATTGAACAATTCGGAACTAATCCCTAGAATCCCGAAAACCCCCCAAAATTGACAAGTTAGGGTTCTAGATGAAAATACCTGGAATTCGGACGATGGAGGATGATTATGCTGATGATAATATGCTAACACGACTCTATGGTGATGGAATTTGAAGAGAACTCCGACCAGTACCGGAGGAAATCACCTCTGAAGTCGCACGTCGAAGAAAACGAAGAGAAAAGAATAAAACTGTTGTTTCTGAACTGGCCACTGACTTATATAAACTGTGAAGTTAGCGCACGCTAACTGTCATATATAGCGCGCGCTAACGGGGCCGTGACAGGTCCAGTAGCTACTGCCACCATTCGCTAGCGTACGCTAACAATAGCGAGTTAGCGTACGCTAACTGCACATCGGTAGCGCACGCAAGGTAACAGGAGTAGCGTGCGCTACCTACGCAGCAGCCAAGATCGGCCGCTCACATCGCCAGATACCGTTGTTGAAGGTACAATACACGAAACGCACGATGAGGCCAGAATACAGAAACATAAACGCGAAGCATACAAGACGACGGAGCTAAGCGCTGAAAGGAAATATAATTCCGACCACCGGAGGGTCCGTAATGCGACAACGAAAATGATATTCCCTAAACTATTAGGAAATTACAAAAATGGCCCAAGTGCCCGAAAATCACGAAACGACGTCGTATTTACAAACCGAAAGTCTCCACATGACCAACTCAACCATACGAACTTGTACAAACAAATAAACAACGAAAACGAACGAGTTTTATGAGAATCGAACGTTCATACGGCAAACATGTCATAAAATGAAATTACGTGAAAACATCATCAAAACTCGTCCAAATGGAAAAACTCCAAGAACAAAGTAGATTCAAAATGTCGAAACGGTTACAAGCAAGTCGATAAAAATAGACATACACCAAAAATGGAAACTGCTAAAAATGGAAAAATTACGGATATTATATTCTCCCCCTCTAAAATAAAGTTTCATCCCGAAACTTAAGAATCAAAAAGCTCAGGGTGCCTCGAACGCATATCCTCCTCTAACTCCCACGTTGTGTCTTCTACTCCGTGCCTCGACCATTGCACCTTAACCAAAGGAATGGTTTTGTGCCTTAACTGCTTGTCTCGACGCTCCAAAATTCTGACGGGCCTCTCCTGAAACGTAACATCTTTCTCGATCTCCACGTCTCCAAAATCAATAATGTGGGACGGGTTCGGAACGTACTTCCTCAACTGGGAAATGTGAAATACGCTATGCACAACGACGGAGGCAAAGCCAAACGGTACGCTAACTCGCCCACTCTCTCTAATATCTCGAAAGGTCCAATATATCTCGGGCTGAGTTTCCCCTTCTTCCCAAAACGGAAAAACTCCTTTCGTCGGAGACACTCTCAATAGAACATGATCTCCCACCTCAAACTCCAAAGGTCGATGCCTAACATCCGCATAAGACTTTTGTCGACTCTGAGCAACCAACATCCTCTTTCTAATCAACTCAACTTTCTCCCTCGTCTCTAACACGAGGTCCGGCTCGGTGCCAACCAAATCAGACGGCTCATCCCAACATAACGGTGATCGGCAACGTCGGCCATAAAGTGCCTCATACGGTGCCATCTTAATCGACGTGTGCCAGCTATTATTATAAGTAAACTCAATCAAGGCCAGATGTTCCTCCCAGTCACTACTCCAGTCTAACGCACACGCGCGCAACAAATCCTCGAACGTCTGAATGGTACGTTCGGACTGCCCATCGGTCTGGGGATGGAACGAAGTGCTCAACCTTAACCGTGTCCCCAATGCCTTATGTACCGCCTGCCAAAAATGCGATACAAATTGGCCATCTCTAACCGAAATAATGGTCTTCGGCGTACCATGAAGTCTCACTATCTGTGCGATAAAGACACGAGCCAACTTTTCTGGACCCCAAGTATCCTTGATGCCCAGAAAATGCGCCGACTTAGTCAGTCGGTCTACAATCACCCACACCATATTCATACCAGTCTTCGTCCTCGGCAAACCCGTGACAAAATCCATAGAGATATCCTCCCACTTCCACTCCGGAATGGGAAGTGGTTTCAACAACCCGGCTGGCCGCTGATGCTCAATCTTGACTTGCTGACAAGTCAAACACTTAGCCACAAACTGAACTACCTCATTCTTCATGTCGCTCCACCAGAAATTCTTTCTTAAATCCTTATACATTTTACTCGAGCCTGGATGGACTGAGTAAGGTGACGCATGAGCCTCTCGCATAATACTCTTCTCAATTTCGAGTCGTTCGGAACACACAACCGACCTCGGAATCTCAACACACCATCCTCATGAATAACGAATCCCGGGGCTTTCTCCTTCCCTACACTCTCTCGAAGCTGAATAAACATCGGGTCCTCCAACTGTCCCGATTTAATGTCATCGACCAGAGATGAAGAAATCTCAAGAGTACGCAACTGCCCGGAACTCTCTGGTAGTACAACCTCAATGCTCAACCTCCTAAACTCTCGCTGAAGTCCCGACTGGGCCGTAAGTAACTCAAGTGTCCGAAGTGATACCGATTTCCGGCTCAAGGCATCTGCTACCACATTAGCCTTGCCCGGATGATAAAGGATCTCAAGATCGTAATCCTTAATCAACTCCAACCATCTCCTCTGTCTCATATTAAGCTCTTTCTGGGTGAAAATGTACTTTAGGCTCTTGTGATCGGTGAAAATCTGACACGACGAGCCATATAAGTAATGACGCCAGATCTTCAATGCAAATACGACTGCGGTCAACTCAAGATCGTGCGTAGGGTAATTCAATTCATACGGTTTCAACTGACGGGAAGCATAGGCAATCGTCCTCCCGTGCTGCATAAGTACACATCCGAGCCCTTGGCCCAAAGCATCACTAAAAACTGAGAAACCCTCATTACCACTCGGTAAGGCCAAAACAGGAGCGGTCGTCAACCGCTTCTTCAACTCCTCAAAACTATTCTGCCTCTCATTGGTCCACACAAACTTCTCTGACTTATGTAACAACTGAGTCAGCGGTCGAGCGAGCTTAGAGAACCCCTCGACGAATCTACGGTAATACCCGGCTAATCCCAAAAAACTGCGGACCTCTTTCATGTTCTTGGGCGGCGCCCAATCCAACACTGCCTCCACCTTTTATGGGTCCATACGAACACCCTCGGCCGAGATCACATGACCGAGAAACATAACCTCCCGTAACCAAAACTCACACTTTGAGAACTTCGCAAAAAGATGCTGAGTTCTCAAAATATCTAACATGATATGCAAATGACGGGCGTGCTCCTCCTCGCTCCTCGAGTAAATCAAGATGTCATCGATAAAAACGACTACACACTTATCGAGATATTCGATAAAGACTTTGTTCATAAGATGCATGAACACGGCTGGGGCGTTGGTTAGCCCAAAAGGCATAACCACAAACTCGTAGTGACCGTATCTCGTCCGAAAGGCCGTCTGCGGAATATCGGTATCCTTCATACGGAGCTGATAATACCCCGATCTTAAATCAATCTTCGAAAACACAGTTGCCCCTTGCAACTGATCAAACAAATCATCAATCCTCGGGAGCGGATACTTGTTTTTGATGGTCACTTTGTTCAACTCTCGGTAGTCGATACACAAACAAAGTGACCCATCCTTCTTCTTTACAAATAGTACTGGTGCGCCCCAAGGCGAAGCGCTCGGTCGAATATATCCCATGTCTAGCAACTCTCCCAACTGTTTCTTCAGCTCCAGCATCTCAGCGGGCGCCATACGGTATGACGTCTTAGAGATCGGTGCTGCACCCGGCTCTAAATCGACGGTAAACTCAACTTCTCGGTCCGGCGGCAAACCCGGCAACTCATTTGGAAAGACATCAGGATACTCACACACTACCGGAATAGACGAGAGCTCGACTCTCCCTTCTTCTGATCTCAAAGTTTAACACCAATAGCCCGTGCAACCTCCCCAAAGAAGTCTCACCGCCCTCAAGGCGCTGATCAGTAATCTCTGGCTACTCCGCTTACGCCCCACAAAAGAATGCTCGGTACCATCAGAGGCTAACATCGAAACAGTCCTCGTTCTATAATTCATGATCGCCCCATGATGGTCCAGCCAATCCTCACCAAGAATCAAATCCTCATCTATAATATCTACTGCGATCAGATTAGAAGGCCAAACCCTCCCCGCGATACTCACTGGAAAATCTCTAACCTCACGATCCCCCACGATGCTATCCCTACTAGGAAGTTTAACAACAAAAGGCTCACAAGCAACTAGGCAATCAACATGCAGACGACGCACACAATCCATAGATATAAAAGAATGCGTAGCACCAGAATCGAACAATACGGAAACAGGATGATCAAGGATGTGGACGGTACCTGTAGCCACCGTCGCGTCAGGATCTCCTGCTCGTCTCATCTCGTACACTCGGGGCGGAACAGACCCCGCACTAGAAGCTCTCCCTCTAGAAGGCTTCCCACGTCCTCGACCTCTACCAAAACTCTGCTGCGGCTGAGGAACTGTCGGTGCCTGATTCACACTCGGCTCTCCCGCAGCTGGGGCTGATATCTGAGTAACTGGAGCCCGAGCTGCATCCGTACAAAACTTAGCACGATGACCTATCCGACCACAAGCAAGACACTGAATCGGAGGCCTATCACACTCACTCATCATGTGGATCAGACGACTACAGTTGAAGCACGTAGGACCACGAACGGAACCAGCAGGAGCAGACCTAGAACCGTTTCCTCGCCCAACTAATGGCGACTGACTCCCGAAGACTCGCGAACCAGACTGAGCCTTCGGATACCCTCCTGACTTGCCTCCCGAAAACTGACCGGAGGTCTTCTGCTTCTTTCCTTCGGTTGCCGTCTCTGTCGCAGAAAACGACATCTCGTAAGCCATCGCTTTATTCTGATACTCTTTCAAGGTCGTGCACCCCAGACCAGCCATATAGTGGTGCACCCTCGGTTTCATCCGCATATCAAAGTGGAGGATCTTATCAAGCTCATCTCGGACTTGGTTTCTCACATAATGCAGCTGTTGATTGTAGTCTTCGATAGCTTGAGAAATCGGAACATCTTGGGGCTTAGCCTCAAAGAAGGCTCGGATCCTCCCCTCTTTCACTGTCCATGGGCAGAATTCGTCTTCCATCAGATCCCGAAACTCTGCCCACGTAGCTGCCCGGTCACGCGGTTTCACCGCTTGCCACCACGTTGCTGCCTCCTTGGCGAGGAAGTACTGAGCAATGGGTACTTTCCTCTCCTCAGAACAATTAGAAGCCTCAAATACTTTCTCCATCTCGAATAGCCAATTCTCCCAACCAGAGGGGTCGGAAGCACCATCAAACTGCGGAGGACGCATACGAATCACGTCCTGAAGTAACTTATCATTGCCGGATCCAGTAGACGGAACCGGGTTGGCATTAGCTTGGCCGACTAGAACGGCCTGAGTCAGTAGCGTCATCTGGTTCGCTACTTGTTGCAAAATATTAGCCACTCCAACATTCTCATTAGCATTACCGGAGCTAGCAGATTGGTCCTGCTGACCTCCGGAACTAGGGGGAACACTGTTCGACAAAGAAGGCATCGCCGAGTCAGTTCCAGAGTGATCGGACATGGACGCCCCACCGGCTGTGCCACGTCCCCTACCGCATCCGCGAACGCGTCCGCGTCCTCTACCAGCAGGAATTCTGAAGAAGTAACGGGTGAGTACAATTCAAACGCAAAACGCAACAAGATACTAAGACAGGAATAGAACAGAACGGTGAAACGAGTCAAGTTAGGAAAAACTTACGAGCACCGGCGTACTGAGATGATTGCATGACAGTGATACTATTCAAAAACGACACTCGACTAGACCCAAATAACCGACAACCTAGGTATCCATAAACCTAAGCTCTGATACCATATTCTGTAACACCCCCAAGACATTCAAGGCATATTACAGCGCCGTGGACCCCACAATGTGGAATCCACCAGGCTAACGTATCAACAAGACATTCGTCAACGACAAACAATCATCAATAAAACGACAATTCCAATAAAAGACTACAACCCGACAAATAGAATCCAACATCAATCCATTTCCCAAAATGGGAACACAACGTTAACAATTTTGAAAAGGAAGTACTTGAGTACTTAAACCAGTTTCACAATACAGAAACCCCAAAACAAGACATCAAAAATAATTGACAGAACTGAACACCAACAATTGACTACTGAACAGTATCATGCTTGCCCATCATCCTCATACGGCTCCAGTGCTCGTTTGTCCCCACGATCGATACCTGAAATACAAAAAGTATTTCCCCCATTTAAGGGGTTAGCGACAACTGCTAGTGCAAGTACAATCCATTTGATCTACATTCTAATCAGATGAATATATGCGCCAAAAATCATTTTAGAAAACATTTTATATTCCGGAATATTTACAATGTACAATCACAAACACATTATCTCCAACAAATCACAATTCAAAGTTAACCGTCGGTACGAGACTCACGGCCTCCGTACCCCGCAGAGCCCCGTCGGACATCCTTGGGTGGCTAACCACAGTTCGCGATACGCACACTCACGGCAATACGTATCCCTAGAGGTCCCGTCGGACCGTCCCTAGGTGAACATACACATATCCATCCGCAACAACCACGATAAAGCCATAATTCAAATACTAGAACATGTAAACAAATGTAAAGTACTTGCGTTTGAGACATTCTTGAAGAATTGGAAGTGAAACATGACTACGAACGGTCCGGGTGAAAAACGACGGTTCCTAAACGAAGGATCAACATGTGTTGGGAAAAACAAGAACCCTGTACCGAAACAGCCGGGATATCCGATCCCTGTATCGAACGGTATTTGATAAAGAGGTTTTGACATATATGCCAATCCGAATACAGTAAAGGAAACTGTATCGAAGCTTTGAGGTTTTATCCTGTATCGAAGACCTACCTCGAATCAGCATATAGTGAAGCCCTTCAGTACAGCAAGAAGTCTTATAATAGACCAAAGTATGGAAACTGTCTCGAAACTCAAATTCAGTTATCTTCCATACAGCTCACAACAGGACAAAGAAGGAATCTCCAGAAGTCAAGTCCCGTTGAATAAAGAAGTATTTAAATACTCAAAGATAAAGTATTTAAATACTGTAAGTCAACAGATCTTCAAAATCCCGCTAAATCCGGATCATGCTATAATCCCGTTGGAACGGAATCTCATTCAAACGGATACATCTCAACGGATATATATTTCAGAAACTATATATATCTCATGTTGACATTGAAGATCAGTTACCAAAAACCTAAGCTATCGAAATCATTATCAGAGCAAAGCATATCTCCAAAGCTTATTGCAACTCATATCAAAAGAGATATACAGTGCTCATCATTCTGAACAACACTTCATCAGCTGAAAGCTCTTAAAGTCAAAGTTGTTGTTCACTATCTGTTCTATACGTTGAACAAACTCAAGATCAGCCCTGTGTGGACTGAGCAATCTGTGCTTCTCCGGAACTGTGTGTTAAGGATTTGCATTGAAGAAGACGAAGCTTCAGAACTCTGTGTGAAGAAGCAAGTCAAAGCATTAGCTCAAAACCAATCTGTGTGAACGGTTGAAGCTAAGATCTTTATATCAATCTGTGTGAACGATATATTGATTGTGTGTTGTTATAATTACGTAGTTGTGTACGTAGTAATTATAATAAACTTTTTACTCCTGTGTGGAGGACCAGTGGACGTAGAGGGGTTTACCTCGAACCACTTTAATTACTGTGTTATTTACATTCAGCTTTTACTGTTTTAATTACTGTGATTAATTAAGTATACTCTATACATTTAGTTGTTGTATCCACAGCAATATACTGTATCCAAGACTTCCACTACGCACTCAGATTTAAAATCCATACAGTTTGTTGTTTAAACTATTTCCCAAACTGTATCCACTATACTTAGTGGCCAACAAGTGGTATCGGAGCGGTTGATTCTAAAAAGAATCAGTCGTATTTTTTTTTAACCGAATCAGATCTAAATCACTTAGTTTCAAAACAGTCTCTTTCATTCCTGTATTATCACATGGATACTTCTATGATTAACAAAGTTCCTATGTTCTCTATTAACGAATTTGACGACTGGAGAATTAGAATGGAGGCTCATCTTGCAGCAATGCACGAAGAGATGATTTTTGTTATACAGGATGGTCCTATCAAGATCATGAAGGTGAACACGTCCGCAAGGATTGAAGGCCAAGCCCATGCTGAGATGCTCGAGAAGTAACGCGAGCAATGGACCACAGATGAAAGAAAGCGAGCCAACCTCGACAATGTGGCTAAGAACGCATTATTTGTCACTCTTGACAAAGGCACGTTCTCGAAGGTAAAGAGCTGTAAATCAGCCAAAGAATTCTGGGATAAACTCAAGTTGATTTGTGAGGGAACTGAGCTCTCAAAAGAAAACAAGATTTCAAAACTGACTTAGCAATTTGAATGTTTCGAAATGAAACCAACTGAGACGCTTGAGGAACTTGACCTCAGATTCACTGGTATTGTTGGTGAACTTGAAGCGTTGGGCAAAATTTATACCCAAAAGGAGAAGAACTTAAAAATTTTCAGATCTCTCCCAGCCCGATGGGACATTAAGACCACAACTATGCGTGTATCTTGCAATCTTAATGAAATATCTACTTTTGATCTCTTCTCTGACCTCAAAGCTTTTGAGTATGATATTGACAGAAGAGAGAAAGCTGAAGAATCTCCTTCAAAGGTCACAGCTCTAGCCACATCAGACGAACTGCGCGACACAAAGATGCCCCATTCGTCAAGCCTAGTCACAAGAATGCTAATAAAGGATTTACATCCTGTCTCAAGATGAAATGGCGCTTCTCATGCACAAATTCAAAAAGTTCATCAAACAGTCTGGAAAGACTCCCTACAGGCCCAAACCTATCCATAAGGTAAGTACCGAAACATCATCTGGTGATGCTAACCTGCGCTATAATTGCAGGAAACCAGGGCATTATGCAAATAAATGTCCTCATCCCAAAGTCCAAAAGTTACCTAAGGCCGAGCAACAAGAGAGAGATGAAATAAGACATGCTTGGAAAGACAAGCTCAAGGCCCTGATTGGAGAATTAGAAGCCTCCCCCACACCATCCAAATCAGCAGAATGTCTTCAGGTGGTCACTGAAAGTGATTCATCTGACGATGAGTTCGATGATAAAGCATATATGTGCTTTATGGCCAAAGATGTTCCAGAAGGTGAAGACAGCGACGATGAGGTAAGTTCAACCTCAGCTATTCCGTCAAATGCATCTCATACTTTCGAAAACATGATGAATGAATTTAAAAACATTCAAAAGGCCCATGAGTCACTGAAAACTGAGAACATGCAGCTTCAATTAACTAATTGGGAATCCAACTGGAGACCCAGAAGGCAAGCTGTTAGGCCTAAGAAAATGGCTCCACCTCCTAGACGGCACTCGTACTGGAATAATAATAATAGCCCTGAATTTTACATGCATAATAATTATCATAATTATAACAACTACGGATATGCCCCCCGTAGATATCGCAACACTGTACCGAGTATGTCCTACAGTAAACCAATTGCTGCCAGGAAAACTTGGGTACCAAGAGGAACTAACAATCATGGACCCAAACATCAAAGGGGACCTAAATCTACTTAAATCTTTTTATTACAGGACATTCTAGAGGAGGATACCTGGTACTTTGATAGTGGATGCTCTCGACACATGACCGGAGATAGGAGCAAGCTATCTGATTTTGTAGAAGGTCGCGGTCCAAAAGTTCACTTCGGTGATAAGTCTAAAGGAAGAACAAGAGGGAAAGGAAACCTACTTGTCGGAAAATTCAAAGTCACCGATGTTGCATATGTTGAAGGCTTACAGTATAATCTACTTAGTATTAGCCAGTTCTGTGATAAACAGTTCTCGGTGAAATTCTATATAGATCGTTGTAGAGTCAAGAACATCCAAACCAAGGAAGTTGTGCTTACAGGAAGCAGATCAGGTAATATGTATATTGCTGACTGGAAGCCTATGAGCTCCTCAATTCCATGCTTTGTTGCCAAAGGCACTGCAGATCTTAGCTGGTTATGGCACAAGAGGATGTCTCACGTCAACTTCAAGACGATCAACAAGCTCTCAAGACAGGGAATGGTTAGAGGTTTGCCAAATGTATCATTCAAGAAGGACAGCGTCTGCGGACCATGTCAGAAAGGCAAACAAATCAAGTCAACCCTGAAGAGCAAATCCTACCTTTCAACCCAAAGAGTGTTGGAAATGCTACACATGGATCTATACGGTCCTGTAGACCCAGTAAGTTTGGGAGGTAAGAAATACTACATGGTTGTTGTTGATGATTATTCCAGGTATGCTTAGACGATCTTTCTTAGCAAGAAGAAGGAAACAACATCAAAGCTGCCCGAGCTCCTGAGAAAGTTGCAAAATGAAAAGGCGTCGAGTATCGTGTGCATTCGTTCCGACAGAGGTACAGAATTTACTAACCGCTTTATAGATCAATACTGTTCGGAGAATGGAATACATCACGAATACTCAGCTGCCCGTACACCTCAACAAAATGGTGTTGCCGAGCGAAAGAATAGGACGTTGAAAGAAGCAACAAGGACAATGATTGCCGCAAGCAAGTTGCCACAGCGTTTCTGGGGTGAAGCAACCAATACAGCATGTTACACTCAAAACCGTTGTATCGTCAACAAGCACCACAACAAAACAGCATATGAGGTATGGAATAACAAAACTCCGTTAATTTCGTATTTCCACATTTTTGGATGCAGGTGTTATGTATTGAACAATGGGAAAGACCAACTTAGAACCTTTGATGAGAAATCAGATGAAGGAATATTCGTAGGATACTCCTCCGTCAGCAAAGCTTTCAGAATCTTTAATAAAAGGAAGCTGACGATCGAGGAATCAGTTCATGTAGTGTTTGACGAACCACACCATGACCCTACAGGAGTAGATGTTCTCACTCTGAACATGCACCATTTATCTATCTTGGATCCTCCAACTCCCATAGAACCTGTAGTTGATTTAGAAATCAACCCCGCACTGTAAGAATCGAAGTGGATGAAGCCGACAGCTGATAAGTCAAGCTGTATCCACAGAATCTTTCGATACAGTACGGGATCTTGAATTAGAACCCGACCGAAGATGGTTGAGAGATCACCCGCAAGAGCTGATCATTGGAAACATAAATGCTGGTGTTTCTACTCGTAGGAGAATACAGAGTACACAAGGAAATGTACTTTGTGCACAAGAAGAATCTGATGTTGAGATATCACAGTTTCCTGAATGGAAATCTCAATCCGAGCTTAGAAGACTCAATATGTGCACTATTGCTGTATTCTTAGCCCAGTCCGAACCTGTTTCAACCATAGACGCTCTTAGTAATTCTCATTGGATAACATCTATGGAAGAAGAGCTTAACGGTTTCGAAAGAAACAATGTATGGTATCTTGTACCCAGACCAACACATCAATCGGTTATAGGAACCAAATGGGTATTTCGATACAAAAAGGATCGAAATAGACTTATCATAAGGAACAAGTCCAGACTAGTCGCACAAGGCTATAGTCAGGAAGAAGGAATAGACTATGATGAGACCTTCGCCCCTGTAGCGAGACTAGAAGCCATTAGGATATTTTTATCCTTTGCCGCCCATAAGAGCTTTATCGTATACCAAATGGACGTCAAAAGTGCTTTCCTGAATGGAGATCTTGTAGAAGAAGTTTATGTTGAACAACCACCAGGGTTTGCCAACACAGACGATATCGATCTAGTTTACAGGCTAAGGAAAGCGCTGTATGGACTTAAACAAGCCCCTAGATCCTGGTACGAAACCCTGTCCCAGTATCTAACCAACAACGGATTTGAGAAATGTGCTGTGGACAAAACCTTGTTCAAGATACAGGAAGGTGATGACCTTCTTATGGTGCAAATCTATGTGGATGATATTATTTTTGGTTCAACTAACCTTGCTCTATGTCAAAGGTTCTCTCATCTCATGCAAAGTAAATTTGAAATGAGTATGATGAGGGAACTTAGTTATTTCCTAGGTTTGCAGGTAAAGCAGTTGCCTACAGGTATTTTCATCAACCAGGAAAAATACAGCAAGGAGCTTCTCAATAAATTTGGAATGAACACTTCCAAATCCTCGCCAACCCCCATGAGCACTTCCGTGCAAATTAGTGCTGATGAAGCCGGAAAGCCGTTTGACCAATCACTCTACAGGAAGCTCATTGGTTCGCTCCTGTACCTAATGGCTAGCAGGCCCGATATCCGATTTCTTTGTTGGAGTGTGTGCAAGATATCAAGTTGCACCTAAGGAATCACACTTCAATACAAACTAACGATTCTGAAAGTACGTTAAAGGAACAATCGATGCGGGACTTTGGTATCCTAAGGAAGGCGGATTCGATTTAGTTGGATACTGACTCGGATCTCGGAGGTGCAAGCTAGATAGGAAGAGTACAAGTGGAACTTGTCACTTTCTTGGACCTAGACTCGATTCTTGGTTCAGAAAAAAGCAATTCCCTAATTCTTTTCCACGGTGAATCGTAGTACTATGTCTTTGGTAGCTGCCGTATGCATTCTTTGGATGCAAAGAACAATTGTCAGACTATGGAATCGATGCCAGAGAGACTCCAATCATGTGTGATAGCACGAGTGCAATTGCAATCACGCACAATCCTGTTCTGCACTCGCGCACTAAGCATATCAACATGAAGCATCACTTCATAAGGAATCACGTCTAGAACAAGGATGTTCGCCTGGAAAAAGTTCATACAGACGTTCAGCTAGCCGACATCTTCACCAAGCCTCTCGACACAGCAAGATTCAACATGCTCAGACAAGAATTGGGAATGCTACAGCCAGACTCCCTGTAAGTAATTTACTGTTTTTACTCAACAATTGAGGGGGAATGCTGTAAGACCCAAGAATACAGTATCCACCGTTAATTATCTGTACACTCAGAACCGTAAATACAGCACTGTAGTGAACAAAGAACTATGAATTCTACAGCTGACGTGTGCAATAATTAAGGGGGAATACAGTAGGACCCATGAATACAGCATTAATCCAAATATTGTTGTATGGAATTTAAAACCTATAAGCACCTTTTTAAGGGGGAACGCTGTATCGACGCGGAAACAGCACATGCTATAGGATTTTGATTCAGTATATTTATAATATAATATTATTTCCTTTCAAAATAATTTTTGTCCACGTGCCCTGTTTTTATGTCAAACGTCATGTACATTAAATGCCTTACACGACATATGGACAACTGAATCTCAAAAGCCGCGATGTTTTAAATTATTTATTATTTTAAAACTGCCGTTTTAGGCATTTAGGGTGACACAAATGTCAGAAGTGGGACCCGCTCAATTTTTAAACATTTCAATGGATTAGCGTACCAGTTACACTCAATTCATCTTAACCGTTGATTTCAAAAATTGGTTCCCATCCCTTAAAATCTGACCATTCGTACTCTGCAAAACCCTATTTCGCCGCCCAACTATAAAAGGACTGAATCTGCCATTAGAGACTCTTTACGCTTTCTGCAAATTCAAGAGTTCTCAAGCAAAAACAGCCTACATACTTTTCTGCATTTTACTGCATATTTCGATTATTTTCCTGCACCTTTTTATTAAGAAATCATCAAAATGGCTGAACAAACCTCTTCTCCTGCTCTGAAGAAAACTGCTAACATCATTGATGGCCGGATCTTTTCAAAACCTGTTGTCATCGAACGTGTTCTGTCAGAAACCAACGACGCAGAACCCATGGAGTATATCATAACTCGTCTTCAACAACAAGGCCTCTATCACCTTGGAAGCAAAACTGCTGATAAGTACGACGCTCATCTGGTTGAGGAATTCTACCTCAACGCAGCCGTACACTTTCTCTCATTGGCCCAATGAGGTCATGTCGCCGACATCACTGCTACTATCCAGGATGTTGAGATCTGTATTAATAACGATCTGCTCCAGAACATCTACAGGCTACCCGCTGATGGCCTAACTATGGATCAACTTGAGACATTCGGGTCTCAAGAGCTGATCACTAAATTTTATGGACTATTCACTGGCTCCAAAGTTGTTGACATGGTTCAGACTACATGTCACAAGAAAAACTTTTGTCTTCCTTATGTGTATCTTCATGATTTTTGCTGCAGGATAATTGAAAATCGAACCGGTGCGTTCGAAATGTGTACCAACTTGAGGTTCAGGATGATGGTGGCTATTCTGACCTGTGAAAAGGTCAATTGGTGCCAGATAATCCTGAAGCGCCTACAAGAGGAGGTGTGCAAACCTGCCACCCAGAAGAAATCTTTTGGTTTAATGTTGAACCATATCCTGACGAAATGCGGACTGACGCAATCCGCCGATGCGAAGAAGAATAGCTCAAGGATATACTTAGGAGGCGTCAAGCCTACTGCGTATAACCAGAGCACCTTGTCTAGCAACCACCCGAGAACCAGACATATGCCAATTTCTGATAATCCAAGGGATGAATCCTTGAAGTTCCAGGAAGTGGAATCTTCAAAGAAGAGAAAGAGATCTCACAGCAAGAAACCAACTGCTGGTGAGAAGCCCAAGAAGAGACTTAGGAGGCTTTCGAAAGTCAAATCTGCCAAGCCCACCGAAGAAGTCTCCCCCGTGGCTCAACCCACTGACGAATAACCTCAGGGCCCAACCCCTGTGGAAGAGGTATCTCCTACTGTATCGACAGTAGATCCTGAGCCTTTGGCGGCTAGGACGGATAATGAGACATCTGCCAACGAACAAGACTTTAGCGAGTCGGCTGCCCATTTGGAGCCAAAAGCTACTTCTCCTCTGCGGGATCCCACACCCGTACAGGATCCATCTTCCTTCAGGGCACCATCCCCTGTAAGGAATCCCACTTCCATACATGATCCCATACCTGTACAGGAATCCCTCGCTACAGCGTCTCCAGACGTTGTACGCAGTCCCTCCCCTGACTCGATTATTAATCAGACCCTTCTATCTGTCCAAATTGAACATGCCTACGAAAGATTTTTGCAATGGAAAGGCTACAGGCTAGCTCCGTACGAAACACTGTACAACTGGAGCGATTGGAGCCAAGAAGAAAGATTCGTCTCAGAAGTGACGGACTCAACAGAAATTGAGGCCCTGATCCGATGGGACAATCCCTCCTGCAAGGAACTAATTGAAAGCCATCTTCTGCGCAAATCTGACGCTCGGAGGAAAGGAAAGAACAAGTCAGAGGACTCTCCCACTAATCCAAAAGACGATGATCATGACTTAGACGACAACGACGGTGCTTTTCAAGCAGGTCTGAGGATGAGTCGTGAAGAGGCTGAAGCTAGAGATGCTTCTCCACCCAAAGGCGACGAAGAACCATCAAGCCAAAGCAATCCCCCCTCGCCACAGCATGAGAACATTCCCGACGAAGAGGAATCAGTCCCTCCAGTCGAGGAAGTAGAAGAAATTTTGGAACAGGCATCTGAGCCTGCTGCCACCGAAGAAGCTGTACCTGAAAGACAACAGGAGGAATCAGTCCCTCCTGTATCCATGTCTACTTAAGAATCTTCGCAACAGGAAGCCACTCAACCCTATGCCGCCGAACCAGAACAAGCTGCTCCCGCCCCTTCAACCGTGGAATCCGAGGACGGTATCGAACCTGAGGATGTCCAACTTACTTCACGCACATACGTGAATGTAAGAAGGTTGAACAGCTCTGGAGACTTTGCTCAACCAGATTCTCTGATTTATGCCGCTAGGAAAGAGCGCCTGCGTGCACTTGGTCTTCAAACTGTATTCATTCAGGATGCAGTGAATGCTCTGTGTTCTGTTGAGAAAGCACTGAATTGGATGCATACTTCTTCCGTGGAGGAGATGACGACTCTACAACATGAAGTATCTCGTGTTGTCGAAGCATTTGTGATTCTGCCAGAAGTTTTCAAACAAGCTTTGAAAATCATGGAAGACAAGCAGGAGCAACTCCTGAATGAAGAAGCAACCAAAACACGAATAGCTGAAGCCAAGACCGCATGTTCCATGATTGAAAACAGCTCTCAACTGCGCGCTCACGACAAATGTATTAAGGACATGTCGCAGACGCTTTCCTCCCTTGTGGAAAGAATGACTAACATCGAGACAAAACAGGATGCTGCACTAGAAATCCTAAAAGGTCTTGATGAAGCCAAAAAGGGGGAAGAGGCAAGAGAAGCTGCTAGGAGAATCAGGCTACAGCAAGAAAGGGAATTTGAGGCTGCTCAAAACAGCATCACTGTCGAGTTAAACAAGCTAGCCCCTCCCTCCCAAAGTTTTAAGATTTCAGGCTCCCGACCAGAATTTCATGACCCAAATGTTCCGTGGCAAAGCCTAATTCAAAGACCTTCTGAGATTCGTCTGCCGACCAACCGCCATCCTACTGCCGACGAAGTGAAGCAATGGAGGAAGAACGAACTGATGAGATACTTTGTCAAACTCATCAGGGAATCCGCCATCTTCAAGAACTATAAAACGTTAGCGGAGGCCGCAGACAAATTTACGAAGATGCTAGAAGACGGAAAAATCCCTCTCCAAATCGAGATGAAATCCAAACACAGAAGAGGAGATCGGATCACCCATCCAGAAGACTGGATTCTTGCCTTTGATCGATCCTATGAAGGAAGAGCTATATACCAGGATCGAGGCAATGATTCCCTACAGAACTGGTGGCGTGGTACCGAGAATGACCCAGGGAAAAAGCCATGGAGGCATGCGGACTACAGATAGGAGCTGAAATCTCTGTATTTTTTTTTTGTTTTGTAATTTCTCTTCGAAACAGCAAACTTTGCACTCAATTCATTTTGAATATCAATAAAAGCGTTTGTTTGTCTTGAAAGATTACAACTCGTAATCTACTGTGTTCATGTATGATTACTTAATATGTTTGATAACTATCTCAAGTTTACAAACTTGATTGAAAAATAAAGCTGTACAAACTAGTCTACAAACAGTTCATGATTTCTGTTGTAAGCTTTAGAATACATTGTAAGATTGTGCCTGCGCGCCAATCATAAGCTTAAGTTGTAAAAATCCTTAAATCAGATCGAACTCGCTGCGGCGCTCATTATTGTAGACTAAGTTACTGAAAGTCAGACCTTTTGACGAAAGACCAAGAAATCTGCCAGAAGACATCAAAGAAGATCACTTCATGAAGAAGGTTTTGGCATCATCAAGAAGACTTGAAAAGTTAAGAAAGTAAGTCTTGGCAAATTGTCAAAAAGGGGGAAATTGTTGGGAAAAACAAGAACCCTGTATCGAAACAGCCGGGATATCCGATCCCTGTATCGAACGGTATTTGATAAAGAGGTTTTGACATATATTCCAATCCGAATACAGTAAAGGAAACTGCATTGAAGCTTTGAGGTTTTATCCTGTATCGAAGACCTACCTCGAATCAGCATATAGTGAAGCCCTTCAGTACAGCAAGAAGTCTCATAATAGACCAAAGTATGGAAACTGTCTCGAAACTCAAATTCAGTTATCTTCCATACAGCTCACAACAGGACAAAGAAGGAATCTCCAGAAGTCAAGTCCCGTTGAATAAAGAAGTATTTAAATACTCAAAGATAAAGTATTTAAATACTGTCAGTCAACAGATCTTCAAAATCCCGCTAAATCCGGATCATGCTATAATCCTGTTGGAACGGAATCTCATTCAAACTGATACATCTCAACGGATATATATTTCAGAAACTATATATATCTCATGTTGACATTGAAGATCAGTTACCAAAAACCTAAGCTATCGAAATCATTATCAGAGCAAAACATATCTCCAAAGCTTACTGCAACTCAGATCAAAAGAGATATACAGTGCTCATCATTCTGAACAACACTTCATCAGCTGAAAGCTCTTAAAGTCAAAGTTGTTGTTCACCATCTGTTCTATACGTTGAACAAACTCAAGATCAGCCCTGTGTGGACTGACCAATCTGTGCTTCTCCGGAACTGTGTGTGAAGGATTTGCATTGAAAAAGATGAAGGTTCAGAACTCTGTGTGAAGAAGCAAGTCAAAGCATTAGCTCAAAACCAATCTGTGTGAACGGTTGAAGCTAAGATCTTTATATCAATCTGTGTGAACGATATATTGATTGTGTGTTGTTATAATTACGTAGTTGTGTACATAGTAATTATAATAAACTTTACTCTGTGTGGAGGACCAAAGGACGTAGAGGGGTTTACCTCGAACCACTTTAATTACCGTGTTATTTACATTCACTTTTACCGTTTTAATTACCGTGATTAATTAAGTATACTCTATACATTTAGTTGCCGTATCCACAAGAACCTCAGTATCCAAGACTTCCGCTACGCACTCAGATTTAAAATCCATACAGTTTGTTGTTTAAACTATTTCCCAAACTGTATCCAGTATACTTAGTGGCCAACAACATGGTTCAGTCCCAACGGACAACAATACTCTATTGGAATACACCCATAACCCCGATTACAATTCACGACAAAAACGATCAATCGATACGGGCGAGGGTTTACACAGAATCTCCCCGTATCAACAATTCATGGATTAATTCGAGGAAATTCGGAACTAATCCCTAGAATCCCGAAAACCCTCAAAAATTGACAAGTTAGGGTTCTAGATGAAAATACCTTGAATTCGGACGATGGAGGATGATTATGCTGATGATAATATGCTAACACGACTCTACGGTGATGGAATTTGAAGAGAACTCCGACCAGTACCGGAGGAAATCACCTCTGAAGTCGCACGTCGAAGAAAACGAAGAGAAAAGAATAAAACTGTTGTTTCTGAACTGCCCACTGACTTATATAAACTGTGAAGTTAGCGCACGCTAACTGTCATATATAGCGCTAACGGGCCGTGACAGTCCAAGATGATACGCCACCATTCGCTAGCGTACGCTAACAATAGCGAGTTAGCGTACGCTAACTGCACATCGGTAGCGCACGCAAGGTAACAGGAGTAGCGTGCGCTACCTACGTGCGATTCGATCTTCGCTCACATCAGCCGATCTGTGTTGTCGAAGGTACAATACACGAAACGCACGACGAGGCCAGAATCCAGAAACATAAACGCGAAGCATACAAGACGACGGAGCTAAGGGCTGAAAGGAAATATTATTCCGACCACCGGAGGGTCCGTAATGCGACAACGAAAATGATATTCCCTAAACTATTAGGAAATTACAAAAATGGCCCAAGTGCCCGAAAATCACGAAACGACGTCGGATTTACAAACCGAAAGTCTCCACATGAACAACTCAACCATACGAACTTGTACAAACCAAGAAACAACAAAAACGAACGAGTTTTACGAGAATCGAACGTTCATACGGCAAACATGTCATAAAATGAAATTACGTGAAAACATCATCAAAACTCGTCCAAATGGAAAATCTCCAAGAACAAAGTAGATTCAAAATATCGAAATGGTTACAAGCGAGTCGATAAAAATAGACATACACGAAAAATGGAAACTGCTAAAAATGGAAAAATTACGGATATTACACATACGGGGTCTCGGTAGGGGTCCACAGAGGCATGGATCCACGAGCTTGGCTTTTAATCACTACGGGTTAGATCCGATGGGGTCTCGGTAGGGGTCCACAGAGGCGTGGATCGATGGTTAATTGCGGTGTGTGTATGCTCACTACGGGTTAGATCCGACGGGGTCTCGGTAGGGGTCCACAGTGGCATGGATCCACGAGCTTGGCTTTTAACCACTACGGGTTAGATCGGACGGGGTCTCGGTAGGGGTCCACAGAGGCGTGATTGTGGTGCATTTTTATAAATGTGTTTTGGGTTATGGAATTTCCGGAGATGTGTTTTTCTAGGTCGAGTACCTTGGATGTGTTACCGAGATTTCGTATTTTGGGTGGTTATATTTTGTTGATTTTATGTCCGTCGAGGACACGTGACGTGGGCTTTGAACCTTGTGAATTGTTGTTGGTTTTTATTTGAGAAAGCAAATCTTTGGGTTGTGACCCCTGTTAGTTTTGGAAAGAGAAGGATTCGATAATCCTAAATTGTTTACCGTTAAAACTCCTGAGGTCATTTTAAACCATTTTACAAACTGTTCTCGTGATTTGTGATCTTTCGAATTTGGAAAGTTTTACTCAAACTCTTGCCTCGGGAAGTATTTTTCGTTATGTTTGAATCTTTGAGGATTCCTGATTATTATTATTCTTGGAACATGATTTATATGACTCGTATTTTGCACTTTGTACTTGCACTAGCAAAATAATGGAATTTTGCTAACCCCCGAGTAATCGGGGGGTGGATGTCTATATTGCATTCAGGTTTTGGGGAGCATAACACAGGGTCGGCATGAAGGATGATGAGAGATGATCGATACTAATCACATGAGGATCCATACGATGTCGTAATGGTTTAGTTGTACCTTATTTTCGCTGCATTATTTTCCCCATTGTACGAGAGTGTGTTGTATTTTGACCCCTGTGTGGGCATGTACTGAGATTGAGTTGTATGTATTAATTTGAAAGACCAAATCGGTCTACTGAGTCATTTTAGCCTTAAAGGCGATGTTGAGATGTTTGATTTTAGTTAGCAGCCTGGTAGATCCTTGAGGAAAAGGGTCTACGGCGTGTAATATCCCTGAGTAGATTGAGGGTATTACAGATGCTCAGGATCTTACTCCGTACAATCCTATGCGTTGTAACAGCTCCACGTTTTAAGAGCTTCAGTCATTCTCTCTTGTCAGGCACTGCTTCATTCCCACGTTTCCTTTTCTTAGATATTATACTTTGTAGGCTTGTAGAAATGGCCTTTTTTTAACAGACTCACGGGAGAAATTTGATTGGCAAGGCTTCACCGCCGTTTCCTTCACCTGTTCTGACCCCACCGACTTGTTCTTTTTTAGTGCCTTCAATAGGTTTAAAGTACTACGAGCGGGAGTAGATTTTGTCCTCTTTGAAGGCGCCATAATTAATCTGGACACCAAAAAAATTTACGAGATATAATATCATCGAAAGATTGAATCAAATATATCATAAACATATGAAATCTAACAAATAGACCTATTTAGAAGCATGGTATTTTATCCAACATGGTATTTCACAATACTCAATCAAGATATTAAGTATTTTATACAATTAAATTTCATCATAAGTGTAAAAAAAATCGAGTTCACAATACCCAAACCAAAAAGTTGAAGCATCACTAACATATAACCGAATAATCAAATCAGAACCAACATTAAACTAGCATGAAAAATACACCAAATACCTAATACCCAAACATTAAGTATACATAATTCATTAAACAGGCATGAAATATACAGCAGATAAACAGAACATATACTATAAAACTATAAAACTCTAAAAACTGATGCATGCACAACATATACAGAGAAAGAACCACAAAAAAACCCAATACCCAAATCGTCGATCAGAGACAGAGAGTACCGATGAGGATTGTTTAAAAATCATCGCATAGAGAGAGCTAAAAATATGAGGGTGCTCAGAAATATTTGAAGTTGGTAGACTAAGGGCAACTATCGACCTAGCGCCTCAGTCAGAGTTCGCAAAGTGACCGATGCCTGCAAGGTCGCGGGTTCTGGTCTAGGGTTCAGAAAATCTAAGAGAGAGAAAAGATAAGGTGAGACTGATAAATGATTTTGGAAGAGGACAGGTTCAGCTAATAAATGAAAAAATTAACGGTCCAGATTACAACAACTTTAATCCAAGGGTCGAAAATAATTATATAATTTTACAATTAATGAAAATGTAAAATTATTAAAGTTGTACATCTTCTGTACTTTGCTCGCAATTTATATTACTATATGTAGAACTTTTTCAAACATATCGATTAATAGGAATTAGTGAATATTCCGTAGATTTTTGAAGCGAATCTGTTCAAAAAGTATTTTCGTAATAATGAAACAATAATTGGTAAAATTGGTTAATATATCGCAGTTTATAATACCATATGTAAAACTTTTATTCTAAAATGTATCGACTAATATCACTTTGTTGTTGTTAATAATATTTTGTATAATATTAATCATTTACACTATGACATCCATAGTATCATGATTAACCTTTGTCTACTTAGACATCTGGATGTTATCGATCGTTAATAATATTTATTCAACTAATTTATATAGACAAACATCAAGATTCACAAGTGCAGATATTACAAATGCTAAAATGTATGATTCACAAGTGCAAATATTACAAATGCTACAATGCATGATTCACAAGTGTAAATACTACACACAGATTAAACAAAATATATCGCAATTTGTAATACCATATGTATATATTGTTCTAAAATGTATCAATTAATCAGAATTAGTGATTATTCGGAAGAATAAAAATATTCTAAAATACCAAATTTTCAAAAAATAAAAAATTAATTTGGTTTGAGATCTTAGTAAACCAATACTAAATTGACTAGTACTAGTAACTAGTGCTCTGTCCTGGATTATTGTTTCTATTTTTTAAAAATATTTCTCGAAGATCCGACCATACAGATGTTAAGATATATCTAATTGAGTCATGTTCCCAAATTTTCAAAAAATAAATAATTAATTTGGTTTGAGATATTAGCAAACCAATATTAAATTTACTAGTACTAGTAACTAGTGCTCTGTCCTGGATTATTATTTCTATTTTTTTAAAAACATTTCTCGAAGATCCAACCGTATGGATGTCAAGATATATCTAATTCAATGATGTTCCAAAATTTTAATAAATAAAAAAATAATTTGGATGGAGATCGTTCTAGAACACTACTATTCTGACTAGTAAATCGTACGAATTAGTAATACTAGTACTAGTAACTAGTGCTTTGTCCTAGATTATTGTTTCTATTTTTTAAAAATATTTCTAAATGATCCAACCGTGTTCCCAAATTTTCAAAAATAAAAAATTATTTTGTTTTGATATCTTAGCAAACCAATACTAAATTGACTAGTACTAGTAACTAGTGCTCTGTACTGGATTATTCTTTCTATTTTTTTTTTAAATATTTCTAAACGATCCAACCATATGGATGTAAAGATATATCTAATTGAGTGATGTTCCCAAATTTTCAAAAAATAAAAAATTAATTTGGTTTGAGATATTAGCAAATCAATACTAAATTGACTAGTACTAGTAACTAGTACTCTGTCCTGTATTATTGTTTCTATTTTTCTAAAAATATTTCTCGATGATCCAACCGTACGGATGTCAAGATATATCTAATTCAATGATGTTCCCAAATTTTAAAAAATAAAAAAATAATTTGGATGGAGATCTTACTTGATCACTACTATTCTGACTAGTACTCGTAACTAGTGTTTTGTCACGGATTGTTTTTTCTATTTTTTATAAATATTTCTCAATGATCCAACCATATGGATGTCAATGTATATATAATTTAGTGAATTAATAATTCATACGGTTTGCTTTTCACGGATTAATTTTGTTCAAAAAGGTTCGAAGCAAACCGTACGCATTGTTCGAAGTAAACCAGGAACACTCAGCTAATATGTATTTTTGTAACTTCTAGACAAAAATATATATCGTAATTAAAGCAAAAAAATATCGCAATTAAATAAAATATAGCGCAATTTATATTACCATATGTAGAACTTTTGCTCTAAAACATATCGACTAATAAAGAAGGATACCATTTAATCAACGGACTACAAGGGTATGTTTTCTCATAACTCTTGTGTTTCGTTTATATATTCGTATATACGTAGCTCGATCGATCCTCGTAGGATTCGAATCGAATTAATTTTTGTTTTACCGCTTCCGCTGGGCCTTCGTTTTAGGCACCGAATCCCAACAGTGGTATCAGAGCATAGGTCTTGCGATCGTATATACGATATTGACATTTGGAATGCTCGATTAGATGGTGAATGATTTGGAATAATTTTAGTCATAATCGTGGATATGTTTTATGTTCGTTGTAGTTATATTTTTCGTAAGTTTATGTCTAAATATAAATCTTTATTTCTTGGAAATATGATTTATATTGAAGATATGAATGTTGGAAAATATAGATATTGGATATCCGGTCGAAAAACTAGCCCCGAACTGCCGTTGGACGGTCCGGGAGTGGTTCGGAAGCAGGGGGCCGCGGCCCAGGGCTCGGGGGCTGCAGCCCAGGGCTGTTGCAGCCCGCATACAATCTTTCTGGATAAGGGGCCGCGGCCCAGGGTTGCTGGGCAGCCCTGCTTGCTGCCTGGCTCGTTTCGGGCGCGGTCCAGCCCCTTTTCGGACCCGTTTCGGGCTTGTTTTCTTCGTGCATTCCTAAAAATGATTTCCCACATTTTAAATTGGATTTAATATGATTAAAATGATTTATGGTATTTCATTTTATAAGGGAAAATTGATTTATTGGAATACTTGTGATCGACCGAATTATTTGAACGTTTTTCATATTACCGATTGTGTGAATCGATTGGATCGGTTCGTATTGTTGATTGGATCAATGTATCTCTACGCTTTCCATTTATATAGTATTTATTGGATGAATGCTTTTGAATGGGGATGTGGTTCGTGGACTTAGTTTTGAATAATTCGTTTTATTCGATTGGGTTGTAAAGGACGTTTTGAGCCTATTTATTTTACTAGAAATATTTGTATCTAGGATGCAATTTTCAATGTAAAATTTATATGTAATGACGAAGACCGGAGGAAGATCCGTTTCGAGAAGACGAAGATTCAAGACGAAGACTTGTAATTAGATTACAGAGTTTTTGTTTTCTAGGAACGGTCCATGAACCACATGTTGGTAGCAACTAGGTTGTGAATGGTTGTTTCATATTGTATGAATGCCACAAACGTGCTTAAATGAATTAATGTGCAAAGTGTAACATTAATCGCGAAAATTCTCCCACGACAAATTATTAAGTTTATAAGGTTTCAAAGTTTTCCTTCCTTCCATTGAGTTTTCGGAAAATTGAAATCCAAACCGGATGTGCTATGCTTCCGAGTTATCGGGGTAGTCATTCGGGGAGGACGGATAAATTACCGGGAGCGCATTGAATGCCTTCGATTGGAGCAAATTTTATCCCTAGAAACCTGATAGGTTGCCTGATAAGATTCAATTGTGAAACTGATTTGCGTCGATCGTATAAACTTAACTTGTTCACGAACCATAGAAACCGTATAGGTTGAGGGGAGTGAACAAGGGGAAAAAGAAGATCAAATCATCCATTAGATAGGTTGGTGTTGGACACCACTTTATGAAAATTAATAGACTAGAAACCTGTTCGGTTGCCCTCTATTAAGATTTATAAAGAACTCGATCACCACTATGAAGTACAACGACGATACTTCCGGATTTCACATGGGAGTGTGTTATTTCGATAAAAATAGTGGGAGCTGGGTAACAAGAATAGAAAAAACCTTAATTCTATACTCAGAACATAATTGAACGAGTCACTAATTAATCTTTCATACTTAATGCAGACATAACTCTCAATATGACAATGAATCCACTCGCAATTCTACTCGAGAAGAACACCCTGATTGGACCTAACTTTGTGGATTGGCTACGCAATCTGATGATTGTCCTCAGTATAGAGGCACTGGGATACGTCTTGGAGACGGACATTCCGGCGCCTCCTGTGCAGACCCGAGCCAATCAGGAAGAGATTGAAAACCACGAAAAGTGGGTTAAGGATGACGTAAAAGTCCGTGCTTACATGATGGCTTCTATGTCTAATGAGCTTCAGAGAGCTCATGAGAAAATGACTTCTGCTAGGCAGATTCTATCTCACTTGACCGAACTTTATGGTGAGTACAGCAGAACGGCTAGAGATGAGATATCCAAGCAACTGTTCGGTGCAAGGATGAAGGAAGGTGAGAAGTTTGGGGAACACGTCCTCAAAATGATATCCATGATCGAGAGATTAGAGGCTCTTGATTTTAAAATGGATACTTCTCTCCAAACCGACCTTATCCTACAGTCTCTCCCTGATTCCTTCTCATAGTTTGTTGTGAACTTCAACTGCAATGAGATTGCATGTAATTTAGCTGGGCTAATGAACAAACTTGTGACCGCTTAGTCTCAGATGAAGACTCCGCGGATGAAGGAGTCTGCTCTTGTGATTTCTTCTGGACCTCGGAGGTCTAAGAACAAGAAGAAAAAGTCCAACAAGCAGACTGGACCACTTGTCAAGGACTTCAAGGGCAAGGGCAAGGCCCCAACGATTCCAAAGAGCAAGAAGAAAGATGCTTGTCTCAAGTGCAGTGAGCTGGGCCACTGGGCTAGAGAGTGTCCGATTCTTCATGGCACTTCAGGTACAGAACTTTTAGTTTTGGAAACAAATTGTTCTGCTACTGTATTTTCTACTTCCTGGATACTGAATTTTGGTGCTAGTTCTCATATTTGTACCGTGAATCAGGATCTGGAACAAAGTAGGAAGCTTGGAGCTGGAGAAGTTATGATCACAGTCGGAAGCGGGCATAGTGTCGAGGCGACCGACATAGGATCACTTCTTTTGGGTTTAGAATCTAGATTTGTTTTGACTTTAGAAGATGTACTTGTTTTGCCTAAGGGGCACAAAAATATTGTATCCATTCCGGTCATTAAGGCTTTTCATTTTTCATTGGTCATGGTTCCTGCAAAATTTATCTTAGAAATAAACTAGTGGGTACTGCTACATTGTTGAATGGATTGTATCATCTAAATCTTAGCAACCAAGTAGTTGTGAATACTATGACTAGAAAACGTTGTAGGGATGAAACCAATCAAGTTTTGAAATAGCATCTTAGACTTGTTCATGTTGGTCAGACCAAGGTTTACAAGATGGAAAAAGATGGACTTATGGGTCCATTGGGATCGGATCCCTTTCCTACTTGTGAATCTTGCCTTAAAGGCAAAATGACTAAGTTCCCCTTCACAGGGACTTTTGAAAGAGCCGCTGATAAACTGGGATTAATCCATACCAACGTATGTGGTTCTTTGGAAGCAGCACGTAACGGATATCAATATTTCATTACGTTTACAGATGATCATACTAGGTATGGTTATGTATACTTAATGAAACATAAATCCGAGGCCTTAGAGAAATTCTAGGAATTCAAGGCCCTAGTCGAGAAACAAACTGGTAATCATATCAAAGCACTTCGGTCGGACCGAGGTGGCGAGTATATGAGTACGGAGTTTGACGAGTTCCTTAAGGAACATGGAATAGTTTCACAACTAACACCTCCAGGTAGTCCTCAGTTAAATGGTGTGTCAGAAACAAGGAACCGGACCTTGTTGAACATGGTCCGTTCCATGCTGGGCTATACTGACTTACCGATTTGCCTGTGGGGGTATGCACTCCTGACTGCCACTTACATCTTGAACAGATGTCCTTCCAAATCTGTTCCTAAAACTGCACAGGAGATGTGGGAGGGCAGGAAACCAAGTCTTAATGACATTAGGATTTGGAGATGTCCCGCCTATGTCTATAATACTAAGGTGGAAAAGTAAGAAGCTAGGTTCGTGTGGAGACTTTTCATTGGATTCCCATATGAGACGATGGGTTATCTATTCTACATGCCCAAAGATCGAAAGATCGTTGTTGCTTTGCATGCACACTTTCTGGAAGAAGAGTTCATTCAGGAAGGCGGAGCACGTAGAAATATTTCTTTGGAAGAATACAATGAAACTCCTCAGGAGACACCTGTGCAAGAAAAATGGAACCGAACCTTATATAACACAAGTACAACCACCTCGTAGGTCAAGTAGGGTGTCTCAATTACCTGAGAGGTATAGTTTTATGCTCTTGGAGGAACTGGGTTTCCTAGAGGTTCCAAGTGATAAACAAGAGACCGACCCGCGACCAATGACCTAGCAATGGTGGATGTAGACTCTATGAAATGGACTGTAGCAGTCTTCATGTAGTTGGGACCTTCATTTTGACGAGACAGTCAAAGAGTTTAATTTTGTGCCAAATGAAGAGGAACCTTGTGTATACAAGAGGGTTAGTGGGAGCAAGATTACATTCTTAGTACTATATGTAGATGACATTCTACTAATAGGAAATGATGTGGGATTGCTCAGTTCTATGAAAGCTTGGCTTTCGAGTAATTTCTCCATGAAAGACTTGGGAGAAGAAACCTATATTCTTGGGATTCGATTCTACTGGTATAGATCGAAGAGAATGATAAGTTTTTCCCAAGCCCTCTATATAGATTAGGTCTGAAAGAGGGTTCCTTCCGATACGACATGGAATAAAACTCACCTTGAAGATGTGTCCTCATAGTGAGGAACAATGAAAGGAAATGAGTTATATACCATATGATTCGGCATTGGGTAGCCTTACATATGCTTTATTGTGTACGAGACCTAACATTGCGCATGCTGGGAGCATGGTAAGTAGGTTTCGGGCTAACCCAGTTCGGGAACATTATACCGCCATAAAGAACGTTCTCAAGTACTTTAGAAGGACTAGAGATCTGGTTCTTATATATGGTGGTGGAGAACTGAATGTGATGGGATTCACCATATTGGACTTCCAAGGACAGAAAGACGATTCTAGGTCTACTTATGGCTACATTTACTCTTAATGGAGTAGCATTATCATGGCATAGTGCCAAGTATAGCGCGACTGCTAATTCCACCTGTTAGGCTGAGTATAAAGCGGCCTCGGAGGCCTCCAAAGGAAAAATTTAGAAGTTACTGTGTAAACTTCACGTGACACCTTGTGCTGCGCTGCCAGAGTGGTAGCACAGGCCTAGGAGCCGAGGTTTCACAATAGTACCAAACATATTGAGAGAGTATCATCTCGTAAGAGCATTTGTTCGCAAAGAGATACATTGTGCTACATAGAGTAGAGTCAGCCGACTACGTCGCTGATCCACTGACCAAGCCACTTTCTCAGATTAGCTTAGAGCGTCATCTGGAGAACATGGGTATTAGATACCATAGTGTGTGGCATTGAGTGCAAGTGGGAGATTGTTGGGAGTATGCCCTCGAATGCCACTCAGAGGATGATTGAGTGAGCGTATTGTACTTGTAATTATGTAAATCACTAATATAAGGCAATGGATGTTTCTTTATTTACTAGCAGTTACTAGCATTCCTAACTCGTAAATATACATATAGAAACTAGTCTGTGTATTTGAGAGCAAAACGTTCCACTCCTTATTGGATAAGGGGGTCGGCACTGGAAAGGTTTATAGCTCAAATACTTAATCGTTCGCAAGTCAATGAAACTTGACTCGGCGTTAAGTTTATGTGAAGACTTGTATGACGTGTTCTTTGACATGGAGAGTGACTGTCGAACACTAATGGTTAGTGGGAGCACACGTTATAGGTATGCTAATTGGATTAGTATACTCGAATCGACTCACCCTCGATTCGTCACACGGGTTTCACTCCAGGACAGTCAATGACGGAATCGAAAGGTTGTGATAGGTATTCGTGAACCTTCGACTTGAGGATTTAGTAGGGATGTGCTTGTGACGTTAAGATTTTCATTAGAGTAGTTCGACCCTATAAATCGGGAGGTGGGGGTCAACCTCGACGTGCATCTTAACAGTCAAGTAGCAGGTCCGACTGAATACCAAGATAGAATTCTTTCTCCCGTTAGTGAGCGGGTTAAATGTCCTATGCGGTTATTGGCAGATGAGATCATAAGTCTTTGGCCAAAGCATTGGAGCTAGTTGTATTGGATACATGAGAGCTCAATGATCTCGATTTGCATTAAATCATGCATAGCGTCAAGTACAGATAGGGTTTGACTGACCGTGACCCTATATCTTGGTCGGGACATTTGAAAGAAGGGTTTATACGTATACTGGTATTCACGACAGAATGGTTCTTGAATGATCCCATCATTCCTTCTCAGTTGGGGTACAGTGTAGGCCGCCAGGCTGGGTAGTTGGTGTTACTACTCTTTGGTTACTCCCATTGCTGACTAAGACGGACCTACCGAGTCGCGCAATAGGATTGACGACAGAATGAATCGAGCTTATTCTCTCATTATGAATATTAGATATTGGATATCTAATTTGGGACATTAGATGTCTAAATTGATTTATTGGATAAATTAACTTACGGCCCAATGAATTAAATAAATTATCGGGTGATTAATTTAATTCATGAATATAATTATTTCCTGGAGAAATTAATTATGTCATTATGTATTTGATATGATTATTAAATGGATTAATTGATCGATATAAATACATCGGAACAGAATCAGAGTTTATCTGTTTAGACTCACGGGAGTCCGAAATGGACCGAACTTGTCCGATACCTTCTAGATGGCTGCCCCCCCTTCTACCTACTTTCCACCAAGTCTTCAATTCCATTTTATTAATAGATGATTATGACTTGGTGGGGTAATCTCATGTGATATGATTAGATTTATGTGGGTTGAATAAGAATGGGAAGATGACTTTGATCTCACTTCACTTAACTTTTGGGAAGACTCACGGTTCTTGTGAGAGTTTAGAGTGAGAAGGAACTTAGAGTTCATTACAAAGTCTTCATCTCCTTCTTCATCTTGTTCTTGTTGTTCTTGGAGAAAAATCAAGAAATCAAAGAGAGAAAGCGAATTATACACTTAGAGTGTTATAATTTCATATTGGAAGCTTCATCACTTAGCTCTAGCCGTATCCTCAGAGGATAGCAAGGTGATCGTCGTTCCGGTAGTTTCTCCGGCGCGTGGCAAGTAGAGACGCGGTTCTTTCGGCGTTGGATCATTCAAGAACTTGGAGCGGATTGAATTGCAGGGAGATCGCCTAAAGCTTGGGAATAGCTCAAGAGAAGGATACCATTTAATCAACGGACTACAAGGGTATGTTTTCTCGTAACTCTTGTGTTTCGTTTATATATTCGTATATACGTAGCTCGATCGATCCTCGTAAGGATTCGGACCGAATTAATTTTTGTTTTACCACTTCCGCTGGGCCTTAGTTTTAGGCACCGAATCCCAACATCAACACCATCTTTCTTGCTGTTGGCGGTACATCATACGCCATCTACATGTAACACCCCCAAGACGTTCAGGGAATATTACAGCGCCGTGGAACCCACACTGTGGAATCCACCAGGCTAACGTACCAAACAAGACATTCGACAACGACAAACCATCATAAATAAAACGACAAGCTAAATAAAAGACTATAACCGACAAATAAAATTCTGTCATCGAATCCATTTCCCAAACGGGGACACAACAGTAACAAGTTTAAATAGGAAGTACTCGAGTACTTAAACCAATTTTATAATACATAATCCCAAAATCAGACATCAATAATAACCGACGGACACAACACCGTAAATCAATTACTGGACAATATCTTGCTTGCCCATCATCCTCATACAGCTTGAGTGCTCGCTTATCCCCACGATCAGTACCTGAAATACAAAAAGTATTTCCCCCATTTAAGGGGTTAGCGACAACTGCTAGTGCAAGTACAATCCATTTGAACTACATTCTAATCAGATGAATATATGCGCCAAAAAGTCATTTTAGAAAACATTTTATATTCCGGAATATTTATGATGTACAAACACAAAACACATTATCTCCAACAAATCATAATTCAAAGTTAACCGTTGGCACGAGACTCACGGCCACCGTACCCCGCAGAGCCCCGTCGGATATCCCTGGGTGGCTAACCACAGTTCACGATACGCACACTCACGGCAATACGTATCCCTAGAGGCCCCGTCGGACCATCCCTAGGTGAACATACACATAACCATCCACAACAACCACGATACAGCCATAATTCAAATACTAGAACATGTAAACAAATGTAAAGTACTTGCCCTTTGAGACATTCTTGAAGAAACGGAAGTGAAACGCGACTACGAACGGTCCGGGTGGAAAGCGACGGTTCCTAAACGACGGATCAATACAGTTCAGTCCCAACGGACAACAATACTCTAGTGGAAAACACCCATAACCCCGATTACATAATACGACAATGGACGAGCAATTGATACGGGCGAGGGTTTACGCAAAATCTCCCCGTATCGATAATTCGCGGATTAAAATCAAGGAAATTGGATTTGGAATCATTCAATAATCACAATCGGTGAAGAATATCATAACATACTGGAATAATTCGAGTCCAATTAGCAAAACCCGGAAAAACCCCCAAATTTGACGAGTTAGGGTTCTAGACGAAAATACCTTGATTTCGGACGATGGATGACGATTATGCTGATGATAATATGATGGCTCGATTCTACCGTGATGGAATTTGAAGAGAGCTCCGAATAGAACTAGTGTAAATCGTCTCTGAGGTCGCACGTCGAAGAAACGAAGAGAAAAGAAATAAATTGCTGTTCTGAAACTGTCCGCTGACTTAAATTCAGTGGAGTTAGCGCACGCTAACCGTCCTATGTAGCGCGCGCTAACGGGGCCTTAACCTGTCCAGTGGCTACTGCCACTCTTCGTTAGCGTACGCTAACAATAGGGCGTTAGCGTACGCTAACTGCTTATCGGTAGCGCACGCAAGGGAACAGGGGTAGCGTGCGCTACCTACACAAGAAGCCAAAGACCGCTGATGTCACATCAGCAGTAAGCTACTGTCGAGGGTATAAAATACGAAACGCACGACGAGACCAGAATCCAGGAACATAGACGCGAAGCATACAAGACAACGGAGCTAAGCGCTGAAAGAAAATACAATTCCGACCACCGGAGGGTCCGTAATACGACAACGAAACTAAGATTCCCTAAACTATTAGGAAATTACAAAAATGGCCCAAGTGCCCGAAAATCACGAAACGACGTTGGATTTACAAACCGAAAGTCTCCACACGACCAACTCAACCATACGAACTTGTACAAACCAAGAAACAACGAAAACGAATGAGTTTTACAAGAATCGAACATTCATACGGCAAAACATGCCATAAAACGAAATTACGTGAAAACATCGTCAAAACTCATCCAAATGGAAAAACTCCAAGAAGAAAATAGATTCAAAAAGTCGAAACAGTTACAAGCGAGTCGATAAAAATAGACATACACCAAAAATGGAAACTGCTAAAAATGAAAAAATTATGGATATTACATTCTCCCCCTCTAAAATAAAGTTTCGTCCCGAAACTTAAGAATCAAAAAGCTCGGGGTATCTCGAACGCATATCCTCCTCTAGCTCCCACGTCGCTTCTTCTACTCCGTGCCTCGACCATTGCACCTTAACCAAAGGAATGGTTTTGTGCCTTAACTGCTTGTCACGACGCTCCAAAATTGTGACGGGCCTCTCTTCAAACGTAATATCCTTCTCGATCTCCACGTCCCCAAAGTCAATAATGTGGGACGGGTCCGGAACGTACTTCCTCAACTGGGAAACGTGAAATACGCTATGAACATGACTCAGCGATGGAGGTAACGCCAAACGGTACGCTAACTCACCGACTCTCTCTAATACCTCGAAAGGTCCAATATATCTCGGGCTGAGTTTCCCCTTCTTCCCAAAATGGAAAACTCCTTTCGTCGGAGACACTCTCAACAGAACATGATCTCCCACCTCAAACTCCAAAGGTCTACGTCTAACATCCGCATAAGACTTTTGTCGACTCTGAGCAGCCAACATCCTCTTTCTAATCAATTCAACTTTCTCCCTCGTCTCCAACACAAGGTCCGGCTCGGTGCCAACCAAATCGGACGGCTCATCCCAACATATCGGTGACCGACAACGTCGGCCATAAAGTGCCTCATACGGTGCCATCTTAATCGACGCGTGCCAGCTATTATTATAAGTAAACTCAATTAAGGCCAAATGCTCCTCCCAGTTACTACTCCAGTCTAACGCACACGCGCGCAACAAATCCTCGAACGTCTGAATGGTACGTTCGGACTGCCCGTCGGTCTGGGGATGGAACGAAGTGCTCAAACGCAACTGTGTCCCCAATGCCTTATGTACCGCCTGCCAAAAATGCGATACAAATCGGCCATCTCTGTCTGAAATAATGGTCATCGGCGTACCATGAAGCCTCACTATCTGTGCGATAAAAATACGAGCCAACTTTTCTGGACCCCAAGTATCCTTGATGCCCAGAAAATGTGCCGACTTAGTCAGTCGGTCTACAATCACCCATACCATATTCATACCAGTCTTTGTCCTCGGTAAACTCGTGACAAAATCCATAGAGATGTCCTCCCACTTCCATTCCGGAACGGGAAGTGGTTTCAATAATCCGGCTGGCCGCTGATGCTCAATCTTGACTTGCTGACAAGTCAAACACTTAGCCACAAACTGAACTACCTCCTTCTTCATGTCGTTCCACCAGAAATTCTTCCTCAGATCTTTATATATTTTACTCGAGCTCGGATGGACTGAGTAAGGTGATGCATGAGCCTCTCGCATAATACTCTGTCTCAATTCCGAGTCGTTCGGAACGCACAACCGACATCTGAATCTCAACACACCGTCCTCATGAATAACGAATCCCGGGGCTTTCCCCTTCCCTACACTCTCTCGAAGCTGAATAAACATCGGGTCCTCTAACTGTCCCGACTTAATGTCCTCGACCAGAGATGAAGAAATCGCAAGAGTACGCAACTGCCCGGAACTCTCTGGCAGTACAACCTCAATGCCCATCCTCATAAACTCTTGCTGAAGTACCGACTGGGCCGTGAGTAACTCAAGCGCCCGAAGCGATACCGATTTCCGGCTCAAGGCATCTGCTACCACATTAGCCTTGCCCGGATGATAAAAGATCTCGAGATCGTAATCCTTAATCAATTCCAACCATCTCCTCTGTCTCATATTAAGCTCCTTCTGCGAGAAAATGTACTTCAGGCTCTTGTGATCGGTGAAAATCTGACACGATGAGCCATACAAGTAATGACGCCAGATCTTCAACGCAAATACAACTGCGGCCAACTCAAGATCGTGTGTAGGGTAATTCAGCTCGTACGGTTTCAACTGACGGGAAGCATAGGCAATCGTCCTCCCATGCTGCATAAGTACGCATCCGAGCCCTTGGCCCGAAGCATCACTATAAACGGAGAAACCATCATTACCACTCGGTAAAGCCAAAACGGGAGCGGTCGTTAACCGCTTCTTCAACTCCTCAAAACTATTCTGCCTCTCATCGGTCCACGCAAACTTCTCCGATTTCTGTAACAACTGAGTCAGTGGTCGAGCGAGCTTAGAGAACCCCTCGATGAATCTACGGTAATACCCGGCTAATCCCAGAAAACTGCGGACCTCTTTCACGTTCTTGGGCGGCACCCAATCCAACACTGCCTCTACTTTATGTGGGTCTACACGAACACCCTCGGCCGAGATCACATGACCGAGAAACATAACCTCTCGTAACCAAAACTCTCACTTTGAGAACTTCGCAAAAAGATGCTGAGTTCTCAAAATGTCTAACACAATATGTAAATGACGGGCATGCTCCTCCTCGTTCCTCGAGTAAATCAGAATATCGTCGATAAAGACGACTACACATTTATCGAGGTACTCGATAAAGACTTTGTTCATAAGCTGCATGAACACGGCTGGGGCGTTGGTTAGTCCAAAAGGCATAACCACAAACTCGTAGTGACCGTATCTCATCCGAAAGGCCGTCTTCGGAATGTCGGTATCCTTCACTCGGAGCTGATAATACCCCGATCTCAAATCGATCTTCGAAAACACGGTTGACCCTTGCAGAGGATCAAACAAGTCATCAATCCTCGGGAGCGGATACTTGTTTTTGATGGTCACTTTGTTCAACTCTCGGTAGTCGATACACAAACGAAGTGACCCATCCTTCTTCTTCACAAACAGGACCGGTGCGCCCCAAGGTGAAGCACTCGGTCGAATATACCCCATGTCTAGCAACTCTCCCAACTGTTTCTTCAACTCAAGCATCTCGGCAGGCGCCATACGGTATGGCGTCTTAGAAATCGGTGCTGCACCCGGCTCTAAATCGACGGTAAACTCAATTTCTCGATCCGGCGGCAAACCCGGCAACTCGTCTGGAAAAACGTCAGGATACTCACATACTACCGGAATAGACGAGAGCTCGACTCCCCCTTCTTCCGATCTCAAAGCGTAACACCAATAGCCCGTGCAACCTCCTCGAAGGAGTCTCACCGCCCTCAAGGCGCTGATCAGTAATCTCTGGCTACTCCGCTTACGCCCCACAAAAGAATGCTCAGTACCATCAGAGGCTAACATCGATACAGTCCTCGTTCTATAATTCATGATCGCTCCATGACGGTCCAGCCAATCCTCACCTAGAATCAAATCCTCATCTCTAATATCCACCGCAATCAGATTGGAAGGCCAAACCCTCCCCGCGATACTTACTGGAAAATCCCTAATCTCACGATCCCCCACGATGCTATCCCCACTAGGAAGTTTAACAATAAAAGGCTCACAAGCAACAAGGCAATCAACATGCAGACGACGCACACAATTCATAGACATAAAAGAATGCGTAGCACCAGAATCGAACAATACGGAAACAGGATGATCAAGGATGTGGACGGTACCTGTAGCCACCGTCGCGTCGGGATCTCCGGCTCGCCTCATATCATACACACGGGGCGGAACATACCCCGCACTAGAAGCTCCCCCTCTAGAAGGCTGACCACGACCTCGACCTCTACCAAAACTCTGCTGCGGCTGAGGAACTGTCGGTGCCTGATTCACACTCGGCTCTCCCGCAGCTGGGGCTGATATCTGAGTAACTGGAGCCCGAGCTGCATCCGTACAAAACTTAGCACGATGACCCATACGACCACAAGCAAGACACTGAATCGGAGGCCTATCACACTCACTCATCATGTGGCCCGTACGACTGCAGTTGAAGCACTTAGGACCGCGAAAGGAACCAGCAGGAGCAGACCTAGAACCGTTTCCTCGACCCACTGATGGCGACTGACTCCCGAAGACTCGCGAACCAGACTGAGCCTTCGGATACCCTCCTGACTTGCCTCCCGAAAACTGACCGGAGGTCTTCTGCTTCTTTCCTTCAGCTGCCGTCTCTGTCGCAGAAAACGACATCTCGTAAGCCATCGCTTTATTCTGATATTCCTTCAAAGTCGTGCACCCCAGACCTGACATGTAGTGGCGCACCCTCGGTTTCATCCGCATATCAAAGTGGCGGATCTTATCAAGCTCATCGCGGACTTGGTTTCTCACATAATGCAACTGCTGATTGTAGTCTTTGATAGCTTGAGATATAGGAACATCTTGGGGTTTAGCCTCAAAGAAGGCTCGGATCCTCCCCTCTTTCAGCGGCGAGCAGTCGTCTTCCATCGGATCCGAAACTCGCCCACGTAGCCGATCGGTCACGCGGTTTCACCGCTTGCCACCACGTTGCTGCCTCCTTGGCGAGGAAGTACTGAGCAATGGGTACTTTCCTCTCCTCGGAACAATTAGCAGCCTCAAACACTTTCTCCATCTCGAATAGCCAATTCTCCCAACCAGAAGGGTCGAAAGCACCATCAAACTGCGGAGGACGCATATGAATCACGTCCTGAAGTAGCTTATCATTACCAGATCCAGTAGGCGGAACCGGGTTGGCATTAGCTTGGCCGACTAGAACGGCCTGAGTCAGTAGCGTCATCTGGTTCGCTACCTGCTGCAAAATGTTGGCCACTCCAACATTCTCATGTGCATTACCGGAGCTAGCAGACTGGTCCTGCTGACCTCCGGAACTAGGGGGAACACTGTTCGACAGGGAAGGCATCGCCGAACCAGTTCCCGAGTGATCGGACATGGCCGTCCCACCGGCTGCGCCACGTCCCCTACCGCGTCCGCGACCGCGTCCGCGTCCTCTACCAGCAGGAATTCTGAAGAAGCAACGGGTAAGTACAATTCAAACGCAAAACGCCACAAGATACTAAGACAGGAATGGAACATAACGGTGAAACGAGTCAAGTTAGGAAAACTTACGAGCACCGGCGTACTGAGATGATGGCATAGCAGTGATACTGTCCCAAAACGACACTCGACTAGACCCAAATAACCGACAGCCTAGGTATCCATAAACCTAAGCTCTGATACCATATTCTGTAACACCCCCAATACGTTCAGGGCATATTACAGCGCCGTGGAACCCACACTGTGGAATCCACCAGGCTAACGTACCAAACAAGACATTCGACAACGACAAACCATCATAAATAAAACGACAAGCTAAATAAAAGACTATAACCGACAAATAAAATTCTGTCATCGAATCCATTTCCCAAACGGGGACACAACAGTAACAAGTTTAAATAGGAAGTACTCGAGTACTTAAACCAATTTTATAATACATAATCCCAAAATCAGACATCAATAATAACCGACGGACACAACACCGTAAATCAATTACTGGACAATATCATGCTTGCCCATCATCCTCATACAGCTCGAGTGCTCGCTTATCCCCACGATCAGTACCTGAAATACAAAAAGTATTTCCCCCATTTAAGGGGTTAGCGATAACTGCTAGTGCAAGTACAATCCATTTGAACTACATTCTAATCAGATGAATATATGCGCCAAAAAGTCATTTTAGAAAACATTTTATATTCCGGAATATTTATGATGTACAAACACAAAACACATTATCTCCAACAAATCATAATTCAAAGTTAACCGTTGGCACGAGACTCACGGCCACCGTACCCCGCAGAGCCCCGTCGGACATCCCTGGGTGGCTAACCACAGTTCACGATACGCACACTCACGGCAATACGTATCCCTAGAGGCCCCGTCGGACCATCCCTAGGTGAACATACACATAACCATCCACAACAACCACGATACAGCCATAATTCAAATACTAGAACATGTAAACAAATGTAAAGTACTTGCCTTTGAGACATTCTTGAAGAAACGGAAGTGAAACGCGACTACGAACGGTCCGGGTGGAAAGCGATGGTTCCTAAACGACGGATCAATACAGTTCAGTCCCAACGGACCACAATACTCTAGTGGAAAACACCCATAACCCCGATTACATAATACGACAATGGACGATCAATTGATACGGGCGAGGGTTTATGCAAAATCTCCCTGTATCGATAATTCGCGGATTAAAATCAAGGAAAGTGGATTTGGATTCATTCAATAATCACAATCGGTGAAGAATATCATAACATACTGGAATAATTCGAGTCCAATTAGCAAAACCCGGAAAACCCCCCAAATTTGACGAGTTAGGGTTCTAGACGAAAATACCTTGATTTCGGACGATGGATGACGATTATGCTGATGATAATATGATGGCTCGATTCTACCGTGATGGAATTTGAAGAGAGCTCCGAATAGAACTGGTGGAAATCGTCTCTGAGGTCGCACGTCGAAGAAACGAAGAGAAAAGAAATAAACTGTTGTTCTCAAACTGTCCGCTGACTTAAATTCAGTGGAGTTAGCGCACGCTAACCGTACTATGTAGCGCGCGCTAACGAGGCCTTGACCTGTCCAGTGGCTACTGCCACTCTTCGTTAGCGTACGCTAACAATAGGGCGTTAGCGTATGCTAACTGCTTATCGGTAGCGCACGCAAGGGAACAGGGGTAGCGTGCGCTACCTACATGCTTCAAAGATCGCCGATGTCACATCAGCAGTAAGCTGCTGTCGAGGGTATAAAATACGAAACGCACGACTAGACCAGAATCCAGGAACATAGACGCGAAGCATACAAGACAACGGAGCTAAGAGCTGAAAGAAAATACAATTCCGACCACCGGAGGGTCCGTAATACGACAACGAAACTAAGATTCCCTAAACTATTAGGAAATTACAAAAATAGCCCAAGTGCCCGAAAATCACGAAACGACGTCGGATTTACAAACCGAAAGTCTCCACATGACCAACTCAACCATACGAACTTTTACAAACCAAGAAACAACGAAAACGAATGAGTTTTACAAGAATCGAACGTTCATACGGCAAAACATGCCATAAAACAAAATTACGTGAAAACATCGTCAAAACTCATCCAAATGGAAAAACTCCAAGAACAAAATAGATTCAAAAAGTCGAAACGGTTACAAGCGAGTCGATAAAAATAGACATACACCAAAAATGGAAACTGCTAAAAATTAAAAAATTACGGATATTACACTACATTCATAAGAATTGTTAGTAGTTAGGTAGCAGGTAGCACATATGTATTTAAGTACTAGTAATGCAATTTATTTTACCAGCACACAATCCCGTATTTTATTTTTCCTTTCTTTCGGAACACGTAACCATGAATTATACCATATTGGGGCTTTAGTTCTGGCAATAACTCCAATATAAGATTGCATTTCAGAGGCCACTTTACCGTACGACTCATCCTTTGCATTAAAAGGCACCGGGAACTTGATGCTGTAATATCCGCAATTTCGATTTTTGGTAATTTTCTTTTTTTTGGCGGAAGTGCATTTTAGTGACTCGCTTGTGACCGTGTCATCATTCTGAGAATGATTAATTCTGCTCTTTTTGTCATCTGAGTTCGTTTCGGTGTCGTTTTGATGAGTTCCATGTTTCTTAGCGGCTTTTCCGCACTTGAGTTCGATTCTTGCGAATCTCGTTCGAAACTGTTGTTTCGAGTTTCTCGTAAGTTCATTAAAGTTTTTATACGTGTTGGGAGCTTTGGTTTGATTATCCGTTGTCGTATCGTGATGTTTCGGGCATTTGGGCCATTTCGTAATTTCCCAAAGTTTTAGGGCGTTTGCCTTCGTATCGTCCTTTCAACCTTCGGGTTGTCAGAACCATGTGTTTGTTTAGTGCTTAACTCGTGTTTTAAATGTTATACTATTTGTCTTGTTCATTCTGTACGTTTTCGGAATTTGAGTCGTCGAGTCATGGTGGCTGGGCACTAGCCGGCCAGGTGCGGCAGGGACCGGCCAGGTGCGCACGAGCATGGCGCACGATCCGGCACTCGTGCGGCCCTGACTGCCACGCACGAGAGTGTGCTCGTTCTCGGTGCTCATGCATCTCGGTAGATGCCTAGCAGTGGCGCGCACGACCCGGCGCACGGCTTGCCGCTCGTGCGTGTCTGCTCGTGCGTCGCTGGGCATTATATATATGGTCGGGCCGGCTACTTCTTCACTCGTTTTCTCACCCATTTCATCTCCTCCATGGCCAAGACTTGGAGAACACAAAGGCATGATGTTATTCTATCAATCCACGAAGTTCTTGAGTTTCTAACATCGATTAATCATCCCATAACCTCCTCCGATTGACCGAATCAAGGTTAGATTTCCTACAAATCTAGTTTTGGGGAAATTGGGGATTTTTTTCGTTTAATCCAAATTAACCTAGATTTGTGATGAATTATTGATTATTAAGCTGTACTCTACCAATTTCCTTGTTGTTCCATGGTTTGATTGCCAAGGATTTGTTGTTTTGTTGAGTTCCTAATCGACGCTTTGAAGGTGTCCGGTAGAATGTCATAGAGAGGATTTCGGGCATTCTACGATTATTCTTCCTCGTACGATCGTTGATTTATTGATGATATTATGCTAGGGCCGAGCTCCTCGTGAAGAGATCGTGTTGAACCCTTTCGTTCGTCGTCGTTTCATTTTTTATAACATCGAGGGTTTCGAAGTTTCCCGATCGAGCCGTGTTCGACGGAGTACCTGCGTGCCTATATTGAGACAAGTACCTTGTTCATGCATTTCTTATTTTGTGGATATGATGATCGGTGATCATTTTGGTGTGTTTATTTGGTTGTTTGGGATGAACTTTCAAAAGATTCGGTTTAGCCTCGTTAAGGGCTCTCTTTCAAAACCGTGTGTATTTTGTGAATGTTGTATTTGAGAATGGTTATATGAATCCTATGGATATGTTCGATGTTGGTATTGTGATTTGATGATATATCTATATACATATATTCCCTCATTTCGGTGCGTTGCGGCTTGACGTTTGCGTCGTGCTAAGTGTTTGTTGCCTCTGGGTGAATTGTTTGGATATCCTTGGTGTACTATGTTATGTGGGTGTGTATGCTCACTACGGGTTAGATCAGACGGGGTCTCGGTAGGGGTCCACAGAGGCGTGGATCCATGATCTTGGCTTTTAACCACTACAGGTTAGATCCGACGGGGTCTCGGTAGGGGTCCACAGAGGCGTGGATCGACGGTTAATTGCGGTGTGTGTATGCTCACTGCGGGTTAGATCCTACGGGGTATCGGTAGGGGTCCACAGTGGCATGGATCCACGAGCTTGGCTTTTAACCACTACGGGTTAGATCGGACGGGGTCTCGCTAGGGGTCCACAGAGGCGTGGATCTACAGTTAATTGTGGTGCATTTTTATAAATGTGTTTTGGGTTATGGAATTTCCGGAGATGTGTTTTTCTAGGTCGAGTACCTTGGATGTGTTACCGAGATTTCGTATCTTGGGTGGTTATATTTTGTTGATTTTATGTCCGTCGAGGACACGTGACATGGGCTTTGAACCCTGTGAATTGTTGTTGGTTTTTATTTGAGAAAGAAAATCTTTGGGCTGTGACCCCTGTTAGTTTTGGAAAGAGAATGATTCGATAATCCGAAATTGTTTCCCGTTAAAACTCCCGAGGTCATTTTAAACCATTTTACAAACTGTTCTCGTGATTTGTGATCTTTCGAATTTGGAAAGTTTTACTCAAACTCTTGCCTCGGGAAGTATTTTTCGTTACGTTTGAATCTTTGAGGATTCCTGATTATTATTATTATTCTTGGAACATGATTTATATGACTCGTATTTTGCACTTTATACTTGCACTAGCAAAATAATGGAATTTTGCTAACCCCCGAGTAATCGGGAGGTGGATGTCTATATTACATTCAGGTTTTGGGGAGCATAACACATGGTCGGCATGAAGGATGATGAGAGATGATCGATACTAATCACATGAGGATCCATACGATGTCGTAATGGTTTAGTTGTACTTTATTTTCGCTGCATTATTTTCCCCATTGTACGAGAGTGTGTTGTATTTTGACCCCTGTGTGGGCATGTACTGAGATTGAGTTGTATGTATTAATTGAAAGACCAAATCGGTCTACTGAGTCATTTTAGCCTTAAAGGCGATGTTGAGATGTTTGATTTTAGTTAGCAGCCTGGTAGATCCTTGAGGAAAGGGTCTACGACGTGTAATATCCCTGAGTGGATTGAGGGAATTACAGATGCTCAGGATCTTACTCTGTACAATCATTTGCGTTGTAACAGCTCCACGTTTTAAGTGCTTCAGTCATTCTCTCTTGTCAGGCACCGCTTCATTCCCACGTTTCCTTTTCTTAGATATTATACTTTGTAGGTTTGTAGAAATGGCCTTCTTTTTAACAGACTCACGGGAGAAATTTGATTGGCAAGGCTTCACCGCCGTTTCCTTCACCTGTTCTGACCCCACTGACTTGTTCTTTTTTAGTGCCTTCAACAGGTTTAAGGTACTACGAGCGGGAGTAGATTTTGTCCTCTTTGAAGGCGCCATAATTAATCTGGACACCAAAAAAATTCACGAGATATAAAATCATCGAAAGATTGAATCAAATGTATCATAAACATATGAAATCTAACAAATAGACCTATTTAGAAGCATGGTATTTTATCCAACATGGTATTTCACAATACCCAATCAAGATATTAAGTATTTTATACAATTAAATTTCATCATAATTGTAAAAAAATCGAGTTCACAATACCCAAACCAAAAAGTTGAAGCATCACTAACATATAACCGAATAATCAAATCAGAACCAACATATTTAACTAGCATGAAAAATACACCAAATACCCAATACCCAAACATTAAGTATACATAATTCATTAAACAGGCGTGAAATATAAAGCAGATAAACAGAACATATACTATAAAACTATAAAACTCTAAAAACTGATGCATGCACAACATATACAGAGAAAGAACCACAAAAAAACCCAATACCCAAATCGTCGATGAGAGACAGAGAGTACCGATGAGGATCGTTTAGAAATCATCGCATAGAGAGAGCTAATAATATGAGGGTGCTCAGAAATGTTTGAAGTTGGTAGAGTAAGGGCAACAATCGACCTAGTGCCTCAGTCAGAGTTCGCAAAGTGACCGATGCCTGCAAGGTCGCGGGTTCTGGTCTAGGGTTCAGAAAATCTAAGAGAGAGAAAAGAGAAGGTGAGACTGATAAATGATTTTGGAAGAGGACAGGTTCAGCTAATAAATGAAAAAATTAACGGTCCAGATTACAACAACTTTAATCCAAGGGTCGAAAATATTTGTATAATTTTATAATTAATGAAAATGTAAAATTATTAAAGTTGTACATCTTCTGTACTTTGCTCGCAATTTATATTACTATATGTATAACTTTTTAAAACATATCGATTAATAGGAATTAGTGAATATTCCGTAGATTTTTGAAGCGAATCTGTTCAAAAAGTATTTTCGTAATAATGAAACAATAATTGGTAAAATTGGTTAATATATCACAGTTTATAATACCATATGTAAAACTTTTATTCTAAAATGTATCGACTAATATCACTTTGTTGTTGTTAATAATATTTTGTATAATATTAATCATTTACACTATGACATCCATAGTATCATGATTAACCTTTGTCTAGGTGAACGGTTATAAATTGTGGTATTCAGGCCTTGCTAACTCGAGCAATGGTGTGGGCATTCTTTTGTCTAAGGAGTTTAAGGACAACGTCGTGGTAGTGAAGATGTGTAATGATAGGATTATGTCCGTTAGAGTCGTGGTTGGGGAGAAGGTAGTTAATGTGGTATGTGCGTATGCCCCACATGTTGGTTTGAGTGTGCTTGATAAGGAAGCTTTTTGGGTCTGTTTAGATGAGTTGGTCGGGTGTATTCCGGACGATCAATTTATTGTTTTGGGGGGCGATTTCAATGGGCACATTGGTGAGGGGGTGGATGGTTATCTTAGTGCGCATGGGGGTTTCAGCTTCGGAGTTAGGAATGCAGGAGGTTCCGCACTGTTGGAGTTTGCCACTGCGCATGAGTTGGTAATTGCTAACTCTGTTTTTCAGAAGAGAGCTGAGCACCTCATCACCTTCAGTAGTGGGGGGCACAACACTCAAATTGACTACCTTATTTTGCGCAGTCGTGATGCTAGGGCGTGCGTGGACTGCAAGGTGTTCCGGAGCGAGGCATGTGCTTCTCAACACCGGCTGTTGGCTATGGATTTATCCATGGGAGGTCGTGTTGTTATCAGGGTTAGAGTATCTAGACCTAGGATTCTCTGGAAGGATCTGAAGGGTGATAAGGCGACAGTTTTCAAGGAGTCTCTGACCCGCGAAGGAGGTTTTTTGCGTGCGGGCGATGCTAACCTTATATGGACCAGCATGGCCAATGCTATTAGGAGAGTGGGCGAGAAGGTGGTAGGGGTTTCTTCGGGCAGGTCTAGTGGACCTAGGGAGGCTTGGTGGTGGAATAAGGAGGTCCAAAACAAGGTTAAGGCAAAACAAGCGCTATTTAAGGAGCTTTTGTCGGTTAGTGCTGGGGATGAGAGAATCTTGAAGATTGTAGCGTACAAGGTGGCGAAAAGAGAGGCTAAGAAGGCAGTGGCTAAGGCTAAAGGTGAGGCTTACGAGGAGATTTACAAGCGCCTAGACACCAAAGAAGGAGCGAATGCTATTTTTAAACTAGCGAAAGCTAGGGAAAGAGGACGGCGCGACCTGGGTCCCGTTAAGTTTATTAAGGATGATTTGGGCCAAGTGTTAGTGAACGATGTGGCTATTAAGGAGCGGTGGAATATGTATTTTTTCGAACTTTTCAATGAGGCTAGAGGTAGTAACTCGGTGGTGCAAGGAGTTAGTCTATCTTATGCTCGTTCGTTTAGTTCCTGTGAGAGCATCAGCAAGGAGGAAGTAAAGGGTGCCCTAATGAAAATGGGTAGAGCTAAGGCTGTAGGCCCGGATCAGATCCCTATTGAGGTGTGGCTTTGTCTGGGGGAAGTCGGAGTACAGTGGCTAGCAGAGCTGTTCAACATCCTCCTGAGAGGTTCTAAGATGCCGATAGAGTGGAGGCATAGTATTGTCGTGCCTTTTTTCAAGAACAAAGGCGATGCTCAGAGTTGTAGTAACTATAGGGGTATTAAACTCCTCAGTCATACTATGAAACTTTGGGAAAGAGTGGTGGAATGCAGGGTTAGAAGAGAAGTTGAGATCTCAGAGAACCAATTTGGCTTTATGCCGGGGAGGTCCACGACTGAGGCCATTCATCTCGTCAGACGCCTTATGGAGAAGTTTAGAGAGCGGCGTAAGGACCTCCATATGGTGTTCATAGATCTAGAGAAGGCTTATGATAGCATTCCGCGCGATGTTATTTGGAGGAGTCTAGTAGAGAGGAGGGTGTCGTTGCCGTTCGTTAGGGCGATCCAAGACATGTACTCCCAAGCCAGGACGTGCGTTAGGACCCCAGTTGGTGACACCCAGTATTTTCTGGTTGAGATAGGGCTACACCAGGGGTCGGCGCTAAGCCCTCTTCTCTTCGCTCTAATCCTTGACGTCATTTCGCGAGGGATTCTAGATGGCATCCCGTGGTGCATGCTTTTTGCTGACGACATTGTGTTAGTGGCGGAGTCGAGGAGGGAGGTGAACTCGAAGTTGGAGCTTTGGAGGGCTAAGTTAGAATCCCAGGGCTTGCGTGTGAGCCGGTCTAAGACCGAGTATCTCTGGTGTAACTTCAGTGGTGAGGCCAACGAGGAAGATGTTGAGGTAATGATTGCGGATCAGATCGTACCCCGTACGGATAAGTTCAAGTATTTGAGTTCGATCATTCAGAAGGAAGGTGAGTGTGAAGATGATATCACGCATCGCATCAAGGCGGGGTGGCTAAGGTGGAGAGCAGCGACAGGGGTCCTGTGCGATAAGAAAGTCCCTCTAAAGTTGAAGGGTAAATTCTATAGAGCGGCAATCCGACCTGCAATGTTGTATGGATCCGAATGTTGGGCGATGAAGAAGTCGCTTGAGAGCAAGTTGGAAGTGGCTGAATTGAGAATGTTATGTTGGTCGTGTGGTCGCACAATGTTGGATAGAATCGCGAACGGGGTTTTCAGGAACGCGTTGGAAGTGGCGCCCATTTCAGCGAAAGTTAGGGAAGGGAGATTGAGATGGTTTGGCCACGTCCGCAGGAGGCAGGCATCTGCTCCGGTGAGGAGGGTCGAGAGTTTATTGGTTGTCGGGGAAAGGAGGAGAGGCAGACCAAAGAGGACGTGGGAGGAGCAACTGAGATTAGATTTGAAGGCCTTAAACCTTTCCGAGACCATGACTGTTGATAGGTGCGCTTGGAGGCGCCAGATCAGAGTTGTGGATTCTTTTGTAGGGAGCGGTGCTGTAGTTGAGAGCCTCAGGGTTGGGTTATCTCGGTTAGCTTTGACCTAGGGCATTGTATTTTTACCTTTATTGTATATTGTATCCTATTGTCTTTGCGTGTGGTGTATTTTTGACAGGGAGCTGTGCGCAGAGCCAACCTCTCTTTTGTTAGAGCAGCGTTCATCGGGAGTGAAGTAGCCATATTCCGCTTAGGTAAGTCCCATGTGGATCAAGCCATGGGCTCAGGTATGGTCTCGAGTTTTTTCGAATCATATGTTTTCCTTTGTATTTATCACACAAGATTCTCACAGTGCACTAAGTCGGGGTCTTCACTAAACAAATTTCTCCCTACCGTAATAAGTAGGGGCATGGTCTGCGTACATCTTACCCTCCCCAGACCCTGCTCTCAGCGGGATATACTGGGTATGTTTGGTTTGGTTTAACTTAGACATCTGGATGTTATCGATCGTTAATTATATTTATTCAACTAATTTATATAGACAAACATCAAGATTCACAAGTGCAGATATTATAAATGCTAAAATGTATGATTCACAAGTGCAAATATTACAAATGCTACAATGCATGATTCACAAGTGTAAATACTACACACAGATTAAACAAAATATATCGCAATTTGTAATACCATATGTATATATTGTTCTAAAATGTATTGATTAATCAGAATTAGTGATTATTCGGTAGAATAAAAATATTCTAAAATACCAAATTTTCAAAAAATAAAAAATTAATTTGGTTTGAGATCTTAGTAAACCAATACTAAATTGACTAGTACTAATAACTATTGCTCTGTCCTGGATTATTGTTTCTATTTTTTAAAAATATTTCTCGAAGATCCGACCATACAGATGTCAAGATATATCTAATTGAGTCATATTCTCAAATTTTCAAAAAATAAATAATTAATTTGGTTTGAGATATTAGCAAACCAATATTAAATTTACTAGTACTAGTAACTAGTGCTCTGTCCTGGATTATTGTTTCTATTTTTTTAAAAACATTTCTCAAAGATCCAAGGATGTCAAGATATATCTAATTCAATGATGTTCTCAAATTTAAAAAAATAAAAAAATAATTTGGATGGAGATCGTACTAGAACACTACTATTCTGACTAGTAAATCGTACGAATTAGTAATACTAGTACTAGTAACTAGTGCTTTGTCCTGGATTATTGTTTCTATTTTTTTAAAAATATTTCTAAATGATCCAACCGTACGAATGTCAAGATATATCTAACTGAGTGATGTTCCCAAATTTTCAAAAATAAAAAATTATTTTGGTTTTATATCTTAGCAAACCAATACTAAATTGACTAGTACTAGTAACTAGTGCTCTGTACTGGATTATTCTTTCTATTTTTTTTTTAAATATTTCTAAACGATCCAACCATATGGATGTCAAGATATATCTAATTGAGTGATGTTCCCAAATTTTCAAAAAATAAAAAATTAATTTGATTTGAGATATTAGCAAATCAATAGTAAATTGACTAGTTGTTGCGATTTTTCCTACACGCAAGTGCACGTCATCGTTTACAAGTAATAAAGTGATAAGTAGAGTATCGTTCCCACGAGGATTGACTCTCTAACTACCGATGTTTTCGTATTCCAATTTTATTTGAACAATCGAAGTTGGTTTTTGTGATTAATAACTAAAAGAATTTCTAAAATACTAAGCAGTAGAAAACAATATCTTGGATTAAAGGAAATCAAATGGTGAATAAGTCTAGGGTTCTGAATCCACCTTAATTTATCCGAATTTAATCTCAATTATCCGTAATAAATAATTTTCCCAATTTATTGAAGGCGGAGATTGCTAATATATTCTACCGCCTCTCCCGAGGTCAATAGATTTATCTAACGGCGACTAACGCACTCTATCCCTAGGTGAATTATCTCGTCGATAGGCAAAAAGCATGAAATCTCCTAAAGGCCACGTAGTTCCTATGAGTATATTCCTATCTCACAGAATAAAACGGTCCTCACCAATAGTTCCTCACCAAATCTCCTCTCCCGATTCGAAGTGAATGATTAAATCAATACAACTATTGGCCAGATAATTGCAAGCATTAAACATAATTGGGAAAACTCAATAAAAAGGTAATAAATTGGATAATCTCAATCAATTTGTCAAAACAAAGGTTTCATCAAAACCCTAGATTAGGGCTTTAGCCTGACATACTAAAAACTGAAAATACAGAATAAATAAACGAAAGCATAAAATTCAAACGCAGATGAAGTTCGGATTCCTCCGTTCTTCAGCTCCCGCCTTCTGCCCTTGAATTCTTCTGCTTTCCTCCTCTTCTGCCGTCTCCAAGCTTAAGCTCTCCAAGGTATTAGATTCAATGATTCCAAGATGATTAAATTAGGGTCTTAAACCCTATTTATAGCTCAGCACCTCCACAAATCGCGTCCGTATTAATCGGTTGAAAACTGGCTTCGAAACGGCCCAAAATCCGCGCAGACGTACCAAACCCGCTAAGTGTGCCGCGGCTCACTGAACCTGTGCCGCGGCACATCGCCAAAAGCTGAATGCCTGGGCGTTAATTTATTCTTCTGTGCCGCGGCTCACCTGGGCTGTGCCGCGGCACAGAGTACAGCTTACTCTGCCCTTCGGCTGGTGTCTTCCTGTGCCGCGGCTCAGCTTCCTTGTGCCGCGGCTCATAGTCCAGTTTTGCCGTCTTCGCCCGTTTTGCCTCGTTTTAGCTTCCGGACTTCAATTTCCTGTCAATCATACAAAATTTAAGGCATTAAAAGCTCATTTAGATGATTTCACACTCCAAAACACTACAAAATCAAGATAAATAAGCGTATAAAAATACGCCTAACAAATACCCCCAAACTTAAGCCTTTCCTTGTCCTCAAGCAAAAAGAATTAAATTCAATAAAAGAATATCGTGAACAATCGTGCAACTCATAGTGTTCAACCTAATCAATACTATTCTGCCATTCTCTCTAAATAATACGAGTGTCGTAAAAGCGAGCTGCACTCAGAATAATGATTCCGCAAAGTAACCAAATTCAGTCCTAATCACTCGTTCATGAAGAAAATTTCAGCTCAAAGATTAACAAAACATGAGTCAAATCGACCGTCAATATGAAAGGCTAACATAAACAAGCTAGTTCGTCGCGTTCCACGCCTAAAGGCACAATTTTCACGAGTCTCATAACAAATAAACCTCGGACAGTATCCCCTTATATACTTATGCTCAAGAATTTGATTCGAGTCGACCACTAGGTTAGGATCTCGGGATGTTACATCGGGATTTTCCTAGGGTGGAACTTCCATTCTCATGTATTAGGAAACCGTTTGACGTAAAAGACACTCATGGGGCACATGGATGCTTCTAGTTACTAAGTTCCCGTCTACAGCGGAGAAACAACTCGAATATATAATATCCGCATGTCCGAATCAAGGTTGCCGTTTTACGCGAGAGTAAACAGCGGGTCACGCGAATACCCCCGGTTACTAGGCTCCCTATCATTGGCACATGTGAAATATCTAAATCACTAGTCTAATCAGGGTCGTCGTTTTACGCGAGAGTAAACAGCGGGTCACGCGAATACCCCCGGTTACTAAACTTCCCTTCATAGAACACATTATCTCGACTTTTTAGGGAAAAACTGACCGACTCTAAACTCCATCTAAGTGCCAACACGACTAAAGAAACAGTACGACTCACTATCCGGAAAATGTAGCCAAACGTATTGATGGGGATTTAAAAACAAGTATGTATCGTCTCTTATCTGCCAAGACCTCTATAATCACGAAAAAATTTCGGACCTAATTGAATACTAAGCAGAACATAAATAACTGACTACAACTCGACTAGAACTCGCCCGCTTCTTCAGAGAGAAAGATAGTGTCGTAACATCAGTATCACACAAATAGAAGCACGAAATTTCACGAATAAGAAAAAACTAAGACAAGCAAGGCTATCTAAAAAAAAAAAAAAAATTCGCAAAGAAAAGAAAAGTGCAACAAAATATAATGTACAGCAAGAAAATAGAGTACAGCAATGAATGTAGACTGAATGTAAATCCCTCCCCCAAACTTAGGACGTACATTGACCTCAATGGACAAAAATGAAATGCAAGAAAAGTAAAAGGTCAAGTACTCCCCTCCAATCTGCTCAGAAGCTGGTGCTGGCATCGTCCGGTGAGCTTGCATGCTTCTTGACTACATCATGCGGAATGTGAATAAACGAGCTTACATCATCAAAAAGGAAGTTAAGTACGAGCTCTCAAGTTGAACATGATGTAGAGGCTGGGGATAATGTGACAACATGATTCATTGCATATAAGTTTGAAAATGCCTAGCTTACCCATTTTTCATTGCTGCAATTTATCAAACACCTTGTGTGCACAAGTTAAAATGGAGAACAAGAATTTTTATGGTTAATTCCAAATCCCAAAATTAATAACACAGATTATAACCCAGAATTACAAAAACCATCATCAACAATTCGTTCATAAACATCAATTCCATCACAATAACAAATTCCCCATATTCCAACTCCATTTTAGAAGCAACAATGAAGAACAACTAACAATATAAAAATCCAAATCTTTTCACATCAATAATCACTTATGATTTAGAAATCAAAAATTACCTGGAGAATTTGAGAAGGAGACTAATAGAATGGAATCAACTAACCTCATCGTGTGCAGGAAGGAAGGAAGGGAGGGAAGAAGTATCCTATGCAGGCCGATCGACTGAATGAGCCTTACCTGGCTGTTCTTATTTTGCGACGGGGGCCGCGGCACAATATAAGTGAGCCGCGGCCCAAAGTACAGTCGGACTGGGACGTTTTGATATGTCGTCGGGTGCCGCGGCTCAGATTTTGTGTGCCGCGGCTCAGTGTGTTCGTGTGCCTCGGCTCAGCTTTAGTGTGCCGCGGCACAAAGTACAGGCTCCCTGGGCGTTTCTTGATCATTTAGTGTGTCGCGGCTCAGTTATCGGGTGCCGCGGTTCAGCGACCTGGTGTGCCGCGGCTCAGTAAGATCATGCCGCGGCACAGGGTACAGTTTGATCGGCCCTTTTTCATCAGCTGATGTGTGCCGCGGCTCACCTGGACTGTGCCGCGGCCCATCATTGAATTCCTCCCCTTTGCTGATTCCTGCACAGAATTTTAACACGAAAACATCAAGACGAGAGGGACGGATGGATCAAAGAAGAAAGAAGACAAAGAGAGACTCAAAAAATGCAAGCAAACAACAAAGAATCTACAACTAATACTCGGGTTGCCTCCCGAGGAGCGCTAAGTTTATAGTCTTGGTAGGACTTTTCTCGCATTCATCCGAGGTGGATAAGGTGACGCTCGTTTTACCGTGTCGATTGGATTTCCCAAGTATGCCTTCAACCGTTGTCCATTAACTTTGAATTTTCGCCATCTCTTTGAACTTCTCGCACCATGTGGAAACACTTGAACTACGGTGAACGGTCCGACCATCGTGAACGCAATTTCCCTGAAATAACTTTAAGCGCGAGTTGAATAGCAACACCTCTTGACCCGGGACAAATTCTCTCTGTGTGATGTGCTTATCATGCCAAATTTTTGTCCGCTCCTTATAAAGTTTTGCATTTTCGTATGAGTTGTGGCGAATTTCTTCCAACTCGTTCAGCTGCAAACAACGCTTTTCCCCTGCGGATTTTAGATCAAAGTTTAGTTTCTTTATCGCCCAATAAGCACGGTGTTCCATCTCTACGGGTAGATGGCAACCTTTTCCATAGACCAATCTGTAGGGCGACATTCCGATGGGTGTTTTATACGCAGTCCGGTACGCCCAAAGTGCATCATCGAGTTTAAATGCCCAATCTTTTCGAGACGAGCTGACCGTCTTTTCTAGAATCCACTTCAGCTCTCGATTTGATATCTCGACTTGACCACTCGTTTGCGGATGGTATGCTGTGGCAACACGATGAGTGACTCCGTATTTTCTCAAAACCGCATCAAGAAATTTGTTGTCGAAGTGTGACCCACCATCACTTATAATAGCACGTGGAGTCCCAAAGCGTGAGAAGATATGTTGTTTAATAAATTTGATTACGACATTGGACCCATTCGTAGGTAGTGCCACCGCTTCAACCCATTTGGAGACATAATCCACGGCCACCAAAATGTAGAGATTCTTGTTTGATGGGGGAAATGGACCCATGAAGTCGATCCCCCATACATCAAATAATTCGACTTCAAGTATGGTGTTCAGCGGCATTTCGTGTCGTCTTGAGATGTTTCCTGTCCGTTGACACCGATCACATGTAGACACAAAGGAGTGAGCATCTTTGAATAAGGACGGCCAATAAAATCCCGACTGTAAGACCTTCGCTGCTGTTCTATTTCCACTAAAGTGTCCACCGTAGGGCGATGCATGGCAATGGTTCAAAGACACTGTGGATTTTCTCATCCTAATGCATCTACGGATAATTTGATCGGGGCATCGCTTGAAAAGAAAAGGATCGTCCACAAATAGTACTTAGCTTCGTAGTTTAGCTTCTTCTTTTGATGACGTGAGAGGTCGTTCGGAATTGTTTTACTTGCTAAGTCGTTCACTAGATCAGCATACCAAGGCGCATGTGTTGAATCCAACTTGTAGAGTGCTCGTCGGGAAGGTTTCTATAATTTGTGGTGACTTTCTTCCTTCTCGAGGAACTCTCTAATCGTGAAAGGTGATCGGCTATAACATTTTCTGTCCCTTTCTTGTCCCGAATCTCCAAGTTGAATTCTTGAAGGAGTAGCACCCACCGAATCAACCTTGGTTTGGCATCCTTCTTCTCCAAAAGGTATTTTATCGCCGAATGATCGGTCCACACTATCACTTTCGTTCCTAGTAGATAAGCCCGAAATTTATCAAATGCAAAGATCACCGCCAACAATTCCTTCTCCGTTGTGGCGTAATTTCTTTGGGCGTCATCGAGTGTTCGGCTCGCATAGTATATGACATGAAACACCTTCCCTCGTCTCTGCCCCAAAACAGCCCCAATGGCAAAGTCGCTAGCATCGCACATTAGTTCGAACGGAAGGTCCCAATCTGGAGCGACTATCACCGGTGCCGTGCTTAGAGCTTTCTTCAGCAACTCAAAACTTTATTTACAAGACTCGTCGAAAGTAAATGGAACATCTTTCATGAGTAAATTGCACAGCGGCTTCGTGATCTTTGAAAAATCCATAATAAATCGGCGATAGAAACCGGCATGTCCCAGAAAACTCCTAATCCCCTTGACCGAAGTGGGTGGTGGCATCTTCTCAATTGTCTCAATTTTCGCTCGGTCGACTTCAATTCCATGTGAGGATATTCGATGGCCAAGCACAATGCCCTCCTGCACCATAAAATGACACTTTTCCCAATTCAAGACTAAATTGGTCTCTTCACATCTTCGCAAGACCTTCTGCAAATTTTCCAAACAAATGTCAAAAGAATCTCCAAAAACAGAAAAATCATCCATGAAAATCTCAATACACCGCTCTACCATGTCGAAAAATAGCCATCATACACCGTTGAAAAGTCGCCGGCGCATTACACAATCCAAACGGCATGCGCCTATAAGCGAAAATGCCGTAAGGACATGTAAACGTCGTTTTCTCTTGGTCTTCGGGGGCTATGTAAATTTGATTATACCCCGAATAACCATCGAGAAAGCAATAGAAATCGTGTCCGGCTAATCTATCTAACATCTGATCAATAAAAGGCAAGGGAAAATGATCTTTTCTAGTGGCCTTATTTAGTTTCCTATAATCTATGCACATACGCCACCCCGTAACAATCCTGGTGGGAATTAATTCATTATTATCGTTTTGAACAACTGTTATCCCACCCTTTTTCGACACAACTTGAACCGGACTTACCCACTTACTATCAGAAATTGGAAAGATCATACCTGCGTCGAGGAGTTTTAAAACCTCGACTTTTACCACCTCCTTCATGTTAGGATTCAGCCGGCGTTGATGCTCCACGGATGGTTTGTAGTCTTCCTCCATCAAGATCTTGTGCATGCAAATCGAAGGGCTGATTCCCTTAATATCCGCAATAGACCATCCAAGAGCAGATTTGTATTCCCTCAAGACTCTTAATAATTTTGCCTCTTGTTCTCCTGCTAAAGTGGCCGAAAGAATAACTGGAAGGGAGTCGTCGGGCCCGTAAATGCATACTTCAAATGAGGTGGCAGCTTTTGAGTTCCAACTTTGGAGGTTTTTCAATCGATGGGGTCGGTCGAGTTAGTGAACTTCCTAGCTCCTCGAATGGTTTACGAATAAAAATTGGCGGGAAGCATCCATGTGTCGTATGTAGGTGCATGCTCTCCATTTGGTTCTAAATGCTTGATCAAAACGGATTCCAATGGATCGGGTGGATAATTTTCTCGAAAAGTTCTACTCACGCACGAGTCAATGACGTCAACTTGGAAACAATTTTCAGTGTCACTTGGATATTTTACGGATCGAAAAATATTGAATGTTACTTGCTCCTCTTGAACACGCAAAGTCAGCTTTCCCTTTTCCACATCAATCAACGTTCGGCCTGTTGCCAAAAATGGTCTTCCCAAAATAATTGGGATATCTTGGTCTTCTTCCATATCAAGTACGATGAAATCGGCCGGAAAGATGAACTTATCCACTTTGACTAAAACGTCCTCTATCACACCCCTCGGATATTTGATGGATCTATCGGCCAATTGTAGAGAGACTGTCGTCGGCTTGGCTTCCCCAATCTCCAGCTTTTTAAAAATCGAAAGGGGCATAAGATTTATATCGCCCCGAGATCGCATAGGGCTCTTTCAAAAGATGAATTTCCGATGATGCAAGGAATGGGGAAACTTCCCGGATCTCTCAATTTAGGTGGGAGTTTCTTTTGTAAAATAGCGCTGCACTCTTCCGTTAAAGCGACCGTCTCATATTCCTCGATCTTTCGTTTATTGGATAAGATCTCTTTCATGAACTTGACGTAACTCGGCATCTGTTCCAATGCGTCGGCGAACGGAATGTTTATGTGCAATTTCTTGAAGACGTCGAGGAATTTTGAAAACTGCTTGTCCAGTTTTTGCTTTTGGAAACGCTGTGGGAATGGAATTTGAGGAGTGGGCTGAGTAGTCGATACTTCCTTTGGCTTAGGCATCTCATCCTTTTCCTTCTCGTTCTGCTCGATCAGCTGCTCTTTGTCATTAATAGGCTGCCCTTTCAACTCCTTTCCGCTTCGTAATTCGATCGCTTGCAAATTCTCCTTGGATTTCACTTCGGCTGCGTTGGGGGCTGCACCTTGGGACCGAGAAGACAATAAATTAGCAATCTGCCCCATTTGTGTTTCTAGATTTCGGATGGAGGTCGAATGATTTTGGAGGGTCGTCTCGGTGCGGGTCATGAATTGGCTTGTGTTAGCCGCCAATTGAGCAAGAGCATCCTCCAAAGATACCTTTGGTGATTGAGGGGGCTGCTGTGGGGGTTGTAAGAAGTGAGGTTGTGGAGGCTTCATAGCTTGCCCATTTTTCCATGGAAAATTTTGTTGATTTCTCCACCCTTGATTATAAGTGCTGGGGTAAAAATTGCTTTGTCGATTTCCATTGGCCACGAACTGAGCTTGCTCCATCTGATGTTGCTCGAACGGATTTCCAACTAGACATTCCGCGCTCGGGTGTGATCCGTTACACCAATTGCATGTCTCAATGGTAACGGGGGCTGGTGCGTGCGAAAATGTCTGGAGCTGTTGTGTCAAAGCGGCGACTTGAGCTGACAAGGTGGAAATCGGATCATTGCTCGAAACTTCCATGACTCTCTTCGGTGTCAATCTTTCTGATGGCCATTGGTATGCGTTTTCAGCCATATCTTCCAAAAGAACGTGTGCCTCGGCCATAGATTTTCCCATGAATGTTCCTCCAGAGGCTGCATCCACAAGAGTGCGAGTAGAAGCACTCAAACCATTATAGAACGTATGCAGCTGAAGCCAATCAGGAATGCCGTGATGAGGGCATCTTCGTAGCAATTCTTTATATCGCTCCCACGCCTCGTGGAGCGTTTCCATATCGTACTGGGCAAAAGTAGTTATCTCATTTCTCAACCTCGTCGTCTTAGCTGGTGGAAAAAATTTTGCAAGAAAGGCTTGCGCTAACCTCTCCCATGTTGTAATTGACCCCGGCGGTAGGGAATTTAACCAAAACTTTGCTTTATCCCTCAAAGAGAAAGGGAAAAGCCTCAATCGGATGGCATCGTCGGTGACACCATTCGTTTTAAATGTGTCGCATATCTCAAGGAACGAAGCAATGTGGGCATTCGGGTCGTCCTTCGGCAGTCCACAGAATGGGCTCGCCTGCACCATCTGAATAATGGCGGGATTGATCTCAAAGTTATTTGCTTGGATAGTGGGACGCCGAATTCCCGAAAAATTAGCGTTGACCTGCGGCATGGCATAATCTCTAAGAGCTAGTTCCGGTTGAACTTGCCGCACTTGGTTGTCTCCTCCCTGGATTTGAATATTCTCGGCCATGTTGACCGTCGTCTGCAACTCTCTTTTCTCCTTTTTGTTCCTTCTTAGAGTGCGCTCGAGCTCGGTGTCCAAAGGTAGTAGGCCTCCGTTACCGAGTCTTCTCATGCACTAACGAAAGGTCCTGAAAGGAAAAACGAATAAACAAAATTAAATACACAAAAATAAAAATAAAACGTTCAAATTAAGACTGGAAATACTTAAATCGATATTAGAAAAATTTCAATCCCCGGCAACGGCGCCAAAAACTTGTTGCGATTTTTCCTACACGCAAGTGCACGTCATCGTTTACAAGTAATAAAGTGATAAGTAGAGTATCGTTTCCACGAGGATTGACTCTCTAACTACCGATGTTTTCGTATTCCAATTTTATTTGAACAATCGAAGTTGGTTTTTGTGATTAATAACTAAAAGAATTTCTAAAATACTAAGCAGTAGAAAACAATATCTTGGATTAAAGGAAATCAAATGGTGAATAAGTCTAGGGTTCTGAATCCACCTTAATTTATCCGAATTTAATCTCGATTATCCGTAATAAATAATTTTCCCAATTTATTGAAGGCGGAGATTGCTAATATATTCTACCGCCTCTCCCGAGGTCAATATATTTATCTAACGGCGACTAACGCACTCTATCCCTAGGTGAATTATCTCGTCGATAGGCAAAAAGCATGAAATCTCCTAAAGGCCACGTAGTTCCTATGAGTATATTCCTATCTCACGAGAATAAACGGTCCTCACCAATAGTTCCTCACCAAATCTCCTCTCCCGATTCAAGTGAATGATTAAATCAATACAACTATTGGCCGATAATTGCAAGCATTAAACATAATTGGGAAAACTCAATAAAAAGGTAATAAATTGGATAATCTCAATCAATTTGTCAAAACAAAGGTTTCATCAAAACCTAGATTAGGGCTTTAGCCCGACATACTAAAAGCGAAAATACGTAATAAATAAACGAAAGCATAAAATTCAAACGCAGATGAAGTTCGGATTCCTCCGTTCTTCGCCTCCATATACGCCCTTGAATTCTTCTTTCCTCCTCTTCTCGTCTCCAAGCTTAAGCTCTCCAAGGTATTAGATTCAATGATTCCAAGATGATTAAATTAGGGTCTTAAACCCTATTTATAGCTCAAGACCTCCACAAATCGCGTCCGTATTAATCGGTTGAAAATCGGATTCAAACGGCCCAAAATCCATGCAGACGTACCAAACCCGCTAAGTGTGCCGCGGCTCATCAACTCGTGCCGCGGCACATCGCCAAAAGCCAATGCACAGGCGTTAATTTATTCTTACGTGCCGCGGCTCACTGGGCCGTGCCGCGGCACAATCTGGCTTACTCGCCCTTGGTGGTGTCTTCCTGTGCCGCGGCTCAGCTTCCTTGTGTCGCGGCTCATAGTCCAGTTTTGCCGTCTTCGCCCGTTTTGCCTCGTTTTAGCTTCCGGACTTCAATTTCCTGTCAATCATACAAAATTTAAGGCATTAAAAGCTCATTTAGATGATTTGACACTCCAAAACACTACAAAATCAAGATAAATAAGCGTATAAAAATACACCTAACACTAGTACTAGTAACTAGTACTCTGTCCTGTATTATTGTTTCTACTTTTCTAAAAATATTTCTCGATGATCCAACCGTACGGATGTCAATATATATCTAATTCAATGATGTTCCCAAATTTTAAAAAATAAAAAAATAATTTGGATGGAGATCTTACTAGATCACTACTATTCTGACTAGTACTCGTAACTAGTGCTTTGTCACGGATTTGTCACGGATTGTTTTTTCTATTTTTTAAAAATATTTCTCAATGATCCAACCATATGGATGTCAATGTATATATAATTTAGTGAATTAGTAATTCATACGGTTTGCTTTTCACGGATTAATTTTGTTCAAAAAGGTTCGAAGCAAACCGTACGCATTGTTCGAAGTAAACCAGGAACACTCAGCTAATATGTATTTTTGTAACTTCTAGACAAAAATATATATCGTAATTAAAGCAAAAAAATATCGCAATTAAATAAAATATAGCGCAATTTATATTACCATATGTAGAACTTTTGTTCTAAAACATATCGACTAATAGAAATTAGTTATTACTCGGTAGATTTTTTAACCGAATCTGTTCAAAGATATTTTTGTAATGGTGAAACTATAATCGATAAAATTCCCCTAAATTTCCATCTCCTTGTCCGAAGTTTCATCTCCCCCAAAATTCCCCTAATTTTTTCGCGGTCATCTCCCCTAAAATTTTCATCTCCCCAAAATCCCCCGCCCCAAAATTCATCTCCCCGCCCCAAAAGTTTTAACAGGAGTCATTCCCCCGCCCAGAATTTCTCTCGCCCCAAAATTGGTTTCATCTTCGCGGTCACAACACAAGCCATCTCAAATTACAACACCTGGGCTTGTGTTCATTCATATGAAGGTTAGTTTTTTATTCTACCCCGTGCCTGACTGCTTCTCTTTGCTTGTTCCCTCGGAAGACCACACCAAAGAAGAAAGGCAAGACAAATTATTCAAGTTAAGCCACAGACTTCTCCTCAATTGTGCATTAATAAGAGAGGCAGTCTAACCCTACTATAAGCCATCTTAAATTATGTATTTCAGCTGCGAAATTAGTGGTTTATTTTGAAATTAGGTATTTCAGTTTGCCTGAGCTGCGAATTTCAGTTTATTTGCCTCTGTTCTTGAGTTTTTTATTTTGAAATTAGTGAAATATTTGTACATTATTTTCTTGCCTCTATGCCTCAATACATTTATAGACTGTTGATTTGTTTATGATTTATATTTATGATTTGGCCATTTTTATCTACTCTGCTAATTGTTTATGATTTTATTAAAACATGAACGGTAACTAGTTTTATATAAGCTGTTGATTTTTAACCATATTTGTTTTCTTTGTGTTTTCAAAGTGGAGTGTAAAGATGGGGTTGTGGAGTTTGCAATGATTGATATATTGATTTCCTTGGTGCATTTGCAGAAACAATTTGCTTTCTGATTTTTTTGTTGAATTCCAGATTACTTGTGCATTCATATTACTTGCCTCTTTTTGTTTCTCCTCTTTTTGCTGAATTCTAGATTACTTGCTTCCAGTATGCCAATTACTAGTAATCCTATGTATTCTTTAAAGTATGTAACCAACTACTAATGTGTACTGATTGATCTATATTTTATTTTAAAGGATGGACAGGGATTGGTTGAGGGCTAACAGAAGATCAAGAGAGTTTCAAAATGGAGCGGAAGAATTGTTTATGTTTGCATTTGAGAATGGATATGATGAAAATAAAATTAGTTGTCCATGTCTAAAATGCGCACATAGTAAATCATGGAGTGCTCGAAGAGTGAGAGATTATCTTTTCCAAAATGGTATCGATCAGACCTACAAGTGTTGGATTTGGCATGGAGAAAGTGAGTCTGCTACTGAAGAGACCGACAGTTCCCAATCCGTGGATTAAATCCCGATGAAAACAGAGAATGGTGACAATGATGTTTCCATAGACTCGTATTTATTTAACCATTTTCAATCTGAACATGAACCCCTTTATCTGGGATGTGAAGGATTTACTAAGATGAAGGCTTTAGTAAAGTTATACAACCTCAAAGCAAAATATCAAATATCCGATTGTGGCTTCTCTGAAATTCTACTTTTGGTTGGGTCTACTCTCCCGGAAGGCAACATTTTTCCTTCTGCATTCAGTGAAGCCAAGAAAAGCTTGTGTGTTTTAGGAATGGAGTATGAGAAAATTCATGTGTGTCCGAATGATTGTCTACTATACCGTGGAGAGAGAGATAAAGATGAGACGAGCTACCGCATTTGTCATGCCTCTAGATGGAAGTTGAACAAAAAAGGAGATGAATTGGAAGGGGTGCCTTGTAACACCCCCAAGTCATTCAGGGAATATTACAGCGCCGTAAGCCCCACCGTGGGACCCACAAGGCTAAACATATGCGGAACTATAATTTTTGACCGATAAGGTCTACATACAATGGAAGGAAGAACAATACAAAGGATATTCAAAACATAACCAATGTATCCAAAGACATCACAACACGAATCAATACCTCGGCATACACAGGCCGGAACATAAAGGAAAAATGGAAAACAATACTCGAGTATTCAATAACCATTCCAGTACAACAACACTGAATGGAAAACTCAAAACATAACCGGAGGAAAGACACAGTATCACTCTTGCCCACCATCTTCATGCCGACCCGATACCTGCCTGTCCGCTCTCCTCGAACCTGAAATACATAAAAAGTATTTCCCCCATAAAGGGGTTAGCCGTCGAATAGCTAGTGCAAGTATATCAAGTATGAAACACAATACTCCTCGACAATAAAGTAATGTAACCGTCAATTCATCAATTCAAGACTAGTATTCCGGAATAACTAAATCTCATATCACCACATCAATACATATATGAATACCGTGGAACCGCACCAAGAGGCTACGGAACCCTCAGGGGACCTGTCGGCCCACCCCAGAGTGGTTCGTTCATATCATCCGTGGAATCGCACCAAGAGGCTACGAAACCCTCAGGGGACCTGTCGGCCCACCCCAGAGTGGATATAAATAATCATGCCATTAATATTTCTTACTTTCAAAGTCGAGAACGTACAATCATAAATATATACTTGCCTTTGAGACATCGAGAAAATGAACGGAAAAAGGGTATGAGTTTGGTAGGTCCAAGAACGCGCTTCCGGCACCTAAACAATTCGCAAGGAATATGATAATCAATTATCCATATTCAAATTACACGAAGAAACTCCCGAAACCCGTCTATGATTCATGAAAATACACGGATAAACAACTAGAGGTTGGAAAATCGTCCAAACTCTCACAAGTCCGAAAACGGCACAATCCAATCCGTAAAATCGTAGGAAAAGCATGCATACGGTATAGATACATCATAATCTCAAGGTTCTCAAGCTTCAAAACGGATAAATCGGACGAATCTATGAAAAACCCCAAAATTCCCAAAAGGTAGGGTTCTAAGGATTTTTACCTTGATTCGGACGATAGGATGGATTAGATGTTGTGAAATCCTTGTTCTCCAACCAAATATGTTGTTGTTAGAAGGAAGATCGCTTCCAATCGCCCAAAATTGTCTCTCCCATGCTATTCCCGTCGAAAAGGAGTGAAGAAGATGAAAAATGACGAAATGGAAGTCAACTGTCATATAAATATTTGCCCAGTCAAGCGCACGCTACGCCTCCTTCATTAGCGTGCGCTAGCGAAGTCACCGGGTAGTCCAGTGGCTTCTGCCGGCCCCACTAGCGTGCGCTAATCATCTATCTCTAGCGTGCGCTAGCCCAAAATGTGGCGTACAGTACTGGAGTCTAGAACCTACTGACTCTGCCCTTCTCAAACCTTAGCGTGCGCTACCGCTATGGCTTAGCGTGCGTTATGCAATAGTTTTAGTGTGCGCTAGACGAAGACTAGCATACGCTACCTGATAGTCTAGAAAACCTGGCAACCTCACTGCCTCTGCCGACCAGCCCGTTAGCGTGCGCTACGGACGGATGCTAGCGTGCGCTACTAACCACGAATAGCGCGCGCTAACAAACTCCTAGCGTGCGTTAATCCGCCAGTCCAGAGAGCAGTCCGAGTTACTGGTTCTGACCTGACTGAACCCCTTAGCGCGCGCTACTGCTCAAAGCTAACGTGCGCTAATCAAGCAGAATTAGCGTGCGTTAGCCTAGGCCTAACGTGCGCTATTTCTCTGGCCCAGAACACTTCCGCAAGGTCTAAACAACACGATCAAGACCCAAACAAGATACGAAACTCAATAACAATATCAACAACATCTCCAAGCGTTTACAGAGCGACAAAATAAGGAGAACGACAAAGTCAAACAGTCAATAAAAGTACGGGTATTACATTCTCCCCCTCTAAAAAGAAGTTTCGTCCCTAAACTTACGAAATAAATAGTTCGGGGTATTCCACCCGCATCTTCTCTTCCGTCTCCCAAGTCGCCTCCTCGACTCCATGTCTCGACCATTGCACTTTAACCAGTGGAATGGTCTTATGCCGAAGTTGTTTCTCGCGACGCTCAAGGATCTTCACGGGTTTCTCCGAAAAGGTAATATCATCGGCTACCTCAATCTCACTGTAGTCGATAATGTGGCTCGGATCCGGTACGTACTTTCTCAACTGAGACACATGAAAAACACTATGGACGTGACTCAAAGCTGGAGGCAACGCCAAGCGATAAGCTAAATCTCCAACTCTGTCCAAAATCTCGAAAGGTCCGACATACCTCGGACTAAGTTTCCCTTTTTTCCCGAAGTGGAAAACTCCTCTGGTCGGAGACACCTTGAGCAAGACATGATCCCCCACTTCAAACTCCAAGGGTCGACGACGAGTATTAGCATAAGATTTCTGACGACTCTGGGCAGTCAGCAATCGGTCCTGGATAATAGAAATCTTTTCCTTAGTCTCCATCAACATATCCGGTTCCGTTCCAATTAGCTCAGAAGCCTCGTCCCAACACAATGGCGACCAACATCGCCTACCATAAAGTGCCTCGAAGGGTGCCATTTTGATCGACGCATGCCAACTATTATTGTAAGCAAACTCGATCAACGGCAAGTGAAGCTCCCAATCATTACTCCTGTCTAAGGCACAAGCCCGCAACATATCTTCCAACGTTTGAATCGTCCTATCTGTCTGACCGTCCGACTGAGGATGAAAGGAAGTGCTCAATCTCAACTCAGTACCCAAAGCCTGATGAACGGCCTGTCAAAAATGCGATACGAAACGGTCGTCTCGATCAGAAACAATGGTCTTGGGGGCACCGTGCAACCTCACGATCTCAGCAATAAAGGTTCGAGCCAGTCTATCTGGTCCCCAAGTATCCTTAATACCCAAGAAGTGTGCAGACTTGGTCAACCGATCGACAAGTACCCAAATCATATTCATTCCGGCCCGAGTTCTCGGCATGCCAGTGATGAAATCCATAGAGATGTCTTCCCACTTCCACTCGAGAATGGGAAGTGGTTTCAACAGCCCCGCTGGTCGTTGATGTTCTATCTTGACTTGTTGACACATCAAGCACCGTAGTACAAACTCTGTAACATCCTTCTTCATGTTGTTCCACCAAAAATTGCGCTTCAAATCTTTGTACATTTTACTCGTCTCGGGGTGGATTGAGTAAGGCATAGCATGAGCTTCTCGGAGAATTCTCTGCCTCAACTCTAAATCATTAGGAACACAAAGCCTGCCCTGAAATCTCAAAATACTATCCTCGTGAGCCATAAAGCCAGGAGCTTTTCCTTTAATTACATCTTCCTTCAGTTGAGAAATCATCGGGTCACTCCACTGCTTCCCTTTGATATCATCAACCAAGGACGAAGTAATTTCGAGAGTACACAACTGTCCCTGTACTCGTTGAAGCCAAACTTCTATCCCTTGTTCAATTAAATCCTGACGAATTTTCGTCTGAGATGTAAGAACCTCGAGCATTTGAAGAGATGCCGATTTGCGGCTCAAAGCATCCGCAACGACATTGGCTTTTCCGGGGTGGTAAAGAATTTCCAAATCATAATCCTTTATCAACTCCAACCAACGTCTATGTCTCATATTTAGCTCCTTCTGACTGAAAATATACTTGAGGCTCTTGTGATCGGTATAAATCCGACACGGTGAACCATACAAATAATGCCGCCAAATCTTGAGTGCGAAGACAATTGCGGCCAATTCCAAATCGTGAGTAGGATAATTCATCTCATAAGGCTTTAATTTTCGTGACGCAAAAGCTATCGTCTTATCATGCTACATAAGTACACAGCCCAGACCTTGACCCGAAACGTCGTTATAAACTGCAAAGCCCTCACTACCATGTGGTAAAGTTAAAATCGGCGCTGAAGTCAAACGCCTCTTCAGTTCATCGAAGCTCTGTTGTCTTTCATCCATCCAAACAAACTTTTCGGTCTTCTGGAGTAATTTCGTAAGCGGCCGAGCGAGTTTCGAGAACCCCTCGACAAACCGACGGTAATACCCAGCAAGGCCCAAAAAGCTACGAACTTCCTTAATATTTTTAGGCGGTGCCCAATCTAGCACTGCCTCAATCTTCTGTGGGTCTACACGAACCCCTTCGGCCGAAATCACATGGCCGAGAAACATAACTTCTTCCAACCAAAACTCACAATTTCGAGAATTTTGCATAGAGGTGCTCGGTTCTCAAAATGTCTAAAACCAAACGCAAGTGTCGGGCATGTTCCTCCTTATCTCGAGAGTAGATAAAGATGTCGTCAATAAAGACGACTACACACCTGTCGAGGTACTCGATGAATATCTTATTCATTAACTGCGTGAAAAATGCCGGTGCATTAGTCAACCCAAAAGGCATAACTACAAATTCATAATGCCCATATCTCGTCCGAAATGCCGTCTTCGGAACGTCTGACTCCCTCACCCTGAGTTGATAATACCCGGATCTTAAATCAATCTTCGAGAAAACTGCAGCCCCTTGCAATTGATCAAATAAATCGTCTATACGAGGCAAAGGATGCTTGTTCTTGATGGTTACTTTGTTCAGCTCACGGTAGTCGATGCACAAACGTAGTGAACCATCCTTCTTCCTTACGAAAAGAACAGGCGCGCCCCAAGGCGAAGCGCTCGGTCTGATGTATCCTTTTTCCATAAGTTCTCCCAATTGATTTTTCAATTCTTGCATCTCGGAAGGTGCCATCCGGTAAGGTGCTTTAGAAATCGGAGCCGCATCTGGCTCTAAGTCTACGGTAAATTCTATCTCCCGATCTGGTGGTAATCCTGGGAGATCATCTGGAAAAACATCGGGATATTCATTAACAACCGGGATCGAAGAGAAATTGACTTCGTTCCCTTCCGTTTTCAAGGCATAACACTAATAGCCCGTACAACCTTTATTCAAAAGTTTTACGGCCTTCATGGCACTGATAAGTAACTTGGATAGTCCCGACTTACGCCCCAAAAATGAGTACTCAGATCCGTCTTTAGTCATCATGGTGATAACCTTGGTACGGTAGTTCATAATCGCTTGATGACTATTAAGCCAATCCTCGCCGAGGATCACGTCCTCGCCTTCCATATCAACTACAATTAAATTCGATAACCAATCCATACCGGATATAATCACCAAAAAATCTCTAATCTCCCGGTTCCCCACAATTCTATCCCCGCTAGGCAGTTTCACGATGAAGGGATCGCAAACAGTCAAACAAGTTATATTCAAACGGCGTACACACTCCAAAGAAATAAAAGAATGTGTAGCATCCGTATCAAAAAGTACACGGACTGGATGAGATAAAATAGGAATGGTACCTGAAGCTACCGCCGCATCAGGTTCGTCTGTTCGACGCATCTCATAAACCCGTGGTTGTGCCGAACCGACGCTAGAGTTTCCCCCTCCAGCGTTCTGACTCCGTCCCCGGACCCTGCCGAAATTCTGCTGAGGTTGACCAAAAGATTGTCGCAGATTTATACCTTGATCAAGTGGTGCTGGGGCAGAAGCCCGAGTGTCCAAAGTCTGATTCGGCTCGGAACAATAAGCTGCTCTATTTCCATCTATCCGCACGTGTGACACTTCAATGGTGGAAAGTTGCATTCCAAATTAATGTGGCCTGGACGGCCACAATTATAGCAAGTCACCGTGCGATTTGTGGTACCCGGAGTAGGACGGTAACCCCTCTTTCCTTTATTAGAACGTGACGACTGTCCGGAAGAACGGTTAGTCGTCTAGGACCTTTGAAAGTTTCCACTCTTAGAGTTAGAAAAATTCACCGCTACTTTCTGCTTCTTCGATTCTTCCACGGTATCGTTGTCGGGGCTCAACATATCATGGGCTAAAGCTCTGTCCTGGTATTCCTTCAGTGTGGTGCAAGCAAATCCGGCCATGTACCGCCGTAAGTCCATATTCATACGCATATCAAAGTAACGGATCTTGTCACGCTCGTTACGCACTTGATCCTTCACATGGATCAATTGTTGGTTGTACTCCACGATCGCCTGCGAAACGGGAATATTCTGTGGTTTAGCCTTGAAAAAGGCGCGGATTCGACCTTCTCGTACCGGCCAAGGACAAAACTCGGCCTCCAAAAGTTCTTTAAATTCATCCCACGTAGCAACACGATCCTGTGGCTTGACGACTTTCCACTACGTAGCGGCCTCCTTGGTAAGGAAATACTGAGCAATCGGTACTTTCCTCACTTCAGGGCAATCAACCGCTTCGAAAATCTTTTCTAATTCTGCTAGCCAATCTTCCCATCCTAACGGGTCTGTGGCGCCGCCAAACTGTGGAGGATGCATACGGATTACGTTCTGAAGCAAGGCATCCGTGTTCGGATTCGGGTTATTCAGCTGAACGGTTTGGGCTAAGATGGTCATCTGGGTAGCCAATTGTTTAAGTACATTCGCAACCCCAACGTCCGCGCTGTTCCCCTTGTAATACCCAGTTGTAATTCAGTAATTATCATTCAGTATTTATCATTCAGTAATTGATACTCAGTCATTTCATTCATTATTGATCAATTGTCACTCGTATTCAGTCATGGTATTCATCATTCAGAGTAATTGTATCGTGTATCAATCGTCATTCATCACTAATCTGATTGGAGTTTCGTGCCGTGTTTATCATCATTGTCATTTTCGTTGCGAGCTGTGCGTGAGGAGTAGCGCACGCTACATACTCCTTTTAGCGTACGCTAATTGGGTATAGGTAGCGCACGCTACCACTCAGCTTTAGCGCACGCTAAGGTTACCACAGGCCGCATCCGGAAGGTACTGGACTGCAGGTGAGTTATAAGTAGCGCACGCTACGAATGGTAAGTAGCGCGCGCTAGTGAGTTGAAGTAGCGCACGCTAATATGAGGTGTGGCGCGCGCTAAGGACAGATCAGGTTGAGTCCAGTGGCTACTGGACTGCACTGGATTAATTCATAGCGCACGCTATGTGTTGTTGTTAGCGTACGCAACTAATATATTAGCGCACGCTAAACAATGGTTGTAGCGCACGCTATCGAGGTCAGATCAGAGGTCAGGCAGTTTCTGGATTCCAATACTGGGCATCAAATTATTCGTTAGCGCACGCTAACTATGAGCATTTACGTACGCTAGTAGTGTGGTCGTAGCGCACGCTACAAAAGGTACGTAGCGCGCACTACCGTATTCGGACAGTGGGTACTGGACTACCCAAATTACTCGTTAGCGCACGCTACGCACAAGGGCTAGCGCACGCTAACCTGGACTGGCTATAAATTGGACAGTTTAGTCAGAGTTCGTCATTTATTCATCTCATTTCACTTCTTCGGTAATTTGGGCGATTTCGAGCGATTCGGAGAGGATTCTTCGAGGTGTATTCATCAATCATCACCTTCAAGCTCATCTTTCGGATTAATCATCATCTCATCATCTTCATCTCATCGAATCAAAGGTATTAATCTCTTGGATCTAGAATTTCGGATTTTTGGGTTTTTCCTCCCGATTTCTTCGTGTAAGCATGGATTATCATTGGAATATGTTAGATATGGATTATCTACCTTGGATAAGTATATTCTTGCGGATTTAACGGTTATTTTCGGAATTATTTCAAGAACCCTTGGGGTTGACTTGTTATTTTGGGGTTTCATTGTCGTTATTATAAACTTGAATTGTGGATTTCTATGAGATTATTAATGTCATTGATAATGTTTTGCTGGTTTGAATCAATCATGTTGGAGTTGGTTCGATAATTTGGGTTTGGTTTTAACCAACGGGAAGGATATTCTCAACGTTTTCGTTAGAGTACATATACGAGTTCGGATATTGTTGTATCGACGTTTGGGTCGGTTATGATCGTATTTGATTCGTGTATTGATCGGTTGTTGGTAATTATTGTTATTCAAGGTTGTTCGAGCGACCGACATTTCATTTAGGACGTTGTTCGTGGACGGACATTCTTCATCGGTATTGTGTAAGTTAATTCTTACTCGGTTAAAAGGATATTCATTCCTTTTGTTGTTGTTCATTCATAATCGTAACTCATTCATCATTGTATTAACCGTATCAAAACTTGTCATTGTCAATTAATCACCTCACCATAAGGAGCAGCGGTTCCAATCATTTCATTGAGCTATCATTCATTTCACCATCATTTCATCTTGGTGAGTCATTATTCATTTTCGTTGTCACTTTTGTTATATCGTGGCATTCCGGGTCATACTGGCGTGCCGGTTGGTATGTGTAGGATTTTCATGTCGGGCACATTATAGTCATGTGTCGGTTGTTGGCCTCACATTGGACTGTGCACACGAGTTGATGGCTTCGTGAGACTGATTAGGTACAAGACCACACGTGTATTCGATCGATACTCGTTGGTGGCTTGTGCACGGACACATTTCCATCCCGGACGTAGTGTGGCGCCATTCCTTTGAGCCGTACTGATAGTTGATTCATATAGCATGTTTGATTGCGTATGTTTGACTGTGATATTTCATAACTTCGGATATGTGATGATTGTGTATTTTCAACCCTTGAGGATTGTTGTTACGTATGGCGGCCGTTGGGGATATTGTTTTTCGTGTCATGGCAAGGCTAAAGCACGGGAGAGCACGGTGACGGCGAGAGTCCAGTGATACTAGTAGGGGGCCCTACTATTCAATCATTTATGTTTTCTTCATTCATTCCATCACAGACATTCCGCTTAAATACGTATTTCGCTCGGTGTTGTATATTTTATCTCCATATAAAATATACATGTATTCTGTATTATCCTGGATGTGTTGTATAAAACTCCTCATCGGAGTAATTGATGTTGTAATGTGGTTCGGTACTACATTTACCTGTGTAATTCATTCATTTTCATTCGCCCGGTGGGTCCCATCGGGGTCCACGGCCGTAATATCCGCCTAGTTTGGGGTGTTACGAGTTGGTATCGGAGCGTGGTTTTGAATACTACCCTCCAAGTCATGTCTCATTTGAAATCATCGTCATCGGACTAGTATCATTGGACTTTCGCGTCACGTGTGACTGTGCAAATGCCGATCCAATCGTACCAAGAAGCGTAAGATTTACGATGCCATGGTATAATTTCGCAATAATCATTCATTCATAATTCATCAGTTAACAATCCTCATTCATCAATTTCAATTGTGATCAAGTCGATAATGTTAACTCATTAATCACTCAATTCATTTCATTACTCAGTTGTTGATCTTGAAGATGATATCATCAATCTTGTTAAATTGTTCAAGATAATCATTTCAGTAATTTTATCAGATAATCATGTCCCGTCAATTAATCATTCATGTAATCGCTGTATGTGAGCGCGAATGCTCATTTTCATCATTTCATAATATAATCATGATGTGATACTCATGCGAGATATATAATCATCATATGACTTTCCACTTCAGTATGGAAAGGGCTGGCAGAGGACGTGGAGGACGAGGCCGTGGAGCGGGCCGAATCCCGAGAACTCGTGTAAATACACGCGCGAACGCCAGAAATAATGCTAACTCATCGAGCAGTGACGCTGCCACTCATTCACCTGGACGTGATCATTCGCTATCAGGGAGTCGAACCCGGGACACAGCTCAGTCAGAGGGTGTTCGAGTTGACCCACTGGCCTTTATGCAAGGCATGATGGCCCAAATGACTCAGATGGCACAACTAATGGAGGCGATGCATAACTCCACTACCCAAAATCAACAGGCTCCTCCGCCGCCACCTCAGAGGCAAGAGAGGGGTGGAAGCAATATCATTAGCGATATCTCTCGCCAGCGACCACCTACCTTTGAGGGCTCATCTGAGCCGGCGGATATTGTTCATTGGCTTGAGCATTTTGAGAAGTTATTTGCTATGGTGGATTGCCCTGAAGGGCATAAAGTTTCAGTTGCGGCTTACTATCTCGGTAAGAGCGCTCATTCATGGTGGTTATCGTTGAAGCCCACAGACGGATCATGTACTTGGGATCAGTTCAAGACTCTCATGATGGAGAGGTACTATCCGGCCCCACTCAGGGAGGCCAAGTTGTCGGAATTACTCACTCCCGACCTTTCGGCGGATGATGATGTTCTCGCCATCACCGAAAAATTTCAGGAACTTCTTCCGTTCGCCTCATCTATCATTCACTCAGAAGCGGACAAGATCAAGTATTTCAGCAAGAGGCTGAAACCTCGTATGCGGCTACAGTTGCTTAATCATAATTGTGCCACTCTGGCCGAGTTCATTGAGAAAGCTCTCACTTACGAGCTTACTGCTAAGGAGATTGCTAAGCAGCAAACTTCATCTGCTAGCAAGAAGTCTAAGAACCGTAATCAGTCTGACGGGAGTCAGGCCACTTCAAGAAACCATGTGCGGGCTCTACCTTTTCTGAGCGTCCTCCGATGACGCCTAGACCCGCGGAATCTCAGTCGCGAGCGGCCAGTTCGGCCATCACCTGTTTCAACTGTGAGGAACAGGGTCATTTCAGCACCAAATGTCCGAAGCAGTCCGTCACGTGCCACAACTGTGGGATTGCTGGGCATAGGGCCCGTTTTTGCCGTAGGGACTCTAAACCCGCTCCGGCGTCATCTCAAGCCCCAGGTCATTCAGCGGTGCAGAATCAGGCCACTCAGTCAGCGTCGTTCAAGACGACAGGAGCTAAAGGCGGAGCCAAGAGCTATCAGATGGGAGCGTCCGGTTCGGGGGCCGGCAAGCCCCGAATTTATGAGATGAAGAAGACCGACGATCCGGAGGCCCGGATGATCTCAGGTACACTCGATATTCTATCTCAACCTGTGTGTACCCTTTTTGATACTGGTGCATCGCATTCATTCATTTCCGAGTCATGTTTGAGTAGACTACGTCTGGGTAGTGCTACTAGTTGTGAGCCTTATGTCATTGGTCTACCTGATGGTAGACGAATTATCTAAGTCGTGAGATTGATTGTCCGATTGACTTCATGGTCGTGTATGGCCGGACCTAATCGTAGTAGATTTGCCGAGGGACGACATCATCTTGGGTATTGATTGGATGGATCATCATGATGCCATCATTAGTGTCCGAAAGCGTTTGGTCACTATCATTTGAACGATGGAGTCGAATGTGTGTTTCAGGAGGTAATCCCTACTGCTCGTAAAGTCATTAATTTGATGAAAGCAAGAAGATTACTCAATCGTGATGTGTCGGTTATTGGTGCTATATGGCCAAAACCGAGAAATCATCGATAATGTTGACAGACATTCCGGTAGTGAAGGAATATGCCGATGTTTTTCCGCGAGTTACTGGTTTGCCTCCACGAGGGATGTGGAATTCACGATTGAGTTGGAGCACAGTCGTCCCGATATCGAAGGCACCGTCTGGATGGCCCCGACCGAAATGCAGGAATTAAAGAACCAACTTGAGGAATTGTTCGAGAAAGGTTATATCCGACCGAAAGTGCGTCCGTGGGGAGCACCGGTGTTGTTTGTCAAGAACAAGGATGGTTCATTCCGCTTATGTATTGATTATCGGAGTTGAACAGGTGACAATCAAGAATAAGTATCCTTTACCCCGTATTGATGACCTCTTAGATCAACTTCAGGAGCTTGAGATTTTCCAAGATCGACTTAAGATCTGGATATCATCGATTCATGGATTCGAGAGTCGGATATCGCGAGGACAGCGTTTCGCACGCGCTATGGTCATTATGAGTTTGTGGTTATGCCGTTCGGGCTAACTAATGCACCTGCGGTATTCATGGAATTAATGAATCGGGTTTTCATCGACTTTTTGGATCAGTTTGTTGTTGTCTTCATCGATGACATCTTGATTTATTCTCGTGACCGAGAGGTACACGAGTTTCACCTTCATCAAGTGCTTGACGTGTTGAGACGAGAACAACTTTATGGGAAGTTTTCCAAATGTGAGTTTTGGATGTCCGAAGTGACGTTTCTCGGACACGTAATTTCATCCGACGGAGTTCGTGTCGATCCTCAGAAGACGGAGGCTATTCGAGATTGGCTACCTCCGAAGAATGTTAAGGAAATCCGAAGTTTCCTCGGATTAGCGGGTTATTATCGGCGATTGTGGAGGGATTTTCTAAGATCTCCCAACCCATGACGAACCTTTTACGGAAGGATAAGAAATACACGTGGTCCGACGCGTGTCAACAGAGTTTTGAGGAACTCAAGAGCCGGTTAACTTCAGCACCTGTCCTTTCCTTACCGCAAGGGACGGAGGGATTTGTGGTTTATAGTGATGCGTCCGGACAGGGTCTCGGATGTGTACTCATGCAGAATGGAAAGGTTATTGCCTATGCTTCACGGCAATTGAGACATTACGAGGTTAATTATCCGACCCACGACCTGGAGCTAGCAGCCGTGGTGTTCGCTTTAAAGATTTGGCGTCATTACCTTTATGGCGTTACCTGTCAGATATTCACCGATCATAAGAGTTTAAAGTATATATTTACTCAGAAGGAGTTAAATATGCGTCAGAGACGGTGGTTGGAGTTAATCAAGGATTATGATATCGAGATCCTTTACCACCCGGGCAAGGCGAACGTTGTCGCCGACGCCTTGAGTCGTAAGTCCTGCTCAGAATGATGCTTGCCCGCTTAACGGTTCAGAAGGAGCTTCAGCGGGAATTCCTTAGACCCGAGATCGAGGTCTGGCTTCAGCGAGTTCAGGGACAGCTTTGTATGTTGGAGATCTCATCGTCACTTGAGGAGACAATCAGAGAGAATCAGGGTTCGGACCCATCATTGTTACGCATCCGTGAGGATGTGGTTCAGGGGAAAGCCCCTGGGTTCGTGGTCCACGAGGATGGACTTTTGAGATTTAAGAATCGGTTGTGCGTACCGGCGAACGACGAGTTGAAAAACTCTATTTTGAGAGAAGCTCATGCCACTACGCCATAAGTGCTCATAGGCAATGCTTTTAGCTAGTGTTGCCACCAAAGCGTTTCAATAGATTGCTGATTTTTGATCTTTTGAAACACTACTGAAATAGTATTGCACTAGATATACATTTGGTGTTGCAAGATAAAAATGGTGTTATATGACGCGGCAACACCTCTGATGGTGTTGCATTATATCTAATTTTTTAATAATTTTTTCAAGTTATTGTCAAAAACAAGCACAATGAAATGAAATTTAAATTTTGATAAGTTTTTACTCTTAAAGTTTGATATATAACATATGATAAATTTGATTTAAATTATTTATATTTAATATAAATACTTATTATATTTTTAATATTGTAATTAAAAATTATAAATATTTTTTATAATTTTAAAGTTTAATATATTATCAATATATATAATGGAATTTAATTACGATATATGTTTTATTTTCAAAGTTTGATATATAATATAATATAAATTATAACTTATATATATATTTAAATTATTTAATATAAATACACATTATAAATTTTAATAATAAAATTTCAAAATTTTGAATTATAAAAAATAATACAATCCCTTTTAAAAATACTTATATAGCATTTAATTAGGAAGCGCTATGTAACAGTACACTTACATAGCGTTTTTAGAAAACGCTGTGGTAGGTTCCGTATTTTAAGTAATATTTCTTTAATTCTCGATCCGTCAATTAAAAAGGTATTTTGAACTTTTTATTTTGAATTTGATTTGAAGGATTAAATTCATTTTTTGTTTAGATCTGAATGATTGCTCAATGGTTTCCTAATTGTTTTTCCCTATTTGATTGATTGCTAAGTGTATTTTGCTGGTGTGGTTATATTATGTTATTTGTTTTGTTATAATATTTTGGCCCAACCCGACCCGTTATAACATTTTTATTATCCCACCAGAACCCGGCACAAAGCCCATGACAGCCTTTTTTAGTGGGAGCCGTCTGATTGAGATTATTAATCTCCCTTCATCACCATCGTCCGATCCCCCCTTATAACCCAACCCCCTAACCCTACTCCCTCATTCTCTCCTCTTCTCGTTCTTCTTCTCCTCTCTCACTCACTCAGTCGCCGTGAGTCCTCCCCTCCCCTCGGTTCAGCCGCCGCGACGCCCCCCTTCCCCCCGCGAATCGACACCCTCCCCTCCCCTCAGTTCAGCCTCCGCGACACCCTCCCATTCCCTCCGCGACGCGATGCCCTCCCCTCCCCTCAGTTCAGCCACCGCGACGCCCTCCCCTTCCATCTGTGACGAGACGCCTTCCCCTCCCGTACGCGACACAACGCCCTCTCCTCCCTTCCGCGACGCGACCCTTCCCTCCCCGCCGGCGACGCCCTCCCCTCCGCGACGCCCTGCCGCAACAACCAACAGGTATGTCTTTTAATGTATTTTGAAGTGCGGCTAGAAATTTGCGTAAAACATTATAAGATTCTTCCCAATTTCCAAATATATGTTCAATTGCCTTTTGTTTCACTGCCCAAACCTTCATATATGATGGATTGTAGCCTAATTTATCAACTATTTCATCTCTCAAAGTAGGAATGCTAATAGATGGTTGCTCCTTTATAAGGTGTTGTGTTTCTTAACCAAGCAGAAAGCGGATGCAACCATGCTGGCAATGTTGTTCTATTTTAGTTAGCTCATCATATCACTTGTTTATCTTTTATTGATGTAAAAAATTGGCCTTTAGACCCGTAAGGTTAGGATATTCATTAGGGTTAGGATATTATTTAAGACAATACTATTGTTTTGTGAATGACATTTTGGTATTATTTGAGTTTGGCGGCTATAGGCTGGGTGGGAGATTTTCCGAGTAGACCTTTGTGTACCTACCGAAGAATGGTTGGACTGAGAAATTGTTTTATTTTATTTGCTTTGCATGTACGCTTTATTCTTATTTTCTATTATGTGACCATTGGCTCTATCAATAACGGTGGCCTATCATTGTCTAATGTTTTATGCCTCTTATTAATCAAAATGTCAATGTGTTTCATCTTTATTTTTCTGTGATTTATCTTGTTTAAATTTCTCGGTTTGATGAAAGATAGACTTGCAGTAGCATTTTTCTCTATATGTTCGGTATCTTTGAGGGAATGCAAGTTCATTGCTCTGTTATTATTGTATTGTTGTTCTAAAGCCAATGGAAACCGTTGCTTCTCATTACCCGATTCTCGCCTCGTAGCCGCATAAAAGTTTTGATGCCTCTAGGTGTTTTTGCTTGATCTTATTTTCCTTTTCTTAGTAATCAATGTTGTCTTTATTCTTGTCGTATCTTCTACTTTTACAAGATCGGCAAGTATGGCATGGTGGTTATTGTTGTAGTTGTTGGATATGGTTATGTTTGGTGGAAGGTAATGTCGGTTGTCTAACTAACGACACTTTGTTAATATGCCTCATCTGCTTATTACTTACAGCAATGAGATGCAAAGGATGAAAGCACGAATATCTTGGGAAAATCATCTCCACCAACAATTTGCTAAAATCAACTCGAATCGCAATCCGGTAAACGTTAATGGCGAGGCTTTTGTGGTAATGTTTTTTTCCGTATGCAGCTGTGGCTTTTTTACTCGAGCTATTTAGACCCCCATAATGTACTGTTCTTTTGAGTAGCTATACGTGAGACTGTGTTCAATAGTTAACCATGTAGTCATGTGTTGCTGCAACTCATCAATCATTCATTAATGTTTGTTTTAGGAAATGGACTCTCTCAAAATGGAACCTACTCCAAACATATATGTCTAAAACACCGGTTGTTTGAGAAATAAAGGTTGGAGTTATTTAATTTCAGGCCCGAATTGTTAGTTTATTATATCTTTTACGACCTTCTTGATCGAAGTCCTACTAATATCTTTCAGGACTTTCTACTACAACCAGATGCATATAACAAGAAATCTTCCAAATATGCATATTTTTTTCAATCAATCATCCTAATGTGCATTTTTGAACAAAGATTTGGCGAGTGGGAGAAGCTAATCCCACCTCAACTTGGATATTGGAGAATTTTGTGCAACGATATCAAGTGATCAAGATGATAATTGTACTCCTATGACTCAAGGGGCACCACTTATCGATTATTTTAATATGTAACTTGTTATCACTTGTATTTAGACTTCGTAATTTTGTAATTTTAAGTTAGATTGGTGGTGTTACTTGGTTTTGGTACTTTTGAAGTTAAATTGGTGGTTTGTTGCTTTGTATGAATTTAGGATTTTGTATTTTGTATTGGCATCCTTGTTGGTTTTTGGCTGCCTTGGTTTATTTTGGATGGGTTGATGTAAGAATAAAATGGTTATTTCAAAATATTTGTATGAAGTGTTGCCTTTTATTTTAGTTCTTTGTTGTATTTTATAAAAGTAGTATTACAAAAATGATGATGTGGCATAAATGTGGGCCCATTGCGACGTGGAGCAAATGTGGAGCCACCGTTGATGTGGCATAAATGTGGCCCTCTTCGCCGACGTGGCATCAAGATGGGACTCATTGCTGACGTGGCACAAATGTGGGACCCACTGATGACTTGGCACATGTGGACCCTATGTTTTTTTTTTGAAATCTTAGGCAACATCGTTTGTTGTTGCCTTTCTTAGTTATGTTGTTGCATTAGAGGTGTAATGCAATACTTTTTCGTTGTTGCAGTAGAGACTAAAAGTGTTGCCTTAGGTGTCAAAGGCAACGGCCGTATTGGCAACAAGAGTTTGGTGTTGCCTTTGGCCTAAGGCAACATTTTTTGTGTCTTCTGCAACAATAAACAGGCATTGCCTATGAGCACTTATGGCGTAGTGTGCTACCCCTTATTCTGTTCATCCGGGGTCTAGCAAAATGTACAAGGACATGAAACAAAATTACTGGTGGAGTAATATGAAGCGAGAAGTCGCGGAATTTGTTTCGAGATGCTTAACCTGTCAACAAGTTAAGATTGAACATCAGCGACCGGCAGGTATGCTGAAACCTCTTCCTATTCCCGAGTAGAAGTGGGAAGACATTTCTATGGATTTCATCACGAGTTTGCCGACGAGTCGTCGTGGCATGAATATGATCTGGGTGATCGTGGACCGCTTAACCAAATCAGCTCATTTCCTTGAGATCAAGGATACGTGGGGTCCCGAGAGACTTGCCCAGCTTTTCATCAAAGAGATCATGAGACTTCACGGTACTCCTAAAAGTATCGTTTCTGATCGTGACGGACGGTTTGTGTCTCATTTTTGGAAATCAGTTCATCGTGCTATGGGAACTCAGCTTAATCTTAGTACCGCTTTTCATCCTCAGTCCGACGGACAATCAGAGAGGACCATTCAGACTTTAGAGGACATGTTGAGGGCATGCGTCCTCGATTGGAAAGACGATTGGGAGGCCCAACTACCATTAATCGAGTTCACGTATAATAATAGTTGGCATGCTTCGATCAAGATGGCACCTTACGAGGCCTTGTATGGTCGTCGTTGTCGATCTCCGTTGTGTTGGGACGACTTATCAGAATCAATCGGCACCGAGCCCGATATGATTATAGCCGCCCGTGAGAAGGTAACTTTGATCAGAAGTCGTTTGTTGACCGCTCAGAGTCGACAGAAATCATATGCAGATAACCGTCGTCGACCATTAGAGTTCGAGGCTGGTGACCATGTGTTGGTCAAGGTATCCCCGAGTCGTGGTATCTTCCGTTTTGGGAAGAGGGGAAAGTTGAGTCCGAGATTCATTGGACCGTTTGAGATTTTGGATCGAGTGGGCGAGTTAGCTTATCGATTGGCTTTACCTCCGGCGTTGAGCCGAATTCATAATGTATTTCATGTCTCTCAGTTGCGGAAGTATGTTGCCGACCCGAGTCACATACTTGATTCGAAATCGAGATCGCCGACGATCATTCTTATGAGGAGCGTCCTATGCGAGTTTTAGAGCGACGAATCAAACAGTTGAGGAATAAGACGATTCCTTTGGTTAAAATTCAGTGGTCTAGACACGGAGTCTAAGAGGCTACTTGGGAAACCGAGGATAGTATGCGGGAGAGTTATCCCGAGTTGTTTGACCCTTAGTTTCGGGGACGAAACTCTTTTAAGGGTGTATGTAATACCCGATTGTAATTCAAGAATTATCATTCAAGATTTATCATTCAAGAATTGATACTCGGTCATTTCATTCATTATTGATCAATTGTCACTCGTATTCACCATGGTATTCATCATTGAGTAATTGTATCGTGTATCAATCGTCATTCATCACTAATCGATTGGAGTTTCGTCGTGTTTATCATCATTGTCATTTTCGTTGCGAGCATGCGTGAGGAGTAGCGCACGCTACATACTCCTTTTAGCGTACGCTAATTGGGTATAGGTAGCGCACGCTACCACTCGGCTTTAGCGCACGCTAAGGTTACCACTGGCCGCACCCGTAAGGTACCGGACCGCAGTGAGTTATAAGCAGCGCACGCTATGAATGGTAAGTAGCGCGCGCTAGTGAGTTGAAGTAGCGCACTCTAATATGCGGTGTATCGCGCGCGAAGGACATATCCGGTTGAGTCCAGTGGCTACCGGATCGCATCGATTAATTCATAGCGCACGCTATGTGTTGTTGTTAGCGTACGCAACCGATATATTAGCGCACGCTAAACAATGGTTGTAGCGCACGCTATCGAGGTCAGATCAGAGGTCAGGCAGTTTCTGGATTCCAATACTGGGCATCAAATTATTCGTTAGCGCACGCTAACTATGAGCATTTACGTACGCTAGTAGTGTGGTCGTAGCGCACGCTACAAAAGGTACGTAGCGCGCGCTACCGTATTCGGACAGTGGGTACTGGACTACCCAAATTACTCGTTAGCGCACGCTACGCAAAAGGGCTAGCGCACACTAACCTGGACTGGCTATAAATTGGACAGTTTAGTCAGAGTTCGTCATTTATTCATCTCATTTCACTCCTTCGGTAATTTGGGCGATTTCGAGCGATTCGGAGAGGATTCTTCGAGGTGTATTCATCAATCATCATCTTCAAGCTCATCTTTCGGATTAATCATCATCTCATCATCTTCATCTCATCGAATCAAAGGTATTAATCTCTTGGATCTAGAATTTCGGATTTTTGGGTTTTTCCTCCCGATTTCTTCGTGTAAGCTTGGATTATCATTGGAATATGTTAGATATGGATTATCTACCTTGGATAAGTATATTCTTGCGGATTTAACGGTTATTTTCGGAATTATTTTAAGAACCCTTGGGGTTCATTTCGGTTATTTTGGGGGTTTCCGATTGTCGTTATTATAAACTTGAATTGTGGATTTCTATGAGATTATTAATGTCATTGATAATGTTTTGCTGGTTTGAATCAATCATGTTGGAGTTGGTTCGATAATTTGGGTTTGGTTTTAACCAACGGGAAGGATATTCTCAACGTTTTCGTTATAGTACATATACGAGTTCGGATATTGTTGTATCGACGTTTGGGTCGGTTATGATCGTATTTGATTCGTGTATTGATCGGTTGTTGGTAATTATTATTATTCAAGGTTGTTCGAGCGACCGACATTTCATTTAGGACGTTGTTCGTGGACGGACATTCTTCATCGGTATTGTGTAAGTTAATTCTTACTCGGTTAAAAGGATATTCATTCCTTTTGTTGTTGTTCATTCATAATCGTAACTCATTCATCATTGTATTAACCGTATCAAAACTTGTCATTGTCAATTAATCACCTCAGTCATAAGGAACGACGGTTTCAATCATTTCATTGAGCTATCATTCATTTCACCATCATTTCATCTTGGTGAGTCATTATTCATTTTCGTTGTCACTTTTGTTATATCGTGGCATTCCGGGTCATACTGGCGTGCCGGTTGGTATGTGTAGGATTTTCATGTCGGGCACATTATAGTCGTGTGTCGGTTGTTGGCCTCACATTGGACTGTGCACACGAGTTGATGGCTTCGTGAGACTGATTAGGTACAAGACCACACGTGTATTCGATCGATACTCGTTGGTGGCTTGTGCACGGACACATTTCCATCCCGGACGTAGTGTGGCGCCATTCCTTTGAGCCGTACTGATAGTTGATTCATATAGCATGTTTGATTGCGTATGTTTCGGCTGGATATTTCATAACTTCGTATATGTGATGATTGTGTATTTTCAACCCTTGAGGATTGTTGTTCGTAAATGACTCCGTTGGGGATATTGTTTTTCAGGTCATGGCAAGGCTAAAGCACGGGGAGAGCACGGTGACGGCGAGGAGTCCCAGTGATACTAGTAGGGGGCCCCAGTCTATTCAGTCATTTATGTTTTCTTCATTCATTCCACTGCAGACATTCCGCTTAAATACGTATTTCGCTCAGTGTTGTATATTTTATCTCCATATAAAATATACATGTATTCTGTATTATCCTGGATGTGTTGTATAAAACTCCTCATCGGAGTAATTGATGTTGTAATGTGGTTCGGTACTACATTTACCTCGTAATTCATTCATTTTCATTCTTTGGTGGGTCCCGATCGGGGTCCACTTTGTAATATCCGCCTAGTTTGGGGTGTTACAGAGTTGGTATCGGAGCGTGGTTTTGAATACTACCCTCCAAGTCATGTCTCATTTGAAATCATCGTCATCAGACTAGTATCATTGGACTTTCGCGTCACGTGTGACCTGTGCAAATGCCGATCCAATCAGACCAAGAACTGTAAGATTTCTGATGCCATGGTATAATTTCTGGCAATAATCATTCATTCATAATTCATCAGTTAACAATCCTCATTCATCAATTTCAATTGTGATCAAGTCGATAATGTTAACTCATTAATCACTCAATTCATTTCATTACTCACTGGCCTTTATGCAAGGCATGATGGCCCAAATGACTCAGATGGCACAACTAATGGAGGCGATGCATAACTCCACTACCCAAAATCAACAGGCTCCTCCGCCGCCACCTCAGAGGCAAGAGAGGGGTGGAAGCAATATCATTAGCGATATCTCTCGCCAGCGACCACCTACCTTTGAGGGCTCATCTGAGCCGGCGGATATTGTTCATTGGCTTGAGCATTTTGAGAAGTTATTTGCTATGGTGGATTGCCCTGAAGGGCATAAAGTTTCAGTTGCGGCTTACTATCTCGGTAAGAGCGCTCATTCATGGTGGTTATCGTTGAAGCCTGAGACGGATCATGTACTTGGGATCAGTTCAAGACTCTCATGATGGAGAGGTACTATCCGGCCCCACTCAGGGAGGCCAAGTTGTCGGAATTACTCACTCCCGACCTTTCGGCGGATGATGATGTTCTCGCCATCATCGAAAAATTTCAGGAACTTCTTCCGTTCGCCTCATCTATCATTCACTCAGAAGCGGACAAGATCAAGTATTTCAGCAAGAGGCTGAAACCTCGTATGCGGCTACAGTTGCTTAATCATAATTGTGCCACTCTGGCCGAGTTCATTGAGAAAGCTCTCACTTACGAGCTTACTGCTAAAGAGATTGCTAAGCAGCAAACTTCATCTGCTAGCAAGAAGTCTAAGAACCGTAATCAGTCTGACGGGAGTCAGGCCACTTTCAAGAAACCATGTGCGGGCTCTACCTTTTCTGAGCGTCCTCCGATGACGCCTAGACCCGCGGAATCTCAGTCGCGAGCGGCCAGTTCGGCCATCACCTGTTTCAACTGTGAGGAACAGGGTCATTTCAGCACCAAATGTCCGAAGCAGTCCGTCACGTGCCACAACTGTGGGATTGCTGGGCATAGGGCCCGTTTTTGCCGTAGGGACTCTAAACCCACTCCGGCGTCATCTCAAGCTCCTGTGTCATTCGGTGCGTAATCAAAGCCACTCGGTCAGCGTCGTTCAAGACGACAGGAGCTAAAGGCGGAGCCAAGAGCTATCAGATGGGAGCGTCCGGTTCGGGGGCCGGCAAGCCCGAATTTATGAGATGAAGAAGACCGACGATCCGAGGCCGGATGATCTCGTGTACACTCGATATTCTATCTCAACTGTGTGTACCCTTTTTGATACCGTGCATCGCATTCATTCATTTCCGAGTCATGTTTGAGTAGACTACGTGCGGGTAGTGCTACTAGTTGTGAGCCTTATGTCATTGGTCTACGATGGTAGACGAATTATCTAAGTCGTGAGATTCGTAATTGTCCGATTCACTTCATGGTCGTGTATGGCCGACCTAATCGTAGTAGATTTGCCGAGGGCGACATCATCTTGGGTATTGATTGGATGGATCGTCATGATGCCATCATTAGTGTCGAAAGCGTTTGGTCACTATCATTTGACGATGGAGTCGAATGTGTGTTTCAGGAGGTAATCCCTACTGCTCGTAAAGTCATTAATTTGATGAAAGCAAGAAGATTACTCAATCGAGGATGTGTCGGTTATTGGTGCTATATGGCCAAAACCGAGAAATCATCGTAATGTTGACAGACATTCCGGTAGTGAAGGAATATGCCGATGTTTTTCCGCAGACGAGTTACTGGTTTGCCTCCACACAGGATGTGGAATTCACGATTGAGTTGGAGCACGGTACGTCCCCGATATCGAAGGCACCGTACCGGATGGCCCCGACCGAAATGCAGGAATTAAAGAACCAACTTGAGGAATTGTTCGAGAAAGGTTATATCCGACCGAGTGCGTCCCCGTGGGGAGCACCAGTGTTGTTTGTCAAGAACAAGGATGGTTCATTCCGCTTATGTATTGATTATCGGGAGTTGAACAGGGTGACAATCAAGAATAAGTATCCTTTACCCCGTATTGATGACCTCTTAGATCAACTTCAGGGAGCTTCAGTATTTTCCAAGATCGACTTAAGATCTGGATATCATCAGTTGCGGATTCGAGAGTCGGATATCGCGAGGACAGCGTTTCGCACGCGCTATGGTCATTATGAGTTTGTGGTTATGCCGTTCGGGCTAACTAATGCACCTGCGGTATTCATGGAATTAATGAATCGGGTTTTCATCGACTTTTTGGATCAGTTTGTTGTTGTCTTCATCGATGACATCTTGATTTATTCTCGTGACCGAGAGGTACACGAGTTTCACCTTCATCAAGTGCTTGACGTGTTGAGACGAGAACAACTTTATGGGAAGTTTTCCAAATGTGAGTTTTGGATGTCCGAAGTGACGTTTCTCGGACACGTAATTTCATCCGACGGAGTTCGTGTCGATCCTCAGAAGACGGAGGCTATTCGAGATTGGCTACCTCCGAAGAATGTTAAGGAAATCCGAAGTTTCCTCGGATTAGCGGGTTATTATCGGCGATTGTGGAGGGATTTTCTAAGATCTCCCAACCCATGACGAACCTTTTACGGAAGGATAAGAAATACACGTGGTCCGACGCGTGTCAACAGAGTTTTGAGGAACTCAAGAGCCGGTTAACTTCAGTACCTGTCCTTTCCTTACCGCAAGGGACGGAGGGATTTGTGGTTTATAGTGATGCGTCCGGACAGGGTCTCGGATGTGTACTCATGCAGAATGGAAAGGTTATTGCCTATGCTTCACGGCAATTGAGACATTACGAGGTTAATTATCCGACCCACGACCTGGAGCTAGCAGCCGTGGTGTTCGCTTTAAAGATTTGGCGTCATTACCTTTATGGCGTTACCTGTCAGATATTCACCGATCATAAGAGTTTAAAGTATATATTTACTCAGAAGGAGTTAAATATGCGTCAGAGACGGTGGTTGGAGTTAATCAAGGATTATGATATCGAGATCCTTTACCACCCGGGCAAGGCGAACGTTGTCGCCGACGCCTTGAGTCGTAAGTCTGTTCAGGAACAGATGCTTGCCCGTTTAACGGTTCAGAAGGAGCTTCAAGAGAATTCCTTAGACCCGAGATCGAGTGCAGCCCGGCGAGTTCAGGGACAACTTTGTATGTTGGAGATCTCATCGTCACTTGAGGAGACAATCGAGAGAATCGTGGTTCGGACCCATCATTGTTACGCATCCGTGAGGATGTGGTTCAGGAAAGCCCCTGGGTTCGTGGTCCACGAGGATGGACTTTTGAGATTTAAGAATCGGTTGTGCGTCTGCGTGAGCAGCGAGTTGAAAAACTCTATTTTGAGAGAAGCTCATGCCCCTTATTCTGTTCATCCGGGGTCTAGCAAAATGTACAAGGACTTGAAACAAAATTACTGGTGGAGTAATATGAAGCGAGAAGTCGCGGAATTTGTTTCGAGATGCTTAACCTGTCAACAAGTTAAGATTGAACATCAGCGACCGGCAGGTATGCTGAAACCTCTTCCTATTCCCGAGTGGAAGTGGGAAGACATTTCTATGGATTTCATCACGAGTTTGCCGACGAGTCGTTGTGGCATGAATACGGTCTGGGTGTTCGTGGACCGCTTAACCAAATCAGCTCATTTCCTTGAGCCCCACCATGGGACCCACAAGGCTAAACATACGCGGAACTATAATTTTTGACCGATAAGGTCTACATACAATGGAAGGAAGAACAATACAAAGGATATTCAAAACACAACCAATGTATCCAAAGACATCACAACACGAATCAATACCTCGGCATACACAGGCCGGAACATCAAGGAAAAATGGAAAACAATACTCGAGTATTCAATGACCATTCCAGTACAACAACACTGAATGGAAAACTCAAAACATAACCGGAGGAAAGACACAGTATCACTCTTGCCCACCATCTTCATGCCGACCCGATACCTGCCTGTCCGCTCTCCTGGAACCTGAAATACATAAAAAGTACTTCCCCCATAAAAAGGTTAGCCGTCGAATAGCTAGTGCAAGTATATCAAGTATGAAACACAATACTCCTCGATAATAAAGTAATGTAACCGTGAATTCATCAATTCAAGACTAGTATTCCAATAACTAAATCTCATAGCATCACATCAATACATATATGAATACCGTGGAACCGCACCAAGAGGCTACGGAACCCCCAGGGGACCTCTCGGCCCGCCCCAGAGTGGTTCATTCATATCATCCGTGGAATCGCACCAAGAGGCTACGAAACCCTCAGGGGACCTGTCGGCCCGCCCCAGAGTGGATATAAATAATCATGCCATTAATATTTCTTACTTTCAAAATCGAGAACATACAATCATAAATATATAGTTGCCTTTGAGACATCGAGAAAACGAGCGGAAAAAGGGTATGAGTTCGGTAGGTCCAAGAACGCGCTTCCGGCACCTAAACAATTCGCAAGGAATATGATAATCAATTATCCATATTCAAATTACACGAAGAAACTTCCGAAACCCGTCTACGATTCATGAAAATACACGTATAAACAACTAGAGGTTGGAAAATCGTCCAAACTCTCACAAGTCCGAAAACGGCACAATCCAATCCGTAAAATCGTAGGAACAGCATGCATACGGTATAGATACATCATAATCTCAAGGCTCTCAAGCTTCAAAACGGATAAATCGGACGAATCTACGAAAAAACCCAAAATTCCGAAAACGTAGGGTTCTAAGGATTTTTACCTTGATTCGGACGATAGGATGGATTAGATGTTGTGAAATCCTTGTTCTCCAACCAAATATGTTGTTTTTAGAAGGAAGATTGCTTCCAATCGCCCAAAATTGTTTCTCCCAAGCTATTCCCGTCGAAAAGGAGTGAAGAAGATGAAAAATGACGAAATGGAAGTCAACTGTCATATAAATATCTGCCCAGTCTAGCGCACGCTACGCCTCCTTCATTAGCGTGCGCTAGCGAAGTCACCGGGTAGTCCAGTGGCTTCTGCCGGACCCGCTAGCGTGCGCTAATCGTCTATCTCTAGCGTGTGCTAGCCCAAAATGTGGCATACAGTACTGGAGTCCAGAACCTACTGTCTCTGCCCTGCTCAAACCTTAGCGTGCGCTACCGCTATGGCTTAGCGTGCGTTATGCAATAGTTTTAGCGTGCGCTAGCAGAAGCCTAGCGTACGCTACCTGATAGTCCAGAAAACCTGGCAACCTCACTGCCTCTGCCGACCAGCCCGTTAGCGTGCGCTACTAACCACGAATAGCGCGCGCTAACAAACTCCTAGCATGCATTAATCCGCTAGTCCAGAGAGCAGTCCGAGTTACTGGTTCTGACCTGACTGAACCCCTTAGCGCGCGCTACGGCTCAAATCTAGCATGCGCTAATCAAGCAGAATTAGCGTGCGTTAGTCTAGGCCTAGCGTGCGTTATTTCTCTGGCCTAGAACACTTCCGCAAGGTCTAAACAACACGATCAAGACCCAAACAAGATACGAAACTCAATAACAATATCAACAACATCTCCAAGCGTTTACAGAGCGACAAAATAAGGAGAACGGCAAAGTCAAACAGTCAATAAAAGTACGGGTATTACATGCCTGCCAAGGTTCTATAGTATTTTTCGTTAATACCACGTTTGGGGAATTTGTTCAGTTCACTTCAACCAGCGAAGGAGTTGACTTGGTATGACACAGAGAAATTAAAGGATGACAAAATGAGACACCCGACAGATTCACAAACGTGGAAGGAAGTAGATGCAAAATGGCCAGAGTTTTCTTCAGATTTTAGAAATTTGCGGTTAGCTTTATCATCTGATGTATTCAATCCTTTTCACGGAACAAATATTAATTACTCTTGTTGGCCAGTTTTATTGTCCATTAATAATCTTCCACCATGTCTTTGCATGAAGAGGAAGTATATTATGCTATGTTTGTTGATATCCATACCAACTCAACCCGGCAATGATATAGATGTGTTCCTTCAACCACTTATACAAGATCTACAAAAGTTGTGGCATGGGAAACAAGTGTATGACGCATACAAGGAGTATTTTTTGCTTAGAGGCATTTTGTTGTGGACCATCGGTGATTATCCAGCCTATGGCAACTTGCCGGGAAACATTATCAAAGGGTATAATGGGTGTCCTATCTGTATTGATCACACAAAAGAAATGAGGCTGGTTAATTACCGTAAGTGTGTGGTCATGAGGCATCAGAGGTGGTTACCCCATCATCATCCATATCTCCGTCAGAAACAATATTTTGATAACACCGTGGAAAGGGAAATTGCTCCAGTACCATTAACCGGAGAAGAGGTATTTGCAAGAGTACAACATTTAAAGGACCATGTCTATGGTAAGACACAACTAAAACCTCCATTGAAAAAAGTGATGCTCGACCAATTTGGAAGAAGGTTTATGTATTCTTTGAACTTGAGTATTGGAAGTTTTTGCCGGTGAGGCATGTTCTCGATGTGATGCACATCGAGAAAATATATGTGAAGATTTACTTGGTACCTTGCTTAATATATCAAATAAGACAAAAGACAAAGAAACTGTCCATATTGACATGGAAGAAATGGGAACAAAAGCAGAGCTGAGGTCGAAAACTCCGGGAAAAAAGGAGAAGTTACCATTAACGTCTTGGAATTTAACTCATTCTGAAAAAAAAGTTGTTTGCTCATCATTTCTTGGCATGAAGTTGCCTGATGGTTTTTGTTCTAACATTAGGAGTCCTGTATCAATGGAAACTCTTCGACTTACTGGAATGAAATCTCATGACTGTCATATGATCTTGCATCACCTGCTCCCAATTGCAATTCGGTCGTCATTGCAAAAACCGGTCAGGAACACTGTTATTCGTTTTTGTCTCTTCTTCAAGGCAATATGCAGTAAAGTTATTGAGGTCGATAAGTTGGAGAAAATGCAATCTCATTTGGTAGAAACCTTATGCCAACTTGAAAAATACTTCCCCCCTTCCTTGTTTGATTTAATGTTTCATCTCTCGGTCCACCTTGTACCAGAAGTTGAGCTTTGCGGACTAATTTTCCTTATAAGGATGTATCCTTTTGAGAGGTATATGAAGACATTCAAGGGATATATAAGAAATCGGGCTCAATCAGAAGGTTGCATTGTTGAGGCCTATATTGCGGAAGAGGCCGTTGAGTGTTTGGTGAACCATGAAGAAGCGACTATTGGGGTACCGAAAAATAGCAGGCATACGAATGATGCCATTTGTAGGTCGTTATCTGGTGCAATGATGATAACCCCGAGCAGCACTGATTTGCACGTCGCACATTTATGTGTTCTACAAAATACTAATACTACTAGGCCATATTCTGAGTAAGTCATGAAATTATATTCATTATGTATACCATTTTTTGCGCTCTTTTCACCTATATAATTGCTTAATTTATATTATCTATTGTAATTGCATGTAGTGAACACATGTCAATTTTGATGAATAACTATCCGGAAAATGAAAATGAGGAAATGTGGTTAAAAACAAGCAAAATGAGACATTCCCAAAATGGTTTAAAGAGAAGGTATTATTTGCATTTCATAATAGTTCCTATACATTTTTTTACAACTACGGAGCTAACATGAATCATTTTACAACTTATATGTTTTTTGGCATATTGCCTCAGATTTGTTTCATGAGAAAGAGGTACTGCAGGAGATAAGATGGATTGCAGATGGCCCCAACAAGGATGTTCCTACATTCAGCGGCTACAAAATGGATGGTGTTATCTACAGTACCAAGGATCCTGATGATTCACGTCAAGTTCAATGCAGTGGTGTGTGTGTACAAGCCGAGACAATGGTTGTGCAGGGTAAGGATCAAAATATCGAGCATACGTCACATACATTTTATGGAGCCATAACAAGTATATGGGAGTTGGACTATAGCAACTTTAGAATCCCTATTTTTCATTGTAAGTGGGTAGATATGAATAAAGGGATTAAGGTCGATGACTTGGGATATACATTGGTTAATTTGAATAGGTTGGGGTTTTTGAATGATCCATTTGTGTTAGCAAAACATGTTAAGCAAGTTTGTTACATTGACGAACCTCTTGATAAGTTATGGTCCATTGTGTTAAAATTACCCGAGAAAAAGTACTATGAAGACAATGAGGATGAAAATGAGGAATCTGTAGAAGTGGAACTTGAGAATGAATATTTTGTGCCAAATTTATCGGATGTTGATTTACTTGAGGAGGACGTGGCTAGTTACATGCGAGATGTAGATGAACTAATAGAACTTTCTTGATGTAATTTAATTTATGTACTTTGAATTTGTAACTGTGATTCTGGTTTGCTTTCTTTCTATTAAGTTTTTGTACGTTGGTAATTGGTTTGGTGGTTACATGATGCCGTTTTGCTGGCAGGATTGATTTCTTTATGTTTATTTTTTTTAAAGTACAATAAATTAGACAACGGTTTTAACACTATAACGCTTGTGTGGAAAATCAACATACAATACAGCTAAAACACTTGTATGTTAGCATGTAGTCAGACAACACTATAGAAGAATCACTGTTTGAAACAAACTTAAACAAAATTATGTATAAAACAATTGTCTCATTGCAACAACGGTTTTTTGCGACATTGTCTCAAGTTCAATTAGACAATACTTTTAGAAATAGTTAAAAACGCTCGTCTAACAACAGTTTAACGTGGCATTATCTTAAGCTAATTCCCACAATATATTTTTAAAACAGTTGTGTAATCCTCCAAGTTTGCACAACACCACCGACAAAAAGTCTTGTCTGATTGGTTTTTCTAGACAATGGTTTTTAAACCGTTGTAATGTAATTGGATTACACAATACTTTTTCGAGGATGAAAATAAGCGGTTGTCTGTTAATTTCAGCCAACACGTTTTCGGCCGACTGTTGTCTGATTAGTGTTGTCAGATTGCGTTTTTCCTGTAGTGTAGAACTATCCCAATAAAAGTAATTATCTTTTTGGGAAAAAAGATAATGAATAATCAAAAATATATACTTCAATCAATACAGATAATGAATATTTATGTTTAAAAAGTACTCTCTCAGTGCTGTTCAAAACTTTACACTTACCCTTTTTTTGTCCCTTTATAAACTTTACATTTATTATATTTACAAAATCAAACCACACAACTATCTTTTACTTTTTAATCCACCAGACAATCATTATCAATACTTTTTTGCTTTTTGATCTCCACCACACATTTATCATCATTACTTACACCAATTATTACCTAAACTACACCAAATATACACTCTTTATCAAGTTTTGAATGGGATAGAGGGAGTATTATTATGTTCACGTGTATCTCACTGCGACACCATCTCACACGAGACAGATGAGACCAACAGGCCGTGCTTATGTACTTGTTTAGTATCGTACCTCGTCATATTGCTGATTCACACAATCATTTATGCCATGCAAGTAATCTTAAAAAAAAACATAAACATTCTCGTGTTTGAAGTCACTTAAAATCTCATGGGGGTACATACAGACAAAGGCGATTACCCGAGCAGGCCTCATCTTTAAATATCAACAATCTGCGAGGCATAAGTGCCACAAAAAACGGAAGGTATTCTCTCAACCGCTCTGTCACATTCTGTATCTTCGTTACTATTTCCTGCATTCTCAAACCGAGAATGGGGAGCAAACTCCATAACAACAGGTGATCCAAGATACAAGATTGAGACCACTGGTACATAAGCGGGCCTTGCAACGTAGAACCAAATAAATTTCAAGAAGCCAAAATTGGAGGAAAATAATTTCAAGAAGCCAAAATTGCAAATCTTGCATTGTAACTTGTTGGAATATTTTATTTTATACAAATACATTAAGGTATTTCGATGATGTATTGATGACTAAGTAAATCAATAATTAGAAAACAAATAAAAGACTCAAGAATCGGACAAAAATTCCAGAATAAAATAAAAATAGAAGAAAAGAAAGAAAAAGGAAAAAATAAAAGAAAAAAAAGAAAAAAAGGGGGAAGAAAATAAAAGAAAAAAAAGAAGAAAAAAAAGAAAGAATAAGAGGAGGAAGAAAACTATAAAATAAGAAAAGAAAGAAAGGAAGAAAAGAAGAATCGGTAAGAAAAAGCTGATGGAATGATTATTCCAACATACACTTTTGATTGTGATAAACAAACTCTACGGAGGATAAAAACCAGAAGCGAAATGAGAAGCTAACGACCACTACCGTAAGGGATATACCGCCGCAATATTAGATACAGAAGAGTTCAATAAAAAGCATAAAGCATGTTCATATACGCAACAAGCAACGATAGCGTACGCAACTGATACAGTTAACGTACGTAACATGAAGAACATAATATATGTAAAGCTTGTGTTTGAATTCAAATAATCAATCCGTTGGATTGATTCTAGAAGGTCCACTGATACAATAGATATATGACACTATAACATACGCAACAAGGATAAGCTAACATATGCAACTTAAAAGTCGTAGCTACTGAACTATACTGTAATGACGTTAACGTACGTAACAGTACAAGATTAACATATGTAAAGCACCTAAAGTACGCTAAAGCAAAGTTGTAGTGTACGCTATAAAGCATCAGGAAGCAACGGCTAGGTAGGCTTTGATACCTATAAATACCACTTCATTTGGTATTCAATACACAACAACTCAACCATATTATACATTCATCTGAGATACTAACACACACTATTTGTTGTTGTAAACGAGCTTAATTGATAAGAGTTTGAGTGTTTGATTCACATATTCATATACAAGAGAAAACAAAGGATTGTAGATTTGATTAATTAGGATCATAGATCCGGTATTGTTAGAATCATAATCTAACTCCAGTGAGTTTTTTATAGTATCGACAGAAAGCTAGAAAGATTGTTTCCTTGTTCGATAGAAAAGGAAAAATTATTTATCTTGGACCGATATGACAAGATTGTAACAATTTATCTTGGACAGATAAAAGATAAGATTATAACGGTTTACCTCGGACCGATCGAAGAAAGGCAGAAAGGTCTATCTTGAACCTAGACAAAAAGATAATGAATGAGAGAGGACGTAAGCCAGTTATGGTTGTACCTCTATAAATCTCTGTGTCATTTATGTTCCGAACTTATCTACCGCTTCCGCACAAAAATAGATCATTACTCTTCACTGGATTATTCAACCCCCTCTAGTGGCGGTACTAACCCAGCATAACTTTATTTTAAGACGGCAACAAGATGGTCCTATAGCTATATGAGCATCTCAATTTTGATCCCATCAAAATGATTCTGTTATTATAAGAAGAATATCAGTGTTGGTCCCAATCCAATCAGATATCGGGAATTTCACATGACGGTGAAAGAACTAAATCTTGAAATTTTATTTGATTACATGACTATTTTGCAAAACATGCATTTTTCATCATCATCATCTTCACTTTAGCCCAACCATGTTGGTCAAATAATGGTCAAAATTAGTTGACATGTTATACATGCAAAATATAAGGTAGCAAAATTTTATGCCTAGGGCTCTTCCCGATACAACCTTCATAAGAAGGAGAAATGAGATAAACTTCTAAAACCATCATAAGTGTTTCCACTTGCATCGAAAATATCATGAGACATGATGAGTTGAAATAATTGCTACAATCATGTACAATTACAAGATTGATATTGTAAAATCAACATGTATGTTATCGAATATGAATACAAAACGTGCATTTTTACAAGGTTAAAATCGACATGTTTATATAGTTCCATGACTTTTTTGCATAACGCATTTCTACTGGATCTTTTTGGTACCACTCTAAAATTTCAAAAATAATGTTGCAATTTTGTCTTTCAAAGAGGTGTAATTCCGTAATTAAATATGTTGTTGAAAAAGTAGAACAGCAAGTCAGACTCACCATAATTCCTCGGTCAGATAGATAATCACGGAACCAACTACCTTGGCGCAGTTGGCCACCTGACCTTCAATTTAGTTGGAGGTCAGGGGTTCAATTCCTAGTGGCAATACTTGGGAATTGGATTTCTCAAGGCCCAATGATCCCTTAGTCTTTGACTAAGGGTTAGGTCCTAGCCCCCCAGGATAGCTGGCGGATAGTTACAATATCATGTGCTTCAAGCGGCAGTGTGGGAGGCCTGACCTCGGTGGAAACCTGCAGTTGGATTATGGAGACCCGTCATGCCTATCTATCGGGATCCAGCATGGAGCAATCACTTTAGGGATAACTCCTTATGCGCAGAAGTGGAGTATATTTAATTGTTAATCATGTACATTATCTCGCGGTTTAACTAGAAGCTGTTCTGAGAGGCCAGAGCTGTTTCTCATAGGATTAGTCATACGATGTATGGATCACCTATGTATAAAAAAGAATATAGATAATAATTGATGCACATATGATTAATTTGAAACAACTTGGACTCCCCATATATCGTACACGTGACTTTCTTTATCCTTGGCGGCACTTGCGATAACTCTCAGAGAAAAATTTAGGGAAAATGCATCCTTAGGTTCCTAAACTATTAACTTTTGTTTCACCAGGTTCCTGAACTATTTTTGTTTTGTTTTAAGAAGGACCTAAAGTATTAAAAAACGTATTCACGTGGTCCTTAATTGACTGAACATTAATTTTGGTATTGCACGCGCTTGTGCGTGCGATTGGTTATTGACTATAGGACTTCGTGGATTTTTGCTATAACAAAACTACGTCGTTAAAATGTTCTGAAATTGAAAAGCGATTTTCTTGACAACTCCAAAACTACTATTGATAAACCAGCAACACCCTTTGTAGGCTACATTTTCACTTTGAAAAGGGATTCTTCAAAAACTGTTATCTCATTCTTCACTTGCTCTGAGAAAAAAATTGAGGGTTTCCAAATTCATCACTTGGTACTATGAAATTTGCAAGATGCATTTTCACTTTGAAGAAAAAATGTTTCGACTCCCAGAAAATCATGAGTGAAGAGGATTTTTAATTTGAAGAGGGTTTTTCCAATAGCCTGGCTGTGAAGTGGGGTAGAATTTGCAAAAAGTTTTGGGACCACTTTCAGGTATGTGCTAGTGTTGTTTGTATCTGCATATAATTAAAATTTGTTGTTAGTGTCTTACTTGAATACAATATGTGCATTTTTGCAGAATGTCAGAAACAACATTTTCTATTGTGACACATCATGGTGGCAGGTTTAACATTGGTAAGAGACCTCGTTATGTTGGTGGAAAGCTTCTATGGTGTGTGAAAACTTAGATATTGATAGGGTTTCTTATTCAGAAGTCACTGTATCCTTCTGTAGGTGCAGCCAGACGGCCTATCGCAGCAGCGACAATTTATTCTAGAGCAGCATCAATCTCTCTTTCTCTCTCCATCATCCATTGTCGGCCTGCCTCTCTGGCTTCTCCCCCCTTTTTGGCATCATCAAGATCTGTGACCTTAGTATGAATCTCCTGTAGGATCTTCATAGTTGCATCCTATTTGGTCTCCAGGCTTAAGATTTTATCAACTAGAGTACCGAGCACCAGAGATATGTCATCTATGTTATGATTATGGTCTGACAACCTGGTTCCGGTCTCCTTAAGGGCAGCAACCGTCTTCGCCTCGGCAATCCTGAGCTTTTCTTGTTCTTACCGAAGGATTCTCTCCTGATGCACTTTCAGCTGATTAAGCGCTTACCACAATGCATTAGGCATTAGGCGGAACGCCTCCTCAACATTAGTGATTGCATTATTCAGATAAGAGAGCTCCTCCTGGGCAGTTTCTCATAGCATTCACGGCATCCTGTAGGAACACGGTATGTCGACCAATTGCATGGAGTTGCTCGATGCGGGCTTCAGTGCGCGGGGAGCTAGGGTGCGCTATTTTGGAATCTTCAGACTCATTAAGTTTATGGAGAACCATATTATGACGAGGGCGTCGTGGTCTGTTGTCAGGCAAGAATACATCATCAGAATCTTATTTTGAGTGAGCAGAGATGGGAGATGCAGGAGCATCTCGAGCGGGCTTTTCGACAGCAGATGCTTCGAGAATAGGTGCTTTGAAAGATTGTGCAGCTTGTTCAGTCTTGGGGACAGGAGGGACTGATTCCTCCTATTCGACTTGTTCTTCTATAGTCGTAGGTACAGGAGGGACTGAATCTTCCTATCGACTCTCAGATTCCGCCTGGTCCGAAAAAGGGACTGATTCCTCTTGGCAGATGGCGCGGGCGGCATCTTCTTGTGGGATAGGCTGGGCTGCCTGTTCAGGGGCTGCTTGCTCTTCAGCGGTAACAGAAGGGACTAATTCCTCCTGCTGTTGGTCGTTGGTAGCTTCCTGTTGCTGGGGAGGGGACTGATTACGGTCATATGTCCCTTGACCCTGTTGGCTCTGGTGAGTAGCCATCTCTCGTTCCCTTGCCTCTTCACGGCTTATTCGCAGACCTGCATGTAGGGTATCATCATCCGCGTCTGAGTCTGGGTCAGAGTGGTGGCGAGGTGAGGGAGCTTTATCATTGGACTGTGATTTCCCATTCAGTATCGCCTCTTCTTTTGCCTCGTAAAAGTCTGAAATGAGCTCATGGTAAAAGTGATCCTACCAGCAGATCAAGTTATGGATAGTCTGGGTGTCCGTGATCTCCAGAATAATAGCTCTTCGTTCTTTCATTCAGTCCAGTTGTACAAGGTGTCGTATGGGGCGACCCTGTATGACTTCCACACTTTGAAGCGTTCAAACGCTTGCTCTATTTGGACTTGAAGAATAGTGTTATTTATTATTTCTAAGGGGGAGGGACTCTGTAGTGTAGTTGGGCTTACTGTTCGGATGGGATCCTCAACAGGCATGGGAGCCTGTTTCGGAGAGGGATCCTAACAAGGATGGTACCTTGTGGGGAGAGGGATCCTGTACAGAGGATGGTACCCTGTCAGGAGTTGCGGCTCTTGGCTCCGTAGGGGCAGCCGACTCTCGTGAGCCCTCCAACTTGGCAAACAATTGTTCATCCATCATTGCTGTCACAGGCTTGGGATCTACTGTCTGTGCAGCCACTCTTTCTTCCAAAGGGGTTGCGCCCAGTGGGATAGGATCAGTGACAAGAATAGGTGCGCCTCTACAGTAACTGTTGCTGTTACTGTAGGCTTGGTCTTGGAAGACTTCTTGACCTTCTTCTTTTTGTGCTCGACAGCATGAGGTGATCGCCTATCAGAGACAGTCCTCTTCCTTGACTTTTCAATGCTCGCGATCCTCTCAGTGACATCCCTTGGGTAACTCGAGATAGGCATGAATTTGGGGTTCGGCCTTTTTGCAATCAAAGGCGATTTCTTGAACACAGTGGAAGTCACCCCTACAATGAACTTCCCGGGGCCAATCTTCTTAGCCTGCATGGATTGTTTGACTTTGCAGCTTGTCAGGATGTATTTGAGGATGAGACCGAAAGATTTCTTAGCGGACTCGGGTTTGGCAGCCTCCTCCTGTATCCTTTTAAACAGAATCTGGCACCAGTTGACCTTTTTGCCTGACATGATGGCAAACATCATCCGAAACCGAAGGTTTGTGCACATTTTGAATTCTCCTTTCTAGTTTTCAACAACAGCAAAAGTCATGCAGAAGTCCTGGGCATCCTTTTCTTTGGTGAACAACCTCCAATAAGCCGTTAGCAACTCCGCCGACCTGAAAGTCTCGAGGTCTTCCATTCTCAGGCCATCAGACGGTAGCCTGTAAAGATTTTCTAGCAGCTCTCTGTTCACAGTGACTTGAATCCCTTGAACATTAGCAGATATTTCAGATATGTCACCTCATTTCTTCTTAGATGCGTAGACAATAGATGTGTCCAGGTAGAACTCTTCCACGATTTGTTCATCATACACCTCAACATGATGACTTGCAAGGTGGTATGGCCCTTGCTGTTTCACACGGGAAACGACCACTTCCATTCCAGCAAAGTCTTCACCTTCCAGAGTGATTCATTCCAAGATAACTAACCTGGCAAAGATACGCCTGTCGATGATTGTCTCCTTTTTCTTCATGGAAAGTGAGGAAGTATGGGAAGTCGACATAGTTGCAGAGAAAATATTTAAAGAAAAACTGAAGATTATCACAGAGAATGCAGAAAGTACAGAGAAGAATGTAGGTTGTTTTTGCTTGAGACTCATTAAATTGCAGAAAGCGTATAGAGTGTAAGAGAGCAAGATACAGTCCTTTTATAGTGTGCAGGGAAGATTAGGGTTACATACAGTGAACCGTCTTTAAAATGAACGCACAAGATGGACTCAGAGTAACTGGTACATCTTATCCATCTGTTTTTGAAATGATAACTGGTCCCACTTCTGATAGTTCGTCTCCCCTTATTGCACCAAAACGGTGGTTTTGAAATTATTGAAATCGCGTTATTTGAGGTATTAAAGTCCAGATTCCTTTAGGGCATTAAAAAATAAAACGTTTGAACTGTAAACAGGGCACGTGGACTTATAGGTGTTTTTTGTACGAACAGAATATAGTTATATAATATTAATTGATATCCTCTAGTGTATGTGCTATATTCGCAAAAATACAGCGTTCTCCCTTAAAAGGTACATACAGGATTCAATTCTTACACCAATATCTGGAGTAATACTCTATTCATGTGTCGTACTGTATTCCCCCTTAATTAATGCACACGTCAGCTGTAGGAATGTTTCATGTCTTCTTTGTCCTACAGTGTTGTCTGACTGATTATGAGTGTACAATTAATTAATGTGGATAATGTATTCTTACAGCATTCCCCCGTAATTGATGGGTAAAAGCGTAAAAACTTACAGGGAGTAGGGCTGTACCATTCACAATTCTTGACGAAGCATGCAGAATCTGGTTGTGCTGAGAGGTTTTGTAAATTTGTCGGCTAACTGAATGTTTGTATGAATCTTTTCGATCCGAACATTCTTATTCTCAACATGATTTCTGATGAAGTGATGCTTCATATCAATATGCTTAGTTCGAGAGTGCAATATAGGATTGTGCGTTATTGCAATTGCACTCGTGCTATCGCACATGATTGGCGTCTCTCTGGCAGTGATTCCATAATCCTGTAGCTGCTGTTGCATCCAGAGAATCTGCATACAGCAACTTCCAACGGCATAGTATTCCGACTCAGCTGTAGAAACCGAGTTGGCCAATGGTTTCTTACTAAACCATGACACAAGTCTTGGTCCAAGAAAATGAAATGTACCACTTGTACTCTTCCTACCCAACTTACAGCCTTCGAGATCCGAGTCACTGTAGCCAACCAAATCGAATCCTCCTTCCTTAGGTTACCATAATCCTACATTAACTGTTCCTTTTACGTACTTAAGGATTCGTTTGGCTGTCGTGAAGTGTGACTCTTGAGGTGCTGCTTGATACCGAGCACACACTCCTACAGTAAACTGGATATCGGGCATGCTAGCCATTAGGTACAGGAGTGAGCCACTAAGCTTCATGTAGAGTGATTGATCAACCGGCTTTCCAGCTTCGTTAGTACTAATTTGAACGAAAGTTCTCATGGGGGTTGACGAGGATTTGGAGTTGTTCATCCCAAACTTGTTGAGTAGCTCCTTGTTGTACTTCTCCTGGTTGATAAAGATTCTTGTAGGAAATTGCTTCACCTACAATCCTAGGAAATAACTAAGTTCCCCCATCATACTCATTTCAAATTTACTTTGCATGAGATGAGTGAACCTTTTACATAAAGCAAGGTTAGTAGAACCAAATATAATATCATCGACATATATTTGTACCATTAACAGGCCATCTCCTTCCTGTATCTTAAATAGAGTTTTGTCCACAACGCCTTTATCAAATTCGTTATTGGTAAGGTACAGGGACAAGGTTTCGTACCATGCTCTGGGTGCTTGCTTAAGTCCATACAGAGCTTTCCATAGTCTGTATACAGGGTCTCCGCCTTCTGTATTGACAAACCCTGGTGGTTGTTCAACATAGACTTCTTCGGCGAGGTCTCCATTCAGGAATGCACTCTTAACGTCTATTTGATATACTATAAAGCTCTTATGGGCGGCAAAAGGTAGGAATATCCTGATGACTTCTAGTCTGGCTACAGGGGAAAATGTTTCATCATAGTCTATGCCTTCTTCCTGTCTGTAGCCTTGTGTGACTAGACGGTATTTGTTCCTGATAACAAGTCCATTCTCATCCTTCTTGTTTCTAAATGCCCATTTGGTTCCAATTACAGCTTGATGTTCTGGCCTGGGTACTAGATACCATACATTGTTTCTTTCGAAACCATTAAGCTCTTCTTCCATAAGAGTGATCCAGTGAGAATTATTCAGGGCTTCATTGGTAGAAACAGGTTAGGATTGAGCTAAGAATACAACTAGGGTGTACATGACTAGTCTCCTAAGTTCAGCTTGAGATTTCCATACAAGAAATGGAGATTTCTCAGATTCGGATTCTTCTTGCGCACATAGTACAGTTCCTTGTGTACTCTGTATTCTCCTTCGGATAGATACACCATCATCAATATCACCTATAATTAATTATTGTGGGTGATCTTTCAACCATCTCCTGTCAGGTTCTAGTTCGGCATCCCATACTGTATCTTAATGTGCTGTAGTCTCAGCTTCAGCTTGTACAGCATCGGCTTCGACTACTTCTGATCTTATAGCTGCGAGATTGATCTCTAAGTCTACGACAGGTTCTATTGGAGTTTGAGTGTCATTAATGAAAAGTGTTCGGATATTTTGGGTTAAGTCTTCTACTCCTGTAGGGTCGAATGAGGTTCATCGAACACTACATGAACAGATTCCTCGATTGTCAGCTTCCTTTTGATGAAGATTTGAAAGCCTTGATGATAGAGGAGTATCCTACAAATAACCAAAAGTCTTGAGTTGATCTTTCCCATTATTCCGAACATAACACCGGCATCCAAAGATCTGAAAATATGAAACTAATGGAGTTTTATTATTCCATACCTCATAGTCTATTTTGTTATGATGCTTGTTGATAATACAGTGGTTTTGTGTATAGCACGCTGTAGTTGTTGCTTCGCCCCAGAACCGCTGCAGCAACTTGCTTGCGGCGATCATGGTTCTTGTGGCTTCCTTGAGCGTCCTATTCTTTCGCTCAGCAACGCCATTTTTTTGAGGAGTCCGGGCTGCTGAGTATTCGTGTTGTATTCGATTACCCAAATAGTATTGCTCTATAAAGTGATTTGTGAATTCAATACCTCTGTCGGAACGAATGGACACAATACTCAACCTTTTCTCATTCTGAAGCTTTCTCAGGTGCTGTGGAAACTTTGTTGTGGTTTCTTTCTTCTTGCTTAGAAAGATTGTCCAAGCATACCTAGAGTAATCATCAACAATAACGAGACAATATTTCTTACCTCCCAAACTTAGAGGGTCTACAAGGCCGTAGAGATCCATTTGTAGCATTTCCAGAACCCTGTGAGTAGACTGGTATGATTTGCTTTTCATGGTGGTTTTGACTTGCTTGCCTTTCTGACAGGGTCCACGGACGCTGTCTTTATGGAACGACACATCGGGCAAGCCTCTAACCATTTCCTGTTTTGCGAGTTTGTTGATTGTCATGAAGTTTATCTGTGACATCATAGTGGAGCTCGTAGTCTTCCAGTCAGCAATATACATATACCTGACCTGCTTTATGTGAGAACAACTTCTTTAGTCTTGATGTTCTTCACTCTACAGTGATCTATATAGAATTTCACCGAGAACTGTTTGTCACAGAACTGGCTGATACTGAGTAGATTGTACTGTAGGCTTGTACCATATGCTATGTAAGTGACTTCGAACTTTCCTACAAGTAGGGTTCCCTTCCCTCTTGTTCTTCCTTTGGACTTGTCACCGAAGCGCACTTTTGGACCACGACCTTGTACATAATATGACAGCTTGCTGATATCTCTTGTCATGTGCCGAGAACATCTGCTGTCAAAGTACCAGATGTCCTTCTCCTTGATATCCTGTAGGCGCAAAATTCAAGTAGATTTAGGTCTCATTTGATTGTTGGGTCCATGTATGTTAGTGCCTTTTGGTACCCATATTTGCCTAACAGCAATTAGTTTACTGTAGGTTACTTTTGGTACGACTTTGCGATGTCTTCGTGGGGCAGGCACGTAGTCGATGTAACCTTGATTATTATGTATGTAAAATCTAGGGATATTATTATTATTATTCCAGCATGATTGCTGTCTAGGAGGTGGATCCTTTTTCTGCGACCTTTCAACTTGCCTTTTGGGTCTCCAGTTGGATTCCCAGAGCTGTTTATGATACTGCGCGGTGACCTGCTTTCTGGATGGATAACAAGGTTCTTGTATCCAATATCTAGGCGCACTATACTATTGAAAGTACTGCGGTGCTTGCCTTTGATACTTAGATACAGCCTTATTTCTGAATAGCTGTTGGCGCTTCTGATATTCTCGGGAAGCATGGTGTTGATCATGCCTTATAGGTCTGGGAGGATGAGGTTTCCGCTGTTTGTGATATGAACCTGGTGGCGGAATTGCAGCCTTCGCTGCACGAGGGGAAGCTGTAGCCTTTGCAGGGCTTGGAATTTCTTCAGGTAGAGGAATGGGTTCCACACCCCTGACGAATACCGTACTAGATTTTCCCTTATTGGAGAATGAGTTATACCCTAAGCCACTTTTATCATGAGCATGTTTCCCAGTTCTTAGAATTTCTTCCATCTGTTTAGATGATTTCTCAAATGATTTCAAGATGGTCTCTAATTCTCCTTCTCGTTTCTTGAGAGTTTTACCTTAGGTTCGAGTAGAGCAAAATCATTTGTCTTGCGCTCATTATGAGACGTAGCCTCATTTAGATCGTGGGTAAGTTAATGATTGCTCTCCATGAGTTTTTCAAATGTGACCTTGTTGTTTTCGCAATCAATAGATATATTTTCGTAATTATTTTTCAGCAAGTCATTTTCATCTTTCAACTCTAAGTTAGAAATTTGGAGTTGTACGTTTTCCCGTTTTAAAGTCTCATAGGTCTTTTGTATATTTTATGTTTTCAAAGGTATGCAATGCATTTGCAGGAGTAATTGAATTGGAGCTTACTTCATCATTGCTATCCTCATCGTCCTGTATTTCTTTGGCCATAAAGCACATATATGCTTTATCTTCGATTTCATCATTAGATGAATCATTGTCAGTGACTGCCTGAAGGCACTCCTCGGTTTTGTTGGACGCTGGCGAGGCTTCTGATTCACCGATCAGGGCCTTGAGCTTATTTTTCCAAGCACGTCTTCTTTCATCCTTTTCTTGTTGCTCAGCTTCTGGAAACTTTTGAACTTTCGGATGCAGACACTTATTTGCATAATGTTCGGGTTTTCTGCAGTTGTAGCACAACTTATAATCACCAGAGGAGGGAGACTCAGAACTTACCTTGTGGAAAGGCTTGGGCCTGTATGGACTCTTTCGAGATTGTTTGATGAACTTTTTGAATTTGTGTATGAGTATGACTATTTCATCTTGTGAAAGGATATCTTCATCATTGTGAACAGTCTTGTGTGCGGATTTGGATGTGCTGGGGGTAGAGCAGTGTCTCCTGTCAGATATAGCAACCAGTGCTATAGTCTTGGCAGGTGACTCTTGGGCCTTTTCTCTCCTGTCAATGTCATACTCCAAAGCTTTGAGGTCAGAGAATAGGTCAAAAGTAGATATATCATTAAGGTTACAGGATACACGCATAGCTGTAGTCTTAATATCCCATCAGGCAGAGAGTGATCTAAAGATTTTCAATTTTTTTCTTTTTGGCTATACACTTTACCCAATGCTTCAAGTTCATCGACAATGCCAGTGGATCTGATATCAAGCTCCTCAAGCATTTCGGAAGATTTCATTTCGAAGGATTCAAATTGCTAAGTAATTTTGGAAATTTTATTTTCTTTTGAGAGCTGAGTACGCTCGCAAATCAGCTTGAGTTTCTCCCAGATTTCCTTAGCTGTCTTACAGCTCTTTACCTTCGAGAATGTGCCTTTATCGAGAGTGACATACAGCACATTCTTAGTAACATTGTCGAGTTTCGCACGCTTGCGATCGTCTGCTATCCATTTCTCGCGCTCCTTCTCGAGCAGCATGAGGTTGTCCTTCTATCCTTCCGGCGGGATTAACCTTCATTATCTTTATTGGACCTTCTTGGATGACAAATACCATCTCCTCGTGCATGGCTGCAAGAGGAGCCTCAATCCTAATTCTTCTGTCATCAAACTCGTCAATAGAGAATATATGGACCTTATTTATTAAAGAGGTATCCATTTGAGATATAGGAAAGATGATGAAAATAAGATATGGTTTGCAAAAACTAGTGAATTGTGGATTTGACTCAGTTAAAATTCGACTGATTATTTTTGGAATCAACCACTCCGATACCACTTGTTGGCCAGTAAGTATACAAATAACAACTTAAAATATAGAAGCACAGTAAGCTCTACGATTTTCGAAGTTAGTTTGCGTAGCGGAAGTTTTGGTGTGAGTTGTTGTAAATACAGCAACTAGGTGTTCTCCTGTTTGCTTGGTGCGTACAGGGTTTTAGCAGTATACTTGATAAATCATAAAGTAATGAAAACAGTAAAGACAGAAGATAAATAACACATAGTTTAAAGTGGTTCGGGGTAAACCCCTCTACGTCCACTAGTCCTCCACACAGGAGTAAAACGTTTATTATAATCACTGGGTACACAACTATGTGACTATAATTAAACATGTCTATGTATCGTTCACATAGATTGATACAGGGAATGCAGCTTTGGGCCGTTCACACAGATTGGCTTGAGCTCTTTTACGACTCGCTTCTTCTCACATAGATTGAAGTTTCGTTTTCAATGATATTCTTCCTACACAGGTCGAAATACGCATAGATCATTAGTCCATACAATGATAATTCAACGAAAAGGTAGAACAAATCTCAAACAGCAGCTATATCTTTGATGAACACTCGCTGTATGCTATGCTGTTTCTGTTGAGGACTTGTATATTTATTCGCTTGAATACTTGTTGTATGCTCACAAAAGATACTACGTTGTAATCGCTAGAATGCCAGAGTGATCTGTCAGAGCTTTCACGATATTAAATAACTTGTGTTCTACGTGTGTTTAAGTATAACACACCCATGTTATTCAGGGTATATTACAGCACCGTGAGCCCCACTATGGGACCCACAAGGCTATTCTTGCGCGGAACTATAAAATTTGACCGAGAAGGTCCAAGAACAATGTCATGGAAGACAATCAAAATGGTATTCAAAACCATATCCAATACATCCGAATACAACACATCACAAATCAATACCGCGGCAACACGGGCCGGAACATCAAAGAAACTGAAAACCGTACACGAGTACTCAAAAACCATTCCAGTACAACAACACTGAATGGAGAAAACATAAAGTATAACCGGAGATAAGACACAGTATTACACTTGCCCATCATCTTCATGCCGACCCAATACATGCCTATCCGCTCTCCTAGAACCTGAAATACATGAAAAGTATTTCCCCCATAAAGGGGTTAGCTGTCGAATAGCTAGTGCAAGTATATCGAATATGAAACACAATACTCCTCGACAATAAAGTAAATACAATCATCATCTCATCAATTCAAGACTAGTATTCCGGAATAACTAAATCTCATAGGATCACATCAATACATACATGATTAACCGTGGAACCGCACCAGAGGCTACGGAACCCTCAGAGGACCCGTTGGTCCGTCCGAGAGTGGTTAACCCAAAATATCCGCAGAATCGCACTAAAGGCTACGAAACCCTCAGAGGACCCATTGGCCCATCCCAGAGTGGATATAAACAATCATGCCAATCATATATCCTACTTTCAAAGTAGAGAACGTACAATCATAAACATATACCTGTCTTTGAGACATCGAGAAATCGGAAGGAACAGAGTATAAGTTCGGTAGGTCTAAGAACGCACTTCCATCACCTAAAAGATTCGCAAGGAATACGATAATCAATAATCCATACTCAAGTCACATGAAGAAACTCCCGAAACCCGCCTACGATTCATGGAACTACAAGGGTAAACATCTAGAGGTTGGAAAATCACCCAAACCCTCTCACGTCCGAACAAGGTACAAAACAATCCATATAATCATAGGGAAAACATGAGTACGGGGAAGATACATCATAATCTCAAGGTTCTCAAGCTCCAAAATGGATAATTCGGACGAATCTAAGAAAATCCCCAAAATTCCCAAAACTAGGGTTCTAAGGATTTTTACCTTGGTTTGGAGGATGGAAATGGATTAAATGTTGTGAAATCTTTGTTATCCAACTCAAGATGATGATTGTTGAAGAAGGACCGCCTCAAATCGCCCCAAATCGCCTCTCCCGAGCGGAATAAGTGAAAACGATGTGAGATAACAAGTGCAGGGGTTGATTGTCCCCTTATAAATTGTGTTAGCTTAGCGTGCGCTAAGCTTAAAGGTTAGCGTGCGCTAATGGGTTCACCCGGTAGTCCAGTGGCTACTGACCTGCGATGTTAGCGCGCGCTACTAAGCCTTAGCGTGCACTAACTAGTGTCCAGACAAAGTCCCATTTCACTGTCTCACTCCGCTAGCGTGCATTACTAAAGGGCACTAGCGCGCGGTACACGACACTTATAGCGTGCGCTAGCCGCTGCCTAGCGTACGCTACCTGCTAGTCCAGAAAGTATGAATACCTTACTGCCTTTGCCGACCCATCTCCTTAGCGTGCGCTACAGACGATGTTAGCGCACGTTACTGAACACGAATAGCATGCCCTAGCGAACTCCTAGCATGCGCTAACTGCTAGTCCAGAGGGCAGAATTAGCTACTGCCTCTGCCATGCTCCGAACGTTAGCGTGTGCTAAGGCTCGAAGCTAGCGTGCGCTACTCAAGTAGAATTAGCGTGCGTTATCCTAGGCCTAGCGTGGGCTATCTCCCTAACCCAGAACACTACCGAAAGGTCCAAACAACACGATCATGATCCAACAAGGTACGAAACTCTTAATCAACATCGACAACATCTCAAAGTGTTTACAGAGCGAAAAAGAGGAAGAACGGCCAGGTCAAACAATCAAGAAAAAGTACTGGTATTACATTCTCCCCATCTAAAAAGAAGTTTCGTCCCGAAACTTAAGAAATAAAAAGCTCCGGGAATTCTGATCGCATCTTCTCTTTCGTCTCCCAAGTCGCCTCCTCGACTCCATGTCTCGACCATTGCACTTTAAGCAATGGGATGACTTTGTGCCGAAGTTGCTTCTCACGACGTTCAAGGATCTTCACCGGCCTCTTCGGAAAAGTAACATCCTTGGCTACGTCAATCTCACCATAGTCGATAACATGACTAGGATCCGGTACGTACTTTCGCAACTGAGACACATGAAAAACACTATGGACGTGACTCAAAGCTGGAGGCAACGCCAATCGATAAGCTAAATCTTCAACCCTGTCCAAAATTTCAAAAGGTCCGATATACCTCGGACTAAGTTTCCCCTTTTTCCCGAAGCGGAAAACCCCTCTAGTCGACGACACCTTGTGTAGAACATGCTCTCCCACTTCGAACTCCAAAGGTCGACGTTGAGTATCGGCATAAGATTTCTGACGGCTCTGGGCCATCAACAACCGGTCCCGAATAATAGAAATCTTTTCCTAAGTCTCCATCAACATATCCGGCTCCGTTCCGACTAGCTCCGAAGCCTTGTCCCAACATAATGGCAACCTACACCACCTATCATAAAGTGCCTCGAACGGTGGCATTTTGATTGACGCATGCCAACTATTATTGTAGGCAAACTCGATCAACGGAAAGTGAAGGTCCCAATCATTACTCCATTCTAGGGCATAAGCCCACAACATATCCTCCAACGTATGAATCGTCCATTCTGTCTGATCGTCTGACTGAGGATGAAAAGACGTGCTCAATTTTAAATTGGTGCCCAAGGCCTAATGAACGGCCTGCCAAAAATGGGATACGAAATAACCATCTCGATCGGAAACAATGGTCTTAGGGGCACCATGCAATCTCACAATCTCGTCTATAAAAGTGCGAGCCGATCTCTCCGGTCCCCAAATATCCTTAATACCTAGAAAGTGTGCAGACTTGGTCAACTGATCGACGATTACCCAAATCATATTCATTCCAGCTCTCTAGTTCTCGGCATCCCAGTGATAAAATCCATAGAGATATCTTCCCACTTCCACTCAGGTTTGGGAAGCAGCTTCAACAACCCCGCTGGTCGTTGATGTTCAATCTTGACTTGTTGACATGTCAAGCACCGTAGTACAAACTCCGTAAAATCTTTCTTCATATTATTCCGCCAAAAATTTCGCTTCAAGTCCTTGTACATCTTACATGTTCCGAGGTGGATTGAGTAAGGCGTAGCATGAGCTTCTCGGAGAATTCTCTGCCTCAACTCTAGATCATTCGGAACACAAAGCCTGCCCTGAAATCTCAGAATACTATCCTCGTGGACCATAAAACCAGGGGCTTTTCTCTTAATCACATCTTCCTTCAGTTGAGAGATCATCGGGTCACTCCACTGTTTCCCTTTGATGTTGTCGACCAAGGACGAAGTAATCTCAAAAGTGCACAAATGTCCTTCTACTCTTTGAAGCAAAACTTCTATTCCTTGTTCGAATAAATCCTGAAGAATCTTCGTCTGAGCTGTAAGAACCTCAAGCATCTGAAGCGATGCCGATTTGCGGCTCAAAGCATCCGCGACGACATTAGCCTTTCCCGGGTGGTAAAGAATTTCCAAATCGTAATCCTTGATCAATTCCAACCAACGTATCTGTCTCATATTTAGCTCTTTCTAACTGAAAATATACTTTAAACTCTTGTGATCGGTATAAATCCGACACGGAGAGCCATACAAATAATGCCGCCAAATCTTAAGAGCGAAGAAATTGCGGCCAACTCCAAATCATAAGTAGGATAGTTCATCTCATACGGCTTCAACTGTCATGCGCAAAAGCTATCGTCTTATCATTCTGCATAAGCACACATCCAAGACCTTGTCCCGAAGCGTCGCTATAAACTGCAAATCCTTCACTACCCTGAGGTAAAGCTAAAATCGGCGCTGAGGTCAAACGTCTCTTCAGCTCATCGAATCTCTGCTGTCTCTCAGTCGTCCAAACAAACTTTTCTTTCTTCTGGAGTAATTTCATAAGCGGCCGAGCGAGTTTCGAGAATCCCTCGACGAACCGACGGTAATACCCAGCAAGAACCTAAAAGCTACGAACTTCTTTATCATTTTTAGAAGGTGCCCAATCTAGCACTGCCTCAATCTTCTGTGGGTATTCACGAACCCCTTCGGCCGAAATCACATGACCGAGAAACATATCTTCTTCCAACCAGAACTCACATTTCGAGAATTTTGCATAGAGGTGCTCGACTCTCAAAACCTCTAGTATCAAACGCAAGTGCCGGGCATGTTCCTCCTTATCTCGAGAATAAATCAAGATGTCGTCGATAAAGATGACCACACATCTGTCCATGTATTCGATGAATATCTTGTTCATTAGTTGCATGAACACTACCGATCCATTAGTTAATTCAAAAGGCATGACCACAAATTTATAATGTCCATACCTCGTCCGAAACGCAGTCTTCGGAACGTTGGACTCTTTCACCCGGAGTTGATAGTACCCTGATCTCAAATCAATTTTCGAGAATACTGCGGCTCCCTGCAACTGATCAAATAAATCATCTATACGAGGCAAAGGGTACTTGTTCTTGATAGTCACTTTGTTCATCTCACGTTCGTCGATGCATAAACATAGTGAACCATCCTTCTTCCTTACAAAAAGAACAGGCGCGCCCCAAGGCGAAGCGCTCGGTCTGATGTACCCCTTCTCCAATAGTTCTCTCAATTTACTCTTTAATTCTTGCATCTCGGAAGGTGCCATCCGATACGGTGCCTTATAGATCGGAGCCGCATCAGGCTTTACATCCACAAAAAATTCCATCTCTCGATCTGGCGGTAATCCCGGGAAGTCGTCCGAAAAAACATCGGAATATTCATTAACAACTGGAATCGAAGAGAAATCTACTTTATTCCCTTCCGTCTTCAAAGCGTAACACCAATAGCTTGCGCAACCTTTATTCAAAAGTTTTACGGCCTTGATGGAACTGGTAAGCAACTTAGGTTGTCCCGACTTACGTCCCAAAAATAAGTACTCAGATCCGTCTTCAGTCATCATAGTGATAGCCTTAGTACGGTAGTTCATAATCGCTCGGTGATCGTCAAGCCAATCCTCGCCGAGGATCACATCCTCGCCTTCCATATCAACCACAATCAAATTCGATAACCAATCTATACCGACTATATTCACCGGAAAGTCTCTAATCTCCCGGTTCCCCATAATTCTATCCCTGCTAGGTAGTTTCACAATGAAAGGATCGCAAGCAGTCATACAAGTTATATTCAAACGGCGTACACACTCCAAGGAGATGAAAGAATGTGTAGCACCCGTAACAAAAAGTACACGAACTGGATGAGATAGGATATGAATGGTACCTGAGGCCACCGCCGCATCGGGTTCATCTGCTAGACGCATCTCATAGACTCGTGGGTGTGCCAACCGATGCTAGAATCTCCCCTTCTAGCGTTCTGACTCCGTCCCCGGCCTCTGCCGTAACTCTGCTGCGATTGTCCAACTGGTTGCCATTGATTCAGACTCTGATCGAAAGGCGCTGGGGCGGAAGCCCAAGTGTCCACAGTGTGATATTGCTCTGGGCAATAAGCTGCCCTATGTCCCATCTGTCCACAAGTGTGACACTTCAGTGGAGGGAAGTTGCACTCCAGATTAACGTGGCCTGGGCGACCACAATTAAAACAAGTTACCAGGCGTGTTGAGGTGCCCAGAGCAGAACGAAAACTCCTCTTTCCTCTAGCAGAACGTGACGACTGCCTGGTGGAATGGTTAGTCGCCTGAGGTCTCTGGAAGTTGCCGCCCTTAAAGCCAGAAAAACTTCCCACGATCTTCTGCTTCTTCGGTTCTTCGGTGGTATCATTGTCGGGGCTTAACATGTCATGGGCCAAAGCCTTGTCCTGATATTCCTTCAAAGTGGTGCAAGCAAACCCAGCCATGTACCGCCGTAAATCCATATTAATCCGCATATCAAAGTAATGGCTCTTGTCACGCTCGTCTCACACTTGATTCTTCATGTGGATCAACTGTTGGTTGTACTCCACTATCGCCTGCGAAACTGTAATGTTCTGCGGCTTAGCCTCAAAAAAGGCTTGGATTCTGCCTTCTTGCACTGGCCAAGGACAAAACTCGGCCTCCAGTAGCTCTTTAAACTCTCCCCACGTAGCAACATGATCTTGTGGCTTGATAACTTTCCACCATGTTGCGGCTTCCTTGGTAAGGAAGTACTGAGCAATCGGTACCTTCCTCGCTTCCGGACAATCAACCGCTTCGAAGACTTTCTCTAACTCTGCTAGCCAATCCTCCTAACCTAACGGGCCTGTAGCACCGCTGAAGTGCGGAGGGTGCATACGGATCACATTCTGAAGCAAGGCATCCGTTGTTGGGTTCGGATTGTTCAACTAAACGGCTTGGGCCAAGATGGTCATCTGGTTGGCTAATTGTTCAAGGACATTCGCAACTCCAACATCTGCATTGTTCCCTTGGCCAGTCGATTGGTCATGCTGACTTTTGGTGTTAGGATGCACCGAGTTAGATAAGCTGGGGGTGGTCGACCCCGCAACGAAACTGAGCGAAACGGCCGCGCCACGTCCTCGTCCGGGTCCACGACCACGGCCTCGTCCCTATCCCATACCAGCAGACATTCTTAAGAATATACAAGTCACGTAAGTACAATTCAATCACACGTCATCGAAGTAACCGATTCCCAAAAATATCAAATCAGAGGCAAAGCGATTAAGGAAACACCAGAAGAGTAAGATGTCTTACAAGTACCGGTCGCACTGTGATGATGGCAAAGTAGTGATACCGTAGACAAACGATGACTCAATCGACCCAAAAGACCGACAGCCTAGGTATCCATAAACTTAAGCTCTGATACCATATTCTGTAACACCCCTAAGTTATTCAGGGTATATTACAGCGCTGTGAGCCCCACCGTGGGACCCACAAGGCTATTCTTGCGCGGAACTATAAAATTTGACCGAGAAGGTCCAAGTACAATGTAATGGAATACAATCAAAATGGTATCCAAAACCATATCCAATACATCCGAATACAATACATCACAAATCAATACCGCGGCAACACAGGCCGGAACATCAAGGAAATTGAAAACCGTACACGAGTACTCAAAAATAATTCCAATACAACAACACTGAATGGAGGAAACACAAAGTATAATCGTAGACAAGACATAGTATCACACTTGCCCATCATCTTCATGCCGATCCGTTACATGCCTATCCGCTCTCCTAGAACCTGAAATACATGAAAAGTATTTCACCCATAAAGGGGTTAGCCGTCGAATAGCTAGTGCAAGTATATCGAATATGAAATGAAATACTCCTCGACAATAAAGTAAATGTAATCATCATCTCACCAATTCAAGACTAGAATTCCGGAATAACTATAGTATCACATCAATACCTACATGATTAACCGTGGAACCGCACCAGAGGCTACGGAACCCTCAAAGGACCCATCGGTCCGTCCCAGAGTGGTTAACCCAAAATATCCACGGAATCGCACCAGAGGCTACGAAACCCTCAGAGGACCTGTAGGACCGTCCCAGAGTGGATATAAACAATCATGCCAATCATATATCTTACTTTCAAAGTCGAGAACGTACAATCATAAACATATACTTGCCTTTGAGACATCGAGAAATCGGAAGCAATAGAGTATAAGTTTGGTAGATCCAAGAATGCACTTCCGGAACCTAAATGATTCACAAGGAATACGATAATAAATAATCCATACTCAAGTCACACGAAGAAACTCTCGAAACCCACCTACGATTCATGAAACTACAAGGGTAAACATCTAGAGGTTGGAAAATCATCCAAACCCTCTCACGTATGAACAAGGTACAAAACAATCTATATAATCATAAGGGAAACATAGGTACGGGGTAGATACATCATAATCTCAAGGTTCTCAAGCTCCAAAATGGATAAATCGGACGAATCTAAGAAAATCCCTAAAATTCCCAAAACTATGGTTCTAAGGGTTTTTACCTTGATTTGGAGGATGGAAATGTATTAAATGTTGTGAAATCTTTGTTATCCAACTCAAGATGATGATTGTTGAATAAGGACCGCCTCAAATCGCCCCTAATCGCCTCTCCCGATCTCTCCCGATCGGAATAAGTGAAAATGATGAGAAATGACAAGTGCAGGGGTTGACTGTCCCCTTATAGACTGCGTTAGCTTAGCGTGCGCTAAGCTTAAAGGTTAGCGTGCGCTAATGGGGTCATCTGGTAGTCCAGTGGCTACTGACATGCGATGTTAGTGCGCGCTACCACGCCTTAGTGTGCGCTAACTGGTGTCCAGACAAAGTCCTAGTTCACTGTCTCACTCCACTAGCGTGCGTTACTAAAAGGCACTAGCGCACACTACGCGACACTTATAGCGTGCGCTAGCCGCTGCCTAGCGTACGCTACCTGATAGTCTAGAAAGTATGAATACCTTACTGCCTATGCCGACCCAGCTCGTTAGCATGTGCTATGGACGATGTTAGTACATGCTACTGAACATGAATAGCGTGCGCTTGCGAACTCCTAGCGTGCGCTAACTGCTAGTCCAGAGGGCAGAATTAGCTACTGCCTCTGCCATGCCCCGAACGTTAGCGTGCGCTAAGGCTCAAAGCTAGCATGCGCTACTAAAGTAGAATTAGCGTGCATTAGCCTAGGCTTAGCGTGCGTTATCTCCCTGACCCAGAACACTGCCGAAAGGTCCAAACAACACGATCATGATCCAACAAGGTACGAAACTCTAAATCAACATCGACAACATCTCAAAGTGTTTATAGAGCGACAAAAGAGGAAAAACAGAAAGGTCAAACAATCAATAAAAAGTACGGGTATTACATTCTCCCGAAACTTAAGAAATAAAAAGCTCGGGGAATTCTGATCGCATCTTCTCTTCCGTCTCCCAAGTCGCCTCCTCAACTCCATGTCTCGACCATCGCACTTTAACCAATGGGATGGCTTTGTGCTGAAGTTGCTTCTCACGACGTTCAAGGATCTTCACCGGCCTCTCCAGGAAAGTAACATCCTCGGCTACATCAATCTCACCATAGTCGATAACATGACTAGGATCCGGTACATACTTTCTCAACTGAGACATATGAAAAACACTATGGATGTGACTCAAAGCTGGAGGCAACGCCAATCGATAAGCTAAATCTCCAACTCTGTCCAAAATTTCAAAAGATCCGATATACCTCAGACTAGGTTCCCCTTTTTTCCCGAAGCGAAAACCCCCTCTGGTCGGCGACACCTTGAGTAGAACATGGTCTCCCACTTCGAACTCCAAAGGTTGACGAAGAGTATCGGCATAAGATTTCTGACGGATCTGGGCTGTCAACAACCGATCCCGGATAATAGAAATCCTTTCCTTAGTCTTCATCAACATATCCGATTCCATTCCGACAAGCTCCGAAGCCTCGTCCCAACATAATGGCGACCTACACCGCCTACCATAAAATGCCTCGAATGGTGCCATTTTGATCGACGCATGCGAACTATTATTGTAGGCCAACTCGATCAACGACAAGTGAAGTTCCCAATCATTACTCCAGTCTAAGGCACAAGCCCGCAACATATCCTCCAACGCCTCAATCGTCCGTTCTGTCTGACCGTCTGACTGAGGATGAAAAGACGTGCTCAATTTTAACTCAATGCCCAAGGCCTGATGAACGGCCTGCCAAAAATGCGATACGAAATGACCATGTCGATCGAAAACAATGGTCTTAGGGGCACCATGCAATCTCACAATCTCGGCTATAAAAGTGCGAGCCGATCTCTCCGGTCCCCAAGTATCCTTAATACCTAGGAAGTGTGCAGACTTGGTCAACTGATCGACGATTACCCAAATCATATTCATTCCAGCTCTCTAGTTCTCGGCATCCCAGTGATAAAATCCATAGAGAAATCTTCTCACTTCCACTCGGGAATGGGAAGAAGCTTCAACAACCCCGCTGGTCGTTGATGTTCAATTTTGACTTGTTGACACGTCAAGCACCGTAGTACAAACTCAGTGACATATTTCTTCATATTATTACGCCAAAAATTTCGCTTCAAGTCCTTGTACATCTTACATGTTCCGGGGTGGATTGAGTAAGGCGTAGCATGAGCTTCTCAGAGAATTCTTTGCCTCAACTCTAGATTATTCGGAACACTAAGCCTGCCCTGAAATCTCAGAGTACTGTCCTCATCGACTATAAAACCAGGGGCTTTTCCCTTAATCACATCTTCCTTCAGTTGAGAGATCATCGGGTCACTCCACTGTTTCCCTTTGATGTCGTCAACCAAGGACGAAGTAATCTCAAAAGTGCACAACTGTCCTTGTACTCTTTGAAGAAAAACTTCTATTCCTTGTTCGATTAAATCCTGACGAATCTTCATCTGAGCTGTAAGAACCTCGAGCATCTGAAGCGATGCCGAATTGCGGATTAAAGCGTCCACGACGACATTGGCCTTTCCCGGGTGGTAAAGAATTTCCAAATCGTAATCCTTGATCAATTCCAACCAACGTCTCTGTCTCATATTCAGCTCTTTCTGACTAAAAATATACTTTAAACTCTTGTGATCGGTATAAATCCGACATGGAGAGCCATATAAATAATGCCGCCAAATCTTAAGAGCGAAGACAATTGTGGCCAACTCCAAATCATGAGTAGGATAGTTCATCTCATACGACTTCAACTATCGTGACGCAAAAGCTATCGTCTTATCATGGTGCATAAGCACACATCCAAGACCTTGTCCCGAAGCATCGCTATAAACTGCAAATCCTTCACTACCCTGAGGTAAAGCTAGAATCGGCGCTGAGGTCAAACGTATCTTCAGGTCATCGAAGCTCTGCTATCTCTCAGTCGTCCAAACAAACTTTTCTTTCTTCTGGAGTAATTTCGTAAGTGGCTGAGCGAGTTTCGAGAACCCCTCGATGAACCGACGGTAATAGCCAGCAAGACCCAAAAAGCTACGAACTTCTTTAACATTTTTAGGAGGTGCACAATCTAGCACTGCCACAATCTTCTGTGGGTCTACACGAACCCCTTCGGCTGAAATCACATGACCGAGAAACATAACATCTTCCAACCAGAACTCACATTTCGAGAATTTTGCATAGAGGTGCTCGACTTTCAAAACATCTAGTATCAAACACAAGTGTCGGGCATGTTCCTCCTTATCTCCAGAATAAATCAAGATGTCGTCGAAATAGACGACCACATATCTGTCCAAGTATTCGATAAATATCTTGTTCATTAGTTGCATGAACACTGCCGGTGCATTGGTCAATCCAAAAGGCATTAGTCTATACGAGGCAAAGGGTACTTGTTCTTGATGGTCACTTTGTTCAGCTCACGGTAGTCGATGCATAAACATAGTGAATCATCCTTCTTGCTTACAAAAAGAACAGGCCCGCCCCAAGGCGAAGCGCTCGGTCTGATGTACTCCTTCTCCAATAGTTCTCCCAATTGACTCTTTAATTCTTACATCTCGGAAGGTGCCATCCAATACGACCCCCTAGAGATCGGAGCCGCGTCAGGCTTTAAGTCCACAGAAAATTCTCTCTCTCGTCCGGAAAAACGTCGGAATATTCATTAACAACCGGAATCGAAGAGATAACGATTTTGTTCCCTTCCGTCTTCAAAGCATAACACCAATAGCCCGCGAGAACCTTTATTCAGAAGTTTTACGGCCTTCATTGTAACACCCCCAGGATCAAAACCGAGAATATTACACGCCGCAGACCCTCTCCGTGAGGATCCACCAGGCTAGACATCGAAATAACACATTACCTTACATACCTACGTAACCAAGTAACGAACCAATAGACAGATTTGGTCTTTTATCACTAACATATAAATCAAAGTATACATTTCTATCTCGACTCATACCCATGCAAGGGTAAAATACACTCATAAACAAAAAGTACGACAGCGGAAAAGACCATACAATGAACTGCGACTGACTGAACCCAAAACTGGTCTTCATGTGATTAGTATCATTGTCTTCCATCATCCTTCGCATCGATCCTGTGTTTTGCTCCCAAAACTGCATGTACCTGGATGCAGAACAAACATACACCCCCCCCCCCCCCCGAATACTTCGGGGGTTAGCAAAACTCCACTGTTTTGCTAGTACAAGTATAAAGTGCAAATGCGAGCCATACACAACACATTCCGAGAATAGAACGAAAGACTTCCCGAGATATTTCATTTAGTTAAAATAGTTCAAGTCTTGAAAGTAGAAACAAAACAAGTAAGCACTTTGAAAATACTTCCAAATCTCGGGAGTTTTGAAAACATTTGAAATTGAAAAGTTCTTAATTGCTCGAAAGCCACTTAGGGTCACAGCCCCAAAGTTCAATTCCCAAAATGCAAATCCGTTAACAAAACACGAAGTCCACGACCCAACCATTCCGGTCACAAAACACAGGCTCCACGACCCGATCGTCCACTTCAATTCACTTACAAGGACACATTACACATAATACATTATTCTTATGCCATTCTAGCCAAACACCAAGACTCAATATATAATATCTCTAGACCCCGAGCACCAAGTATTGTGCTACTCCGAACATATCACAATTAATCATCAGTACAAACGCTCTGGAAATTCTCGCGCAAGACCACTCGGCCAAGTCTCTGTGCGCCCCGTCGAGCGACCCCAGGTGAGAATGCCCACTAGAAAGTAACCCTTGCGACTCGGTCCAGCCGCTAAGCCACCAGGCCCCCTTGTGACCCCTTCGAGTCAACCCCGAGTGAGAGTACCCGAGAACAACCTCATAACTCTCATCAGTTCACATTCCAAAATCACAATCCTCAATAGTCAAATCACAATATATATAGTCGAGGTATTTTGCTAGAATGGTCAAATTATCCAACACATACTCACAACCCAGAACTAATACAGTCAACAAGGAAACACACCATCCCAACAGCACCGAACGGCACAACCAATATCACACAAGCTCACATATTCACACACAACCGCATGTCTCAACGCACACATTCTAACAAAAGAATTGAACTCCAAATTTACCGACGACATAATCGTACATAGTGGCATCAAACGAAAGTAATGCAATCCTATACTCAAAACTAGCACACATATTCAATTGAGCACATTAATTCACGGAACACACGAGTCATCTTTTCAGAAAACCATAATTGTAAATATACCGATTCTTTTGAAAATTGGTTGTATTCATTTATCACATATCATCGATTTACCAACCATTATATCCACAAAACACGTAATGTATGGGCAAGATACTTGCCTCGAAACAGCCCCGAAAACCGATAAGTGCGGCTCGCCCGAAACAACCCCGAAAACCGACCACCTTCACGAGAAATCAATAACAACACAATCACTACGAGAATAACACCGCTACGAATCAACAACATTAAATGAAATCCCAATCGACAATAAGGAAACTACAAGGGTTCAAGGGTTTGTTCCAAGAAAGACAAAATCATGTTCCGGGTGAAACGAAATCGATAAACGAGTTTCTAATCCGTAGATTACAACCAATACAACAAGACTTATATGACCAATTCATCATAATCGTCCTAGAATTGAAATCAAAAGGAAAACCCCAAAATAGTTGAAAAATGATTTTTTCGAAGAATTACCTCAATCCGACGAAGAACAATGGATTAGATGATGTTACACATGATCAAGACTTCAACAATATGATGATAATCTACTCAGGGATTGAAATCCCCACAAAATTGCCCAAAACTGAGAGAGAGAAGTGAAAACGGGTTGAAAAACGCGACTGTCCTATTTACACACCTGGACAAAACGGCTCAGAACACGGCCCAAATTAGCGACGTGTTTACCGCCGTGTTTCGGGTCAGTGCACGACCTAACCGACACGGCGCAGTACCCGGCGCAAGACACTTGTGCGAGTGTCTCGGTCGTGTCCGACATGGCGCATAACCCGGTGCTCGGCAACTCCATTCGGCAAACGGCGCAAGACACGACGCTCGGCAACGCCGTTTCTACTGTCGTGTCGTACAGGCTCGGCCAGCAAAACCTCCGGTTGCATAACGATTCCGACACAATCCGAAACTTACGATAGAACCACAACAACTATCCGGAAGAAGACGAATAATAATGAAATACGACATGCGATTAGCTCGACTTACGCAAGGATAAGACGTTCCCGACGAACACCACGACACGATACATCGTGCCGTACCCAACATAGGGGAAAATCTCAAGAAATCTCCAATAGAACAAAATGACCGACGCAACTGACAAAAATTAAAAAATAACCGGAACCGAGAATCTCGAGTATTACATTCTACCCTACTAAAAATAAGTTTCGTCCTGAAACTTAAAACAAGAGCAAGGCGATTCTAGATAACACACGTTATCTGATATTTACAACGCACAAGAGCTCCATGAAGTACAGAGCTACTGCGGTCCGATTCAATACGCAAGAATGTTTACAAAAAGCAACGAACATGAACCACTACGATTGATAAATCTGAGCAGTACAACAACCAAAACACAAGTCCAACATTGAACAAGAATGTAATTCCAATAACCTCAGATGTTTGGAAGATCACATACGAAGATAATTTCCCAACACTTGTGGAAATTTCGAAGTGGCCCCGATGTTCAACAATCACGATTTTGAGATCAAACAATAATGATTGGACAACGATGAGTGAATAGCAATGATCGAACAACAACTATAAATTCTAAAGTTCACATCTCAAATCAAGACATCAATAAACTTATAGGAATCACGAGGTGTTAATTTCGCACACGGTTCACAGGAAATCGATCCGAACTTGGAAAGATCACAACGATATACAGATCAATTTGGGATAATATCAGAACTCGCTCGAATGACAAAGGTGAAAAACAACACAAGGTCAGAAGTATCAACTAACACAATCTAGTCGATATGGTCGAATGAAACGGAAGCGAAAAAATATGGGTATTGCATCATATCACCTTTAAAAGAGGTTTCTTCCCCAAAACCTAAACAACGAGAACGAAGTGCTGGAATAGCAACCTTCCCGGCTATATCCTCTTGGTCCCGCATCTGATCTCCATGACCAACTGTATCGCGGTCATGACCGCGTCCTCTGTCTCTCGGCATATGAAACGGATTCTCACTCGATACGATGGCACAACTTCGCAAAAATAAATGCTAAAGTACCAACTCAGCACACCATATCCATTTGAGAATCCTTGGATTTGTATGCTATTCCAAATAAAATTTTAAAAGTATTTTTGGTACTTCGGGTTGCTTCATCAAAACTTGTAAACAACAGACTTTAACCGTCTCATTTTGAAATCATTTGCAAAACAATATTTTCTGTGCAACCGGCATTGTCAAAACCACCATGCCACTACACACCAGCATCACCGTTAATAACAAACAAGGTAACCACACAAGGTCATCAAACCATTCGTACATACTTTAATCAATATAGGAAACTTTCCCAAATCCGAGTTTGAAGTTTACATCGAGTGAGATTTTTCATCTTTCACTATATATTTTTGAAAATAAAAATCGTATTGGTTTCTGAAATAAAATATTGTTATGGTGTGAAAGATTTTTGAAAATCATGTACTCGAATTATTTGAAAATACAACGATACGTTAAACTCATTCTCGAAAATCCCCCAACACTACATGAAAATCAACGACGGTAACATTTTAAAAAATGTCTACATGTACTTTAAAACAACTCTTTCAAATACCGTCGAGGTTTTATTTGAGAATCCGAGGCCGGCTCGCCAATTCCAAATAAAGTACACACAGAGCCGCCGATTAATCGAACCGTCGAAACTTTATGAAATTTTCAGGAAAGCGTTCTCGAACACACACACAACAGACATAATTTAAACATAATCAATTATCACCTAGCACTACAAAAAGTCCTAACACATATTCCCAGACAACAGTTGTCATCACTAGACAACACACATAGAATACAGTCGCAGATAATTGACTGCAAAACATAGACCTGACGGCGAAAAATGTGGTTCCATAGCCTCTGCCCAGGCTGATTAGCGCGCGTTACAACAAAGATTCACGTGCGCTAAACATGCCATGTTAGCGAGCGTTAGCCTCGTACTAAGCCTGCGCTAACTTCTCTAATCAACAACATGATTGCAAACATATACAAGGCAATACTAGAATCGAAGGTTACAAATAAGCAACAACATACGAGTCTGAATGCCATCGATTCACATAATTACAACATCGCACAAGCAACCATCAAAAGACAATCATCATTTAAAACCGAAATTTCTCCTGTCAGCATGGAGGGTTATCTCAATGTGCACATACCAAATGACTCGGTGTTCACACTACCATCTTAATCATAAAACTGGGCAACATTGCCCAAACGACGATAACATCATCAATACACATCTTCTGACTAACATTCATAAAATCGAAAAGTTACAAATGAGAGTCGCGTCTTGAGTATATTTTGTAGACCTCATTTGAGTTTAAAACTCGTGTTTTGAAAACTTATAGTACACAATAGAAAAGAATTATCCATAATTCGAGTTTTCAGAACTTTCAGCCTTGAGGTCAACATACGAAATCAAACTTTTTCCTCCCTTGGAGGACATTTTAAAAAATTTACTTGACTCCCCGAAAGCATTCGAAAACTTAAAATTCCAAGGTTGTTACTCTTGCAAGAAAAACAGTTTATACGAAGATACATTCAGCAATATCATTCTTCATTCTAGCACAAGACGGGAATCAACAAATATATGCCATATAATCATAAATCACATTTTAACTGTACCCCAAAATACTGAATCACACAACTAGGTCATGCAGCTCGAGGCACAACATGTAGTAGGGAGACTTACATCCACAAATCGCACGAAGATGATGGCTGCACCATGATACTAATCATGACCGACATCCTAGACGACGCGTCGCGACACGACATCAGTCAGACACAATCTGACAGGACAAGACCCAACATTACACGACTGGACCCGACGTCCTAGGTTTCTACAACCGAAGCTCCGATACCATAAATGTAACACCCCCAGAATCAAATCGAGAATATTACACGCCGTAGACCCTCTCCGTGAGGATCCACTAGGCTAGACATCGAAACAACACATTACCTTACATACCGACATAACAAAGTGACGAACCAATAGACCGATTTGGTCTTTTATCACTAACATACAAATAAAAGTATACATATCTCGACTCATACCCATGAAAGGGTAAAATACACTCATAAACAAAAAAGTACGACAGTGGAAAAGACCATACAACGGACTGTGACTGACTGCACCCAAAACTGGTCTTCATGTGATTAGTATCATTGTCTTCCATCATCCTTCGCACCGATCCTGTGTTTTGCTCCCAAAACCTGCATGTACCTGGATGCAGAACAAACATCCACCCCCCGAATAATTCGGGGGTTAGCAAAACTCCACTATTTTTCTAGTACAGGTATAAAGTGCAAATACGAGCCATACACAACACATTTCAAGAATACAACGAAAGACTTCCCGAGATATTTCATTTAGTTAAAATAGTTCAAGTCTTGAAAGTAGAAACAAAACAAGTAAGCACTTTGAAAATACTTCCAAATCTCGGGAGTTTTGAAAACACTTGAAATTGAAAAGTTCTTAATTGCTCGAAATCCACTTAGGGTCACAGCCCCAAAGGTCATTTCCCAAAATGCAAATCCCTTAACAAAACAAGGAGTCCATGACCCAACCATTCCGGTCACAAAACACAGGGTCCACAACCCGATCGTCCACTTCAATTCGCTTACAAGGACACATTACACATAATACATTATTCTTATCCCATTCTAGCCAAACACCAAGACTCAATATATAATGTCTCTCGACCCCCAGCACCAAGCATTGTGATACTCCGGACATATCACAATTAATCATCAGTACAAACGCTCTGGAAATTCTCGCGCAAGACCACTCGGCTAAGTCCCTGTGCTCCCCGTCGAGCGACCCCAGGTGAGAATGCCCACTCGAAAGTAACCCTCGTGACCCGGTCCAGCCGCTAAGCCACCAGGTCCCCGTGTGACCCCGTCGAGTCAACCCCGATTGAGAGTACCCGAGAACAACCTAGAAACTCTCATCAGTTCACATTCCAAAACTACAATCCTCAAGAGTCAAATCACAATATATATAGTCGAGGTATTTTGCTAGAATGGTCAAATTATCCAACACATACTCACAACCCAGAACTAATACAGTCAACAAGGAAAAACACCATCTAAACAGCACCGAACGGCACAACCAATATCACACAAGCTCACATATTCACACACAACCGCATGTCTCAATGCACACATCCTAACAAAAGGATTGAACTCCAAATTTACCGACGACATAATCATACATAGTGGCATCACACGAAAGTAAGGCAATCATATACTCAACACTAGCACACATATTCAATTGAGCACATTATTTCATGGAACACACGAGTCATCTTTTAAGGAAACCATAATTGTAAATATACCGATTCTTTTGAAAATTGGTTATATTCATTTATCACATATCGTCAATTTACCAACCATTATATCCACAAAACACGTAATGTATGGGCAAGATACTTGCCTCGAAATCAATTTGTGAATACTCCGACGAATGCGGCTCAGCCGAAACAGCCCCGAAAACCGACCACCTTCGCGAGAAATCAATAACAACACAATCACTATGAGAATAACACCGCTACGAATCACCAACATTAAACAAAATCCCAATCGACACTAAGGAAACTACAAGGGTTCAAGGGTTTGTTCCAAGAAAGAAAAAATCATGTTCCGGGTGAAACGAAATCGATAAACGAGTATCTAATCCGTAGATTACAACCAATACAACAAGAATTATATGACCAATTCATCATAATCGTCCCAGAATTGAAATCAAAAGAAAAACCCCCAAAATAGTTGAAAATGGATTTTTTCGAAGAATTACCTCAATCCGACGAAGAACAATGGATTAGATGATGTTACACATGATCAAGACTTCAACAATATGATGATAATCTACTCAGGGATTGAAATCCCCATCAAATCGCCCAAAATCCGAGAGAGAGAGAGAAGTGAATATGGGCTAAAAAACGCGACTGTCCTATTTACACACCTGGACAAAACGGCTCAAAACATGACCCAAATTAGTGTCGCGTTTACCGCCGTGTTGCGGGTCAGTGCGCGACCTGACCGACACGGCGCAGCACCCGGCGCAAGACACTTGCGCGAGTGTCTCGACCGTGTCCGACACGGCGCATCACCCAGCACTCTGCAATGCCGTTCGGAAAATGGCCCAAGACACGGCGCTCGGCAGCGCTGTTTCTACTGCCATGTCATATAGGCTCGGCCAGCAATACCTCCGGTTGAAAAATGATTCTGACACAATCCGAAACTTACGATAGAACCACAACAACTATCCGGAAGAAGACGAATAATAATGAAATACGACATGAGATTAGCTCGACTTACGCAATGATAAGTCATACCCGACGAACACCACGACACGATACATCGTGCCGTACCCAACATAGGGGAAAATCTCAAGAAATCGCCAATAGAACAAAATGACCGGAGCAACCGAAAAATATTCAGAAATAACTGGAACCGAGAATCTCGAGTATTACATTCATGGCACTGATAAGGAACCTAGGTTGGCCCGACTTACGTCCCAAAAATGAGTACTCGGATCCGTCTTTAGTCATCATAGAGATAACCTTAATATGGTAGTTTATAATCACTTGGTGACCGTAAAGCCAATCCTCGCTGAGTATCACATCATCCCCTTCCATATCATCCACAATCAAATTCGAAAACCAATCTATACCGGCTATATTCACCGAAAAGTCTCTAATCTCCCGGTTCTCCACGATTCTATCCCCGCTAGGTAGTTTCACAATGAAAGGATCTCATGTAATATCCGACGGAAGTTCTTACTTACTGTTGTATCATTCGGGTAATTCAATACTGTTGTAGTCTTGTTGCATTTGTGTAATGTTTATTGATGTTGGAATATATCATAAATAGTCATAATAATAACGACCACTCGCACTATGATTGAATTCTCAACGTTGTATAGATAAGTACATTTTTGAGCTACTAAACCTGAGTCTAACGTACGCTAATCCTTAGGCATAACGTATGTTATTTTAAGTCCTTTACGTACGTAAAGAGATACTTGTTACGTACGTAACCAGTGTAATCGTATCCGATCTCAACTTTCGGCGTGTGGGGCCGGACAGGATTCGAATATCTGATCTTTTGGAGGCAACCTAGTTGACCTACATTACGTACGTAATGCTTCAAGAGGTAACGTATGTAATGATGTTCGTATTTCAGTCCAGTAGCCTCTGGACTTGGCTTAGGTACGTAACACTTTTCGTGTAGCGTACGTAAAGCTGTTAACGTACGTTATTCTCTTGTGATAACGTACGTAACGAACTGTGCTGTTATAAAAAGACAACTTGTGTCTTTCATTTTGCACGACCAAACTCTGATTTTTCACCAATATAATCATCCCCCTGCATCCCTAGATCAAAATTACCTTCTTCCAACTTGTGTTTGAGCTTTACATTTTGATTTTGGAGCTTGTTGATTGGGAGTTGGAGTCATTCTTGAAGCTTAGATTGTGTTCCTGTGGTTTTGGTGTATTGTTCTTCAATTCTGAAGGTATGTTATACAATTTAACCCTATAATCTCGTAATTATAATGATAGTGATTAAGTATACTCCACCTAGTGATGAATTAATCAAGCTAAACATGTTTATAGTTAAGCTTCCAACAAACTTAATGATGAATATGATGATTAAGGGTTTTGTAATAATGTGTTCTTAGTGTTTTAAATGGTGATGATCATATTTAGTTAAACCAAACTCTTATTCCTGGACTAATAACACCATTGGAATAATAATAGTCCTTGTTTCATTATAATGTAAATAACTTGTTGGAATAATTACCATAAAATGTTTTAAGAAACCCTTGTTGATCATTAGAAGAATGAAATGACCTTCTTGAACCTAAGCTAAGTGAATTCAGAGGAATAATATTTGAACCTCCAAGTTAATTAGAAGATTATAAGGATGGTGTTAAACTTGAGGTAGTCTTCATGATCATAATACGGATTTGTAACTAGTTAACTCAACATAAGTAATTGATTGAAGTGCAGATTTTACTTTTAATCAATTGAGATGTTCTTGATAAGTTTAAAGGATAGGAGATTATTGTTTAACACATTTTGGATCAATTCTTAATCCAGCAAACATTTGGTAAACATCTTGTAATCAATTGTAAGAATGGTACTGAATAAGGTTCTTGGAGTAACACTTCAACATCTTAAAAAGTTGAACTACTCAAATGAGAATTAGGATGTTGTCTCGTTGAAGTTTGGTATAGATGATCATATGAACGTATTATTGAGTAAAATATACTTCATTCAAGGTTGATTGTCCGAGTAACCGATTTTGAATCAAGGGCCGGCTGTTCGTTCGACAAAGAAGGACTACACTCGCCTCCGTATTGAGGTAAGTTATCTTGCTTGGTTATAATGATGTGTGGATTCTTATGATGACTATGCCTTTCGTGTATATGAAACACTTATAAACTGGTGTCTTGTGATTTGAGGCTGTTCTTAATGATGTCCCGTTTTCATCGTGGGATTGTATTCCCAAGTTCGTCACTTTCGGACCCTTGATATTGTTGATCTTGTTGTCATTTCAGTGAGTCCTCGATCCTTAATCGGATTTGTGAATTATTGAATTCGTTGTCATGTTGCATCGTGACATATCCGGAGTCATATCTACGTTCCGATTGGATATTGTGTAGGATTTTTAGCCGGGCACATATAAAGTCATGCGTGAATATTTTCCGTGAAGGGCTGTGCACACGAGACGTAGTTCGTTGAGGCTAATTAGGTACATTGTCCCACGTATATCCTGGATTCCATATACGGGGTGGACATGTGCACTGACACATATTCGGATCGGGCATACTGTGATGTCCCTCTTGAGCCGTACTATCTTAGTCGTTCATAGTCCATTTATATACTTGGATGTGTTCGACGTTTTGTGACTGAGCGTTCATATGCCCGGGGGGTATGTTCGTTAGTCGGGGCGTTATTCTTGAAATCTTATATACGTGAATTGTATAATATCTTGAGAATCATTTATCATGTATATCTGACCCTGTGTTGGGCGAAATACTTGTGTTGTGTTTTAGGTCGAGGAAAAGGCAAGGCACGGGAAGATCAAGGCGATGACGAAGGGTTCGAAGGATACTAGTTCGGGGGGCCCAAGTCTTTCGTGTCCGGTCATGTTCGTACCGTGTAATGTTATCTTTCCGCTTTATTTTAAGTATGAACAAATGTATTGTTAATTAAGGTATATTTCATCTCCATATGGATTATACTTATATTTTTGGATCCTGTGTGTAATAAGGTCGTAGGCCATACTGCTGTAAACTCCAAATCGGAGTAAGTAATATGTTTTGTGGTTCGGTATCACATGTATTGTGTATTTAATCTGTACTTTGGGTATCGCCTGGTGGATCCCAGTGTGGGGTCCATGGCACTGTAATGGCCGCCTTATCGGGGTGTTACAAACAGTCATACAAGTTATATTCAAACGGCGTACACACTCCAAGGATATGAAAGAATATGTAGCACCCGTATCAAAAAGTACACGAATTGGATGAGATAGGATACGAATGGTACCTGAGGCCACCGCCGCATCGGGTTCTTCTGCTCGACGCATCTCATAGACTCGTGGGTGTTCCGAACCGATGCTAGAATCTCCCCCTCTAGCGTTCTGCCTCCGTCCCCGGCCTCTGCCGTAACTCTGTTACGATTGTCCAACTGATTGTCGTTGATTCAGACTCCGATCTAAAGGCGCTGGGGCGGAAGCCCGAGTGTCCATAGTGTGATCTTGCTCGGGGCAATAACTATCATTTCAGATATGCAAAAGGTAAGATTCTGTCTTTTTCCACCCATTTTTTGTCATATTTATTTGTTTATTGTGATTAATTCAGTTCTTCCTCACTTTAGGGGTTGGATAGTGCTGCGAAGGAGTTTTTGCCAGCAGTAGAGCATATGATGTGTGCTAGACATATCTATGCAGCTTGGGCTAAGAAGTGGAGAGGTGAAGAAAGAAAGATTGCAATCTGGAACTGTACAAGGAGTACATTTGAGAGTAAGTTGAAGGCCAACATACAAGAGCTGAACTTGTTGGGAGATGGGATAGTTCAGGATTTTTTGGGGGTGTTTCTCCAAAACTTACTTTAGGGTAGATCCAAAGTGTGATGCTGTCGATAAAAACATGGCTGAGACTTTCAATGGTTGGATACTCGAGGCAAGGTGTAAGCCAATTATTAGCATGTTGGAGGAGATCAGAACTCAAGTGATGAGGAGGCTACATATTAAAAGAAGGTATTGCAAAACATGGATAACTCATGTTGGGCCAAGACCTATGTTCAAATTGGAGAAGAACAAGGAACTTTCCTATCAGTGTGACATGATTTGGAAGGGAGATGATGGGTATGAAGTCTCCAACATATATGACCCTTCCAATAGACATACAGTGCAACTTGATAAAATGAGATGCACTTGTAGGGAGTGGGATCTCACTGGAATCCCATGTCAGCATGCAATTTGTGCTATATACAGTGATTCAAATGAGCCACAAGATTTCATGTCTCACTGTTATACCGAAGGAACATATATGACGTCTTACCAGTTTATGCTGCAACCAGTGAAGGGTCAAAACTTATGGGTTGAAACTGGGAAGGAGGAAATTGCCCCACCACCACATAGAAAGCTACCTGGAAAACCTAAATTGTAGATAAGGAAGGACAAGAATGAGATAAAAAAGATTGGAAAATTGTCCAAGAAAGGTGTGAGAATGACGAGTAGCATCTGCAAAAATACAGGTCATAAATAAGGTGACATTATTTAACTTGTGTCTTGTTAGTGTTATATTTCCTACTTGGTTATATATTATATCACCTATTTTGAAGGGTGTGAAAGTTATTATGAGAAGAAAGAGAAAGGCATCAGAGGGAAATGAAGGGACAGACAGACATTTATGCCATCAAGTAAAAAAGGGAAGAGAAACCAGACTTTAAAACCACCTGCGGAAGATGCATCAATTATCCAAAAAGGCAAGGAGAAGAAAATAGGTAGATCAGGGGCACAGAAAATTCCAAGTGGTTATGGTTGTTTTGTGAATGAAGATACTGGAGAAGTAATATTAAATGTAAGCTTGCTTTTTTTTGGGTTTACAATTTAATAGATAATCATCAAAGCTATTATGTCTTGCATACTGATACAAGTTCTATGAGGTCATTATGGCCATAACGAAAGACTGCTACCTCGAAGCAACAAATGGCTGGTTCATCTCATCAACAGCCACCAAGAGATTTGAAATGGATGGGAAAAGCTGCATTGACTAGCAGACAGCTTCAGTCTGAGGCTGAGAGCAAGGCCAATACGATTATAAATCAAGCAAAAGGAAGGAGCTTGTAATAAGTCCACTGAAAAATGAACGTTTTGTGACATGATGTATTTAACTTTTGTCATATGATATTCACCTTTTGGACGTGTATGGAGTATTCTGATGTGCTATTTTGTAATTAATTTGATATAGAGTTTTTGGGGGAGGCTATTGTCCTTGCATTTTTGTTTTTCTTGCCTCAATTGACTTGCACTTATCGAAATAAGCATGAAAAAGGGGATAATTTCCTCACACAAACAAACCAAACAGCAAATCAAAGGTAGATTACTACATTAATATGGTTAAAGTATTTCCATCAATACTATAAGAGAATAATTGTCTTACATAATTATAAGAAGGCACTACAGAATTTAAGAACATAATCTAAGAGTAGCTCTTGAGATAGTTTTACAAAGCCCTGCCTAAACACACCAAATAACACCAAAATGATCACCAACAACATTAAAATGGTGCATCCACAACAACAAATCCATGCACCTCTTTGACTAAACCCATTATCGTCCCTTTTCCTTGAGATTTCAGCATCACTATGCCAGGATCCCACATTTTCTGTGGAGCTTGAACAATCCACCTCACTTCTGAGTGGATGTCGTAGTTGTGGTTCAGAATGGACATTGATAGTGGTAAACTTGTTGACGAATAAGGATTGCCAGTGGTGTGTGTAGTTCATAGAAAATGCGGAACAAGATCCGGATGATCGTTCTTGTGATATACATCACACCATATGAAGTGTTCGACATGTTTAGTGTTCAGTGGACATTTGTAGAAGTATCAACCAGGATTTTGAGTATGTGATCCTGCCTACTTGATAGCCATTCTTCCCTTATGGCACCAACATACGGGACGCCAAGTTATCTCCATAAGTATTTCCTCAACCTACGGCAATAGTAAAGATTTCAAATTAGTTTCATGCCAAGGTAGAAGAAGAAGAAGAAATATTACTTGTAAAGAAATGTAACCAAAACAAAGAGAAGATAGAACAAGAAGAAAGCAATCCTAAATCCAACGTGGGAAATGAAATCCAACCGGACGATTACACCTCGTCTTGCAATCCTAAATCCAGCATAATCAGGGCAAAACATTCAAAGTAGAAACTAATTAGGGCAAAACACCTCGGCCGGTTACACCTCGGACGATTACACCTCACTTTGCAATCCTAAATCCAACATGGAGCATTCATACTCAGGGCAAAACATTCAAATCTGGGTTAAAAATCTGAGCATTCAAACTAATTAAAAATTGAAATCTTTACATACCTGGTGGCTGGTCTTGCTATCCAATCGTATGATTGCACCTAAATCGGTCGATGCATTTTGCAGTTGGGGATTCAGCTGCAAAATGAATTAGGGTTACTGCGTTGATAATAGGGGTTGGAGTAAGATGTAGCAGTAATATATCTCACGAAAAAAAGAATTTTCCGACTTGTAAACTAATTAACAAAAATGTCAACGTTCAAGCAATTCCCGTCAACTTCCATCAGCCAGGGACCACGTGTATACATTTTTTAATAGTTTAGGTCCTTCTTAAAACAAAAAAATATTTCAGGGACCTGCTGAAACAAAGTGAATAGTTTAGGGACCTAAGGATGCATTTTGCCAAAAATTTACTTCCAAGTTATCGTTTCAAGGATCCATCCATAAAATCATCATCATCTGTTAGTCTGCACAAATATGTATGCTCTTCTAATACGCACTCAGTCCTAGTTGAAGAGTGTACTTTCAAAACATAATTTTATTCAAATAGAAGGGTATACTTCCGAAATAAAATCTTAACATCTAATTTAATTTTATATAATGTTCCTTAAAAAATAAAAAATTTTGTTATATAAATTACAATAATAATTGATTGGGATTTTTTTAAAAATAAGGAAATAAAAAAATTATAATGAGTTGTACCTTAATTGGAAATGACTAAAATTAAAAGCTGTACCTTAGTCCTTCACCAACATACCTGCTCCTTCTTACGAAACAAAATTCAAAACAAAATCAATAGTAGAATTAGGGGTGGTATACTATGCCGTACAGAACTTTTTTTCAATACAGTATACCGTATCGAAAGTTTAATAAAATTCATACCGATATCATACCGAAAGTTTACGGTATATACCAAAATTTCGGTATGGCTTTTCGGTCCATATCGATACCATACCGAAATTTTGGTATACCGAATTTTATTTCGGTATCGGTATATACCGAACTTATCGAAATACCGAATTACCAAAATATCGAAAAAATCTTGATATACCGATATATACCGAAATACCGAACAAATAGAATACCGAAAATATCGATATACCGATATATATATATATATATATATATTGAAATACCGATTTCAAAGTCAAAGTTTCTCCTGTTGAATGTAGTTTTTTTGGTATTTCGGTATATACCGAAATACCGAAAATAAAAAAGTTGCGTACAGTTACCGTACCAAAAATTTTCGGTATACCGAAATTTTCGGTATTTTTGGTAATTTTTCGATACGATAAATACGGTATTTTGATATTTCGGTATATTTTGTCACCCTAAGTAGAATCATGTACTTGCAAACACTAAAATGTGATTCCTCAACTACAATCTATAGCTCACATTTTTTTTTTCTGTGACTGCAAGCACTCCCTATTCCCTAATAAGCATATGTGCATAATAACCGCAAGAACTCAAGTGATGTTCGCACCCTAATTTTGTAGTCTCCTATTCTTCAAAGATTTCCACTTGGAAATGGGATCTTGGTATATCTGCGAACCGAAGGCAAAGCAAATATGAATAATTATTAACAATAGAACTAACTATATAAGTGCGATAGTATTTGCTTACATACGTTATTCAACAGTCGAGTTTCTTCATCATCGGTGATGTAATCGGGAATGTAAAAGACGGTTGGCACGAACCCGAAAATGTACTCGTTTGATGAAATCACCTTTTCTCTTGCCAATATTCTTCCACTCAGGTTTTTCTTGATCTATTTAGTGAGCAGAAAAATTCTTATGGTGGGGTTTTGCTTTTTCTTGCGTTAAGATGTGGAGGAATGGGGGAAGATAGATCTAAATTTTCGAGGATGGGTTTAAGGTTTTCTACCGACTAGAGACAGTCACAATTATTTGTGGGCAGGTGGTAGTCAACAACTCTTCGATGGTGATTATGGTGGAATGATCACTATACTTCTATTAAAAGAGAGTCGTGACACATGTCATTTTGTAAGTTTTTTGATTTTTTATTTTAAAATAAAGTTTATATATAGAGATGTATTTTTAAATTTCTAAAAAAGAAAATTCTAGATATGTATTGTGGGAGTTTTATTCCACAACTTACATTCATCTACAATAAAAAAATTCTTCCTTTATTTTTTTAGCTTAAAATTTTAAATGTTTATAATTTTTTAAATCAAGTTTATTTTTAATGAAAAATATATCAAATTAGTTTTTATTTCACAATTTTCGACGTCCATATGAATATAATAAATTTGGTGGATTTACAATAATGACCGATTGCGCAAAAAAATATTAGAAAAATATAAATATTTATTTTGTGTAAAATTAATTGATGCAAAATAAAAATATATTAACTGATTTATTTCTTACATTTATAATTCTATTAAAAGAGAGTCGTGACACATGTCACGTTTTAAGTTTTTTGATTTTTTATTTTAAAACAAAGTTTATATATAGAGATGTATTCTTAAATTTCCAAAAAAAAAATTCTAGATATGTATTGTGGGAGTTTTATTCCACAACTTACACTCATCTACAATAAAAAATCCTTCCTTTATTTTTTTGGATTAGAATTTTAAATGTTTCAAGTTTACTTTTAATGAAAATATATCAAATTAATTTTTATTTCATAATTTTCAACTAGAAGTCCATATGAATATAATAAATTTGATGGATTTACAATAATGACTGATTGCACAAAAAAATATATTAGAAAATTAATTGATTCAAAATAAAAATATATTAACTCATTTATTGCTTACATAAAAATAAATTATGATATTTATTTAATTATAATAACTAAAAATAATAAAACATACACTGCACACACACATATATATTAAGACTTAATCACATATTACTTTTGTCCCCAAAATTTGTTCCTACTTTTTTTTTTCGGTATGTCCAGAAAATTTATTCATGTAATGAACACTAATTGATTTAACACTCCACTAATGTGGTACTTTTTCTTGAATTATATTACACCTCATAATACACTCAATAGGCCTTTTATTAATATTATGCTAACATGATACTCATGTCGAAAATCATCAAAAATAAATTTAGAGATCGAGAAATTATTTTCTAATAAGAGAATATCTTATGCGGTGCATCGCACCGGAGAACATCTAGTTGCAATAAAAAAAGGAGAAGAAAGAAAATCTACTTTGTGATTGGGTGAAAAATACTGCCTTCCATCGTCATAAAGTTCACTGAATACTATTTTTAAATCACTCGAAAAAATATGTTTAATATTTTTATGATTATTTCAGGAAATTATAAGAAAACAAACCGAAGATGAGCAATCAGACAATCAACTGCATTCATGACACCGATAGATGAGTTTTATATAAGTTTTATAATGATACTTCTTCCGTACATAAGACTCCTTACAAGTAAACACTTCTATTAGAATCATATTACCTCTATAAGGATCTAAGATCGTGCTATCTATGTATCATAGTCTAAAAAATATTAGGTAAGATACATCACCCCCCGTGTCGAGCACTGACACAATAATTGTGCATAAGATGTTGCCTCAGTAAAAAATATTTCCAAGTCAAGAAATCTCGTAAATAAAGACTTGGTGAGGAAAGGAGCACAGCGCACTAATCATGTGAAGTATACTTCCCTTAAAGTATACACAACAATCGCTAGCTTTGATGCGTAATCAATCATGGAAATCAAGCAATAATCGCATGTTGATGCCTCTCACATGTTTCTCAAATGTAGATATAGGTGGAGATTTAGTGAACAAATCTGCGACGTTCTCATGGGAACTCACTTATTTCACTTCGAGATTCAGCAGCTTTTGTTGTTGCTAATTGTAGTAGAACTTCGGCGAGATATGTTGATATTATCGCCCTTAATGAAACATAACTTCATCTGCTCGATGCATGTTGTATTTTCCTCAAAGATACAAGTAGGTGTTGTGGTATATTTCATTCCACAAGTTCCTCAAATATGGTATATGACTGACCGAAGCCAAATGCACGCAATTATCTTAGTATGGTTCGAGGAAGTTGCAGCTAGGGTCTACTAGGTAGATTTCCATGATATCGCCGTATTCTCAATGATCAACACATAACAGTTTGGGAACGTCCTGTATGCGGATCAGAGAGAGAGCATGTATTAGCAAATCCAACTAACATATCATTGGGATTTTCTGCATAAGGGACAAACTTTCTAGCACTAGTATTTCTGGAAGTCGAGCTACCATGCTTAGCTGCAATAGCAGAGGAAGATCAACGGCGATATGCATCATATTAACCTCAATAATTTCTTTGGAAATATCACTATCTTTTGTATAGAGAAAGAAAAATCCAAGATCACTTGAGCCTTAGAGTATCAAAAGATGTGTTTTACCACATTCGAATGCCTTATCGTGGGAGCCCAGATGAATCTCGCTAATAAATTTACATATAATGTGATGTCTGGACCAACATATTGAACCAGATACAACAATGCACCAATTGTGCTAAGGTATGGTGTTTCTACTACAAGGACCTCTTCATCCTCCTCTTTAGAACAAAATAGATCCTTATTCATTTCCAGACTTCGACCAACTAGGGGGGTAGCGAGAGGGTGTGCCTTGTCCATGCTAAATTGCATGAGCATTTTATGGACGTATGCATACTAATGAATGAGGACATCATCATCTTGATGTGCCAGCTCTAAGCCCAAGGAGAATTGAGTTATCCCTAGGTCCTTCATCTCAAATTAGGATTTAAGATAGTGAGCTGCTTCATCAACCTCATACATGGTACCGATGACATTCATGTCATCTACATAGATGACTACAATCACGAATCCAACATTAGTTCTTTTTATGAAAATTCATGGACATATATCATCTCTTGTATCCCTTCTCAATCAAGTATTTGTAACAACCCCTTACCAGGCCAGGCTGCTACATCGTCGTGAATCCATTTTGGAAATTCACAAGGCAGAACCCGCGAACACAGTAATACATCGACCAACCAGGTCGCATAATAAACTCAATAACCCGTACTGGCCGGCAATATCAATGAATAACATAATTTGATACTACGTCATAACAAAGTAATTCGACAATACCTATTAACATACAAACCACTAAATCCAATTCAAATTGGGCCCACACACAGGCATAACAATTCAACAACATCGACATACTGCACTCACAAAATATAAACAAAACTAAGACAAAACAACTGAATAAGTAACTGGGATATTAGGAGGCAATATCATTGGTGTTCTTCGTCTTCATCCTCTCCATGCGCCTGCTTTCCATGAAATAATGTACCTGAATACACAAACAAGGTATCCACCCCCAAAGTGATCAGCAAATAGCCGGTGCAAGTACATTGCTATCATGAATATATATATATATATATATATATAACATGCAGAAATGCAAAACATAACAGTGGTCCACTCATATCCTGTCATTATTCCAGAATAATACGTATATCATCAAACATTAAAAACTACAAGGCTATACCGGTATGCATTACTACAATATGTTATACCCCAGAGTACTCGTCAGGAAGTCCCCGATTAGATAACCCACCGAGTGATACGCATGGCTACAGCATAACATACCCTAGAGTCTTCGCCAGGGCACTCCCTGGTTTGAACTCGGCCCACATAGCTTAAACGACCATATTTATTTTACAAAATCATCGCACTTTAGAAGGCTTTTCGAATTATTGTCATTACTTTTCGAAAACATCATTATACAATATCAATTGCAAGATAATACATAAAACATGATCAAAGTTCTTACCGGTAACTTTAGATTTAGGAAGTTTTAATCAAGTTCAATCTAAGATTCAAAACCCTGGGGATTCAGACATAGAATAAGAATACAGTGTAGATAATGTTAGGGATAGCTATTCAAATCAAAACAATACCGAAAATCCTAATTAAAACTTGTTAGGACATTATATCAGACACCTAGCGGTCATTCACGAATAAGATGATCAAAATGAAAGATTGAAGTCTGCTCCGCTAGAATCTGTAAGAATACCCCATGATACTCAATATACAATCCCTGTAAAGTTCTAACCAACCATTACTCACAGATATTGAAGATAAGTTTAGGGTTCAGGGTCGTAATTACCTTCAATCCGAAGAAAGCTTCTGAAACCGACTGCAGCGGACTTGCTGTTAGAAGTATACCCTCGAATGCCACTCAAAGGATGTTAGAGTGAGGGAATTGTACTTGTTATTATGTAAAATATTATCAGAAGGCAATTGTACGCTTCTTTATTTACTGGTAGTCACTGGCATTCCTGACTCATAAAATATATATATATATATATATAGATATATATATATATATATATATATATATATATATATATATATATATATATAGAAACTAGTCCATGTATTTGAGAGCAAAACATTCCACTCCTTATTGGATAAGTAGATCGGCACTGGAAAGGTTTATAGCTCAAATACTCAATCATTCACAAGTCGACGAAACTTGATTGGGCGTTAAGTTATGTGAAGCCTTGTATAATGCGTTCTTTGACTTGGAGAGTGCCTGTCGTCACTAATGGTCAGTGGGAGCACCCGTTATAGGTATGCTAATGAGATTATTATACTCGAACCGACTCACCCTCGATTCGTCACATGGATTTCACTCCGGGACAGTAAATGACGGAATTGAGAGGTTGTGATAGGTATTCGTGAACATTCGACTTGAGGATTTAGTAGGTATGTGCTTGTGACGTTAAGATTTTCACTAGAGTAGTTCGACCCAGAAAACCGAAAGGTGGGGGTCAACCTCAAATGTGCATCTTTACGGGAAAGTAGCATATTCTACTAAATACCAAGAAAAGATTCTTTCTCCTGTAAATGAACAGGTATATGTCCTATGCAGTTATTGGCAGATGAGATTTTAAGTCTTTGGCCAAAGTAGTGGAGCTAGTTGTATTAGATACACGAGAGCTCAATGATCTCGCTTTGCATTAATTCATGCATAGCGTCAAGTACAAATTGGGTTTGACTGACCATGACCCTATAACTTGATCGGGACATATGAGAGAAGGGTTTATACGTATACTGGTATTCACGACAAAAAGGTTTTAGAATGACCCCAATCATTCGTTCTCAGTTAGGTTACAGTGTAGCCTGCGGGACTGGCTAGGTGGTGCTATTACTCTTTGGTTCCTCCCATTGCTAACTGAGACGAACCTACAGAGTCGTGCATTAGGATAGACGACGGCATAATTCGAGCTCATTATCTCTTCATAAATATTAGGTATTGGATATCTAATTTTTTGTACAGTGGATGTCTAATTAATTTTGGGATATTGGATGTCTAAATTAATTTATTGGATAAATTAATTTATGGCCTAATGAATTAAATAAATTACTGGGTAATTAACTTAATTCACATATATAATTATTTATTGGAGAAATTAATTATATTGTTTTGTATCTGATATAATTAATTAATTGATATAAATACATCGAAACAGAATATAGTTTATCTGATTGGACACACAAGAGTCCGAAAAGAACCGAACTCCTTCTGGCTTCTATATGCCCCCCCCCCCCCTTTCCTCCCATATTCCTTATGTCTTCTTCCCCTTATTTGAAGAAATACTAGACTTGGAGTAACATGTAGTTGGCATGTGGGAGGATTTAAATATTGAGGGTGGGCTTTGTTTGGTGAAAGTCGATGAATAAATAAACACCAACTCACCTCCTCTCAAAAGATTATTCACATCCAAATTGAAGAGGAGAGAGAGAGAGCGTTTGTTTTTCAACATCTTCATTTTCTTCATTCTTATGTGTTCTTAAGGAAGAGCAAAGAAAAATACACTCAACACTTTGAGTATTAGTAAGTAAACCAAGAGAGATTATATTGATTACTATATTTAGAGTATATACATCAAATCCTATAGCTTCTCCACCTTGTTCTAACCGTATTCTTGGAGGATAACAAGGTGGGTGTTGTTCCGGTCGACTTCCGGCGCGCGACAAGTAGAGGCATGGTGCTTTCGGTGCTTGGTATATCAAAAGCTTTGAAATTGGATTCGTGGAAGAGATCACCACCTTCACAACTATTTAATCAAAGGACTACAAGGGTATGATTTGGTATCTTACTTTTGTTTGTTTTTCTATTCATATGTACATAGCTTGATCGATCCTCTTAAGGGATTCAGATCGAACTTATTTTTGTTTAGTGCTTCTGATGCGCCTTCGATTTGGGTACCGAATCCCAACAGTGGTATTGGGGCGAGGTCTTGCGGTCATATATACGATATATAGCATTTAGAATGCTTGATTGTTTGGTTTATGATTTGGAATCAGTGTTGTTATAATCGTGGTATATGTTTGATTGTTCGGTGTAGTTATATTTTTTGTAAATTCTATATCTAAATATAAATCTTTATTTTCTTGGAAATATGATTTATATTGAAGATATGAAAGTCGAAAAATATTGATGTTGGATATTCGGTCGAAAATCAAGCCCCGAATTACCGTTGGACAGCCCAGGAACTGGACCCAAGGGGCTGCCATGCGGTCTGGCACATAGGACCGCGGTCCAGGCCTGGTTTTAGCCCTGTCGCGCGGTCCGGGCTTGTTGGGACCCCAGTCCGGGCCCCTTCCGGACCTGTTCCGGGATTGTTTTTCCGGGTATTCCAGAAAATTAATCTCTTGCAATTTTAATTGGATTTAATTTGATTAAAATGACGTATGGTATTTCATTTTATAAGGAAAAATTGATTAATTGGAATACTCATGATTGACCGAATTACTTTGAACGAATTCACATTACCGATTGTGTGAATTGGTTGGATTAACTCTATTAAATAGTAAATTTTATATACTGGTTGGATCAATATATCAACTTACTTATTTACTATAAAATTCATTTGTTTAGTATTTATTGGATGAATACTTTTGAATGGTGATGTAGTTCATGGACCAAGCTTTGAATCGTTTGTTTTATTCGATTGGGTTGTAAAGGCCGTTTTGAGCCTATTTATTTTACTAGAAAAATTTGTATTATGATGCAATTTTTCAGATGTAAAATTTATATGTAATGACGAAGACCGGAGGAAAATCCGTTCGACAAGACGAAGATTCAAGACCGAAGACATGTAATTAGATTACGATATTTTTTGTTCTAAGAACGGTCCATGAACTGTATGTTGGTAGCAACTAGGTTGTGAATGTTTCATATGGTATGAATGCTACAAATTTGCTTAAATGAATTAATATGCAAAGTGTAACATTAATCGCGAAAGTTCTCCCACGACAAAATATTAAGTTTAAAAGGTTTCAAGGTTTTCCTTCCCTCCATCGAGCTTTCGGAAAATTAAAATCCAAACCGGATATGCTATGCTTCCGAGTTATCGGGGTAGTCATTCGGGGAGGTTCGATGAATTCCGAGAGTGAATTAGATGCCTCCGTTTGGAGCAAATTTTATTCCGGGAAACCGGTTCAGTTGCCGGATAAGATTCTTGCGAAACTGATCAGCGTCGATAGTGTAAACTTAACTTGTTCACGAACCACAGAAATTGTATAGGTTGAGGGGAGTAAACAAGGGAAGAAATAAGATTGAATCATCCATTAGATGGGTTTTGTTGGACACCACTTTATAAAGATGAATAGACCAGAAACCTGTTCGGTTGCCCTCTATTAAAATTTATAAAAAACTCGATCACCACTATAAAGTAAAGCGAATGAATTCTTCTGGATTTCACAGGGAGTGTGTTACTCCAATAAAAATAGTGGGAGATGGGTTAAAATAATATAAAAGTTCTTAATTCTAAACTCATACCATAATTGAACAAGTCCCTAATCAATCTAGTGTACTTTTTGTAGACATAAAATTCTCAAAAAACACAATGAACCCACTCACTATACTACTCGAAAAGACCACCTTAATTGGGCCTAACTTTGTAGACTGGCTCCACAACCTGATGATAGTCCTCAGTATGGAGACATTGGGATATGTCTTGGAGAAGGACATTCCGGAAGCTCCGGTGCGGACCAAGTCCAGTCAGGAAGATGTTGAAAACCACGAAAAAATGGGTTAAGGATGACATTAAAGTCCGTGGCTATATGGTGGCCTCTATATATAATGAGCTTCAGCGAGATCATGAGAAAATGACTTCTGCTAGGTAGATCTTATCTCACTTAACCGAGCTTTATGTTGGAATATTTTATTCCAAATATTCATTATTGAGTTTTGATGATTAGTTGTTAAACAAAGCAAAACAACAAAGAAGCGAAACAAAACAACGAAGAAGTCGAAGACGCTCGGAACGGGAAAAGTTACCTGAACAAACCAGTTGAGGATCTCTAACTGATCAGATCAGATAAGAAGAAAAGTTACCTGATCAGACGGGTCAGCAAGTTACCTGATCAGACGAGTCAGAAAAGTCGGCTGCAGATAACATGCTTAACGTACACTATATAGAGAGCTTAACGTATGTAAACGAATCAAGCTTAACGTACGTAATGATGTATAGTTAACGTACGTAATGAAGTGTTTATGAATTCAAACAAGGAGCCGTTGAAGATGATGTCCTGGCATAGGTCAGCATGCAACGGATATGAAGACTTATCATAATGTACGTAATGAACAAATTGGTAACGTACGTAACGGAGACCATAGAAGCTACTGGACTGATTTGTGAAGAGCTTAACGTACGTAACCAAATGGGGTTAACGTACATAATGCATCTAACGTACGTAATGGATGGGTAATAACGTATGTAATGAAGGCTAAAGTGGCTAACGGCTACTTGAGGCTTTGGAGCCTATAAATACCATTTCCTATGGTATTGAAACTACAACAACTTCAAGCAATCAAGATATTGATCACATATTGATATACATTCTATTGCTGTTGTAATTGTGCTTATATTGTCAAGAGTTTGAGTGTGATACACGAAAACTCATACACGGGAGGTAAAAGAAAGGATAAATATTCGATTCGGTGTTATTAGGATCAAGGATCCGGCATGGTTAGAATCACAATCTATATCCTAGTGAGGTTTGTCTAGTACCCATAGAAAGCTAGATAGGTTGATTCCTTGTCTGATAGAAAAGGAAAACGGTTTAACTTGGACCGACAAAAAGACAAGTGTGTGAACGGTTTATCTCGGACCGATAGAAGACGAGAATTTTAACGGTTATCCCTCGACCGATATAAGAGAGGTGCAGAGGTTGATTTTTAGCCTATAGAAAAAGATACAAAGAGAGGACGTAGGTACGTTTGGCTGAACCTCTATAAATTCTTTTTCGATTTATTTTCCGCACCTTTAAATACACTTCCGCCCAATAGCGCGTATACCGAATATTGCACCAACAATTGGTATCGGATCGGTACCTCCTAGAAGCGGCTTAACATCCGAGGAGAAGGCAACCCAAATGGCGTTTCAACTTGCCCTGGTCGAAGGTCTTGCTCTAAATCGACCTCCATTCTTTGATGGATGTAAATTCATGACATGGAAAAAGAAGATGTCGATATTCATTCGAGCCTACAACATCGAGCTATGGAAAGTTATCTGTCTTGGTCTGAAAATTCCAATCAAATCTGACGGTACGCTTAAATCTTTTGAAGAGTACGATGATTCCGATTGGAAAAATGATCATTATAATTGCAAAGCCACGCAATTATTATATTGTGCTTTAAATCCGGAAGAACAAAATCGGATATCCTCTTGTGATAGCGCCAAAGAGATTTGGAAGATGTTAGAAATCACACACGAAGGCACAAATCAAGTCAAGGAGACGAAGATCAATATGCTTCTCCATGACTACGAGTTATTCATGATGAAGGGTGACGAGTCCATCACCAACATGCTCGACCGATTTTCGGTCATCACCAATGGACTAGCTTCGTTCGGGAAACCGCTATCAAGTAGTGAGCAAGTCAAGACAATCTTACGATCACTACCTAGCGAATGGGACGGCACCGTGACGGCAAAAATGGAATCTAAATATCTCAATACGCTCGACTTTAGTGCCCTCGTTGGTTCGCTAATTAATTATGAGATTATTCTAAAATCACGGAACAACAAGCCGAAGCCGAAGGAAAGAACGATAGCTATGAAAGCGAAGATGTCAAGTAAAGAAGAAATACCGGTCGATGATAGTGACGAAGAATCGGCATATTATGCTAAGAATATTAATAAGTTTCAAAACTTATTAAACCGGAGAAAGAAAGACATCAAAATGGGCGAATCTAAGAAATTCGGCAACAACTGTCAAATCTGTGGTAAACCAGGCCACTTTGCAAAGAATTGCTGAGCAAATCCAAAAAAGGAAGTCTTAATTGCCACGTGGAGTGACGAATACGAGGATGAAGATTTCATCAATCAAAATAACCTCACACTTATGGCAAGAAGTTCATTCGACGATAGCGACATCGAAAGCTAGGTTAGTACATCGTCTCAAGACGAATTATTTGAAGCATTCGAATTATTTATACTGATTTTCAAAATGCTTTAAGTGAAATTAAATCCCTCCAATCTAAAAATAAATTATTAGAAATTAAAATTTCCAAAATTCTTGAAAAAGGAAAAATTGTCGAGACCGATCATTCTCAATGCCTTGAAAATGAAAATAATATAAAGAATGATCTTTTGAAAGTTCAAGACGAACTTAAAATTTTGACAAAGAAATTTTCATGCAATAACGAAAAATTTGAACAAATGTTATCGGTTCAAAAATACACTTTTAATAAACAGGGGCTAGGATTTAAACCGAATTTTAAAACTGAATCCTTAACTTTGAAAATTCCCCATTGTGAAAAATGTTTAAAAATTGGACATCATATTTCAAATTGTAAAAGCCCACGTCGGACGATTAAAATTAAAAAGATATGGATTCCTAAAGGAACCACTATTCCGAACATCGTCCATATTAATGAAAAACGACCTGCTTTCGATTGGATCCCCAAAAATTAATTTTCATCAATTAGTATTTTACTAAGGGGGAGTATTATATTTTTTCTAAAAGAGAGAGATTTTTGTCAGGGGGAGATTACTCATTTTTGCATACTTTTTATTATAGATCGTTATTTACAAAAGGGGGGGGGGGAATAGTTGAATGGGAGAAATGAATGGGAGAAAAGAAAAAGCATTGAGAAAAATACATATATATTCTACAAATAACAAAAAGGGGAGATAATAGAAGAAAAGACGAAGAAAAGTAGAAAAGGTGAAATACCGAAAAATAAAAGGACGAAGTTGAAAAAATGAAAAGAAGAAGTTGAAAAGAAGATAAGAAACGATGGGAGATGGAAACTAACGAAACGATCAAAGCCGAAAACTTTGATTCGTGCAAATATATATATATATATATATATATATATATATATTTACATTTTGCAGGTTTTATCCCATTCAAGGCGTTGTTTTGTAATCATTAAAAAGGGGGAGATTGTTGGAATATTTTATTCCAAATATTCATTATCGAGTTTTGATGATTAGTTGTTAAACAAAGCAAAATAACAAAGAAGCGAAACAAAACAACGAAGAATTCGAAGACGCTCGGAACGGGAAAAGTTACCTGACCAGACCAGTTAAGGATCGCTAACTGATCAGATCAGATAATAAGGAAAGTTACCTGATCAGACGGGTCAGCAAGTTACCTAACCAGACGAGTCAGAAAAGTCGACTGCAGATAACATGCTTAACGCACGCAATATAGAGAGCTTAACGTACGTAAAAGAATCAAGCTTAACGTACGTAATGATGTATAGTTAACGTACATAATGAAGTGTATGAATTCAAGCAAGAAGCTGTTGAAGATAACGTCATGGCATAGGTCGGCATGCAATGGATATGAAGACTTATCATAACGTACATAATGGACAAATTGGTAACGTACGTAACGGAGACCACAGAAGCCACTGGACTGATTTGTGAAGAGCTTAACGTACGTAACCAAATGGGGTTAACGTACGTAATGGATGGGCAATAACGTAAGTAATGAAGGCTAAAGTGGCTAACGGCTAGTTGAGGCTTTGGAGCCTGTAAATACCATTTCCTATGGTATTGAAACTACAACAACTTCAAGCAATTAAGATATTGGTCAGATATTGATATACATTTCATTGTTGTTGTAATTGTGCTTATATTGTCAAGAGTTTGAGTGTGATACACGAAAACTCATACACGATAGGTAAAAGAAAGGATAAAGATTCGATTCGGTGTTATTAGGATCAAGGATCCGGCATTGTTAGAATCACAATCTATATCCTAGTGAGGTTTGTCTAGTACCCATAGAAAGCTAGATAGGTTGATTCCTTGTCCAATAGAAAAGGAAAATGATTTACCTTGGACCGACAAAAAGATAAGTGTGTGAACGGTTTATCTCGAACCGATAAAAAACGAGAATTGTAACGGTTATCCCTCGACCAATAGAAGAGAGGTGCAGAGGTTGATCTTTAGCCTATAGAAAAAGATACGAATAGAGGACGTAGGCACGTTTGGGCGAACCTCTATAAATCCTGTGTTGATTTATTTTCCGCACCTTTAAATATGCTTCCGCACAATAGCGCATATACCGAATATCACACCAACACTTTATGGTGAGCATAGTCGAACTTCTAGATATGAGATATCTAAGGAGCTTTTTGGTGCCAGGATGAAATAAGGTGAGAAAGTCGGGGACCATGTCCTCAAAATGATCTGTATGATCGAGAGATTAGAAGCTCTTGATTTTAGGATACATGCTTGTCTACGACCGACCTGGTCGTGCAATCTCTTCCTAATTCCTTCTCATAGTTTGTTATGACTTCAACTGCAATGAGATTTCTTGCAATTTAGAAGGGTTGATGAACAAACTAGTAATCGGTCAGTCTCAGATGAAGACTCCGTGTGTGAAGGAGTCTGCACTTGTGATTTCTTCTGGATCTCGGAGGTCCAAGAATAATAAAAAAAGGACCAAGAAGTAGACAGCCCCACAAAGCAAGGACTTCAAGGGTAAGGGCAAGGCCCCTATGGTTCCTAAGAGCAAGAAGGTGAAGTCAGACGCATGTCTCAAATGCGATGAGTTGGGCCACTGGGCAAGAGACTGTCCAAAGCTTCATGGCACTTCAGTTACAAAACTATTAGTTTTGGAAACGAATTGTTCTGCTACCGTATTTTCTGCTTCTTGGATACTGGATTCAGGTGCTAGTTCTCACATTTGTAACATGAATCATGATCTGGAACAAAGTAGAAAGCTTACAGCTGGGGAAGTGATGGTTACTGTCGGAAGCGGGCATAGTGTCGCAGCAACTGATATAGGATAACTTCTTTTAGATTTGGAATCCGGCTTTGTTTTAACATTAGATGATGTACTAGTTTTGCCTAAGGGGCATAAGAACATTGTATCCATTCCTGTCATGGATCGGAAAGGCTTTTCATTTTTCATTGGTGATGGTTCCTGCAAATTTATTTTCAAAATAAACTAGTAGGCACTGCAACATTGTTAAATAGATTGTATTATATAAACCTAAATAACAAAGTAGTTGTAAATACTATGACTAGGAAGCATGGTAGGAATGAAATTAATCAAGTTTTGAAATGGCATCTTAGACTTGGTCATGTTGGTCAGACCAAGGTTTACAAAATGGAAAAAGATGGACTTATGGGTCCATTGGATCGGATCCCTTTCCAACTTGTGAATCTTGCCCTAAAGGCAAAATGACTAAGTCCTCCTTCACAGGGACTTTTGAAAGAGTCGCTGATAAACTTAGATTAGTCCATACTAACGTATGTGGTGTTTTGGAAGCAGCACGTGACGGATATCAGTATTACGGATGATCATACTAGGTATAGTTATGTATACTTAATGAAACATAAATCCAAGGATTTTGAGAAATTCCAGGAATTTAAGGCTCTTGTCGGAAAACAAACTGGTAATCATATCAAAACACTTAGGTCGGACCAAGGTGGCTATTGCTACCCAAAATATTATCCGGAGATAGATATTGCTGGAATGGATGGATAGCAAACAAAGTGCGAGAGCACTTCCGTAGAGAAAGTAAATAACACAAGATTTGCCGGGGTTGTTAGTCCCGGGCTTGAATGCTCTCGCGAGATGTTGTTAATACGAATATTCGGGGATACAAGTATTAATGTTAGAATACTATTACAATGAGTGTAACGATTCTAGTTATCTTAGCTAGTGAGCGTGTAGATTGCCGGAAGAACCAGATGTGATGCTCTGTGAGTTCTTGTAACAACGTTGATGAACTGTGACGGACGTGAGAAATCGACAGTCTCTCACGGCGTATAGTTGCTATATATTTGAGCTCCGATGCTTGTGAATCTGAACTGTGGAGACTTCTTGCCTCTGCCGACCGTCTTCTGGTTGAGAGGTGCTGAGAGAGAAATCCTGAAGTAGATTCCGGTAAGGAAGCCGGGAGCCTGAGAATATGTATGTTTGTATGTATTTCCATGAATGAAGTTGGAACGAATTGTGAACCGAGAGTTCTTTCTGAGTAGAATGGGGAACCTTTTTCCAGTTGCTGAATGTTCTCTATTTATAGGACTGGGACATACTGAGCGATCGCCTTTGCAGTATTATAATAAGCGGGCGATCGTCTTTTAGCACATGGGCTGGTCCCCTTAAAGTCCGCAGGAGTCCCTGGCAGCCAGCTGTGCGGTCCAATGAGAAGCCTGCACGCGTCTGAGTCGCTGTCACGGGCAGTCCCACCTTGTACCTTTCGGTGGGTTTGTCGGTAGGTGAGTAGGTGATGACAGGCTGTGGTCAATGATCCATGAAATACGGCGCCTTTCGCGGATCTGCACATGGGAGCTGCTTTGAGATCCAGTCCTCGTGGACTTTGACGAACGAAGGTCTTGTTTGTGGCGTAGGACGATCGTCTTAGGTCGGACATCAGAGACGGTCGCTGGACGCCAAAGGCAATCGCCTAGAGAGTCAATCGCTAGATGCTCGAAGGTGGACTGTTATCTCCGCTTAGCCATGTTCTCCGTAGCATGATTGGTTGTGGATTCGGTCACTCGGATTTGTAGTCGATCGCCTACGGAGTTGAATAAATCTCGGCACAAGAATTGCCCCCCAGCTCGCTCCGATGTGGGAAACGTGGGGTGAGGTGGTTCTATTGGCGATCGCTGAATTATGACGAGTGATTCTGCCTTTTACTGAACTGGCGATCGTTATTGAGCGGTTTGATTCTGAATTTGGACGACCTGGCCGGTCGCTGAAATGAGCGGGAAATGATAATGGATGCGGAAAGTCTCTGCGCACGTGTCGGGTTCCTGTTGGAGGATACCGACGGTTAGCTGTGACTCCTCGTCTGGCGTGTCCTTGAAAAGACGCGTCGCGGGTTTCAAGGGAGCATTAATTGCGACGTTTGCACTCCAACCCTTGAGATTTCCCATAATTGCACGGAAGTCCCTTCTACCTCCTATAAAAGGGCGTAAGGTTGCAGCGTTAACACCCTTATGCGTTTATTACTGGAGAAAGAAGGATTTTGCTGAAGAATATTTCTGAGAGATCCGACTGCCGATCGTCGATCGATTCCATCCTTGGGTAAGAAAAACTCCTTTTCTCCTCTTTTCTTCGAGAATGACTGGAACATCTTCTTCACACGGAGTGGGCACTGGCCTCGCCACGGGCATCGATCGCCAGGAGAATCCTCCGCGGATTTCCATCTGGAGACGGCTGCCGAGGCTATCCGGGCCGGAATTGACCCTACGGAAATCGAGGCGTTGTTTAATGAAGCCGACATCGCCAAGGAGGCGACAGTCGAGCGGAGATGCTCGCAGATGGAGAGAGATCTGGCGGTTAGGGTCCACTGGGAGCAGCACAGTGCTTTCGGACGGGCCTATCTGGCTTTTGCTAAAATTATGGAGAGGTTGGCCGGTCCGTCTCCTAAGTTCAATTATCGGGAGTACTCGATCGCTAATCCTTATCAACCTCCTAAGCGATCGCTATTTCGGGCTGCGCAGCGATCTCTATGGTCTCTTGGTCAAATCAGGAGTTCGGCGACCAGGAAGGACCTGGCCGTCTGGAGGACGAGGTTTCATGTCCCTTCAGACGTGGATCTGTTTGTCCCGGCTGAGAATGAACGGGCCGATCAGCCTCCGGAGGGCATGGTCGCCGTGAACGAAGCGATCATGGAGGCAGGGCTGCGATTTCCTTTGTCGTTCTCCGTCTCCCATCTGCTGGCTGCTTGGAACGTGGCACCACTCCAGTTGACGCCGAATGCTTGGCTCCAGATAATTTGCACTCTCACCTTGTTCGGCGGTCACCGACTGTACCGCCTTCCTTCGCCGTCGGAGATGAACCACCTGTTCAAGTTGACGGCTCAGAAAGGGTCGGTTGGACGCTATCATATTCAAGGCCGATCCGGTCGGGTGATCCTCGGAGTCCCGAACAAGGCGCGGGGCGACCCAGCGAAGTGGTTCTGGGTCGCCGGTGCGTGGAAGGCTTCTGCAAGCGACAATCCTACGGGCGAGCTGGAGTTCCCCACTAGCTTTCGGGAGAGGAATCCCGGTAAGGGTTCAGACTCTCCCTTTGTTCGGATATGTCCTGAACTGATCTAATTTGATTTCGTTATTGCAGGTTTCCATATTCCGGCGATCGAGGAGCTGCCTTTTGATTTCCTGGTCGTCTGGGAGCGGATACGAAGTTTGTCGGACGACGACTTGGACGCTAGCCGGATCAACAAGGAGAGTCGTTGGTTGACGGCTCGGTTATTCCGTTTCCCGAGACATCTCTTGGTATCAGGTATGAGCTTCTGCGATCTTCAAGTGCTTGGCGATCGTCCTTTTGGAGGAATATGACTAACTGTGGTTTGATTGTCCTTATTATAGAGGTTCACTTCCCTCGTTTCTTGGAGCCCCCACCGGAGATAGCTATGTCGAACCCTGGAGTTTTGGATCGTCTTCGTCAGAAGAAGTCATCCCGGGCTCCTCCTGTGGCGTTACCTATCATTCCGGAGGTGGAGTCTCGCGTGGAGCCGATCGTGGCTGAGGAAGAAGTTCCTGAGGAGGGGCTTCAAATGAACCGCAAACGGCAGAGGTCGGGAGAAACTCCAGTTTCTGCCCCTGCAAGCGAGGTGCCGATCGTCGCGCCTCCGATCACCGTTGTTCCTCCGGAGAATGAGCCTACTCCCTCCGCGGCTTTCTTACAGGAGATGGCGATCGCCAAGGCTGAGACCCCTCGTGGGAAACCATACTTCGGCCGCGATCCCGAGAGAGCCGAGAGGTAAACTTTGCTTGTTGAGTTGAAACTTGTCATTCGCGTAGGAGATATGTTAACTTTTGTTGTTTTGATGCAGGATCCGTAGAACTGACCCAACTTGCCCGCTGATGGTGGTGGATTTCTTAGCGAGCCGATCTCCTCGCCAGGCCTGTGATATCCCTTTATACGTCAACCGGGCCGTTTCCGCTCTGCCGAAAGCCTGGACGACGGACTTAGATGCGATCGCTCGTCAGCGATCTGGGAGTTCGATGCAGGCTGCCTTCGCTCTCTCTCTTCAGGCTGCGATAATGGCTGCTCAGGCTGTGCAGGAGTTTGAGGGGCGTCCTTCCACTACTCGCCTGCAGGCGGATCTCGAGGCAGCTCGAAAAGAGAACGCCGAGTTCGCTGACAGGATCGTGGCGATGGAGAAGGACTCCCTGGATGCAGCTAAACGGGCGAGCCATGAACTTGAGCTAGCGAGAAAGGATGCCGAGCTATCCCGGGTGACGGTCGATCGATTTCGGGACCGGATGACAGATGCCATACGGTCACAGAATGCTGCTGAGAAGGAGGCCGATCGACTGAAGGTGACTGTTGCTCGGCTAAATAGTGAGCTGGCGGCGTCGAGGGGAGAGACGGCTGCGAGGGAGGCTGAGCTCCAGGGTTCGCAACAGGCGATGGCGGAGCTGAAAGGGGAGCTAGAGGCGACCAAGGCCAATCCCTTTCTTAACGTGGAGTTCGTCAGTGAGTTTGCCTATTATATGGCGTACGCTGACTCGCTCCGGGCCGCAAAGAAGGGAGGACTGGAGGTCGGCCCTCTAGACGAAAACTTTGCGTATGCGTTGGAGCATCCTCTTCATTCCGACTTCTCCGTGCCGATCTTGGATCTCACGGACATCGGCGTGGACCTGAGCTGGTACCCGGCCCCGGCGAACCTTATTCATCGTGACGCTCCGGAGGACGGGGAGGCTACTCCGCAGGCTGGCGAAGGGTCGCGGACAGATCCGGGGGCTGAAGGCGAAGGCCAGGCAGGGGCCTGAGGCACTTCTCTTTTAATGTTTTAGCTTATTGCCTTGTAATTTGTAGCTTTATTTTTGTAGCACTTAGGCCTTCGGACGACCATGTATGTACCTTTGAGATTTCAAGTAATGAAATGAATGTTTAGTTCTTCGATTTATCACTTGAATGATTGCTATTTTTGAGTCTTTTTCTTGACTTTGTACAAATATGCGAGGAGAGATTGTTGCAAGTGTAGGTCTACGTGAATTGATAAACTCATATAGATAACTTTTACAACAAGTTCGATCGCTGCACAAACATCAGACTAATGCCGATCTCCGTATGTAGTTGAATACGGACGATCGTCGTATATGTAGCTCCGCACTCTTCCCCCTTGTTTTTGTTCACTTAGCGAAAATAAGGGGGCGAAAATAAATCGTTGAGCGAGCGGTCTTCAAATTTGTCGAATCCTCGAAAGGAGCCGTCCATCTCGGTCTTGAGGAGCCGTGCAAGATTGTGGAGATCGATGGACCGACCTCCATGACTGTGTCTTATGCACGAGCGACATTCCGTCTGATGGCTAAGTTCTCGTGACTCACTTAATTGGTAGGGTCCTCTGAAGGCTTCGCCTCGCCTCGTATTTAAACGAAGGGCGTGCGGTCTTGGTCTGGAAGATTCCTTGCGCGGGGCGTCGTCGGATTAATCAACTCCACTTCCGCGGCTTTAGCTCTGCTTCCACCTCGGCCCGCCATGAAGATGGCGACCCTCGACGGTGTATGTTGAGACGGGGGTAGGGACGCGTCGCATTGTCCGGGTCCTCCAAGTTAGATGATGAACCTTTGAGGGCGGGCGAGCGTGTCCACTGATTAGTTTTGGAGGGCCCTCAGACTACGCCGGCCTCGTATTTAAACAAAGGGCGGGCGATCGTGGCCCAAAGGGACCTTGCATGGCCGAAGCAGTCGGTTCCATCGACCACCAGGACCATGGCTGCATTCTTCTACCTCATATCGTCATGTTAGATGCCGATCCTTGATGGTGTACGTTGTGCGGGGGAGGCGATCTCGTGCCTTAGCCCACCATGTTAGACGATGAACTGTAGTTGGCGAGCGAGTCCTCCCTTTTTTTTTGAAGCGTTTGTTCAGGCAATAGCTTTTGGTTTGATGAGGTGGGAAATCGGGGAGAGACGTCCGAGGTTCCATTCTCTTGATTGAAGCCTACGGTCGCCGAGGTTGATCGAGGGGTCGGCTCGTATGAGCTTTCCAGACTGTTCGCGTTCGACTCGGGCGACCGTGTTGGGAGATAGGAGGGGTTCCGGCTAAGCCAATAAGCTGTCCAACTTGCCTTCCTCGAACAATTTCCAGAGTTGTTTGAGGAGGTCGCGGCATTGGTTGGTGTTGTGGCGGGGACACGTATGGTAAGCAAAATGCTCTTTAGACGATGCAAGTTCTGAAAATTTATTTGGTATTAGTAACAAAATACCACAACAATTTATTAGTTTACATATCAAATATGTTGAACGAAAGGTGTTGGGAAAAACAAATACCCTGTATCGAATCAGCCGGGATACCCGAATCCCTGTATCGAATGTTATTTAGAGGTTTTGACATATATGCCAAATACAGTAAAGGAAACTGTATCGAAGCTTTGAGGCTTCATCCGGTATCGAAGACCTGCCTCGAATCAAGTAAAGCTCTTCAGTACAGCAAGAAGACTTGTAAAAGACCAAGTATGGAAACTGTCTCGATGCTCAAAATACAGTTATCTTCCATACAGTTCACAAAAGGACAAGAAGGAACACAAGTCAAGACCCGTTGAACAAAGAAGTATTTAAATACTCAAGGATAAAGTATTTAAATACTGCCAGTCTTCAGATCTTCAGAATCCCGCGAAATCCGGATAATGTCTTAATCCCGTTGGAACGCAATCTTATTCAAACGGATATATCTCAACGGATACTTTCTTCAGAGACTATATATATATACAATGAAGACATTGAAGATCATTTACCCAAGTAACCTAACTCTCAAGCTATCAAAAGTTATCATCAGAGCAAACATATCTCCAAAGCATATTGCTATTAAGAACGAAAGAGATATACAGTGCTCAACATCAAGAACAGCCATCATCAGCTCAAGAACTTCAAAGCTGCTGTTCTTACCTGGTTACCTACCTTTTACCTCCGTGTAAAAACCGAGCTCTGTGTGAACTCAACAAGATTATTCTGACCTGTGTGGGACGAATAAGGACGAAGCTTTGGAACTGTGTGTGAAGAAGCTAGTCAAGAAGGAAGCTTTAACCAATCTGTGTGAACGGTTGAAAGTGGCATTCTTTGTATCAATCTGTGTGAACGATACAAGGATAGGTTTGTTTATAATTACGTAGTTGTGTACGCAGTAATTATAATAAACTTTTTACTCCTGTGTGGAGGACCAGTGGACGTAGAGGGGTTTACCTCGAACCACTTAAATTATCGTGTCATTTACCTTCAGCTTTTACTGTTTTAAAATAACTGTGATATATTAAGTATACACCATACACTTAGTTGCTGTATCCATAGCAACCTACTGTATCCAAGACTTCCGCTACGCACTCAGATTTAGATTCCATACAGTTTGTTGTTTAAACTATTTTCCAAACTGTATCCAGTATACTTAAGTGACCAACAAGTGGTATCGGAGAGGTTGATTCTAAAAAGAATCAGTCGTATTTCTTTTTAACCGAATCAGATTCAAATCACTTATTTTTCAAAACAGTCTCTTTCATTCCTATATTATCAGTATGGATACTTCTATGATTAACAAAGTTCCTATGTTCTCTATTAACGAATTTGACGACTGGAGAATTAGAATGGAAGCTCATCTTGCAGCAATGCACGAAGAGATGATTTTTGTTATACAGGATGGTCCTATCAAAATCATGAAGGTCAATCCGACCGCAAGGATTGAGGGCCAAGCCCATGCTGAAATGCTCGAGAAGGAACGCGAGCAATGGACAACCGATGAAAGGAAGCGAGCAAATATCGACAACGTGGCTAAGAACGCGTTATTTGTCACTCTTGACAAAGGCACATTCTCAAAGGTAAAGAGCTGCAAAACAGCCAAAGAAATCTGGGATAAACTCAAGTTAATTTGTGAGGGAACTGAGCTCTCTAAAGAAAACAAGATTTCAAAACTTACTCAGCAATTTGAATCCTTTGAAATGAAACCAACGGAAACACTTGAGGAACTTGACCTCAGATTTACTGGTATTGTTGGTGAACTTGAAGCGTTGGGCAAGATTTACACCCAAAAGGAGAAGAACTTAAAAATTTTCAGATCTCTCCCAGCCCGATGGGACATTAAGACCACAGCTATGCGTGTATCCTGTAATCTTAATGAAATATCCACTTTTGATCTCTTCTCTGACCTTAAAGCTTTTGAGTATGACATTGTGAAGAGAGAAAGTCAAGAATCACCTTCAAAGATCACGGCTCTCACTGCCGTATCAAACCGTCGACACAAAGATGCCTAGCCTGCCGGGCCCTGGCCACAAGAACGCCGACAAAGGATTTACGACATCCTGTCACAAGATGAAATGGCGCTTCTAATGCATAAATTCAAAAAGTTCATCAAACACTGAAAGACTCCTACGAGCCCAAACCTCACAACAAGGTAAGTACCGAAACATCATCCAGTGATGCTAACTCGTGCTATAATCACAGGAAACCGTGCCATTATGCAAACAAATGTCCTCATCCCAAAGTCCAAAGATTGCACGAGGCCGAGCAACAAGAGAGAGATGAAAGAAGACGTGCTTGGAAAGACAAGCTCAAGGCCCCGATTGGAGAATCGAAACCTCCCCACACCATCCAAATCGCCAGAATGTCTTCAGTGGTCATCGAAAGTGATTCATCCGACGATGAGTTTGATGATAAAGCATACATGTGCTTTATGGCCAAAGATGTTCCGTAAGGTGAAGACAATGACGATGAGGTAAGTTCAACCTCGGCTATTCCATCTAATGCATCTCATACTTTCGAAAATATGATGAATGAATTCAAAAACATTCAAAAGGCCCATGAGACTCTAAAATTGAGAATATACACTTCAATTAACAAATCTAGAGCCGAAAGATGAAAATGACTTTTGAAAATAAATTATGAAAATATGTCTCTTGATTGTGAAACCAAAGAAGGTCGATTTTGAAAAACTCATGGAGAGCAATCATCAACTTGCTCATGAACTAAATGAGGTTAAAACCCACAATGAGAGCAAGACAAATGATTTGGTTCTACTACAAACCAAAATCACAACTCTCGAGAAGCGAAACCGAACTTGAGACCATTCTCAAGTCTTTTGAAAAATCGTCCAAAAGAATGGAAGAAATTGAGCACCGGGCAACATGCTCATGATAAAAGTGGCTTAGGATACGGCTCATGTTCGAATAAAGGGAAAACTAGTACGGTGTTCGTCAAGAGTGTGGAACACATTCCAGACGGAAGATACTCCTAGTCCCATAAAGGAACCCGTTGTACCGAGAAACCGAAGGCCGCAATTCCGCCCCTCAACTCTACTATTCGAGACAGTGGAACCAACAACCACTCGTAAGGCGTAATCTACAGATGCTCCACAAGCATATCATCAAAGCCGATCATTCGTAAAGAAAGCCGTATCCAACCACCAAAGGCCCGCACGGCAGCACTCGATAAAGGCGCCTAGGTATTGGATACAGAGCCCCGTTATCCCACAATACAACAGATGCCGCCAAGATCAACAAAGATTGGGAATCCAACTGGAGACCCAGAAGACAAGCTGTTAGGCCTAGGAAAATGGCTCCACCTCCTAGACGGCACTCGTACTGGAATAATAATAATAACCCTGAATTTTACATGCATAGTAATTATCATGATTATAACAACTACGGATATGCCCCCCCGTAGATATCGCAATACTGTACCGAGTACATCCTACAGTAAACCAATTGCTGTCAGGAAAGTTTGGGTACCTAAAGGAACTAACATATATGGACCCAAAAATCAAAGGGGACCTAAATCTACCTAATTTCTTTGTTACAGGACATTCTAGAGGAGGATACCTGGTACTTCGATAGTGGATGCTCTCGTCACATGACTGGAGACAGGAGCAAGCTATCTGATTTTGTAGAAGGTCTCGGTCCAAAAGTTCGCTTCGGTGATAAGTCTAAAGGAAGAACAAGAGGGAAAGGAAACCTACTTGTCGGGAAATTCAAGGTCACCGATGTTGCATATGTTGAAGGCTTACAGTATAATCTACTTAGTATTAGCCAGTTCTGTGATAAACAGTTCTCGGTGAAATTCTATATAGATCACTGTAGAGTCAAGAACACCCAAACCAAGGAAGTTGTGCTTACAGGAAGCAGATCAGGTAATATGTACATTGCTGACTGGAAGCCTATGAGCTCCTCAATTCCATGTTTTGTTGCCAAAGGCACTGCAGATCTTAGCTGGTTATGGCACAAGAGGATGTCTCACGTCAACTTCAAGACGATCAACAAGCTTTCAAGACAGGGTATGGTTAGAGGTTTGCCAGATGTGTCATTCAAGAAAGACAGCATCTGCGGACCATACCAAAAAGGCAAGCAAATCAAGTCAACCCTGAAAAGCAAATCCTACCTTTCAACCCAAAGAGTGTTGGAAATGCTACACATGGATCTCTACGGTCCTGTAGACCCAGTAAGTTTGGGAGGTAAGAAATATTGCATGGTTGTTGTTGATGATTATTCCAGGTATGCTTGGACGATCTTTCTTAGCAAGAAGAAGGAAACAACATCAAGGCTGCCCGAGCTCCTGAGAAAGTTGCAAAATGAAAAAGCATCGAGTATCGTGTGCATTCGTTCCGACAGAGGTACTGAATTTACTAACCGCTTTATAGAGCAATACTGTTCGGATAATGGAATACAGCACGAATACTCAGCTGCCCGTACACCTCAACAAAATGGTGTTGCCGAGCGAAAGAATAGGACGTTGAAGGAAGCAACAAGGACAATGATTGCCGCAAGCAAATTGCCACAGCGTTTACGGGTGAAGCAACCAATACAAATGCTACACTCAAAACCGTTGTATCGTCAACAAGCACCACAACAAAACAGCTTATGAGGTATGGAATAACAAAACTCCATTAGTTTCGTATTTTCACATTTTTGGATGCAGGTGTTATGTATTGAACAATGGGAAGGACCAACTTAGAACCTTTGATGAAAAATCAGATGAAGGAATATTCGTAGGATACTCCTCCGTCAGCAAAGCTTTCAGAATCTTTAATAAAAGGAAGCTGACGATCGAGGAATCAGTTCATGTAGTGTTCAACGAACCGCACCATGACCCTACAGGAGTAGATGACATCACTCAGGACATTCACCATCTATCTATCTTGGATCCACCTACACCCATAGAACCTGTAGTTGATTTAGAAATCAACCCCGCAGCTGTAAGAATCGATGTGGACGAAGCTGACGCTGTACAAGCTGAAGCTGTACCCACAGAAACTTTCGATACAGTACGGGATCCTGAACTAGAACGCGACCGAAGATGGTTGAGAGATCACCCGCAAGAGCTGATCATTGGAAACATTAATGCCAGTGTTTCTACTCGTAGGAGAATACAGAGTACACAAGGAAATGTACTTTGTGCACAAGGAGAATCTAATGCTGAACTCTCACAGTTTCCTGAATGGAAATCTCAATCCGAACTTAGGAGACTCAATATGTGCACTATCGCTGTATTCTTAGCTCAGTCCGAACCTATTTCGACCATAGACGCTCTTAACAACTCTCATTGGATCACATCTATGGAAGAAGAGCTTAACGGTTTCGAAAGAAACAATGTATGGTATCTTGTACCCAGACCGACACACCAATCGGTTATAGGAACCAAATGGGTATTTCGAAACAAAAAGGATCGAAATGGACTTATCATAAGGAACAAATCCAGACTAGTAGCACAAGGCTATTGTCAGGAAGAAGGAATCGACTATGATGAAACCTTCGCACCTGTAGCGAGACTAGAAGCCATTAGGATATTTTTAGCCTTTGCCGCCCATAAGAGTTTTATCGTATACCAAATGGACGTCAAGAGTGCTTTCCTGAATGGAGAGCTTGCAGAAGAAGTTTATGTTGAACAACCACCAGGGTTTGCCAACACAGACGGTATCGATCTAGTTTACAAGCTATGGAAAGCCCTGTACGGACTTAAACAAGCCCCTAGAGCCTGGTACGAAACCCTGTCCCAGTATCTAACCAACAACGGATTTGAGAAATGTGCTGTGGACAAAACCTTGTTCAAGATACAGGAAGGTGATGACCTTCTAATGGTACAAATCTATGTCGATGATATTATTTTTGGTTCAACTAACCTTGCTCTATGTCAAAGGTTCTCACATCTCATGCAAAGCAAATTTGAAATGAGTATGATGGGGGAACTTAGTTATTTCCTAGGTTTGCAGGTAAAGCAGTTGCCTACAGGTATATTCATCAACCAGGAGAAATACAGCAAGGAGCTTCTCAACAAATTTGGAATGAACACTTCCAAATCCTCGCCAACCCCTATGAGCACTTCCGTGCAAATTAGTCTTGATGAAGCCGGAAAGCCGTTTGACCAATCACTCTACAGAAGCTCATTGGTTCGCTCCTGTACCTAACGCCTAGCAGGCCCTATATCCAGATTGCTGTTGCAGTGTGTTCAAGATACCAAGTTCCACCTAAGGACTCACACATCAATAAAACTAAACTAATCCTGAAGAACAATAAAGGAACAGTCGATGCGGGACTGTGGTATCCTAAGGAAGGCGGATTCGATTTAGTTGGATCTGACGACTCGGATCTCGGAGGTCGCAAGCTAGATAGGAAGAGTACAAGTGGAACTTGTCACTTTCTCGGACCTAGACTCGTTTCTTGGTTCAAGAAGAAGCAATTGACTAACTCTCTTTCCACGGTGAATCGAATACTATGCTTTGGTAGGCTCTTGTATGCGAATCCTTTGGATGCAGCAACAAGCTGTCAGATTATGGAATCGATGCTAGAGAGACTCCAATCATGTGTGATAGCACGAGTGCATTGCAATCACGCACAACCCCATTACGCACTCGCGCACTAAGCATATCAACATGAAGCATCATTTTATCGGGAATCATGTCGAGAACAAGGATGTTCGCACGGAAAAAGTTCATACGGACATCCAGTGGCCGACATCTTCACCAAGCCTCTCGACACGAAGATTCAACATGCTCGGACAAGAATTGGGAATACTACGGCCGGACTCCTGTAAGTAATTTCTTGTTTTACTCAACAATTGAGGAGAATCTTTGTAAGACCCATGAATACAGTATCCAACATTAATTATCTGTACACTCAGAATCATCAATACAGTACTGTAGCGAACGAAGGCATATGAATCCTACAGCTGGTGTGTGCAATAATTAAGGGGGAATACTGTAGGACCAAAGAATACAGCATTAATCCAAATATTGCTGTATGGAATTCAAAACCTATTAGTACCTTTTTAAGGGGGAGCGCTGTATCGACGCGGAGAACAGCACATGCTATAGGATTTCGATTCAGTATATAATATAATATTTTTAAAATAATTTTTGTCCACGTGCCCTGTTTTTATGTCAAACGTCATGTTCATTAAATGCCTTACACGACATCTGGACAACTGAATCTCAAAAGCCGCGATGTTTTCAAATTGTTTATTATTTTTTAAACCGCCGTTTTAGGCAATTAGGGTATCGACCTATGTCAGAAGTGGGACCCGCTGTATTTTAAAACCTTTTAATGGATTAGCGTACCAGTTACACTCAATCCATCTTGACCGTTGATTTCAAAACCGGTTCCCATCCCTTAAAATCTGACCATTCGTACTCTGCAAAACCCTATTTCGCCGCCCAAGTATAAAAGGACTGTATCTGCCATTAGAGACTCTTTACGCTTTCTGCATTTACAAGAGTTCTCAAGCAAACAGCCTACATATTTTTCTGCATATTCACTGCGTAATTCGATTGTTTTCTTGCACCCTACTTCTTAAGAAAACTTCAATGGCTGGTCAATCTTCTTCCCCTGTTCTGAAGAAATCCTCCAACATCATTGATGGCCGGATCTTCTCCAAACCCGTCATCATCGAGCGTATTCTCTCGGAAATCAACGACTCAGAACCGATGGAGTATATCATTACTCGTCTTGAACAACAAGGCCTCTATCGCCTTGGGAGCAAAACCGCCGACAAATACGACGCCCATCTGGTTGAGGAATTCTACCTCAACGCCGCCGTCCGTTTTCTGTCACTAGCCCAGGGAGGACATGTTGCTGACATCACTGCAACAGTCCAAGGAGTGGAAATCTGTATCAATCGCGATCTACTTCAGAGAATCTACAGGCTGCCCGCCGATGGCCTGACCATGGACCAACTTGAGACGTTCGGGTCTCAAGAGCTTATTACTAAGTTTTATGGACTATTTACAGGGTCCAAAGTGGTTGATATGGTGACAACTACTTGTCACAAGAAAAATTTTCTTCTTCATTTCGTTTATCTTCATGACTTTTGCTCCAGGATCATTGAAAACCGAACCGGTGCGTTCGAGATGTGCACGAACTTAAGGTTCAGGATGATGGTAGCTATTTTGACCTGTGAAAAGGTCAATTGGTGCCAAATCATTCTGAAACGTCTTCAAGAAGAGGTGTGCAAACCTGCCACCCAAAAGAAATCCTTTGGTTTAATGCTGAACTACATTCTGACGAAGTGCGGACTGACGCAATCCGCCGATGCCAAGAAGAACAGCTCGAGGATATACTTAGGAGGTGTCAAACCCACTGCATATAACCAGAGCACCATGTATTGCAACCACCCGAGAACCAGGCACATGCCTATTTCTGCCAACCCAAGAGATGAAACCGTGAAGGTGCCAGAAATGGAATCTTTGAAGAAGAAGCGAAAGCGATCTTACAGCAAGAAACACTCTGCTGGTGAGAAATCCAAGAAGAGACTCAGAAGGCTCTCAAAAATCAAATCTGCCAAGCACTCCAAGGATGTCTCCCCCGTGGCGCAACCCACTGATGAAGAACCCCAGGGCCCAACCCCTGTGGAAGAGGTGTCTCCTACTGTATCGACAGTAGATCCCGAGCCTTTGGCGGCTACGACAGATATAGAGACATCTGCCAACGCTCAAGACTTTAGCAAGTCGGCTGCCCATTCGGAGCCAAAAGCTACTTCTCCTCTGCGGGATCCCACACCCGTGCAGGATCCATCATCCTTCGGGGCACCATCCCCTGCAAGGAGTCCATCTTCCGTACAGGATCCCATACCTGTACCGGAATCCCTCGAAACAGCGTCTCCAGACGTTATTCGAAGTCCCTCCCCTGACTCAATCATAAATCAGACACTTCTTTCGGTTCAAATTGAACATGCCTTTGAAAGATTTCTGCAATGGAAAGTCTACAGGTTAGCTCCGTACGATACACTGTACAACTGGAGCGATTGGAGCCACGAAGAGAGATTCGTCTCCGAAGTAACAGACTCAACTGAAATTGAGGCCCTGCTTCGATGGGACAAAGCCTCTTGCAAGGATCTAATTGAAAGCCACCTGCTGCACAAATCTGACGCCAGGAGGAAAGGAAAGAATAAGTCAGAGGATTCTCCCATTAATCCAAAAGATGACGACGATCATGACTCAGACGACGACGACGATGCTCTACAAGCATGTCTGAGAATGAGCCGTGAAGAGGCTGAAGCTCGAGACGCCTCTCCACCCAGAAATGACGAAGGGCCTTCTACCCAAGCAAATCCCCCTTCGCCACAGCCCGAAAACATTCCCGAACAGGAGGAATCAGTCCCTCCAGTTGAGGAAATTCAAGAAATTTTGGAACAGGCACCCGAGCCTGCTGCGACCGAACAAGAAGCTATTCCTGAAAGCCAACAGGAGGATTCAGTCCCTCCTGCATCCATGATTGCTGAAGAACCTTCGCCACAGGACGCTTCTCAACCCACCGTCGCCGAACCACAGGAAGCTGCTCCCGCCCCTTCAACAATGGAATCCGAGGACGGTACCGAACCTGAGGATGTCCAACTTACTTCACGTCCATCCGTGAATGTAAGAAGGTTGAACAAATTGCAGACTGCCAACCGTGACAATTCTCCGATCTCTGCTGCACGAAAAGAGCGTCTGCGAGCTCTTGGCCTTCAGACTGTATTTATCCAAGATGCAGTAAACGCCCTATCTTCCGTTGAAAAGGCACTGAATTGGATGCACACCTATGCCGTCGAAGAAATGACCACTCTTCAACACGAAGTATCTCGAGTTGTCGACGCATTCATTCTTTTGCCAGAAGTTTTCAAGCAAGCCTTGAAGATCATGGAAGATAAGCAGGAGCAACTGCTGAAGGAAGAAGCTACAAAGACAAGGATAGCTGAAGCCAAGACCGCTTGTGCAATGATTGAGAACAGCTCTCAACTGCGTGCTCACGACAAATGCATTCAAGAAATGTCGCAGACTCTTTCCTCCCTTGTTGAAAGAATGACCAACATCGAGACCAAACAGGACGCCGCTCTTGAAATCCTGCAAAGTCTTGATGAAGCCAAAAAGGGGGAAGAGGCACGAGAAGCTGCTAGGAGAATAAGGCTGCAACAAGAAAGGGAATTTGAGGCTGCTCAGAACAGTATCACTGCCGAATTGAACAAGCTAGCACCTCAATCCCACAGTTTTAAAATTTCAGGCTCCAGACCGGAATTCCATGACCCCAATGTCCCTTGGCAAACTCTTATTCAAAGACCTTCGGAAATTCGTCTGCCGACCAACCGCAACCCAACTGCCGACGAAGTGAAGCTTTGGAGGAAGAATGAACTGATGAGATATTTTGTCAGACTCATCAGGGAATCCGCCATCTTCAAGAATTATAAAACGTTAGCGGAAGCGGCAGATAAGTTTACGAAGATGCTAGAAGAAGGTAAACTCCCTCTCCAAATCGAAATGAAATCCAAACATAGAAGAGGAGATCGGGTCACCCATCCAGAAGATTGGATACTTGCCTTTGATCGTTCATATGAAGGAAGAGCAATATACCAGGAACGAGGCAATGATTCTCTTCAAAACTGGTGGCGCGGCACCGAGAACGAACCAGGAAAAAGACCATGGAGGCATGCGGATTATAGATAAGGAGATGAAATCTATGTATATTATTTTTGTTTTTGTAATTTCTATTCGAAACAGCAAACTCTGTACTCAATCATTTTGAATATCAATAAAAACGTTTGTTTGTCTTGAAAGATTACAACTCGTAATCTACTGTGTTAATGTATGATTACTTAAAATTTGTTTGATAGGAATCTCAAGTTAGATAAACTTGATTAATAAGCTGTACGAACTAGTCTACGAACAGTTCATAATTTCAGTTGTAAACTTAGAATATATTGTAAAGATTGTGCCTGCGCGCCAATCATAGGCTTAAGTTGTAATAAATCTTAAACTGTATCGAACTTGCCTGCGAGCAGTTCATTATTGTAGACTAAGTCACTAAGTCAGACCTATTGACAAAAGACCAAGAAATCTGCCAGAAGTCATCAAAGAAGATTGCCTCATGAAGAAGGTTTTGGCATCATCAAGAAGACTCGAAAGAGTTAAGCAAGTTAGTCTTGGCAATTTGTCAAAAAGGGGGAAATTGTTGGGAAAAACAAATACCCTGTATCGAATCAGCCGGGATACCCGAATCCCTGTATCGAATGTTATTTAGAGGTTTTGACATATATGCCAAATACAGTAAAGGAAACTGTATCGAAGCTTTGAGGCTTCATCCGGTATCGAAGACCTGCCTCGAATCAAGTAAAGCTCTTCAGTACAGCAAGAAGACTTGTAAAAGACCAAGTATGGAAACTGTCTCGATGCTCAAAATACAGTTATCTTCCATACAGTTCACAAAAGGACAAGAAGGAACACAAGTCAAGACCCGTTGAACAAAGAAGTATTTAAATACTCAAGGATAAAGTATTTAAATACGCGATCTTGAATCTTGAGAATCCCGAAATCCGGATCATGTCTTAATCCGTTGGGCAATCTTATTCAAACGGATATATCTCAACGGATACTTTCTTCAGAGACTATATATATATACAATGAAGACATTGAAGATCAGTTACCCAAGTAACCTAACTCTCAAGCTATCAAAAGTTATCATCAGAGCAAACATATCTCCAAAGCATATTGCTATTAAGAACGAAAGAGATATACAGTGCTCAACATCAAGAACAGCCATCATCAGCTCAAGAACTTCAAAGCTGCTGTTCTTACCTGGTTACCTACCTTTTACCTCTGTGTAAAAACCGAGCTCTGTGTGAACTCAACAAGATTATTCTGACCTGTGTGGGACGAATAAGGACGAAGCTTTGGAACTGTGTGTGAAGAAGCTAGTCAAGAAGGAAGCTTTAACCAATCTGTGTGAACGATTGAAAGTGACATTCTTTGTATCAATCTGTGTGAACGATACAAGGATAGGTTTGTTTATAATTACGTAGTTGTGTACGCAGTAATTATAATAAACTTTTTACTCCTGTGTGGAGGACCAGTGGACGTAGAGGGGTTTACCTCGAACCACTTAAATTACTGTGTCATTTACCTTCAGCTTTTACTGTTTTAAAATAACTGTGATATATTAAGTATACACCATACACTTAGTTGCTGTATCCATAGCAACCTACTGTATCCAAGACTTCCGCTACGCACTCAGATTTAGATTCCATACAGTTTGTTGTTTAAACTATTTTCCAAACTGTATCCAGTATACTTAAGTGACCAACAAAAGGTTTTTAAATTTATTCTTATATGGCATATATTACAGAGACCTCTCTCCTTTAGCATTGCTAACCATTCATCAGAGTCATGTTGTAACTCAACTGATAAAAAGATAAGTCTATAGTATCATCATCATCGTCATCATCATCATCATCATCATCATTATCATCATCAGTATCAGTATCAGCATTACAGTTTATAGCTGATACAGAGACCATCACTATAGGAGTGACTTTATCAAATTCAGGTGACGACAATGATTTTTCATTGGAAAGTAAACATTCCATAAGATATTTTTCTTGTGAAATTGTCCTTGTAGGATTTCTGAGAATCGCTGTCAAAGGATCCTCTTTGATTAACAAAAAACAGAGTTGATATTAGCAATTAATTGTAAGTAATTGCTATTATCATTATCAGATAGTTATATTATTACATTACATTACATTATCTGTATATGTCATAATGTAATTATTGAACACGAATTATGTTTTTATTTTGAACTCTTTCAATAAATCAGTTATGTCCGATATTACAGATCATCCAATACAATAATTGAAGGAGTTCAACAGAGGTATCATTCATGTGCAACAAGTTGATATTCAAATTTATAGATCTGCTAACACGCAATAATATGAATCGAAACCACATATTCAACATCTGAATCGAATATTCAACATCTATATTGTATGTTCAACAAACTTAAACAGAGTAATCTGAATCGAAAACACATATTCAACATCTGAATCGAATATTCAACATCTCTATCGTATGTTCAACAAACTTAAACACACGATCTGAATCGAAAACACATATTCAACACCTGAGTCGAATATTCAACATCTCTATTGTATATTCAACAAATTTAAACACACTAATCTAATCGAAAACACATATTCAACATTTGAATCGAATATTCAACATCTCTATCGTTTGTTCAACAAACTTAAACACACTAATCTGAATCGAAAACACGTAAACACATAAATATGAATGAAAATCCCAATAAATCAACATGTAGTAATCATGGTAATTAGTAAAGAAATAGTCAAGTTTTACCTTTTTCAGCACTTTTTTGAGCTAGATTTTGAATTCTCTGTGATTTTCACGCCATTTTTATCTTGTTGATTGAAAGAGTTGATTTTCAAACCAGAAACAATTTTTTATGATGATATCGAAGCTAAACGATGATTGAGAATAGCTAACTAAATTCAACAGAGACTAATTTGCTTTAGTTAGGGTTATAATTTGAGAAGATTAATAGTCGTGGAGAGTGATCATGTGTATTTGTGTGTATAGGCGGTTAATTACAATTAAATTCTTGCTTTAATAACTGACGAGCGTTGCTTTGGAAAGGGGCAAATTTTTTCAATTAATTACAAAATTGCCACCGCGTCTTTACAAAAGCGTGACATCAGTGTTTAATCTCAGCCGTACATTGTTTTGATCCAATGGCCCATAAAAGTTTGTACCGATTGTATTTAACAAAGTTTATAGTGGATCCAGCCCCTATATATATATATATATATATACTATCCATAATGTAAGGCGCTCAAGCATTCCTAGATCTTAAATGAAAAGAATTATATTTAATATATTTTTATGATTCTTTTTTTTTTGAATAAAAGTATTTTTATTCAAAAAAAAAAGAATCATGAAAAAATATAAAATTAAACTTTTTTATTTAAAAAAATTTAGAAAAAATATTAGTCCCTCCGTCCCTCTCATTTCTTTACAGTTTTTTGCACTTCTTGGCACGCATTTTAAGGCTTCCATAAAGTATAGTTCCACAACTTATTTTAAACTTTTTTTTGAATAAAGTTTAAACATTAATTTTTTATTCAAAAAAAAAAGAAAATTTTAAAAATAATTATGGAACTATACTTTATAGGAGCCTAAAATGCGTGTCGAGCCCCGTCCCCCAATATAAAGAACCTGGAGGACGGAAGGAGTAATATATTAATTTTGACTTGAAAATAAAGTTGAGAAGAATATTAATATAATAATTGACTTGTAGAAAAATATTAGGATATTATTAAGATGGTAGCTTGCTTGAAAAGAAATTTTTGTAAGAATATTAAGATGTAATTTAATTTGAAGAGATATTTTAGGAGAATATAAAGATGCTAATTTGATTTATGGGAAGAATACTAAGATAAATATAAATATGGTGATTTGATTTGATTTGAAGAGAAAGTTGAGGAGAATATTATAATTGTAATCTGATTTGAAGAGAATGATTAGAAGAATTTAAATATGGTAATTTGATTTTAAGAGAAATTTTAGAAGAATAATTTAAAAATTTGAGAAAATTGTAAAATTTAATTGAGATGATTTGAGAGGAGTCACCTCCTCGCCCCTAAATATAATAATATTAATGATTTATAATTTATTCCTTATTCGAGGATGATAATATCATGGGCCTAATAAAATTAAAAAATATACTCCCTTCATCCCTCCAGGTTATTTACATTGGGGGAGGGGGGCTCGACACACATTTTAATGCTCCTATTAAGTATAGTTGTATAAATTGTTTTAAAATTCTTTTTCTTCTATGTAAATATTTAATGTTTAAATTTTTATTTAAAAAAAGAAAATTTTAAAAATAAGTTATGGAGCTATACTTGGAGGCTGGGAAAAAATATAAAGAAATGAGAGGGAGGGGGGAGTAAAATTTTTGTGCACTAACAGACTTTAAGGTTCTGTTTGGATAGAGGGTTAGGAGGGGTTCGGCTGGACTGGGCTGGGCTATGTCGGGTTACGGAGAGTACTTGCAGGGGATTCACATCTTATAAAAAACCGGCCATTTTCATTTGGGGTGTTGGCTTCAAATTATTTTTCCCCCCAATTTCGTATGCACACTGTCCCTGCTCTATCCCGCTCCTCTTCCAGACAAAAAATCCCCCGCTCCAACGTGAACATCTCAGAGGTAAATCTCTCAATCTCTCTTTCGCCCTCTCTCTATGTATCTCCCTCTCAATCACTCTCTCGCTCTCTCTACGTATCTCTCTCTCTCACCCTCTCTCTCTGTCTTATTCTCTCGCATTCTCTCTCTCTCTCTCTCTCTCTCTCTCTCCCCCTCTCACTCTCTCTCTTTATGTAGCTTAAATAAGTATGTAATTGATGTTGGTTTGTGAAAAATAATACATTTTTTAAGTCTGATTGCTGCAATGAGACGAACATGTACAATCTTATCTTTGTGGTTTAAGGGCGAATGTGGGCGAATTACACCTTTGGTTATTAGAGTAATTTGTGGGGTTGATATTACATACACCTTTGTATGGTTCAGGGTTGGTGGTTGGTTAAAAGGCGTTTAAGTACTGTCCTGAGTTGTGTTTTGTAGTTTCTTTTACCCCTCATACTACTTTTGGTTATTCTACTGTTATACTCTGTTCATAATGTTGTTTGCTACTATTATATTGCTTGATCTATCTTTTCTGCTGTGTTCATGCAAGGTTTTATATTCTTTCACCTCCCAAAACCTTACTCTACTAGCTTGATACACCCAATATATGTCTTGTTTGTTATACAATTTTGTATGATCTAATATAAATGCATCCTCGTTAGGATGTTATGGTAGTTGACTGGTTGGACTTTAGGTTTAATATGAGACTCTCCAGTTGTGGACAGTTTCGTTATTAAGAAGCGGGTTCAATTCCTTTCAAGCGTAAATAAATCTGACATACTTTTACCACAAGTCCCAGTGATTTTGAGTTTTATTGTGTTCCTAATTCCTCATCTTATACGAAAGACTCTAACTCTATAGATGTAGTAAAAAGTTGGCCATTAATATTTCCTATATTTATTAGCAACTTTTGTTATGTTGAGAAAAAAATAAACAAAACCCATATAAACATATTCCATGTTAACCTTAACTTATACCAAAAATGCAGAAAAAAAAAAATGAAAGAAAAGTTTTCCCAGGAAACTCTCTCAACCACATGTGGGTGAATTACTCTTTATAATTTCAACACCACAGGCGCCAACAATCTGGTTAATTGACGAGTTTTCATTGAATTACATGTGACATTTTCTGCTAGTTGGATTGAAGTTTTTTAACGTGTTTATAACCATTTTTCCATCTCGTCATTGTAGCTTCGATTTTCATTCCTTTTCTGTTTATAGTCTAGTCTGAGTGATTTATCATTAATAGTCGGTCACTGTAAGATGATTAATTTCTCTCTCTCTCTATATATATATATATATGGATTGGCTATGGTGAAAACATGGTGAAATCTAGAAACCAATTGCATTATTAAGCAATTTCAATGCATATTTGTTATTATTTGTTGCATCAAGCTGATCGCTAGTATATGCAATAATAATGCAATAACAAAATACATAAATGCATATAATTCTACTCATCTACAGCCGTTAGATCACTAATATCAATGGCCTACAAAAGTTTCTAGATTTCACAAGGTAATTAGCTTTCATCAGTGTTCTAAAAATCGGCACAGGCGGCCCTTTGGCGCGCCTAGCGCTAGGCGGCCCAGGCGCTCCGATTATGCCTGGCGTTTGTCACAGGCGGTCGGGTGATGTCGGCCGCCTAGGCGGGGTGGCGGGCGCCTGGCGGGTGGCGGGCGCCTAGGCGGGCGGGCGGCGCCTAGGATGGAAAGGCAGGCGGGCGCCTAGGCGGTAGGCGGCGCCTAGGCGATTGAAGGCGCCGCGCGGATACACATTTTTTTATTTTTTATATTAGCGGTATTATAAATTCTGAATTGAGATCTTAGGACTATGTTATGCTTATGTCAATGTTTAATAATTTAATATATGATCGATTATATATTTGTTTAAATATTTAAATATTAGATGTTTTTATTCTTTACATATATATAATTATTTATATATAAAAATAATTATTATAATAATAATAAATAAATCCGCCTAATCCGATTAATCCCCGACTAATCCCCGATTAATCCTCTGGGCGCTAGGCGTTAGCAATCCGAACGCCTAGCGCCTAGCGTTTTTTAGAACCTTGGCTTTCATATGATCTCTTTCATATATATATATATATAGCTGCAGAATCGGTCGAGTATACCCAGGTTCGACCCAGGTTCGACTCGGTTTTCTTGTACTCGACTCGGTTCCGTGAGTCCGAACCTGTCGAGTTCGGCGCGTACTGGGAGCTCTTTTTCGTACTCAGGTTGAGTCGGGTATACTCGCCTAGACCCCGTAATTTACCACACGATACGAAAACACGACACGTAAACGACACGAAAATTTAGTGTTTGAGTTTGCATTTTGAGTACACGACACGAAAATACACGAACGCGAAAGTACACGACCGAGATTTAGCGTCGGTTTTGTGTTTACCCTCTGGGTACACGACACGACACTAGGTACACGAAATAAATAAATAAATATATATATACGATATTTCATATTTAATTTTATAAAAATATACATTTTATGAATTATGTTTGTACTAAACTTTAAAATTTGAAAATATAATGTGAACTTTCATAAATTTCGTGTAAACATTCGTGTTTTCGTTGCCATTCTTTTCATTTCGTCTACTAAAACCTATAAAAATAATATTAAAATATTAAAATTATTATTTTTATAATATTTTAATATTTACTTTATATTAGGTGCCTGACACGAAAATACGACACGAAACGATACGAATTTGCGTGGTACACGACACGACATAACACGAATTCATTGCGTGTTGTGTATGGTTTGAATTTTTAGTACACGAAACACGAAATTACACGACACGAACGAATTGCCAGATCTATACTCGCCTACCCGCCGTAGTACTCGATTAGATGACCCGGATTTGGCTCGACCCGTCACTTACCCGACTCGGGTAGGTTAATTAAACCTCATCCCGTGCAGGTGCAGTCTTTCTTTCATTCTCTCACCCCGCCACCCGCTTCACTGCTTTGACTTTCACTCTTTTCTCACACACACACACACCGGTGGACCCCCCCCCCCCCCCCCCCCTAACACACGAATCACGACTCGATCCATTGTCCCGGGCAGCCATACCAGTCGAAGTCCATCGTTTCTTCCCGGCCGTCGCGAGTTGCTGTCGGAAGTGGAGCAGGAAAAGCCGAGCAGAGCAGCGCAAGTAATACCAACTCGATTTTTTCAGTGTATTCTTCTTCTTCAGTTACAATTTTTGTAGTTCCCCTCCCGTAAGAAATGGTGTTTAGAGTTTAGTTTAGGGTTTTCATGTTTTCATGATTTTTTCCTCCCGTTCATGAATTTGTTGAATTTGTTGAATTTAGTTTAGAATTCAGATTTGATCCGAATCGACCCGACTCGACCCGAATCCTACCCGACCTGCCCGACTCGACGAGCTACTCGGGTGACCCGAGTGTACTCGAGCGGGTCGAACTCGGCAGCCTCATGTGCTGCCCGACTCCACTCGGGATAACTCGACCCGAATTTCAAAACTGAAAAACTCGACTCGAGTTCGGGTGTACTCGACTCGAGTCCGACCCGTTTGCAGCTCTATATAAGTATATGATAATCTCTCTATATGTATCCTCACCGGTTGCATTTTGTAAGACTCCATATGCAACAAGTAGTTGTAGTTTCTTGATTAGATTTTAATCAAATGCTGTTAATCCGAGATTTTGCTAGTTTAATCATTTTTGTTTCGCAAGTGTTTTTTAATGGTAAGTTAGTTATTTTCTTTAGCGTTTGTTAATGGCAAGTTATTGATTTTCTATTCGGAACTTGGTATTGCAGGAATTCTCCATGTTTACCACCAGATCAATGTCCAAAAACACTAAGCAAACTAGACCAGTAACCAGAACAATTTCTGGAACAATTAAGACAAATGATAACAAGTAAGTTTTAATAAATCATATTCTATTATTAAATTGATTTAAATTTGGTTCCTTGACTGAGAATTATATATTTATTTATCGACTAAGGATTGCGGTGAATCACAAAGCTGCTAAGAGAGCACGCAAAAGCGCAAAGTCTCGAAAAACAGAGATAATTTATTCGGAGTAAGTTTTACTCAATTTTTGTTAATTGATATATTGATCTGAATCTGGTTTCAAATCTAACAAATATATATATATATATATATATATATTGGGAATTAATAAATAAGATCCTCCTTTTACTATTTAAACTCCAATTTTTGTTTTTAAATATTAAATTCTGTAACTACCCTCGGTTTTTCTTAAAATACGCTTGTTACGTTATTAGCAGCTATATTTAAACCTATTTCTCAAACAAAACTCCTCAGATCATTTTTCAAAGACCCTTTATCTTCTAACTTTTTTGATATCCAAGCTTATCGTTTATCAGAAGGGGAAAAAAACTCTTTACCTCAGTCTCCCAGCAATTGCTCTCTCCTCTCTGTACTGAAGTGGGATCAGGTTAATCAAGTTTCAGCTTGAAACAAGGCACAAAAGTAATACATAGCTTGCAAATAAAATGTTGAATTATGTTTGGAACAAATTAGATCTGAAACTAATGGCTCGCAAACAGACCTTAATACCTGCATTAGTATTGCTAATAATCTGTAAAAACAAGACTTGGCTGTGATATTACTCCTTAAAAACAAGACTTGGCCAGCAATATTAAAGAAGCTAATTTTAAGGTTTCTCGACTCTGCTAATAATCAAAGTTTACTACCTTCTGTACCATATAATTTAATTCTTGCTTCAAAGTTGAACAAGTGAATTCATGTGACGACTTAATATTTAAACCATTACTTTGTAGCAACAAAGATTGCATCTTTATGTTTTTTGTAACTATCCAGTTGTCCAAAATGTAATCAAACAATCAAGGGTAATTATGTATGCATATGTACGTATGTCTATATATAAGATTTTGGGATGCTGTGAAACACAAAAGTTCTTGAGTAATATATATTTATTATGATTTAGGGATGGTAGTGGGCCATACACAGTTACGGTTGGCTGGACAGTGATGGACGATGCTCATTCCTTTTTCATGTAACTTTCTTCAATTTTTTCCCCTTTTCGGTCTATGCGTTGTAGGTTTTGGTCTGATTTTGTTTGTTTAATTACAGGATGGACTATGTGACAAACTATTATGAGCAGCATCCACCACGCCCAACCAGGGGAATAGTAAGATCTTTTTTTAACACCGCTTTTCTATCAATTCCTTTCTAAATCGGTCCTTTCTAAATCGGCGTTAATTCTTTTTTTTTCTTTTTTCTTTTTTTTTTTTTTTTTTTGCTTTTTTCATCAAAGGCACCACCTTGAGTGTTGAGGTCCAAAAAGCTGCCAATTTAAAGTGGATTGGCATGAGTGTTGGGGTAAGTAATTTTGTTGAAAACATAGATAAGTAAGATGAGATCTCAAATTTTCCTCCCATTCCATTCTTTTTCAGGACAGGGCTCCGTTTATTGAAAGGGCCAAGGAATTAAGGGCTCAAGGACGTACCCTACTTTCCGTGAGTGCTCTCTCCCCTGTTTCTTGCATTTACTAGTAGATGAGGATTTATTGCTACTGGAGTTATCATATAATTTATTGCAACAAAAATGAAAGGATTGTTATATACAAGCATAAACATATAAATATCATACATAAAACTTGAAGGATAATACACGATTTGAGGTAAAACCTGAACAAACAAAAGACATTAAGATAGAACATAAAACTGAAAAATAAAATCATAACACAGAGGTGTGCCGACATTAATTGAATTGTTTTTGTAGAAAAGAATCTACTGATTCCTCTGTGTTTCTGTCCAATGTTGGAGTAGACGAGAAAGAAGAGCCTGACTTGGCTGGCCGGTGCTTAGCAACAACAACAACAATTTTATCATTTTCTACTTTTTTGAAGGTTTTTATCATTTTCCACTTATTTTATTTGCGATGAAAGTTGAAACAAAGTAATTCTTGCTTATTCCGGAAAAATGATTGTCTGAAGCTAAATTGTGATAGATATTTATCTGACAGCATTGATTTCAGAACCCTTATGTGAAACATTTATCTTTGTTAATCATCCTTCATATATGTAACTACATATTTATGACCTATATTAACTAATATGGAGTAACTAAGAAGTCACTGGTGAAAGCTAATTAATTTATCACTTGATTTAAGTAGTCCAAACTTCGCTACCTAAGAATTGCCTCGCAACTCTATTCCATGTGTATGCTTAAATATTTGTTTCATGCGTGCTAAACCAAGTACTGGTTTATTTTCAATTTGAAAATCAGTAGTACTTGTGTTTTACCTGGTAGTTGTCGCTATATGCCCCAAATTAACAAGTATTTTTTAGCACAGATACGTAGTATGCTCATTCTTGTGTACCAACATTTTATAGAAATTAGACCTTTGAATTTGCCAAATGTTTAATTATCGATTGTGGACACGCAGGGTGAAGGTTGAGGTGGAATTGGGTGTGGCTCTGGGGGTTTTGGTGGAGCACCACCGAGTTAAAGTTGTTCTTTAAATTGGGGATATGCTGAGCAATTAGAACATTTTGTTGGTTGCTATCTAATGCCTTCTGTATTGTTCAAGGATTTCTAGAAAAAAAAAAAGATTTTTGTTCTATCTAATTTGTCGGAATATTTTTTATGCAATTATGGTCTGTTTTGGAGATGTTTGTTTTACATACAATGAGGAAGTTTATATTTTGTCCATGTTTTGGTCTTTCCCTTAAGTTTCTCAGTTTGTACTTCCGCGCTAGTTGAGAGAAAAATGTCAACTTCACCAAACCGCAATTTTTACATTCACTTGGGAAATCGGGTATGTAATCTTAACTACAAGAATTTAGGTCCAATATATATATATATATATATACATATATATGTATAACCTTATTTCTAATTTGTTTATATTTAAATCTTCGTGTGGGATGGCAACCTTTCCGGTCCTCTCGTACTTGGTAAAGATCCTCTCAATGCTCTAACGCCCACATCGGATGTGGTGCCAACTTCTTTTCAAAAATTGACTTGATGGCCGGCTACTTTCAGATTCGAGTGCATCCTGCTGATATTCATAAAACTGCGTTCTGCACGCACGATGGTCATTATGAATTTCTTGTCATGCCGTTCGTCCTTTCTAATGCACCATCTACCTTTCAGGCTACCATGAATGATTTGTTTCGGCCGTTTCTATGCAAGTTTGTTCTCGTTTTCTTTTTACGATATACTTATTTATTCCACTTCTAGAAATGATCATTTGTTACATCTTAAACAGGTCCTGAAGTTGTTGCTTGACCATAAGTTCTTTGCGAAATTATCTAAATGTTCATTTGGTCAAACAGATATCGAATATTTGGGTCATTGGATATCTTCAAAAGGTGTGCGAGTGGATCCTCGCAAAATTGAAGTCATGGTTAGTTGGCCTACCCCTACATCAGTTGCAGCTATCCGAGGATTTCTCGGACTCACAGGTTATTATCGACACTTTGTTCGTAATTATGCTACAATTGCTTCACCTTTGACTGACTTGCTTCGTAAGGAGAATTTCTCATGGAACACGAATGCACAACATGCCTTTGGTGCTCTTATGACGTCTATGACTACGGTCCCTGTTTTGAGACTACCAGACTTCTCAATCATTTACAGTCTCAACCGATGCATCAGTATTAGCTATTGGTGTTGTTCTCTCACAAGCAGATCACCCTATTGCCTTCTTTAGTAAAAGGTTAGGGCCGCGTTTGCAGCATGCATCTACATATGTTAGAGAAATGTATGCTATCACATAGGCTGTCCATAAATGGCGTCAGTACCTTCTAGGTCGGCCATTCATCATTGAGACGGATCACAAAAGTCTCCGTGAACTTCTTTTTCAAACTATACCAACTCCGGAGAAGCATCGTTGGTTGGTAAAATTGTTGGGTTTTGATTTCACTATTGTTTACAGGCCTGTAAAGTCTAATAGTGCAGCACATGCCTTATCACGATGGTCCTCAGCTGCTTTAAGTTCATTTTCTGCAACATCTATGCATTCATTTTCTGCAACATCTCTACTGCAGTTTAGTTTGTTGCAAGCTATGATGCTCAGACTCTTTTAGAAGGATCCTACACGGACACAAATTGAAGTGTCTGATCTTTCGAACTACAAAAATTAAGACTCGGGGACACATTTTATAAGGATCCGACACTTGGATTTGGACACTGCAAATATTATTTTTAATTAATATGATAGTTGTAATAAATAAATACCTGTCATTTTATTATACTGCATAACAAACAATTGCACAAATTAAGGTTAGAGTTGCTTCTTTTCTTCTGCTACATAAAATTTCATCTGTATTTCTTCATATATTTTCTTATTCATCTCTTCCTCTTAGAGATAGGTTATCGAAATTAAATCTAGGTTGTCTGAGATGAAGAGTCGAGTTTCTGGATGACATTCAGATCCGGATCCAAGTGTCAGTGTCAGTGTCGTGTCCTGGGGACACGGGTATGGTTAGGTTTTTCGGAGAGTCCGACATCACAGGTTGCAAGACTTACGGCACTACATTGCTTCTGATTCTCAAAGTCAACAACTCATATCAAATATTGGTTCGAAGCCTTCTGATTACCTTGATTACTATGTTTCTGATGGGCTTATATTTTATAAACACAAAATTTATGTCCCACCGCATAGTCACTTTCCAGAACTTATCTTCAAGGAACTCCATTCCTCTCTTCTCGGTGGCCACTCAGGCTTTCAACCAACATTGCACCGCATTGCCACTACATTTTATTGGCCCTTAATGTCCAAGCAGATCTGGTCATACGTTCGTGCTTGCCACATTTGTCTCCAATCGAAGTATGATACTTCGGCACCTAAGAGGCTCCTTCAGCCGCTTCCTTTACCTTCGCGAGTATGGGAAGATATTGCTATGGATTTGATTGACGGCTTGGCACCATCTCATGGAAAAGCTACTATCTGGGTCATTATTGATAGATTGAGTAAATATGCTCATTTTTGTGCCTTGTCGCCATCTCTCACAGCCCCAAAATTGAACAACGTATTGGTCCAGTAGCCTACAAGCTCACCTTGCCTGCAACAAGCCGTATTCATCCTGTTTTTCATATTTCTGTTCTCAAAGGCTGCCCGAGTCCATCTCCTACAGCTAGTGCTGCATCCCTCCCTGAAGTGCCAGATGATTCCCTTGCTCTCATTCCTGAAAGTGTTTTGAATTTTCCTTTTGTTAAACTAATCATCGCTTACAACGCCAAGCACTAATTCGTTGGACACACCAGACTGATGCTGAGGCCACTTGGGAGCCTATAGAGAACTTGAAGACAAATTTTCCAAACTTCAACCTCGAGGACAAGGTTGTTTTTGCAGCGGATGGTAATGATACGAGCTCAGAATATCCACGTGGCAAAAGAGTTATCTCTAAACCAGCTTGGATGAGTGACTATATTTGAGATAGTTACGATATTTATATTTGATTATCTAGTTTGTTATATTCTAAGTTGTTAGGAGTACTTATCTATTTGATGAAACAGATTGTACTGAGGCATCTATATATGTGATGTTCACAGAATAAATAAAAGGGGACTTGTGCTCGAAATCATAACTAAATTTTAATCTTTTAAATTAAATATTACAAAATGTTCTGTTTTACGAGACTATCTGTCATATTCATTATATAAAAAATGATTTCATTTGTATATTTATGTTTATACAATGTTCAATATAAATATATATTATGCAACAAATATAATCAATAAAGCGGATTTTTAGGGACTAATCAACATCACTATTAATATGTAATTTTTTTTCGAATTTAGCAAATATCAATCTAATTTAATCCATTCATTAATTAAAAATTAGAATAGAAAATTATATAATTGCATTTGGGATTTTGTAACGGCAGTCGAGCAATACGAAATTTCAACCTCTGCAATCTTGAGAATTGGTTGAATTGGTTCCTTGTCAATGTCAGATTCGAGTTTTTTATAGTATAAATCATGTCTCCGTATTGTACTATTAGCGCTTTTCTAAATAAGAAATAAATACAAGAGGTGATCCTTTCAAAAAACAAAAGAGTAATCGCACTTTCACTGACATCAGCGCGATAATCGTATACGCCACGATCCTCGCAAGTGCCACATACACAAATTGTCAACCTCGTTGTCAAGTGAATTGTGAAAGTAACATTACTCAAAACAAAAACGTACAAAGAGATGATATTTTGTTTGTCAATGAGTAAATATTTAAACTCTGTTACTAGTTGTTAACTCACTTTATGCATATATATTTACGACTAGTTTTATACCCCGTGCAGTCCATAGATGTTGTTTTATGTTCGTTATTTTCAGTCTAGTTTTATATTGTTAAAAGAAATTCTCTTTAGATATCGATATTGTACTTTTTAAAATTAATTTAAAAACACATGAACGAAAATAGCAATAAAGTGGAAAAAAACATGAGGGTAATATTAGACAATATATATTATATATTTGTAGTATTGATTTACCTTAGAAAATGTTTTAGTCTATGTAGCAACTCTTTTAGTAGTGGATATACTGCTAAAGTGTTGTTCGCCAATTACAATAAAGGAAAAAATATTCATATCAAGAAGAGAACAGTAAACGTGGATGTAGACTTTTGATGAAGATTTATGGATATGCAATGGTGTGGAGTTTCGATATTTTGCATATTTTATTATTTTGTCATGTGCTGCATCATTGGACATTATATATTTCACTATTCATGACAGGTATTCAGCGAATATTATATTGAACATGTTGTAGCCTTTTGTTCTCGTATTCGCAAAATCATTGTTTTCGTGCACAAAATATAACCTGGTTTTTTGCCCTTTTTTTATTATTTTCTACACTTTACTCAATGTGTGAGGTTTATTCGAGAATTCATTTATTTTTAATAATCTACGTTCATTTTTTTGCACCTGGCTTAGCTAAATAAAGATTTTTCTACATAATGTATAACCTGGATTTTAGGTTGCCTAGTTTTTCGTATCGAAAAAAAAAATTACGAAAAAAAATTGAGGCGAATTTGTGAAAACAATAAGTTCGTAGACTTTTAAATTACATGATCCAAGACAATTGGTATAATCATGTTACAAACATTTAAAAAATGGAATAGATGAATTTTTTTCAAGATATATCTAATATAGAGGGTCTTGTTTTTTTTTGGATAGGCAAATAATATTTTATAGTACTTAGGAATGTTGTTAATGTAGGTATGTGTCTTTAACTTTTATTGATCGCGAAAAATATATTAGTCTATATACAATACATTGACACTACACTCCAGCAAAGATAAAGTTAAAAGCATGTTTTGTGCACTATAGATACGTAAGTAAAAATATATGCAGATTCGTAGGCCAAAATATATATGATAAGAGTCGCACTCGTTCATTATAAACTGAAAGACAAGAAGGAGATTGAGCCTTGCCACATTTTGAAGTGCAACGAGGTTGTATTCAATCAATACGAATACAAGAACATGCGGCATTATTATAACCGACAGATAGTTAGGTTAATTAAGGCATTGGATTGTGAAATCATCATTATGCGGGTTCATTTTCCGTTGCTCGCTCACTTTCTTTTACTTCTTATACTTTGTTGTTCAGATATTATGTATATGATATGAATAACATTGGTTTGTTATGTATGGATGATAAAATTCTCAGCTCGAAACATAAAAATATAAGTTTTTACAGCATGACTCTAAAAACCAGAAACGATTTAAATATCAGACGGTCAAAGATATTCAGCGGTCTGATGCCTGTCAGAGCAATCCCTGTAAGGAGTTGTAAATATTATCCAAACAAGTCGCTCGCTCGCAAGAGTTCAGACCTATCACATTCTCATAAGCCTAAAAAAAATATTCTAACGTTAGAAAGTAATATGAGCATTGTATGTTAACAGACACATAACATTGTTATACTTACTAAAGCAATTTGTGTACCTAATCCATACTGAATGTTTCCCTGCAAGAATGGGCAACCAGTAATATACACAGTACAGAAGTGTAGGTAGACAAGATATAAAACCTGAGAAATGGACTGCTGAGGTTGAAGTCAGTTCGAAACTAAACAATACACAAATACATACACACATAAATAAATAAATGCACATCCACATGAACGAATAGAGGTACGTGACGTTGCTATACCTATCAGACCAGTCCTTCTAAGGAGTCGCATTCGTCTTGCAAAGAGTCATTCCAGTCGCAAGGTCGCCGGTATATGTACCTCTCATCACAAGAAAAAATACAGCTCGAAATAAAAGTTGAGTTGTAAATTATCAATGCAAACAAATATTACATGGATATCTAAAACTAAAAAAAAATAGTAGTTTCGAATAAATATCCGAATTAACACTCTTACCAAATGGTTTTATTTATTTGTTAGGAAAACAAATATAACACAACACCCGAATTATTTTCGGCTAGACAGGTAAGAAGAAGGGAAAAATGTACATTTTGTGAAAAGAAGAGGCCTACTCAACTGAGTGGTTTAACACCTTCAATTATCCTTGAAATTGTAAAGCAGCAATAAGAGGGCATAATCATGGTAGCTCAAAATCATATGCAGAAATAATAAGGGTTTAAAAAGGCTATTGGCATTTAGAAATACCTTTTTAAACCAGAAGTAATGTTCTTGAGAGCCAAATATGAAAGGGACAGCAAAAAATATATCAATAGGGAGAGCAAAAAATGTAATGGGGGAGCAGGCCTTCCACCGGTAACAAAAAGAAGCACCTCAGGAATATATTCGAAGTTCGTCTGACCACCGCTGCTAGGTCGTATGTAAATTGCACCAGCATTAATCTACCAGATGAAAAAAGACACTAACTCTAAATCTGCAAGAGCGGAATCTTCCTAGAATGAACTGTAACTCAATTATATGTAAACAAACATATATATTATCTAATAAAGCATCTGTTTATCAATATATATTAAAGAAGAGTAAGAAGGAAGTGAACCACGAAATGGAGGTTCATAACAGAGGCAAACTAGTTGTTGGAAGTGCATTTCTAAGCTCTTTATATGTGATAAACAGTTTTTTTACTTGTAATAAAAGTCTGAATATACAAATAGACATCAGAGTTGATTCAGTCGAGTTTTTTCGTCTTCAATGTTCGTCCGCCGGATGATGTGTTGACGTATTGTAAGAACGGTCCAGCAGTAATATACAACAGAAGTGTAGCTAGAGAAGAAGTAAAATTTGAAAACTGGACCGGCCAACTTTAGGTAAGTGTGAAACTAAACTACACCTGAATGCACACATATCAAATCACAAGTCTTCATCATTTGCTATATATAAAATACACCTCACATGTTAGGAAGTAACATGGAAGGTGAGAAGAAGGTGGGGGGGCACTTGGTACTAGGTGAGAAAACGAGCCGAGCCACTCGGTCCGTGTACCAAACGTTCGCGTGTCTAATCCGTTAAGTACACTTCGTTTTATCACAAATGTATTTATACTTAATTAATTAATCTAATTAATTAGTTTTATCAAATACAAAATTATAATAATATATTTCCAAGAAATAATTATTTATGAATTAAATTAATCACTCACTAATTAATTTCAATTCACTAGACCGCATGATTTATCAAATAAATCAAATTAGATATCTAATATCCAATATTAATGAAGAGATAATAAATACATATTTATCCATCAAATATCCTTGTGTGCGACTCCATAGGTGTAACACCCCGAGATATTCGGAATAATTACAGCGCCGTAAACCCTTTAAGTAAGGATTTACAAGGCTAATTTAAAAGAAATGTAAATATAATCCAATCGTACACTGAAGTTCAAAATACAGATTTGGTTCAACTGACCCAATGAGTTAACTTATACAACCATATCGAAATAACCTTATTAAAACAGACGTACTCGAGTACTAAGTGAACCAAGAAGACAAATCACAATAACAATAAACATCAACCACATCACTGAGCCATTTCATCGTCCTGTCGGTACTGTGGTTGCTTCCCCGCTCCTCGGCTACCTGAACATCAAAACAATGTCCACCCCCGAAGGGGTTAGCAAAACAATGCTAGTACAAGTATCATAATACATAAATCATCAGTGCATCGTAAAACATGCAAAATGGACTTCCGTCATCGGAATCCCACGATGTGAATCCTCACGATTCCATCAACACAATACAGGGTAATCCAGCGTTCCAGCGCCCTTGGTATAGATCCCCACGATGATCCCGTCGGACCAACGCATGGTGGAAAACCCGTCCAGCGATCCAGCGCCCTCAGCATAGATCCCCATGATGATCCCGTCGGACCAACGCATGGTGGACATTCGATCCAGCGCCCTCAGCATAGATCCTCATGATCCCCTCGGATCATTTATACCGTAAACCAATCAATTATGCATACATATATGCATTTCAATATATTCATCAATACGAACAATTAACAACGAATACCATGAGAAATTACAGAAATACATCTCATATTTGACAACATGAACAAAACCATAAGCATGATCAAGGTTCTAATACAAATCAAACTCAACATATGATACTTGCCTCGAAAATGGCAAGAATGAAATACTCCAACAATTGACACGCGTCCGTATGCCACCGCCCTTCGATCGTCCCCTATGAAAGGCTCGGACCTAAGAAATAATAAAGAATTCCACTCAAGTCGTACGAACGTCTAACAATCCGGTTTACGACCGAAAGCTCAAAAAGAATGAATTCTGTCTGAACTACTTAGCGCGCGCTACGTACTCTACGTAACGTGCGCTAAGCCTGCCCGTTAACGTACGCAAATGACCAGGTTTAGCGTGCGCTAGCCGTGGTATCTTGTGATCTTCTCTCGAGCAATCGCCTTTGATGATATAACGTACGTTACGTAACCAACGTAGCGCGCGTTACTCATTCCCGATAGCGCACGTTAATATATACATCTTAGCGTGCGCTAATCGTGCATGGCAGTCACTACTGGGTAAAACTTGAGCTAAAGGTGATGAAAACTCATGAAATCCTCAGTGTTAATGCATGCCAACTCCGTGCATATCATGCTCATATGGTTTATGAAAGATCTTTATGGATTAAGTGACTACGAGACACAAGGATACGTATCATCATTACTACACCATACTTCATCTTGATCTTCAAGAAAATATTCTAAGTTCCGTTCATTCCAAGTCCAAAACATATGATTCCTTACGTAAAACATACGAACTAGGTAATCTTCATATACTGGTTATGATCGGTTTTGAAGATACATAGTATGCTTAGGAGTCCACATATTAAAAGGGTTCAATGGATCATACGATGAATAAGTGCCGAAACGTCAAAAATATCCTTCTAATGCATGATGATCGACTACTAGTGAATCTAACTGACTAGGTAAATCCCAAAACATGATCAACGTCCTTCAGAATACTACTAATATTGGTGAAGAATCACCTACCTCAAAGTAGTGAAGAATAAGGAGGAAATTCGAAGCAATCCAACGCCGAAGGTTTGAACACCAATCCTCCAATGATCTATAATCTTCAACACGAGCTAGGATGCCGGCAAGAAGTGTTTAGGATGAAGAGGGTGTCTATCAAAGTTCAAGAATTCGGATGGGGGAGTGAAAAAAAATCTGAAAATATGAAAAAGGATGTTGTCCTATATATAGAAAATGGTTATTAGCGCGCGCTAGTCCATGTTCATAGCGTGCGCTAACGGCTATTTGAAACGTTACTGGTTTCACTGTACTCAGCCTTTAGCGTGCGCTACCTTCATGTGAGTAGCGTGCGCTAACGCGTTGACTTGGCTTTTTACCGAAAGCCGTCCAGGTTCATCCCGACACAATCCGACCAAGATCCCCGGCCTGATCTCACCTACCACACGTCTCAATCATATTGACCACGTATAGCGTGCGCTAAAGTTCCTTTGTAGCGTGCGCTATGGATCCATGTTAGCGTACGCTACACATAGACGATAGCGTGCGCTACATGCGCAGAATCACAATTTATAAATCACATTCATGAAATCATACGCTCAACAACACCGGACTATGAGATACAGAGAATAATACTCAGATTAAAGTGCAACATTGACAATATCACAAGTTCCAAATACATATCAGAAATCTCGGGTATTACATCCTTCCTCCCTAAAAAGAAGTTTCGTCCCGAAACTTAAGATGAAAACAACTCCGGATATCTAGTCTTCATAGTGTCCTCCGTTTCCCAAGTGGCCTCTTCAACTCCGTGTCGTGACCATTGTACTTTAACCAAGTGTATTGGTTTATTCCTCAATTGTTTGATCCGACTCTCATGTATCTTGATTGGTCTCTCTTCGAAGGTGCCATCATTAGCTATCTCGATCTCGTCGAAATCAATGACGTGACTGGGGTCCGGTACATACTTCCGCAATTGGGATACGTGAAACATATTATGAACGTGACTCATCGATGGCGGTAAGGCCAACCTGTATGCTAAATCTCCAACTCTCTCTAGGATCTCAAATGGTCCGGTATACCTCGGACTTAGCTTGCCTTTCCTCCCAAAACGGAAAATTCCTCGTGTAGGAGACACCTTCAATAGTACGTGGTCCCCAAGGTCGAACTCTAGAGGGCGACGACGTACATCTGCATAAGACTTCTGTCGACTCTGGGCAGTCAACATTCTTTCCCGAATCAAAGCTATCTTCTCTTGAGTCTGAATTATCAATTCCGGTTCTGTCCCGATCAAGTCCGAAGAATCATCCCAGCACATGGGTGATCGACATCTTCTCCCGTACAAAGCTTCAAATGGTGCCATCTTAATAGAAGCATGCCAACTATTATTGTAGGTGAATTCAACTAACGGCAAATGAACTTCCCAATCAGTTGACCAATCCAATGCACAAGCTCTAAGCATGTCTTCTACTGTTTGTATAGGCCTTTCGGACTGACCATCCGTTTGGGGATGATAAGCCGTGCTAAAGTTGAGATCAGTCCCCAATGCCCTATGAACTGCCTTCCAGAAGTGCGACACAAAACGACCATCTCGATCCGAAATAATGGTCTTCGGCGTCCCATGCAATCTGACTATCTCCGCAATAAATACTCGCGCCAATCTCTCGGGTCCCCATGTATCTTTAATTCCTAGGAAATGAGCCGACTTGGTTAGTCGATCAACTATAACCCAAATCATGTTCATTCCCATTCTATTCCTTGGCATACTGGTGATGAAATCCATCGAGATATCCTCCCACTTCCACTCAGGGATCGGAAGCGGTTTTAACATTCCAGCAGGTCGCTGATGTTCAATCTTAACCTGCTGACAAGTCAAACACTTCGATACGTATTCTGCTACGTCCTTCTTCATATTCCCCCACCAGAAATTTTGTTTAAGATCCTTATACATTTTACTGCTGCCCGGGTGAATAGAGTAGGGCGCGCTGTGAGCTTCCTTCAGAATTGTCCGTCTCAAATCATCATCATCGGGAACGCAAAGTCGAATCTGAAATTCAGAATTCCATCATCTTGTATCACGAGTCCTGGGGCCTTTCCTTTCTTTACCTCGTCACATAACCGCAGGATCAGAGAGTCGTTCAACTGCATAGATTTGATCTCCTCGACTAGTGATGAAGTCAGTTCCATCATATATAGTTGCCCTTGGATTCCTGGTGCCCATACTTCAATCCCTTCGCGGATCAGTTCTCGTTGAATGCTGGTTTGGGATGTAAGTGCTTCCAACACTCGAAGAGAAACAGGTTTACGGCTCAAAGCATCGTCTACTACGTTTGCTTTGCCCGGATGATAGAGAATCTCCAAGTCGTAATCCTTGATCAATTCCAACCATCTTCTTTTCCTCATGTTTAATTCCTTCTGGCTGAAAATGTACTTGAGGCTCTTATGATCTGTAAAGATCTGACAATGAGTGCCGTACAAATAATGTCTCCAAATTTTCAATGCAAAGACTATAGCTGCTAGCTCCAGATCATGAGTCGGGTAATTAACCTCGTACGGTTTCAATTTCCGAGAAGCATAGGCAATCACCTTATCCTTTTGCATCAACACACATCCCAGACCCTGATTTGAAGCGTCGTTGTATACCATGAATCCATCAGTTCCATCTGGTAATGCTAATATAGGTGATGTCGTCAGCCTCTTCTTAAGTTCATCAAAACCAGCCTGGCATTTCTCATCCCACGTAAACTTTTGAGTTTTCTGTAACAACTGAGTGTGCGAACGAGCAATTTTGGAAAATCCCTCTACAAAACGGCGATAGTATCCAGCAAGTCCTAGGAAACTCCGGACTTCTTTCACATTACTAGGAACTTCCCATTCCAAGATTGCTTCGACTTTCTTCGGGTCCACCTGAACTCCGTCAGCTGATATCACATGCCCAAGGAAAGTTACTTCCTTAAGCCAGAACTCGCATTTGGAAAGCTTTGCATACAGCTGTTCCTTCCTCAAGGTGCTCAAAACCACACGTAAATGTTCGGCATGCTTCTCTGCATCCTTCGAATATATCAAGATGTCATCAATGAAGACGACCACAAATTTATCCAAGTATTCTAAGAATACCCGATTCATCAGTTGCATGAATACTACAGGAGCATTGGTAAGTCCAAATGGCATCACTACAAATTCATAATGCCCGTACCGGGACCTGAAAGCAAACTTTAGTATATCCGATTCCTTAATTCTCAACTGATGGTATCCTATCGCAAGTCAATCTTCGAGAATACCCTTGCCCCTTGCAGTTGATCAAACAAGTCATCGATCCGAGGTATAGGATACTTATTCTTGATCGTCATCTTATTGAGCTCCCTGTAATCAATACACAGTCGGAGGGATCCGTCTTTCTTCCGGACAAAGAGAACGGGCGCTCCCCAAGGAGAAACGCTAGGTTGAGTATAACCCTTTTGTAACAATTCTTCCAGTTGCTTCTTGAGTTCATACATCTCGGTTGGCGCCATGCGGTATGGTGCTCTGGAAATAGGAGCGGCTCCAGGCTCTAATTCAATAGTGAATTCCACCTCTCTCTGCGGAGGTAACCCAGGTAGTTCGTCAGGAAATACGTCGGAGAATTTATTCGCATCTGGAATCGATGAGAGCTCTACTCCTTCCTCTTTCCTCATGGCATAGCACCAAAGTCCATGACATCCCTGCTTCAGTAATTTCACGGCTTTCATTGCTTTGATCAATTTTCCCGAGCTTCCCGGTCTCCATCCTCGGAATAAGTGTTCAGATCCGTCATCAGCAATGATAGAAATAACTCTCTTTCGGTAATTCAGAATAGCCCTATAACGGTTGAGCCAATCGTCTCCGAGAATTAAATCGTCACCGTAGATGTCAACTACAATAAGAGTCGATAGCCAATCTCTCCCTCCTATAGACACTGGAAAATCTCTAGCTTCTAGGGTTCCCACAATTTTCTCTCCACTCGGTAATCCCACAACATAAGGTTCACAATTATACAAGCACGAGATTTTCAAACGATTAACACAGTTCAAATATATAAAAGAATGCGTAGCTCCCGAATCGAACAAGACACTAACTGGTTGCAAAAGGATCTGAATCGTACCTGATGCAACGGACGTGTTCTGATCATCCTTCTTCATCTCGTAAATACGCGGAGGAACGGACCCAGCGCTGGATGCCTCTCTTTTCCCAACATGCTGCTGCGGGAAACCGCTTTGCTGCGTCTGGTTTACACTAGTGTCCTTCGAAACCGGTACAGGAGTGCGAGTACCAAAAGATCGGGTCGCATTCCCACAAAATGTTGCGCGATGACCTTCCTGTCCAAACTCGAAACAGGTCACAGCAGGCGCGAAACAGTCACGTCGAATATGCCCTGCTTTGCCACAGTTATAACATTTCTTCCCTGCGTCTGAAACGGTTGGTGCTGCCCGGAACTTCTTTCCTCCTCGGGAAGGATGCGGAGGCCTCCTGGATGAATGAAAAGAGGACTGGCCCCTGCGAGGCCCACTACTCTTATTCTCCGTGAAGTTGCCAGCCACTTTCTGCTTCTTTGCTTCCGTCGATTTCTCTACTGATGCCTCCTTCATATCATAGGCCAACGCCTTGTCCTGATACTGTCGCAAAGTGGTACATTCAAATCCGTACATATGATGCTGAATTTCCGGCTTCATTCGCATGTCAAAATGGAAAATCCTCTCCGCCTCGGTCCTGACCAAGTGACGCACATAAGTCAGCTGGTGATTAAAGGTCTTAATCACGTCCGTCACAGATGCTTCTAAATTTTGTGGTGAGAAAAACTCCCGGACTCGGGCCTCTCTAACTGGGAGAGGACAATACTGCGCTTCCATCATCAATTTGAACTCCGTCCAGTCAACATTATGCCCCTCAGGTCGAATGGCCTCCCACCAGTCGAAAGCCTCTCCTGTCAGAAGATACTGGGCGACCGGAACCTTTCTATCGTTGGGACAGTTAATCCCCGCAAAAATCTTTTCTAATTCCTTCAGCCAGTGATCCCAAGAAAGCGTCTCAGCAGAACCGTCAAATTTCGGAGGATGCAATTTGATCACCTCAGTAAGCCATTTATCTCCCCGATTATCTACGTTATGCTGTTGTCCCATCGCCGTCTGCATGCGATCCACAACTTGAGCAAACTGGTTTATCTGAGCAACCACCTGCTGAAGTACTCCCGGCACGTTAGGATCTGCATTATTATTTGCTGATCCCTGTTGTCCCCCGGAATGGGAATCCGTTCGGCTAGCGGTTATTTCTGGGGTAGACACCGAATCTTCTTGTCTCGCATTTCCACGTCCACGTCCACGACCGCGTCCGCGTCCACGACCTCCTCTCAACATACTGTAAACACAAATACTCAATATCCAGGGCAAACTTTCTAAAAGTAAGTCCATCAATGTTTACAAAACATGAATTAATTAAAACAGTAGTATTTGAGATTAGGAAACTTACAACCACGGTCCACACGACGATGCTGGCTCAGCAGTGATGTTACAACCGACCAATAATCAAATAACGTAAACAGACCCAACTAACCCGACTGCCAAGATATCCATGAATCTTAGCTCCGATACCATATTCTGTAACACCCCGAGATATTCGGAATAATTACAGCGCCGTAAACCCTTTAAGTAAGGATTTACAAGGCTAATTTAAAAGAAATGTAAATATAATCCAATCGTACACTGAAGTTCAAAATACAGATTTGGTTCAACTGACCCAATGAGTTAACTTATACAACCATATCGAAATAACCTTATTAAAACAGACGTACTCGAGTACTAAGTGAACCAAGAAGACAAATCACAATAACAATAAACATCAACCACATCACTGAGCCATTTCATCGTCCTGTCGGTACTGTGGTTGCTTCCCCGCTCCTCGGCTACCTGAACATCAAAACAATGTCCACCCCCGAAGGGGTTAGCAAAACAATGCTAGTACAAGTATCATAATACATAAATCATCAGTGCATCGTAAAACATGCAAAACGGACTTCCGTCATCGGAATCCCACGATGTGAATCCTCACGATTCCATCAACACAATACAGGGTAATCCAAATGATCCAATCCCTTGGTATAGATCCCCATGATGATCCCGTCGGACCAACGCATGGTGGAAAACCCGTCCAGCGATCCAGTGCCCTCAGCATAGATCCCCATGATGATCCCGTCAGACCAACGCATGGTGGACATTCGATCCAACGCCCTCAGCATAGATCCTCATGATCCCCTCGGATCATTTATACCGTAAACCAATCAATTATGCATACATATATGCATTTCAATATATTCATCAATACGAACAATTAACAACGAATACCATGAGAAATTACAGAAATACATCTCATATTTGACAACATGAACAAAACCATAAGCATGATCAAGGTTCTAATACAAATCAAACTCAACATATGATACTTGCCTTGAAAATGGCAAGAATGAAATACTCCAACAATTGACACGCGTCCGTATGCCATCGCCCTTCGATCGTCCCCTATGAAAGGCTCGGACCTAAGAAATAATAAAGAATTCCACTCAAGTCGTACGAACGTCTAACAATCCGGTTTACGACCGCAAGCTCAAAAAGAATGAATTCTGTCTGAACTACTTAGCGCGCGCTACGTACTCTACGTAACGTGCGCTAAGCCTGCCCGTTAACGTACGCAAATGACCAGGTTTAGCGTGCGCTAGCCGTATCGACAGTCTTCTCAATGTTGACCGCCTCGCCTGATGATATAACGTACGTTACGTATCCAACGTAGCGCGCATTACTCATTCCCGATAGCGCACGTTAATATATACATTTTAGCGTGCGCTAATCGTGCATGGCAGTCACTACTGGGTAAAACTTGAGCTAAAGGTGATGAAAACTCATGAAATCCTCAGTGTTAATGCATGCCAACTCCGTGCATATCATGCTCATACGGTTTATGAAAGATATTTATGGATTAAGTGACTACGAGACACAAGGATACGTATCATCATTACTACACCATACTTCATCTTGATCTTCAAGAAAATATTCTAAGTTCCGTTCATTCCAAGTCCAAAACATATGATTCCTTACGTAAAACATACGAACTAGGTAATCTTCATATACTGGTTATGATCGGTTTTGAAGATACATAGTATGCTTAGGAGTCCACATATTAAAAGGGTTCAATGGATCATACGATGAATAAGTGCCGAAACGTCAAAAATATCCTTCTAACGCATGATGATCGACTACTAGTGAATCTAACTAACTAGGTAAATCCCAAAACATGATCAACGTCCTTCAGAATACTACTAATATTGGTGAAGAATCACCTATCTCAAAGTAGTGAAGAATAAGGAGGAAATTCGAAGCAATCCAACGCCGAATGTTTGAACACCAATCCTCCAATGATCTATAATCTTCAACACGAGCTAGGATGCCGGCAAGAAGTGTTTAGGATGAAGAGGGTGTCTATCAAAGTTCAAGAATTCGGATGGGGGAGTGAAAAAAAATCTGAAAATATGAAAAAGGATGCTGTCCTATATATAGAAAATGGTTATTAGCGCGCGCTAGTCCATGTTCATAGCGTGCGCTAACGGCTATTTGAAACGTTACTGGTTTCACTGTACTCAGCCTTTAGCGTGCGCTACCTTCATGTGAGTAGCGTGCGCTAACGCGTTGACTTGGCTTTTTCCCGAAAGCCGTCCAGGTTCATCCCGACACAATCCGACCAAGATCCCCGGCCTGATCTCACCTACCACACGTCTCAATCATATTGACCACGTATAGCGTGCGCTAAAGTTCCTTTGTAGCGTGCACTATGGATCTATGTTAGCGTACGCTATACATAGACGATAGCGTGCGCTACATGCGCAGAATCACAATTTATAAATCACATTCATGAAATCATACGCTCAACAACACCGGACTATGAGATACGGAGAATAATACTCAGATTAAAGTGCAACATTGACAATATCACAAGTTCCAAATACATATCAGAAATCTCGGGTATTACAATAGGTCCGTCTTAGTCGGCAATGGGAGGAACCAAGGAGTACGGGTAATACTTAGCCAGTCTAGTGCTCCGTACCGTAATCCAACTAAGAACGAATGATAGGATCATTCCAAAATTATTATATCGTGAATACCGTATACGTATAAACCCTTCAATCATATGTCCCGGTCAAGTATTAGGGTCACAATAAAGTCAAATCCTATTTTAACTTGACTCTATGCACTCGTTTAATGCAAACCGAGATCACCGAGCTCTTGTGTATCAAATACAACTAGCTCTAACTGCTTTGGCCAAAGACTTATGATCTCATTTGCCATTAACCGCATAAGACATTTACCTACTCACTTACAGGAGAAAGAATTCTATCTTGGTATTCAGTAGAGACTGCTACTTGCCCACTAAGTTGCATTTCGAGGTTGACCCCACCAAATGGCGATTGGATCGAACTACTCTAATGACTAACTTAATGTCACTAGCACATCTCCTACTGAAACCTCAAGTCAAAGGTCCACGTATACCTATCACAATCTTTTGATTCAGCCATTGACAATCCTAGAGTGATATCCATATGACCGAATCGAGGTGAGTCGTGTTCGAGTATTCTAATCCCATTAGCATACCTATAACGTGTGCTCCCACTAACCCTTAGTGAAGACAGGCACCTTACATATCAAATACACGTTATACAAGTCTTGTCTAAACTTACTGCCAGTTAAGTTTTATCGACTTGCGAATCAGTTAAGTAATCGAGCCCTAAACACTTCCAGTGCCTATTTCATTATCTCCATAAGGAGTGGGATGCCTACTCTCAAATGCAAGAACTATTATTTATATACCAAATCACAATGCCTGTGATATACAATAATATAAAAATAATAAATGCCTTTATTTAATATAATATTCATAATAACAATACAATGCTCTCACTCTATCTTCCTCTAAGTGACATTAGAGGGCATATTCCTAACAATCTCCCACTTGAACTCAATGCCATAAACTATGGTATCTAATACCCATACTCTCCAGATGTCTCTCTAAGACCTTCTGAGATAGTGGCTTGGTAAGCGGATCAGCAACGTTATTTTCTGTGTCTACTCTCTGCAGTATAACATTCCCTACCTGAACCATTTCTCTAACAAAATGATATTTTCTTGCAATATATGTTTGGTGTTGTGGTGAGCCCTAGGCTCCTTAGCCTGTGCAACAGCTCCGTCATTGTCACTAAAAAGCGTCACGGGCTTCTCTGCATTAGGAACCACTTGAAGTTCCTCAGTGAACTTCCTAATCCAAAAAACTTCTTTAGCAGCCTCTGTGGCTGCTTGATATTCGGCTTGACATGTAGAGATTGCAGTCGATCTTTGCTTTGCACTTCTCCAAGATACTGCTCCACCATTCAGAGTAAAGATATACCCTGACGTGGACATCTGAGCATCCATGTCTCCCGAAAAATCTGATTCCGTATAACCCATCACTTTAAGTTCTCCACCGCCGTATGTAAGAACCAAGTCTTTAGTCCTCCTTGTAATATCTGTACTTTTTATTGACTGTTTGACCTTGCCATTCTTCTTATTTTGTCGCTCTGTAAACTCTTGGTGATGTTGTTGATATTGTTATGGAGTTTCGCATCTTGTTTGGACCACGATCGTGTTGTTTAGACCTTGCGGAAGTGTTCTGGGTCAGAGAAATAGCGTACGTTAGGCCTAGGCTAACACACGCTAATTCTGTTTGAGTAGCGCATGTTAGCTTTGAGCCGTAGCGCGCTAAGGAACTGGGCCAGTCGAACCGAACTCATCTTCTCTGGATCGGCGCTAACGCGCTAGGAGTTCGTTAGCGCACGCTATTCGTGGATAGTAGCGCACGCTAACATCCGTCCGTAGCGCACGCTAACGGGCTGGTTGGTAGAGGCAATGAGGTTGTCAGGTTTCTGGACTATCAGGTAACGTACGCTAGGCTTCGGCTAGCGCACGTTACAAGAGTTGCATAACGCACGCTAAGCCATAGCGGTAGCGCACGCTAGGACTTGAACAGGGCAGATGACAGTAGGTTCTGGACTCCAGCTACTGGACACCACTTTTTGGCTAGCGCACGCTAAAGAAAGGCGATTAGCGCACGCTAACGGGGCCGGCAGAAGCCACTGGACTACCCGGTGACCTCGCTAGCGCACGCTCATAGCGTGCGCTAGACTGGGCGGATATATATTGGACAGTTGACTTCCATTTCGTCATTTTTCATCCTTTTCACTTATTTTCGACGGGAGAAGCTCGGGAGATGATTTAGGGAGATTGGAAGCGATTCTTCTTCAAACAACAACATATTTGGTTGGAGAACAAAGATTTCACAACATCTAATCCATCCTAACGTCCAAATCAAGGTAAAAATCCTTAGAACCCTATTTTTTGGGAATTTTGGGGGTTTTCCTAGATTCGTCCGATTTATCCATTTTGAAGCTTGAGAACCTTGAGATTATGATGTACCTATTCCATATACATGCTTTTTCTACGATTTTACGGATTGGATTGTGCCGTTTTCGGACTTGTGAGAGTTTGGGCGATTTTCCAACCTCTAGTTGTTTATCCGTGTATTTTCGTGAATCGTAGATGGGTTTTGGGAGTTTCTTCGTGTAATTTGAGTATGGATTATTGATGATCACGTTCCTTGCAAATCGTTTAGGTGCCGGAAGTGTGTTCTCGGACCTACCGAACGCATACTCTTTTCCGTTCAATTTCTCGATGTCTCAAAGGTAAGTATATATTTATGATTGTACGTTCTCGACTTTGAAAGTAAGATATATGAATGGCATGATTATTTGTATCCACTCTGGGGCGGGGCGACGGGTCCCCTGAGGGTTTCGTAGCCTTTGGTGCGATTCCACGGATAATTTGAGTTAACCACTCTGAGGCGGGCCGATGGGTCCCCTGAGGGTTTCGTAGCCTCTGGTTCCATTGTATGTAGACCTTCTCGGTCAAAATTTATAGTTCCACGTATGTTTAGCCTTATGGGTCCCACGACGGGGCTCACGGCGCTGTAATATTCCCTGAATAACTTGGGGTGTTACAGAATATGGTATCGGAGCTTAGGTCTATGGATACCTAGGTTGTCGGTCTTTTGGGTCGATTGAGTTGTCATTTGTCCACAGTATCACTACTCTGCCATCATCACAATGCGACCGGTACTTGTAAGACCTCTTACTCTTCTGGTGTTTCCTTATTCGTTTTGCTTCTATTTTTGGTATTCTTGAGAATCGGTCACTTTGATGACGTGCGATTGAATTGTACTTACGCGCCTTGTGTGTTCTTCAGTATGTCAGCTGGTAGGGGCCGTGGTCGTGGTCGTGGCCGTGGACGAGGACGTGGAGCGGCCGTTTCCCTCAGTTTTGTTGCGGGGTCGACCAACTCCAGTTTATCGAACTCGGTGCATCCGGACACCGAAAGTCAGCACGACCAGTCGACTGGCCAGGGGAACAGCGCGGATGTAGGAGTTGCGAATGTACTTCAACAATTGGCTAACCAGATGACCATTTTAGCCCAAACCGTTCAGCTGAATAATCCAAATCCAAACGCGGATGCCTTACTTCAGAATGTAATCCGTATGCACCCTCCATAGTTTGGCGGTGCCACAGACCCGTTAGGTTGGGAAGATTGGCTAGCGGAGTTGGAGAAAATTTTTGAAGCGGTTGATTGCCCCGAAGTGAGGAAAGTACCGATTGCTCAGTATTTCCTCACCAAGGAGGCCGCTACATGGTGGAAAGTCATCAAGCCACAGGATTGTATTGCCACGTGGGATGAATTTAAAGAGCTTTTGGAGGCCGAGTTTTGTCCTTTGCCGGTGCGAGATGGCCGAATTCGAGCCTTTTTCGAGGCTAAACCGCAGAATATTCCTGTTTCGCAAGCAATTGTAGAGTACAACCAACAATTGATCCACGTAAAGGATCAAGTGAGAAACGAGCGTGATAAGATCCGTTATTTTGATATGCGGATGAATATGGACTTACGGCGGTACATTGTCGGATTTGCTTGCACCACACTGAAGGAATATCAGGACAGAGCTTTAGCCCATGATATGTTAAGCCCCGACAACGATACCACGGAAGAAGTGAAGAAGCAGAAGGTCGCAGGAAATTTTTCTGGCTCTAAGAGTGGCAACTTCCAGAGGTCACAGACGACTAACCATTCTACCGGACAGTCGTCACGTTCTGCTAGAGGAAAGAGGGGTTTCCGTTCTGCCCGGGGCACCACAAATCGCACGGTAACTTGCTATAATTGTGGTCGTCCAGGCCACATTAATTTGGAATGCAATTTTCCGCCGTTGAAGTGTCACACTTGCGGACAGATGGGACATAGAGCGGCTTATTGTTCCGAACCAAATCAGACTTTGGACACTCGGGCTTCTGCCCCAGCACCATTTGACCAAGGCACTAATCAGCGGCAATCTTTTGGTCATTCTCAGCAGAATTACGGCAGGGACCGGGGACGGGGTCAGAACGCAGGAAGGGGAAACTCTAGCGTCGGTTCGGTACAACCATGAGTCTATGAGATGCGTCGAACAGACAAACCCGACGTGGCAGTGGCTTCAGGTACCATTCATATTTTATCTCATCCAGTTCGTGTGCTTTTTGATACGGGTGCTACGTATTCTTTTATTTCCTTGGAGTGTGTACGCCGTTTGAATATAACTTGTATGACTGCTTGCGATCCCTTCATTGTGAAACTACCTAGCGGGGATAGAATTATGGGAAACCGGGAGATTAAAGATTTTCCGGTGATTATATCCGGTATGGAATGGTTATCGAATCTGATTGTAGTTGATATGGTAGGCGAGGATGTGATCCTCGGCGAGGATTGGCTTGATAGTCACCAAGCGATTATGAATTACCGTACTAAGGTTATCACAATGATGACTAAAGATGGATCCGAGTACTCATTTTTGGGACGTAAGTCGGGCCAATCCAAGTTACTTATCAGCGCCATGAAGGTCGTAAAACTTTTGAATAAAGGTTGTACGGGCTATTGGTGTTATGCCTTGAAAACAGAAGGGGACGAAGTCGATTTCTCTTCGATCCCGGTTGTTAATGAGTATCCCGATGTTTTTCAGTACGATCTCCCGGGATTACCGCCAGATCGTGAGATAGAATTTTTTGTGGACTTAGAGCCAGATGTGGATCCGATTTCTAAAGCACCTTATCGTATGGCGCCTACCGAGATGTAAGAATTAAAGAATCAGTTGGGAGAACTTCTGGAAAGAGGGTACATCAGACCGAGCGCTTCGCCTTGGGGCGCACCTGTTCTTTTTGTGAGGAAGAAGGATGGTTCACTACGTTTGTGCATCGATTACCGTGAGCTGAACAAAGTAACCATCAAGAACAAGTACCCTTTGCCTCGTATAGACGATTTGTTTGATCAGTTACAGGGGCTGCAGTTTTCTCGAAAATTGATTTAGATCAGGGTATTATCAACTCAGGGTGAGAGAGTCCGACGTTCCGAAGACGGCATTTCGGACGAGATATGGGCATTATGAATTTGTAGTTATGCCTTTTGGGTTGACTAATGCACCGGCAGTATTCATGCAGTTAATGAATAAGATTTTCATCGAGTATCTCGATAGGTGTGTGGTCGTCTTTATTGACGACATTTTGATCTATTCTCGAGATAAAGAAGAACATGCCCGACACTTGCGTTTGGTACTAGATATTTTGAGAACCGAGCACCTCTATGCAAAATTCTCAAAATGTGAGTTCTAGTTGGAAGAAGTTATGTTTATCGGTCATGTGATTTCGGCCGTAGGGGTTCGTGTAGACCCGCAGAAGATTGAGGCAGTGCTAGATTGGGCACCGCCTAAAAATGTTAAGGAAGTTCGTAGCTTTTTGGGCCTTGCCGGGTATTACCGTCGGTTTGTCGAGGGGTTCTCGAAACTCGCTCGGCCGCTTACGAAATTACTCCAGAAAATGGAAAAGTTTGTTTGGATGACGGAGAGACAACAGAGCTTCGATGAGCTGAAGAGACGTTTGACTTCAGCGCCGATTTTAGCTTTACCACATGGTAGTGAGGGCTTTGCGGTTTATAGTGACGCTTCGGGTCAAGGTCTTGGTTGTGTGCTTACGCAGCATGATAAGACGATAGCTTTTGCGTCACGACAATTAAAGCCGTATGAGATGAATTATCCTACTCACGATTTGGAGTTGGCCGCAACTGTCTCCGCCCTCAAGATTTGGCGGCATTACTTGTATGGTTCTCCGTGTCCGATTTATACCGATCACAAGAGCCTAAAGTATATTTTCAGTCAGAAAGAGCTGAATATGAGACAGAGACATTGGTTAGAATTGATAAAGGATTACGATTTGGAAATTCTTTACCACCCCGGAAAAGCCAATGTCGTCGTGGATGTTTTGATCCGCAAATCGGCATCTCTTCAAATGCTCGAGGTTCTTACATCTCAGACGAAGATTCGTCAGGATTTAATCGAGCAAGGAATAGAAGTTTGGCTTCAACAAGTACAAGGACAGTTGTGTACTCTCGAAATTACTTCGTCCTTGGTCGATGACATCAAAGGGAAACAGTGGAGTGACCCGATGATCTCTCAACTGAAGGAAGATGTAATTAAAGGAAAAGCTCTTGGCTTTATGGTTCACGAGGATAGTATTCTGAGATTTCAGGGCAGGCTTTGTGTTCCGAATGATCTAGAGTTGAGGCAGAGAATTCTCCGAGAAGCCCATGCTACGCCTAACTCAATCCACCCCGGGACGAGTAAGATGTATAAGGACTTGAAACGAAATTTTTGGTGGAATAACATGAAGAAGGATGTCACGGAATTTGTACTACGGTGCCTGACGTGTCAACAAGTCAAGATCGAACATCAACGACCAACGGGGCTATTGAAGCCGCTTCCCATTCCCGAGTGGAAGTGGGAAGACATCTCCATGGATTTCATCACTGGCATGCCGAGAACTAGAGCCGGAATAAATATGATTTGGGTAATCGTCGATCGGTTGACCAAGTCTGCACACTTCTTGGGTATTAAGGATACTTGCGGACCGGAGAGGTTGGCTCGAAACTTTATAGCTGAGATCGTAAGATTTCACGGTGCCCCCAAGGCCATTGTTTCTGATCGAGACGGTCGTTTCGTATCGCATTTTTGGCAGGCCATTCATCAGGCTTTGGGTACTGAGTTGAGATTGAGCACTTTCTTTCATCCTCAGTCCGAAGGTCAGACAGAGAGGACGATTCAGACGTTGGAAGATATGTTGCGAGCTTGTGCCTTAGACTGGAGTAATGATTGGGAGCTTCACTTGCCTATAATAATAGTTGGCATGCGTCGATCAAAATGGCACCATTCGAGGCACTTTATGGTAGGGGATGTAGGTCGCCATTATCTTGGGACGAGACTTCGGAGCTAATTGGAACGGAACCGGATATGTTGATGGAGACTAAGGAAAATATTTCTATTATCCGGGACCGATTGCTGACTGCCGAGAGCCGTCAGAAATATTATGCTGATACTCGTCGTCGACCCTTGGAGTTCGAAGTGGGGGATCACGTCTTACTCAAGGTGTCGCCGACCAGAGGGGTTTTCCGCTTCGGGAAAAAGGGGAAACTTAGTCCAAGGTATATCGGACCTTTTGAGATTTTGGACAGAGTTGGAGATTTAGCTTATCGCTTGGCATTGCCTCCAATTTTGAGTCACATCCATAGTGTTTTTCATGTGTCTCAGTTGAGAAAGTACGTGCCGGATCCGAGCCACGTTATCGACTACAGTGAGATTGACGTAGCCGAGGATATTACCTTTCCGGAGAGACCCGTGAAGATCCTTGAGCATCGCGAGAAACAACTTCGGCATAAGACAATTCCACTGGTTAAAGTGCAGTGGTCGAGACATGGAGTCGAGGAGGCGACTTGGGAAACGGAAGAGAAGATGTGGTCGGAGTACCCCAAACTTTTTATTTCTTAATTTTCGGGACGAAACTTCTTTTTAGAGGGGGAGAATGTAATACCCATACTTTTTATTGACTGTTTGACCTTGCCGTTCTTCTTATTTTTTCGCTATGTAAACTCTTGGTGGTGATGTTGATATTGTTATGGAGTTTCGTATCTTGTTTGGACCACGATCGTGTTGTTTAGACCTTGTGGAAGTGTTCTGGGTCAGAGAAATAGCGTACGCTAGGCCTAGGCTAACGCACGCTAATTCTGTTTGAGTAGCGCACGTTAGCTTTGAGCCGTAGCGCGCGCTAAGGGACCAGTCAGGTCAGAACCAGTAACTTAGACTGCTCTCTGGACTGGCAGTTAAAGCGCGCTAGGAGTTCGTTAGCGCACGCTATTCGTGGATAGTAGCGCACGCTAACATTCGTCCGTAGCGCACGCTAACGGGCTGGTTGGTTGAGGTTGTCAGGTTTCTGGACTATCAGGTAACGTACGCTAGGCTTCGGCTAGCGCACGTTACAAGAGTTGCATAACGCACGCTAAGCCATAGCGGTAGCGCATGCTAGGACTTGAACAGGGCAGAGGACAGTAGGTTCTGGACTCCAGCTACTTGACACCACTTTTTGGCTAGCGCACGCTAAAGAAAGGCGATTAGCGCATGCTAACGGGGCCGGCAGAAGCCACTGGACTACCCGGTGACCTCTCTAGCGCACGCTAATAGCGTGCGCTAGACTGGGCGGATATATATTGGACAGTTGACTTCCATTTCGTCATTTTTCATCCTTTTCACTTATTTTCGACGGGAGAATCTCGGGAGAGACGATTTTGGGCGATTGGAAGCGATTCTTCTTCAAACAACAACATATTTGGTTGGAGAACAAAGATTTCACAACATCTAATCCATCCTAACGTCCAAATCAAGGTAAAATTCCTTAGAACCCTATTTTTTGGGAATTTTGGGGCTTTTCCTAGATTCGTCCGATTTATCCATTTTGAAGCTTGAGACCTTGAGACTATGATGTATCTATTCCATATACATGCTTTTCCTATGATTTTACGGATTGGATTGTGCCGTTTTCGGACTTGTGAGAGTTTGGGCGATTTTCCAACCTCTAGTTGTTTATCTGTGTATTTTCGTGAATCGTAGATGGATTTCGGGAGTTTCTTCGTGTAATTTGAGTATGGATTATTGATGATCACATTCCTTGCGAATCATTTAGGTGCCAGAAGCGTGTTCTCGGACCTACCGAACTCATACTCTTTTCCGTTCAATTTCCCGATGTCTCAAAGGCAAGTATATATTTATGATTGTACGTTCTCGACTTTGAAAGTAAGATATATGAATGGCATGATTATTTGTATCCACTCTGGGCCGGGCCGACGGGTCCCCTGAGGGTTTCGTAGCCTTTGGTGCGATTCCACGGATATTTGTACCGTGAATCAGGATCTGGAACAAAGTAGGAAGCTTGGAGCTGGAGAAGTTATGATCACAGTCGGAAGCGGGCATAGTGTCGAGGCGACCGACATAGGATCACTTCTTTTGGGTTTAGAATCCGGTTTTGTTTTGAATTTAGAAGATGTACTTGTTTTGCCAAGGGGCGCAAAAACATTGTATCCATTCCGGTCATGGACCGAAAGGGCTTTTCATTTTTCATTGGTGATGGTTCCTGCAAAATTTATTTTAGAAATAAACTAGTGGGTACTGCTACATTGTTGAATGGAATGTATCATCTAAATCTCAGCAACAAAGTAGTTGTGAATACTATGACTAGAAAACGTGGTAGGGATGAAACCAATCAAGTTTTGAAATGGCATCTTAGACTTGGTCATGTTGGTCAGACCAAGGTTTACAAGATGGAACAAGATGGACTTATGGGTCCATTGGGATCGGATCCTTTTCCTACTTGTGAATCTTGCCTTAAAGGCAAAATGACTAAGTCCCCCTTCACAGGGACTTTTGAAAGAGCCGATAAATCGGGATTAATCCATACGACGTTTGTGGTGCTTTGGAAGCGGACGTGATGGATATCAATATTTCATTACGTTTACAGATGATCATACTAGGTATGGTTATGTATACTTAATGAAACATAAATCCGAGGCTTTTGAGAAATTCCAGGAATTCAAGGCCCTAGTCGAGAAACAAACTGGTAATCATATCAAAGCACTTCGGTCGGACCGAGGTGGCGAGTATATGAGTACGGAGTTTGACGAGTTCCTTAAGGAACATGGAATAGTTTCACAACTAACACCTCCAGGTACTCCTCAGTTAAATGGTGTGTCAGAAAGAAGGAACCGGACCCTGTTGAACATGGTCCGTTCCATGCTGGGCTATACTGACTTTCCGATTTACCTATGGGGGTATGCACTCCTGACTGCCGCGTATATCTTGAACAGATGTCCTTCCAAATCCGTTCCTAAAACTCCACATGAGATGTGGGAAGGAAGGAAACCAAGTCTTAATCATATTAGGATTTGGGGATGTCCCGCTTATGTCAAGAAGACTAAGGTGGAAAAGTTGGAAGCTAGGTCTGCGAAGGGACGTTTCATTGGATTCCCGTCTGGGACGATGGGATATCTATTCTACATGCCCGAAGATCGAAGGATCGTTTTTGCTTTACAAGCACACTTCCTGGAAGATGAGTTCATTCAGGAAGGCGGAGCAGGTAGAAGTATTTCTTTAGAAGAATACAATGAAACTCCTCGAAAGACACCTACGCAAGAAACTCGAACCGAACTTTCTGAAACACAAGTACAACCACCTCGTAGGTCTAGTAGGGTGTCTCATTTACCTGAGAGGTATGGGCTTGTGCACTTGGAGGAGCTGGGTCTCCATGAGGTTCCAAGTGATAGCCAAGAGACCGACCCGACGACCTATGACCAAGCGATGGTGGATGTAGACTCCACGAAATGGCATGAAGCTATGGAAGCTGAGATAGACTCGATGCATGTCAATCAGGTCTGGACTCTAGTAGACCGCCCCAAGGGCATAGTGCCTATTGGGAACAAGTGGATCTACAAGAGAAAGACTAATGGTGATGGCAAGGTTGACGCCTATAAGGCCAGGCTTGTGGCAAAGGGTTATACCCAAAAGGAAGGGATCGATTACCACGATACCTTCTAGCTCGTAGCCATGATCAAGTCTATTCGCATGATGCTTGCTATAGCTGCCTACCACGATTATGAGATATGGCAAATGGACGTAAAGACGGCTTTCCTTAATGGATTCCTCGAGGAGGAAATCTATATGGAGCAGCCTAAAGGCTTTGTGTCCGAAGTCGATATTCAGAAAGTGTGCAAGCTTTAGCGTTCCATTTATGGACTGAAGCAAGTGTCGCGTAGTTGGAACCTTCGTTTTGACGAGGCGGTCAAAGAGTTTGACTTCGTACAAAATGAAGAGGAACCTTGTGTATACAAGAGGGATAGTGGGAGCAAGATCGCATTCTTAGTACTATATGTGGATGATATTCTACTAATAGGAAATGATGTGGGAATGCTCAGTTCTGTAAAAGCTTGGCTTTCGAGTAATTTCTCCATGAAAGACTTGGGAGAAGCAACCTATATTCTTGGAATTCGACTCTACCGGGATAGAGCGAAGAGAACAATAGGCCTTTCCCAAGCCCTCTATATAGATAAGATCTTAAAGCGATTTAAGATGGATGATTCTAAAAGAGGGTTCCTACCGATGCGACATGGAATAAAACTCACCTTGAAGATGTGTCCTCAAAGTGAGGAAGAACGAAAGGAAATGAGTAATATACCATATGCTTCGGCCGTGGGTAGCCTTATGTATGCTATGTTGTGTACGAGACCTGACATTGCGCATGCAGTAAGCGTGGTGAGTAGGTTTCAGGCAAACCCAGGTAGGGAACATTGGACTGCTGTAAAGAACGTTCTCAAGTACTTAAGAAGAACTAGAGATATGGTTCTTATGTATGGCGGTGGAGAATTGGATGTGGTGGGATACACTGATTCGGACTTCCCAGGGCTGAAGGACGACTCAATGTCTACTTCTGGCTACATATTTACTCTTAATGGAGGAGCAGTATCTTGGCGTAGCGCCAAGCAAAGCGCGACTGCTGATTCCACCTGTCAGGCTGAGTATCAAGCAGCCTCGGAGGCTTCCAAGGAAGGGTTCTGGATTAAGAAGTTTCTGGGAGAACTTCAAATGATACCATGTGATGAGCTGCCTATTCCGCTGTACTGCGACAACGACGGGGCTGTAGCGCAGGCCAAGGAGCCGAGGTTTCACAACAGCACCAAACATATTGGGAGGAAGTATCATCTCGTAAGAGAATTTGTTCGCAAGGGATACATTGTGCTGCACAGAGTAGACTAGGCCGACAACGTCGCCGATCCACTAACCAAGCCACTTTCTCAGACTAGCTTGGAGCGTCATCTGGAGAACATGGGTATTAGATACCATAGTGTGTGGCATTGAGTGCAAGTGGGAGATTGTTAGGAGTATGCCCTCGAATGCCACTCAGAGGATGTTGAGTGAGGGCATTGTACTTGTTATTATGTAAATCATCAATATAAGGCAATGGATGTTTCTTTATTTACTGGTAGTTACTGGCATTCCTAACTCGTAAATATACATGTAGAAACTAGTCCGTGTATTTGAGAGCAAAACGTTCCACTCCTTATTGGATAAGGGGGTCGGCACTGGAAAGGTTTATAGCTCAAATACTTAATCGTTCGCAAGTCGATGAAACTTGATTGGGCGTTAAGTTTATGTAAAGACTTGTATGACGTGTTCTTTGACAAGGAGAGTGCCTGTCGAACACTAATGCTTAGTGGGAGCACACGTTATAGGTATGCTAATTAGATTAGTATACTCGAACCGACTCACCCTCGATTCGTCACACGGATTTCACTCCGGGACAGTCAATGACGGAATCGAAAGGTTGTGATAGGTATTCGTGAACCTTCGACTTGAGGATTTAGTAGGGATGTGCTTGTGACGTCAAGATTTTCATTAGAGTAGTTCAACCCAGTAAACCGGAAGGCGGGGGTCAACCTCGACGTGCATCTTGACGGGCAAGTAGCAGGTCCTACTGAATACCAAGATAGAATTCTTTCTCCCATTAGTGAGCGGGTTATATGTCCTATGCGGTTATTGGCAGATGAGATCATAAGTCTTTGGCCAAAGAATTGGAGCTAGTTGTATTGGATACACGAGAGCTCGATGATCTCAATTTGCATTAACGCATGCATAGCGTCAAGTACAGATAGAGTTTGACTGACCGTGACCCTATAACTTGATCGGGACATTTGAAAGAAGGGTTTATACGTATACTGGTATTCACGACAGAATGGTTCTTGAATGATCCCAATCATTCGTTCTCAGTTGGGGTACAGTGTAGGCCGCCAAGCTGGCTAGGTGGTGCTACTACTCTTTGGTTCCTCCCATTGCTGACTGAGACGGACCTACCGAGTCGCGCAATAGGATTAACGACGGAATGAATAAAGCTAACTCTCTCATTATGAATATTAGATATTGGATATCTAATTTTGGAACATTGGATGTTTAAATCGATTTATTGGATAAATTGATTTACGGCCTAATGAATTAAATAAATTACTGGGTGATTAATTTAATTCATGTATATAATTATTTCTTGGAGAAATTAATTATGTTATTTTATATTTGATATGTTTAATTAATTGGATTAATTAAACGACACAAATACATCGGAACGGAATAGAAGTTTATCTGTTTGGACTCACGGGAGTCCGAAACGAACCGAACTCATCCCGGCTCCTTCTAGATGGCCATCCCATTTTCCCTCCTCTTTCCTTTGGTCATAGTCTCAACCTTAATTGGTGGATGACTTGAAGCATCAAGGGAACAAGATCTTTTAATTAATTCATTTTAATTATTTGGTCTTGATTTGGGAGGATTTTATGGAGAATAAAAGAAGACTCTCATCACTTGCTTTCACAAGCTTCCCAACGTGAGGATATATATATATATATATATATATATATAGAGAGAGAGAGAGAGAGAGAGAGAGAGATATATACTTTGAGTTTAACACTCATCTTCATCTTCTTCATTCACTTCTTCTTCATTTTTCTTGGAGAAAAATTGAGAGAAAATTATTGAGAGATATATTATACACTTAGGGTGTAGTAATAAAAGCTTCATCACTTGATTCTAGCCGTAACCTTAGAGGTTAATCAAGTGTTGTTATTCCGGTCATTTTTCCGGCGCGTGGCAAGTAGAGACGCGGTGCTTTCGGCGTTGGATCGTTCAAGGGCTTGGAGCGGATTGAACTCGTAGAGATCAAACTAAAGCTTGGGGAATAGCTCAAGAGAAGGTTACCATTTAATCAACGGACTTCGAGGGTTAGTTTCTTACGACTTGCTTTTCGTTTATATATTCGTATATACGTAGCTCGATCGATCCTCGTAGGGATTCGGATCGAATTAATTTTCGTTTTACCGCTTCCGCTGGGCCTTCATTTTAAGGCACCGAATCCCAACAATGTGATGCTATGAGATTTAGTTATTCCGGAATACTAGTCTTGAATTGATGAATTGACGGTTACCTTTACTTTATTGTCGAGGAGTATTGTATTTCATACTTGATATGCTTGTACTAGCTATTCGATGGCTAACCCCTTTATGGGGGAAATACTTTTCATGTATTTCAGTTTCCAGGAGAGCGGACAGGCAGGTATCGGGTCGGCATGAAGATGATGGGCGAACGTGATACTGTGTCTTTCCTCCGGTTATGTTTTGTGTTTCTCCATTCAGTGTGGTTGTACTGGAATGGTTATTGAATACTCGAGTATAGTTTTCTATTTTCCTTGATGTTCCGGCCTGTGTATGCCGAGGTATTGATTTGTTTTGTGATGTCTTTGGATACATTGGATATGTTTTGAATACCCTTTGTATTGTTCTTCATGCCATTGTATGTAGGCCTTCTCAGTCAAAATTTATAGTTTCGCGTATGTTTAGCCTTGTGGGTCCCACGGCGGGGCTCACGGCGCTGTAATATTCCCTGAATAACTTGGGGATGTTACACTCGTTAGGTACTTAAGAATGTTCTTTACAGCAGTCCAATGCTCCTGCCCTGGATTTGACTGAAACCGACTTACTATGCTCACAGCATAGGCAATGTCCGGTCTAGTGCAAATCATAGCGTACATGAGGCTACCTACTGTCGAAGCATAGGGCACCTTACTCATTTCCTTTCTGTCTTCCTCACTTTGAGGACACATCTCTAAGGAAAGTTTTGCACCATGTTGCATAGGAAGGAACCCTCTTTTAAAATCTTCCATCATAAATCGCTTCAGGATCTTTTCTATATAGAGGGCTTGGGAAAGACCTAACATTCTTTTCGCTTTATCCCGGTAGAGGCAAATACCCAGAATATAGGTAGCTTCTCCCAAGTCTTTCATTGAGAACTCTTTAGAAAGCCAAGCTTTCATAGACCTGGGCATTCCTACATTGTTTTCTATAAGTAGAATGTCATCTACATATAGTATTAAGAACGCAATTTTTCTCCTATTTACCTTCTTGTAAATACAGGGCTCCTCTTCGTTTTGGACAAAATTAAACTCTTTGACTGTCTCGTTAAAATGAAGATTCCAACTTCGCGAAGCTTGCTTCAGTCCATAAATGGCACGCTGAAGTTTGCATACTTTATGCATATTGGTTTGAGATATGAATCCCTTAGGCTGTTCCATGTAAATCTCCTCCTCGAGAAACCCATTTAGGAATGCTTTTTTCAAATCCATTTGCCATATTTCATAATCTAAGTGGACTGCTATGGCAAGCATCATGCGAATAGACTTAATCATAGCTACAGGCGAGAAGGTCTCGAAGTAATCGATTCCTTCTCTTTGGCAATAACCCTTTGCCATAAGTCTGGCCTTATAGGTATCAACCTTGCCATCTCCATCAGTCTTTCTTTTATAGATCCATTTGTTTCCAATAAGCACTATGCCTTTAGGACGATCTACTAAAGTCTAGACCTGATTAGCATGCATTGAGTCTATCTCAGCTTCCATAGATTCTTGCCACTTGGCGGAGTCAACATCTACCATCGCTTGATCGTATGTAGAAAGATCATTCTCTTGAATACTTTCTGTCATCTCATGGACACCCAGTTCCTCTTGATGCAGATAGCCATACCTCTCAGGTAATTGAGAAATTCTACTAGACTTGCGAGGTTGTGTTTGTATTTCAGAAGGTTCGGTTCTAATATCTTGCATAGGTATCTCATTTGGTGTTTCTTTTATTTCTTCCAAAGAAATATTTCTACCTGTGCCTCCTTCCTGAATAAACTGATCTTCCAGGAAATGTGCTTGTATAGCAACGATGATCCTATGATCTTCGTGCGTGTAGAATAGATATCCCATGGAATCCCCTGGATATCCTATGAAACGACCTTTCACAGACCTAGCTCTCGTTGGTTAACTTATAAACTACGAGATTGTTCTAAAATCTCGGAATGCCAAACCGAAGCTGAAGGAAAGAACGATAGCCATGAAGGCTAAGATGTCTAAAAGAGAAGAAATCCCGGTTGATGATAGCGACGAAGAATCGGTATATTATGCCAAAAATATTAATAAGTTCCAACACCTATTAAACCGGAGAAAGCAGGACATCCAAAAGGGCGAATCTAAGAAATTCGACAATACTTGTCGATTATGTGGAAAACCAGGCCACTTTGCGAAAAACTGCCGAGCAAAACCCAAGAAGGAGGTTCTCGTAGCAACATGGAGTGATGAAGATATTGATGATGATTTCATCGATCAAAATAACCTTGCATTTATGGCACGAAGCTCATTCGACGATAGTGACGTTGAAAGTCAAGTAAGTAACTGCTACGATGAACTTTTTGAAACATTTGAGTTATTACATACGGACTATCAAAATGCTTTAAGTGAGATTAAATCCCTTAAATCTAAATATAAATCATTGAAAATTGAAAATTCCTAAATTCTTGAAAACGGAAAATTTATCGAGACCGATCATTCTAAATGCATTGGAAACGAAAATATTTTAAAGGATGATCTTTCAAAAGTTCAAACCGAGCTGAAAAATTTAACAAAGAAATTCTCGTGTGGAACTGAGAAATTTGAACAAATGCTCTCGGTTCAAAAATTTACGTTGAACAAACAGGGGTTGGATTCAAACCACGTTCTAAAAACGAATCCGTAAATTTCAAAATACCCCGATGCGATAAATATTTGAAAATTGGGCACCACATTTCGAATTGCAAAAGCCCAAGACGGACGATAAAAACCAAGAAAATTTGGATTCTCAATGGAACTATTATTTCGAATATCATCTATGTTTCGAAAGAAAAACCAACTATAGGTTGGGTCCCCAAAAATTAATTTTTAACAAATTGTATTTCACTCAGGGGGAGTATATTTTTAATCGAATAATTTTTTCAGGTGGAGTTATACCCGTATTCATATATTATTCATCATTAATTGGTATCATGCATATTTATATTCAATTGGTATACTTTTTACACTTTTTGCTGAATACGAAAAGGGGGAGAAGGAGTAGAATTGATAAAAAGCGTCATGAAAGAATGACGAGAAAAATAGCGTCATGAAAGAATGACGAGAAAAATAAAAAAGTAAAAAGGAGGAGAAAATAATAAAAATCGAAGAAGTCGAAAAGGAGAAAAAGAAAGCATACAAAAAGGGGGAGAAACGAAGGAATTGAAAAATGAGAAACGAATAAGTCGAAAATGACAGAAAAAGAAAATGGGTGAAACTAACGAAACGATCAAAGCCGAAAACTTTGAAACGTACAAATATATATTTTTTATTTTTGCAGGTTTTATCCAATTCAAGGGTTGTTTTGTAATCATCAAAAATGGGGAGATTGTTGGAATATTTATTCCACATATTCATAAATAGAGTTTTGATGATTAAGCTGCTAAACAAAGCAAAACAACAAAGAGGCGAAGCAAAGCAACGAAGCAGACGAAGACGCAAAAAGCTGAACAAATTACAAAGCTAGCGCACGCTAGACTCAAACGTTAGCGCACGCTAATGGGTCCTATCTGCAGTTCAGTCAAGTTCAAAGCTACCTGAAGTCAAGTCATCTGGTGAAGATAGCGCATGCTACTCGTGAACATTAACGCACGCCATCGAAGGCTATTTTACCGTTGTGAAGACATTCAAACACAGAATGACGTATGCAGTGAAGTAAGACATAGCGCACGCTACTGATGATATTTAGCGCACGCTAAGGAGTTTGAATTCAAGTCAATCAATCCGTTGGAAGATGCTGCACCAAAGTCATAAAGAATCAAACGGTCAGTTTGACAAAATCATGCAAACGGATACTTGGTTAGCGCACGCAAGATGTAAAGTTAAAGCACGCTAATGTGTGTACTTAACATACGCAATGATCAAGCTAACGCACGCTAAGGAAGAGAGACAGTAGCCACTGGATTGAAGCTACAAGCAGTTAACGCACGCTACATGTACGCTACAAGCGATAGCGCACGCTAAGGAAAGCTAGCGCACGCTAGCAAGTCAAAACAGTCAGCAACGGCTAATTTGTGGAGAAAGGCTATAAATACCAAACCATTTGGTATTAAACCACACAACAACATTGAGCAAACCATATACACTTGAGATATCATTGTAAACATTATAGTTGTTGTTCTTGAGCTTAAATTGAGAGTGATTGAGTGTGATACACTAAATCATACAAGAGAGAGAAAAAGAAAAGATATGATTGGATTCGGTGTTATTAGGATCAAGGATCCGGCATTGTTAGAATCGCAATCGCTATCTTAGTGAGGTTTATCTAGTACCGATAGAAAGCTAGAGTGGTTGATTCCTTGTCCAATAGAAAAGGAAAACGGTTTAACTTGGACCGACAAAAAGACAAGTAAGAGAACGGTTTACTCGGACCGATAGAAGACGAGATTGTAACGGTTATCCCTCGACCGATAGAAGAGAGGTGCAGAGGTTGATCTTCATCCTATAGAAAAAGATACCGCCACGTTTGGCCGAACCTCAATAAATCCGTGTGTCATTTTGTTTCCGCACTTTATATTTACGCTTCCGCACAACGGCGCTAATACCGATATTCCTCCAACATGAGCCAAGTACAATAATGCGCTATTGCACTCAAGTAGGGAATTTCAGATCTCAAAGCTCTTCGTCACTTTCCTTTAGACGAAATAGATCTTTTCTTTGCATCCAAATGTTCGACCTATCATGGGGTGCTAGTCGGGTTTACCTTGTCCATGTTAAAGTGCCTGAGAATATTTTAGACATAGGTAGACCGGTGGAATGAATTCCACAAACTCGGTGTCTATGTCAATGCCTCGACAGAACCGAGTTTTCCCAAGATCTTTCATCTCAAACTCAATTTTCAAGTATCCGGTGGTTTTTCTTATTTCATCAAGACCGATTATGTTCATGTCATCAGCATACATTGTGATGATCGTGAATCCGGAATTTATTTGTGAAGACGCAGGAACACAGTTCGTCGTTCTTATATCCCTTCCCAATCAAGTAGTCACTTGACGGTTATACTACATCCTTTAGGGATTGCTTCAAAACCGTAAAGTTGAGCATTTCAATCTAAATGCAAACACACTTCGTGGTCTAAAGTCACTTGATTTAGGTAGTGAAATGCCATCGGGCACATTCATATATATTTTCGTATCTATATCCCCATAGAGATACGCAGTAACCACATCCATTTAGCTGCATTTTCAGTCCCTCGGAAATTACTACGCTAATCAAATAACGGAACGTATACGTGGGAGTATATTTCGTCGTAATCCATTCCAGGGCATTGTGAGAAGCATTACTTCGTGAACCTTGTACATTAGGACTCTATTATTCTCACTAAGCTTTATGACAAAGACTCGTTTATGTCCTATAGGCTTTACACTTGGTTAGATTAGCACTACCAACACCAAATACCTAACTCTTTGTCAGAGAATCTAGTTCTACCTGGAATGTTTTTCTTACATGCCAATCAGCTCTATGTTGATTTCGTCAAACCGAGCGAGGTTCGACATCATCGTAATTTATGACATGTCATCAAAGTGGGTGGTTGATCAGGCCACACCCTCATAATTTCATCGAGATTCTTGATTTTCTGAATCATATCTTCGGGACGTCCCCCTCGTCATGACTCATGGGCATAATAAAATCAAGCATGATCTCATGAAACGAGTTCATTGATGGTTACCATGTGAATTTGTGCCATACTCTACCTCTTCCTTGGGTGAGTATTTAGTCGAACCATGAGGCTTCCACCCCTTCCTTCGTAGGGAGCCACGACCTCAACCACACCTCCACCAGGTGCAGTTGCATCACCCGGTTCATTGGTGATGTGCCCCTTACACTGGACTTCTAACCTTACAGGCACATTTGCAGCTGTAATGTGAGATCTTGTCACTTGAACGATATCCGTAAATGCACCAGGCATCGAATCTGCTACATCCTGAAGATCGAGTGTTCTTTGTGCTTCACAGTAATATTGTGAAGTTCGGGGATCATAATGAGACAAAGTGGGGAGACACTATGACAATTCCTATCGTTCCCCGAGAAATTACATTTTGTCTCCTCCCCCTAACGACGGGAAGGTTGTCTCATTAAAGTGACAATCCGCAAATCGTGCGGTAAAGAGATAACTGTGAAGGTTCTAAATAGCGGATAGATTTAAGATCATTTGAGGACCAAACTTTTTTTACATACCAAGGGACTAATCTCCACCCTCATCTTCCCCCATCTTTATTTGATCTAATGGATGAGATTAATCCCAACAATTTAAAAAACCCACTTTCATCATTTTTTTTCAAATATCAATATCTTTCAAACCGTTAATCGTTAAGTCAAAAAAAATATACCGTTACGACGAGCATTTAATTATCTTTCTATACATAGGCACTTTGATATATTTTCGACAATTTTTTTTTCGCTTTTTTCACGTTTTTTTTCGTGGCCGAAAAAATCACATATGATATATCATAATCATATATGATATATCACATATGATATATCATATATGATATATCATAATCATATATGATATATCACATATGATTTTTTCGGCCACGAAAAAAAATGTGAAAAAAACGAAAAAAAAAATTTTGTCGAAAGTATATCAAAGTGCCCGTCTATAGAAAGATAATTAAATGCTCGTCGCGATGGTATAATTATTTTAAACAACGATTAAGCGATTTAAAGATATTTAAATTATAAAAAATGTGTGAAATATTAAATGCTTTTAATCTCAACCATTGATTTCTTTTTGGATGGATGGTGGGGATGAGTCCCTTGGTATGTAAGAAAAGTTTGGTATTTAATATAACTCTACTCATAGCGGATAAACGTCTGGAGATTCTTATCCAACGTGAATACTTAATCATTTCTAAAGACCAATGCGATGTGGGTCGCAGAAGGCGCATATAATGCATAACCAAATATGCGCAATTGGCACTCAAGTCCGTCTGAGTCCAAAATACAAAAACCAGGCTATCCAGTTACCAACTGGTACGCATAAACTAATTGTTAGCAAAAGGTATAAGAATGAATGATTTAAGTAAAGTTGCGTGCAATATTGCATAATTCCAGGCAAAATATGCAAATTAGTGTGCATAACCAATGACATAATCACCATACATATTCTTTCGACGGTGGTTTATGTGAGACCGTTTGCATATGCACATGGGACGAGATACTATTCATTAATCTCTATCATGCAATAAACATCAAGTACTTTTTGATGTGAACTCTCCAACATCATCGAGTCCTTTAGATGTGATAAGGGAGGTGAGCCCTTATAAGTTATCTTGGAAGTTCTGCAGCAATTTGAGTGTACAGGAGAGCGACATGTGATCAACATGTCGGAGAATCCATCAAAACCATAAATACATAAATGGTCTGAATATTAGGTGGATGGATCCAGAAATATCTCCTTATATTGCGTAAGAATGGAATGTTTGCTTTTGTTTCTTTAGCGTAGGAAGGTCTCGCTCCTACTTTGGCTAAAGAGCAGACTTTGCAACACTAAGTGGTGGGCATTTGATATGCATCTGGTTCTTTGGATGACATAACACGATTAACATCAACATTGTTCTTTATGTCGAGTTGTTGCCACCTTTTTGCTTGAAAAGTAATGATGTTCGTACAAGTTCTTTAGTATATGGATCATCATACTTTGACATGAACTAGTCTACTGTGCCAAAGCCTATATGAGTCTATGTCCAAAAGTACATTGTTGGTGACAACATAGAATTTTAAAAACCTAATACTAGTGAGGTACATCTACTAGATCGACTCATCAGTTATTCTAAAATGCGTTTACGTCCACATTCATTAGACTTAATAAAAGAAACTCTATTCCATTCTCACAGTGGGTTTCAATCTGGAAACCATTGCTACGTATATTATTGGAGCTAAGTACGGTTCGAAGGACTCTAGGTGCATACAGAGCATCGGTAACTTGGAAGACTGTCGTTTAGGCATCAAGAATTGGGCATTACCTCGCCCTTTGATGAGTTGGGAGGACCCAATCATCATAGTTACCAAGGTTTGGCAGGCGACTTATTCGATGAATAAAAGCCTAATTGTAAGAACATTCAAGTTCTACTCGATTCATTCCTTAGAAGAGAGTGAAACTTCGAACCATTAGCATTTAAGCATTATTCAGTACTTTGAAATACAGCTAAGAATCTAACGTAAGCAATATTAATATCTTGTTCGTGAAACAACATTGCATCACGCCATTATTGAAAAGAAAACACCAACACAGTCGTCTTGAGGCAACTATACCAAATGTAAACGAGAAAGTAAACATAATACTAAGATTCAGTCTATAGACTGTGGCTCGTATGACTCAATTCGACGATTGGTGACTGTGAAATTGACATAGGGGGACTTGTCAAGATCATATTCTTCCAGATAATGAGTTCTCCTTTCTTTGGACTCTTTATATTTCTTGTAGTGAGATGCGACTTGTTTGCTTGCATGGCAGTTCTTGTACCATGTCCAGCATCTCCACAATGATAGCACGGTTCATTGCCAACTCGAGCCTTAGAGGCGATAGGATGGGTATGTGCTTTTTGGTTCCCTTGGCTAGCGGAGCCGGAAGCACCAAGTCTTCGCAATACATTGGATAGACCCCCATGTCCTTGACCACGAAGCCTATCATGTCCAGTCCCCTATTCATTGGGGTAGTTTCCATCCTTCACTTTGCCATAATTAGCCTCGGGAATTTTTTTTTCCCAACCGACCTGACATTACTGCTCACTAACACTTCGTTATGCCTCTCAGCTACTTTCAGTAGGTTGATTAGCTTACTGAAGGTAGTGATGCTTTTATTATTATACTCCAGACTATACAGTTTCACTAGTATAAGAGCGGAAGTAGGGAAGGTGGAAAGGGTTTTCTGGATCATGTCATAATCTGTGATGTCCTTCTCATGGAAATTTAAGCGTGTCTTGAGGCGGAGCATATCTTTGTTGAAATCGTTGATCCATTTATAATCAAGCAAGCGGATTTCATTCCACTGAACGGTCAACTCTGGGAGCAAAGTTTGTGAATGTTTCCAAATTGGCCCTTAAGGGCATCCCACAGTTCTTTAGGGAATTTCAACTGTAGATATTCCTATCTCAGGCTGGGTTCGATGTGTCACCTAAGGAATATAAGTGCACTCGCTTTTATATTATCAGACGGTACTTGGTCTGTGGTGAGCGTACCGCTATATTCTTTAGTGATAAATGTGGTCTCGACATATGAGACCCATCTATGGTACTCAAGCTCTTTTGAGTTCAAGATATCAAATTTGAGGCGAGTTGGATAAGCTACCTTAATACAAGAAAAAGGAAAGTGATTTTTCACAGTTTACCATGAGTACTTTCCATGATAAAATTTCAATAATAGGAGCGTTATTATTTTTCGGAACCAAGATATGTTCAAAATTACTTTCGATGCTATTTGAGAATTACCAATGATATTACTTCATCATGGTTCTATTTGATATGTAGTAGAAAATATATTATTAAAGTCTACTACTCATGAAGCCTAATTACATGTGATATCTATATATGCATGCAAAATATATATATTTATAGATATAGACATATAATCCTAGAAATATATCTATACACATACTAAATCAAGTAGGTTTCTTATGCCACGATATAATAATAATTCAACGTGAATTTACTTTAATTTAAGTTGCTTTAAGCAATTCACTCTAATTTTATTAAGTTATTAATGTATGATGCTTTAATTGATTTAATTAAGCATAACCAAATTTATGAAATATAAATATGCAATTAAAGTAATCAAAACATGTAAAATTGCACGTTGCAGATAGTAGAGTTCGGATTTGTGTACCTTATAGAAAAGACAAGATTATTTCGTAGGACATACCGTTAATTTGTTTGGATGAATCTGCATTCTTTGTCCAATCATTATTTGAATCCTTATTGAATACTCGTGATCCCTTGCAATACATTAATAAATTTAAATATTCAGCGTAAGGTAAAAAATAAAACTAATTTCAATTTAAGAAAATGAAACTTTCGTCCCTTTCTTTTCAATCCATCTGACTTTGACTGATGTGGGGCCAATTTGAAGCGTTGGTGGATCGGCGGGTTGGGGTCCGGACTGCAATGGGTTGCGAGTGGGCTGGTCCGGGTCGGGGGTCTGCTAATCCAGAGGCACGATGAAGACGATGATATGGCGGGGTTGAGTCATCGGGTTGATTCCGATCGAATAGATTTGGTTCACATTCCAACGGATGGAGCAGAGGCATCAAGTGTCGGGGTTGATTCCCGTTCTTCTAATCCGTGTGCTGCTAGAGTTTCAGGGGTCGGGTTCGCGGCCTGAAGTTTCAGGAAGACGGCTAGGGTTTTGGCCGAGGGGGAAGGTGAGGTCGCGGGCGGGCGGCGAGCCGGTCTGGTGGGGGTAGTAGACGGGCCGCGATCGGGGAAAGAGATGAATCGAGCGACAGCGACGGCTAGGGTTTTTGCAGAGAAAAAAAATCAATTTTTCTTTTTTTTTCGGATTTTTGCAGAAAACGGGAGCAGATTTTTGCTTGCTCAGTTGGGGGACTACGTGCTGGTAACGTTGTTGAAGGGAAAATAACTGAGACAATAAAGTAGGACAAAATTGTGTATTATTCCATTGATGACATCCCTTTAAATAGGGAGAAATACATACAAACAGGTTTAACCCTACCCTAACTAGGAAAGCTCGTAAACTAACAGACTTAGGCACACAATGAGTATTCTTACTTTAACAATGCCTTTATTTAATATAATATTCATAATAACAATACAATGCTCTCACTCTCTTATCCTCTGAGTGGCATTAGAGGGCATATTACTAACAATATTGATATTCACTTATGATATTTTCATGCAGTAATCCCAATACGGGTCCATCCAGTATTGCATTCTGAACCAATACCCATAAGTTTGATCCGTACCATGTGCATAATCATGTAATGATTATCAATCAAACTTATATTAGTATGTTGATCACTTGAGTCTCCACTCTACGTGATTGAAGCAGGGACATATGAATCTCCCCTATATACTAATGCAGAATACGCTGAGCCTAAGTGGCAGCTTCTCATGTTTCGGCTGCCACATGTCTTTTGCTGGTGTTTCGGGTGCATATGTGTCAGCCTCTCATGCTTCAGCTGACACATAATCAATTACTGGCCTAATCGTCGTTGCATTAATTACATTATAATTATACCTCAAATAACTCCTACCTACCTTATTAATTTTTACGAATTAAGGAATATGAATTATGAATAAATAAGAATTGATTATATTTACAAAAAAATTTCATATTTTCATTAATTAAAATATAATTCTCAAACAAAGAGAAATTTGATATAGCAGTGTGCACTATATATTAAAAACCTAAAATCTCACGGAAATATTATATATTCCACTAATTAATTAGTTTATATTAGTTAGTCAATATAATTAGGTATATCAATAAAAAAATCAACTGAAATGAAAGATGCTTGGGAATATTGCAAAAGAAGTGTTGAATATATATAATTAAAAAGGTACTTGAAGTCCTAATCAATTAAATAAATCAAAATAATCTTACTCAAAAATAATATTGAAAGTGTAGAAACAATAGTTTTAATTATTATTTATAAATAAATCAAAGAAATTATGGAATAAATCAATTAGTCTATTTTAATTTTAAATCTTATTTAATTAATAAAATAACAAAATAAATGAAAAAACTTGTATTTATTAAATTATATAATTCCTGATTTTAACAATTTTTAAAGTGATATTTCAAAATATATAAGAAATTAAATTTAATAATAATATACTAATCCATATATCTTTGTACAAAGAGAATTTTAGAAAGTAAAAATTGATCGTTTTAAGTGATTCTTAATTTTTTGTCTTAAATTTATCTACTTTTAAAATCAACTATACATTTTTGAAAGTTTTGGGTTTGCTTTTGTATTTTAAATTATATCCAAATAGTATATGTAATTTTTTTCAAATATAAGAATTCAATTATCTCCTTTTTGGCCATATAACAGGAACCGTTTAATACTTAACGATTTGGATCATTTTGGCAAAAAAAAAGATGAAAAAAGAAGGTGGAACTAAAATTTCATCAAATACAGTTTAACACAATCAGATATGAATTGAGGTTTTTTCTAATACGAGTTTCCGAAATGACTAAAAGTGCTCAACTATTTATGTGTTCTCTTGAATGTAAAATGTGTTAACTTTAATACTTCTATATATTAAGTTAATGTTTGAAAATAACATCATATAAAAATGATAATAAAGTTTCAACTGAACCAAATGTCACTTAGTCTTTTTGTAATACAAGTTTTACGAATTACTAAAAATACTCTAATTAGTTTTCTCTTCTTTTGAATGTAAAATTTCTTGAATTTAGTAGTACTCTTAATTATGAAGTTCAATACCTGAAAAGTACCACTTTTCCCGGCTCATCTTATATTACAAACAAAATTTGGCATTTTTTTTGTTTTAAAAAATGAGAATAATTTTAATTAGGCTAGGATGTGGACGTAGTTTTCTTAGTTAACTCTGTGATTAATATATTTACATTAAGTCATACAAGTAATTCACTTATATATATACTACAATGATGCTGCTGTTTCAGGAGAAAGTAAAAAGATGGTAAATAGAGCCAATCAATTGCATTCATAACATTGATAGAGGGGCCTTTATATAGGCATTACAATGAGAGTCCTTCCATACATAGGATTCCTAGATAAGGTAAGACATCTAATAGGATCCTACTACCTCTAGAAGGATCTAGAACCTTCCATCTATGTATCTACAATCAGTATTAGGTAAGACACATCACGGGAATAATAATTCCCGGAACACTCCCCCTGTGTCGAGCACTAATACAACAATGGTGCAAAAGATGTTGCCTTCGTAAAAACCTATTCCAAGCCAAAACAAAACCCCATGGGAAAAACAAAAGCTTGATGAGGAAAAGATTGCAATGCACCAATATAACATGTCATGTATACTCCCCCTGATGTATACATAATGACTCCCCCTGATGAGTACCTCAAATCATAGGAGTCAGATGCCAAGTTGCCTTCACAACTATACCAAGGAAACACCCAGTGGGAAAAATACCTCTTGGTCTAAGTTGAACAGAAGTACAACGCATCATTGTATGGATGTTCTCATAGGTCGCCTCGTTAAAAACCTTACCAAGTGAAAACCCAGTGGGAAAAAACAAACCTTGGTCTAAGGACAAAAAGAGCGCGACACATCCAAAGTGCAGAGTCGCTAAAGACTTATCAAGTTTTCTAAAGTCTTGACCTCCATGCACTAAATCAGTCATAACTTCTTCGATTCAATAGGCATCAACGAAACTGTAAGAACTTATGAAAACTAGACACTCATAGCTTTTCATTCACATACAGTACGTAACCTAGATCGACCTGAGCAGATAACAAAGCTCTATCGAAGTTGACTCAGCAAATTACCGGACATATCTTGTCCTACTTTGCAACAATAGTCATATGTCACTCAACATGATGGATGTGATCAAATGGTTGGTTTCCTTGGAAAGTAGACACAAACCTTTCCAATGGCACCAATTTCACCATTTTCCATCAAGTGAGCTGCCCTGTAGGTCATATGGGAGATAGACCAACACATTCTGGGCAGATCCGGGTATCAGTTTTCAAGTGTCCTTTTTATCGAGATAGAGCGAGCTTCAAGCTTCTTGTCAATCACAGATATTGCGTGAACGCATCCTAGGCCATCATCACAGTGGCTTTACCGGATTATTACGAATGAGTACATCGAGTCAAACATGAGTACATAATACCGTACTTTTCTCTTAAGACTGCATCATCACTTAAGTGAGCCAAGTCTTATGATGACTTCGACTAATCATTGGGAATCATATAGGCATTACTTTATCGTCTCTTAGGGAAACCGTCCCTTAGATTGCCTTAAACCGATTGATGAATATGCATCATCAAGTGTCCCCAAGATCCTTTCATTCTTAACTTTGGATTTAGCGGAATCTCTTAGTCTCACAAGAGTACATCACTATAAAACCCTTAGTTTTACACGCAAAAGCTTCATATCTCTTCCAAATCAAGTATACTTAGTATGCGTTCCCGACATTCACTTGTCGACGCGCTCCGTGGTCAGGAGCCACTTGATTTGAGTCTGATCCACCACGAGATCCTTTCATCACTTAACTTAGTTCCCCATTAAGATAAGATTTAACCACAAGTTGCACGTCAGTTTTTTTTTGGGAAACTATCTAACTGAAAAGATAGTGGATGCTATAACATCCATTACGATAGCACGACTAAGTTTCGTATCATCGTAGTCGATTCCAGTGCGTTCATGAGAAACCTCGCGCCATGAGGTGAGTTTAACTCCTTCTCTCACTCGCTTTAACAAAGTATACGGATAGATCTTATCTTTGGAGTGTCGGTACCACTTCAACAAAGGGCTATCACTTTGTTTATACTGGAGTCGCATATGTTTCCATTTTTAGGCCAAGGCTACAACGTTGTAGATTTTCAACGAAGTATGATTCGATTAAACTCACATTCCACGTCCTCATGTACCGGATTTATTCATAGAGTACTCTTTATGGATTGGCATTCATTGAGGTGTCCCCCAATAATGACTATAATCCAGAATTACATGAGACGGATGAGTTCATTTGATCATATGATCAAGTTTCATGTACCAAGATCGCATACATTCTTAGCGAGAGTATTTATCGAACCAAGTGGCATCCCAATACTCTATGAGATCCATGGCCTAGTAACACCATCTACCACAATTTGTGGTGTTACCATATCACCATTTATAGGTGACGAACGTCCATGACCGGACACAATCCTTGCAGACATGTTTGCAGCATGTATTTAATCTCGTCACTTTAGGGAACTTGGTGAGGCATAGTAGGGACAAACTACGACAATTCCAAGTCGTTCTACTCGAACATGATCGTTCGCATCTCCCCCTAACGATGGGAAGACTGGCTCATCAAAGTGACTTACGAGATCGTCTGCCAAGGTACATTTTAAGCGGACTATGAGTGAAATCTCATGTCATATTCATCATTTATAACCCGTCATAATGCGTTGTGGTAACGCACTTTGGCACATGAACATGTGGACGATAAAGGTTTTCATTGTTAACACAATCCAGTTAACAAAATGCATATGGTTACACTTGTAACTAAGCATTTGAATGATGATAGGTATAGGTGAATATGACATATTGACCTATGCTACATAACCGTAGCTACTGGTCTTGAGAATCCAACAAAACCGCCACCATGCACCACCGGGATTGAACATAAAGAAACGATTGAACCGATGATAGGCCGTTGGTTTTATCGAACCTCTAGTGCTTTCTTGAAGAGTTCACTCCCTTCACCAGCCCCAAACACCTCAAAATTTCGTGAGCATGTATAAACGGGTGTTTAGGATTCCAAAACCATCAATCTTGTGGTTAAAAACCGGTCGAAATGACATCGAACTGGTCGTTGGGACGGCTGGTGGTATGTGAAAACTTCATTTAAGTGGTTCACCTCCTTCCAAGTCTCCAAATGGTACCATAATTTGTGAGAAGGTAGCCTTGGATGTTAGGAAGTACTCGTTAAAATTTCACTTTAAGACTTGGTTTAAAAAGTGGGTGAACCGACCTTTACAATGACTGGTCCGCAAGTTGGACAACCATAAACTCTGGTTTCATCAACTTATCAATCATTGTCAAAGGAACAACATAACATATAATGTTATTACTTGAGTACGACCATTTGTGAACACCATCATAGCATCATAAGCCACCCAGGCTAATACTTATGATCATGTATGTATAAGAACTCGGTGAAAAGGGAGGACTCAGCACCATGCTTATGCGAGTCGCTACATTATTCTCTTTAGCATAGGAGGGTGTCATCTCCTAATCGTGCCAAAGAATAGGCTTAAATCAATGAACATGGCTAAGAAGGATCATTGGGGGGGTCTTTGGCGTCACACATGTTTATGAAAACAAGACGCGGATGACATAAATATCATCATCGGTCGTGAGCCCTGCTCATGACTCCACCAACGTACTTTGGTGTCTTTGATCCAACTAGTTTCTTTGTTCAAAGAAAATGATGTCCATGACAATACCGTGGTATATGGATCATCAAATTGTCCAAATTTCGGACTATTAAAGCCTAAATGTGTCAATGTTCCAATACATCTTCTCGTTACACAAACCGATGCAAGCCGGACCATATTGACTCATGAATATTTTTCCTTTCACATGTCCAATACAAGTGATGCATAAGATTTTATTTCTCACAAATTATAATGAGATGCTTATGAGTGATACACTTTTGGCATATATGTCATCGAGTCATAACATGGTTCAATTGTTACTGAACATATGTGACTAGAAAACGCCATTCGGCATTCAACAACTTGAGCATCATACCGCTCATTGATTGTGATGACCTACTCATCATAGTCACAATGGATTTATAAATCGAAATCCAAAAATATCGTGTTCCTTGAAAATATCTTAATACGCACTCAATTTCGCTTGCAAAATTTTACAAACATGAGCATAGCGAACACTCTAACAACATAGAGATTTTATACTAGATTTGATCAAAATGATCTATCATATTGAGTGCATAACATGGCAAGGTTATATGCCTAAGGGGCAAAATTACGACACAAGCATGGTGTAACACTACCATGCACACGCTCGACCTTCTTATAAGGGTGCGTATTTTGGGCTTCCCCAAGGAAACTGTTTTTCAACATTTGAAAGATGATAGTTTAGCGCATACCAAAAACTGCATCATCTATGGAAAATTCGGCCAAAAAGAGGTTGAAAAATATGTGTCATAAGACCACTTGCAAATTTAATATGGGAACCAAGTTGGTTGGGACAAAAGTTAGCACAATCGCTGGAAATAAAATTCCGTGCAGCTTGACCTTTGTTCACTAAAACAGCGATAACTCCCTTGTTAGGAAGTCTATGGACGAACGGTCAGATTTTCTGGAAACTAGACTTCCGCATCTTTCTATCCATATATTGTGCATCACACGGATCATTAAACTCAGATCACAGTGCATGTTTTAATTGGCTGTTTAGTATTTCCCAAGTTTAGTGAGAAAACAAGGTTGAGACCATATCCAATGGCATAAGTGTTGATGCAAAAACATGGCAATGACAGCCATAGGTGCGTTTAAACGCAGCAGGGTGTTCGATTTCTTATCTCGACTAATGATCCTTTCGGTAACTCCAACTTGGTAGACTTGCAGAGAAAGTAGGAATGTCGGTACAACTAAGGCTGTTTAAAAACCACTAATTCCGTTTGAACTTTCAAAGCATAAACAAATACCAAGGAGGATGCGCCTAGTCATGATCAAAGTGTAGACAAAATCCACCAAAGTGCATCAAATCAACCAAGTATTTTAATTCTCAATTTGCAAGTGTACGTCATAATAGCCATGTTATATAGATACAACGCGGTGCATCATAATTAAGAATTTTGAACCATGAGACATAATGAATATACCATAACCAACTCGTCTTGACCATCCAATGAGATCGACTAAACATAGTCAAATGTATAAGGCACATGCCTTTACAAATACTCGGAAAATTATTCGGACCTATAGTCACACGAACTATAATCGTGGTCAACGAATTTATGTACTTAACGCAATATGCCATTGCTTTACATGTTAAAATTCATGAGAATTACTCGTACATTCTTCCATATATCATATTGCAAGGAGACGATACATGTCTACACCCATATGCAATATTTTATTTTAATAGGATGAAAGATGGAGTTTTCCAAGTATGGGATTGGGTCAAGACCAACGTGGTGGTCGCTCAATTCAACGTGACAATTCCGTCACAAATCGATTTTAACCACGACATATCCGTCGCAATCGATGTTTGTCCCATTTGTACGTCACAAATCAGTGACTAATCATGAACGAGTCATAACTTTACCGTTACCGACAATGTTCATTTTTTTTTCAATTGTTGGTTTAAAATCGACAAAACGGCGACGTCAAATCGCACCCAAAACGTGGTGTATGCAACAACCACAAATATCGACTTTCAACAATTATCCGTGACTCCTCCAGGACCGTCACACAGTTTACTTCGACATCCGAGAGTGATACCACCTCTCATTGTCTCATCCACCGCAAAGTAGCGTGGGAGATAAAAAACCCAAATACCCAATTCCCCAAAAAGAAAATTTCCCAAAAGAGAGGAATTGAAAAACGAGAACTTTAATAAAGTCTTACGGGTACTTAGTTCCATATATGCTTTGATCCTTGAACGGGATATTCTTTCCATATGAGCAATATATTTCCGTGGGTACTCCGTTCTATATTTACTTTGATCCTTTAACGGGATAAATATGGCTTTTTCTCCATATTTTGCACATCATCATGAGCAACATATTTTCCTATATACACGTAAAACATAAACATGTAAGATTCATAAACATACAAGTTAATGATAAATGAATCATGAATTAGGAAAATAGAGAGTTGAGAAACGCCCGGATAGGGCTACTGGGCTCGATAATTCAGCCGAAAAAGGACTCGAGCGCGGCGATGCAGCAGCTCGGTATTGGGTGAGGTCGGATCTCCAAATTTCCTCGTAAAAATCTGCTTCTGTTCAACAGTAGATTCAGTAATCAATATTACACAGAATCCGATCTCCACCGTTGAATATGCAGATATTTGTGTTGGAAAGTTTCTGTCAAAATTTCACACCGATCCGACGGTTAACGAATCGGGAAACGTGATTTTCGTACGACTGTGCTGTGCAGAAAATTTACGCGCGAAAAAATCTCGTCTCTCGATTTTTTTTTCGTTGGACGATCCGACGGTGCTTCGATCAGATCTGGCCGGATCAATTCAGCAACCGGATTAACTCAGCAATTGGGTCGGGTAAGCACTGGGTCGGGTCAGCACTTGGTCGGGTCAGCACTTGGTCGGGCTGGACAGGCGGTCGAACTTTTCCGGTTGAGCAGCAACGGGCCTGGTCACTCCTTCTCATGGTTTTGCATCGCGGGTCGGGCTAGTTGGGCGGGCTACAAGCGACGGGGGTTAGGGTTATCCTGGAGCGACGGCGCGGTGGGATTGATGAAGAGGGTGGCCGCGATCGTAGCGATCCGGCTCAAGGTGATGGCGGATTTATTGCGGCAATGCGAAGATCGAGAAGATGACGTCAAAAAAAAATAGGGTTCCAGCTTCTGTTCACGGGTGACGGCGCGATACAGGCGGCGGAGGGGATCCGAACAGTGGGATCGGGTTGGCGGTGGTCCGCAGCTGGTTTTCTGGCTTCGGCGGCTGCGATCAGGATTAGGGTTTCCGAATTTTTTTTTTTTCGGAATTTCTGAATTTCGGACGAATTTTTCCTACTCAGTTGAGATACTACGTGCTGATAACGTGTTTCAGGAGAAAGTAAAAAGATGGTAAATAGAGTCAATCAATTGCATTCATAACATTGATAGAGGGGCCTTTATATAGGCATTACAATGAGAGTCCTTCCATACATAGGATTCCTAGATAAGGTAAGACATCTAATAGGATCCTACTACCTCTAGAAGGATGTAGAACCTTCCATCTATGTATCTACAATCAGTATTAGGTAAGACACATCACAGGAATAATAATTCCCGGAACAGCTGCTTCTTTTTTGTTTTTAAAATTAGGAAGTACTCAATTTTAAGTTATAAGTCATAATCTCCTTACTTTGTAATTCCAAAATCTATTTTAAAATGAATATACATATAATTTCACTTCAACCAAATGCCGCCGAGATTTTTTGTAATACAAGTTTCAGAAATTAATAAAAGTACTTCAACTCTTTTTTTATTTTTTAATGTAAAATGGGGAAGACTTTAATACTCTTAAAGATGAAGTTAAATGTTTGAAAAAATTTCATATAAGCATAAATATACCGTTTCACTTTAATCAAATCAATTGAGTTTTTTATTTGTAATTTTTTAAAATTTTAAGGTCGTTTTTAATTAGGACAAAATTTTGATGTATATTTTTTAACTTATCCAAGCTATTCTTATATATAATAATCTAAATTGTTAAATTTCTTGGTAATTTTAAGGCTAGGACTTGGATGTAGTTTTCTAAATTAACAGGTATATTTATAATAGGTCATACAAGTAATTAAATTATATATACTACTACTATATTTTTTTATTGAAATTTGAGAAGTGCTTAATTTTAAGCTATAAGTCAAAATCTCTTATGTATTTCGAAAAGCTTTTTAAATTTTAAATATTACAAAAATTACCCTTGCCATAATTATTTAGTATAATTCTACATATTAAGTTGTACCAAAGGACAATGCATATATCAGTTATTCAAGTATAAACTCTTCTTCACTTGGGCATCATTGCAAACTCATAAGACCGACCAAGAATATGAGATTAATTATTGGACAAACAATGTCATCTCATCATCTACAAGAAATTAAGGACTTCTCCGAATGAATCCTAAAAATTGTAAATGGTAAGTTGGGCGAAGAAGTCGATAGAGAAACCTTGATTGATATTCTTGATATTTACTAATTCGGAATGCCGAAAATCATATTGCAGCCATTGTTGAAAGCACTATCATTCAGTTATAAGTAACTTTCCATAAAGTGATTTTTTGAAGAAAGAGCAATCCTGGCGCCAACAAACGACGTTGTGGAGATAGTAAACGATTACGTGATGTCTATAATTTCAAAAGACAAGCGGATATATCTGAGTTCTAATAGTATATGCAAAATTTATGCCCTCTAGAAGTCAAAATCAAGTATATCCAATGGATTTTTTTTAATAGCATCAAGTGTTCTAGAATTCCAAATCACATCTTGAAATCGTAAGTTAGAGTTTCAGTTATGCTAATTCAAAATATGGATCAATCATCAGAATTATGCAATGTCACATCATTAATAATTATCCAAATCCGTAACAATATTATTGAACTAAAAAATTCAGGGAATAATTCTGAGAGTAAAGTATTTATTCCATAATTGATATTAAGCCCTTAGATATCGGATTACCATTTAAATTTCAAATACGTCAGTTCTCACTTATTATAAGCTTTGCCATGACTATATTTAAGAGTCAAGATCAAACGCTTTCTCATGTTGGTATGTATCTTCCAAGACCCGTATTCGGTCATGGTTAGCTTTATGTTGCCATATAAAGAGTGAAGATCAGGAAATACTAGAAATCTTTTCTTGCGATGAGAATGGTGTAATCATAAACAGAACAAATAGTGTAGTTTATAAAGAAATATTATGAAATTTATAATGAACGATTTATATATTATATATTTATATAAAAGTTCTTTTTTGTGTTCCCGTGTAATTACACGTGTGTTATACTAGTAATCCTATTATTCGTGAATAACTATTATTCGTTTATTCTAATATTAAAATATACACATATTATAATAATCAACGAGAAATAAATATTATCAAATAATTTTATTTAAATATAGCAATTACAAATCTAGGTACATAGAATGTCCTATGTCACTATTTCCAATATTTATATATATGATTATGAAATGAATATGTTTGTTTATACTTTGAATTCTGGAACATTTTGGATGAACACTTTGATTACAAATTTGAACTTGAAGAATTCGATTTTGAGTTGTTATAATCGAACATACTTTTTCGGCGAGGTTTGTGCATTTAGGATACTAGGCCATGATTTTGAGGAAGATTTCTTAAGATTTGATAACTTAAAAACTTAGTTTCTATTCACTCTTTGATGCTTATTGAAAAGTAGTACATTTATTTTTAAGGGGTGATGAGAATTTGTAGTTAAAAGTGATTTATACATTGATCTGGACTAACATTTGTAAGTTAAGATTCTTTGTTTTCATGTAATTTTACACATATCTTAGGTGTGCTTATCGAGCTTGTATTGATGAGCTTTAATTCTTTAATTATTTGGACGATATTATATTTGTTTATGTTTTGTAGAAGTTTGTGGTGTTTCTATAGCACTAAACAAGCACCACGGACATCCAAAACCCAAGGCTAATTGATAGAGGCACGGAGGCTGACAGTGGCGTTAAAATACAAGTAAATGGATGTGTTAATATGTGACACAACCCGGGTCGTGTCAATCAACACGGGCCTCGACAAGAGTCCTATCACAAGTCAAGTCTGAAAATAGATCGGGTGAGTTTTGATATATAAGAGATATGATCCTTGTATGACGAGCCCGACCGTGTAAGTAGGCACCCAAAATTAATATTATACGATTCTTAGAATTTTTCGGTGGATGGGAGGATGTAAATGTACCTTTTGAGGTCAAAGAATGAATATAACACGAGGGAGATGGAAGAAAAGATGGTTCAAAAGAAACTTTAAAATAAGAAAATATTCAATAACTTGGAGCAAAGACTGATCGAGATGTTCATTCTATCTCCCAATTTCGTCTTTCTTCATTTATTTGTAGTACTTCTATTTGATTTCATATATTTGAATTCAATGTGTTTATGATTGTTTCATTCATGTCTAGCTATACTCTTTTACTCCGAGACGAGAGAGTAGATTAACATGATAGTTTTTGGATTATTTATGACTATTGAATGATATCTTTTGAAACTCTATCCACGTATTTGGTTTTAACTCATGTTTCAACTCTTGATCTATTTTTACATATTTGACGAATATTGTTCATAACTTGAGAGATGAATTTATGTTAAGTCTTGAATATTTGGCACGAACTATTTACTAGGTTGAGAAATCATTAGATTTTTGTGAGGATGGTTGATCTTATATGCTTTTGGGAGTTGTTTATCAAAAATCCAGTGAAGATGCTAACGCATGATAGTTCTATCTACAGGTGTCTTTGATCTCAAAAAAAGCGAGACAATCATCTTATAGGCTAAACAATGAGGAATATCAATACTGATGTATCTGATAAAAGTTTTAGTATTATTTGAATTCATAGTCTTGGAGACCCTTTTTGTATTCTTGATTTATCTCTTCAATTTCTTGTTTCTTGTGTTTGTTTGTCAGATAAAACCATACTGTCTATTTGATCTTTTTAACGCCCATGGTTTCCAGCCAAGTACTGCGTCTAGATACTTGTGATCTCAAAACACCACTCGCACCCAGTTGTGTATTCATCAGAAAGAAAACAGGTAATTCCAACCCTGAGGAGGTTTCCTGATTAATATAATCCACATGGATAAATCAAATGGACACCAAAATAAATCCCACTTCAAATGTGCTACAGACCCTTTATATGCAGGTCATTGTTCATCAAATGTCATAACACCACAACTGAACTCACGCTATGAATGCAGATTTCAAAATTAAATAATTATAGCTTTAGAAGTGGAAGATTAGATAACAGACACAGAAATCGACTCATGGTGAGACTTGTCAATTTCTACTACCGTCTTTGGTGGGAAATAGAGACTTCACCGTTCCAGCTACAACTGCCAACAACGTCCGGCAAGGAAGGGTGGAATACAACATCTACACATGCATGCTCATATGCCTTGATCTTTATGAGAAGTTCGGATGTTTTAGAGTCATAGAAGTATATGCATCCATCAGAGGATCCAGAGGCCAGTAAATTTCCATCCAGACTGAAATTGCACTTGATGGGGAAGCCAGACACACCATGACCTTCATACCTTTTGTACTTATCAAGTTTGAATGGGGTTCTCGTGGAGAATATAGCAATGTAATTTCCATTGGATTGAGCAATAAAGTATGGCTCAGATGGGTGGCATCTGGGGGCACGTGTATGCTTCTGCATAGACCTGAAAGCAGCAACGCGAGAAAAGGTTCTAGTACAAACAAAATTTGTTCTATTCTAAAAAAACAAAATACAGAAGGAATAAACGTGCATGTAGTCTTGTTGATGATTAAAACATAAAAACAATGTCAGCCCCGACCGTGTGAGATATAAAAAAATACAGCAATGAGTTATATTGAAATTTAAGGAATACAGGTTGGTTAAACATGCTTTCTCGTGTATCTTACAAATCTCAAGAATATGAAGACCTTTAAACTTGATCCATTCTCAGTGGCAGCCATACCAAACCATCACCTTTTTTCAGGGTGTAAAATAGTAATACAAAAACTCTGTTTGACTACTCAGGCAACAAGGTTTGTCTTCATCTCTTAGGTAAAAATCCACCTAAAATGAGTTGATGAACTACATATGCTACTTATCTTTACTTTCTAGATGTCTTTTAACAAAGAAAGCACTGACCCTAACGTGAAACGACCATTCGCCTTTATACTAGACATCACATGCTAAAAGAGAGGGTTGCATTTTTTCACTCTCGCATGTAGAGAAAGTAGGAACCTAACGTAATTATACCGATAATAAGTAAGGCCCTGTTCTTTTGGACTTATTTTTCGATTTTCGATTGGGCCTCGAGTCCATTCGATTCGCCTTCAAGTCCATTCATTCGATTCGATTTAGGTCCATTCGATTCGATTCGATTCTTCTTATTATTATTATTATTATTATTAATCTTAATTATTATTATTATTATTACTAATAATATTACTATTATCGTTGTTGTTGTTGATTACTATTATTATTATTATTATATTATAATTATTATTTACCATTATTATTATTATTATTTACCCTCAATATATATTTCAGTTCAGTTCAGTTCAGTTCACATCTATTCAGTTCAGTTCAGATCTATTCAGTTCAGTTCAGTTCAGTCCAAAAGAACAGAGCCTAATAGCCTTAACTTATAATGCAACTGAGTATACAAACAGATGGGTCAATGTGAAACATAGCAACGAAAGCAAGGACACTGGAAGCTTACCTGATTAGATAACGGAACTTCACGTGACACATCCCATACAATAATTGAGTTTTCACTAAGGTTGCTTTTGGATACATCACTCGAGGTGATTAGATACTTCCCATCAATTGTGAACTCCACATCAAGGATTGGCCCGAGACTTCGTACATATTCATGGACCACCATGCCAGTCCTAATATCCCACAGTTTGAGGTGACCTTTTGATCCTCCAGAGAGAAAAAGATTATAGTTATCTGGACAAAATTTTACAACTTCTACAAATTGATCCTCCTTGAAAACCTGAGCCTCCATTCCTTTTTCAACATCAACTAACCTTGATGTGCAATCATAACCACAAGAGAGCACAGTTAAACCCTGCTGCGACCACTTCACATCTTTCACTGCTGCATGGTGAAAATTCAATATACGTGCTTGCTTTTGAACTCTGCTCCATACAGATGCGAACAGTATGATCCATCCCCGCAGATGCTAGAACATGAGCTGAAAACTAACTTCATACAACATATCAGATTCATAGTGTGATAAAATATCGACAATTCAATGTAGTACTATGGAAGTACTTGGCTATAAAACTTGCACAGGAAAACAAAAATAAATAAATACTTAAATTATAAATACCATAAATCATATATTAACATCACGCATAAATAACAATGCTTCGCTCTTGAAGAACGTTCTAGCTTGCAGGTTGCTCCTCGATCAATATTTCTCTAATGTATTTCCTGGCCCAAAATGATATTATATTAGTAATTGATGGCCTAAAGTCTTTTATCTTCCAGCCCCAAGATCCCAGCCCTATCCTCCTTGGCAACCCTTCCTTGTGATTCGTCCATTTTAGGGATTTAATCCCAGCGGTTGGTTCTGTCAAAAAAAATAATCCCAGCGGTTGGTTGTTGCCCTTATATCCCTCTCTCTTGCCTAACCAAGTATGCCCCCCCCCCCCCTTCTGACTGACCCTCTGTAATTGAGAGTTTCTGATGAATGGAGATGGCTATAGGTCGAAAAGTAAGACAGATGAACACCGACGTCGTCGCCTGGAAATGGAAAAAAGAAGGATGGCCGGGTTCGGATGGCACCCTCTGCGTGTTCATCGCCTCAACAAAACGTAGTTCTCAGGGAAAATAGTTCCTCAGAGGAACACCAGGAGTGGTCTGATCCCTTATCAGGCTCTTCCCTCTCTTGATGGCGAATCTTGATTGACTGACACCAGGAACCGATTCGAAGCTGAGTCTGCTGGACTGATTGCTGCTGAAACTGCGAATTCGCCTCTAGACCTACTCGAATACTAGAAATAAGAATATATAAGAGTGAAATAAGTTGGATCAATATAAAAACTTTCGCGCCCCACTAATAACTTAAAGACCACGTTCAATCAAGCTAAAAGCTAGTCGACCTCCTTACTTCTTTACCGCTCCTGCCCTTACTAATTCAAAAATCTAGTTTGAGGGGGACAGACCTTATATTTCCAGGTGCAATCCCAGCAACGGAATCAAAGAAGGTCTTTTTCTCCCGGCCGGCAATCACAAGATTCGGCTTCGGAGCACGTGAGTGTTATCACTCTCCCTCTGTCGAGTCCCATTCAGAATCTACAATTCTTATTCAGTGGTCTAACCTTTTATTCAATGGTTCGACAGGAGAGGTTTGTGACGTGGGTGAAATTTTTGAGTTCTCTATTTCTTTCTTTTAAGATTAAAGAAAAGGTTTCTTTGATCTGAGGGTTCTAGAGGGCGTGATCTTTCTGAGCAATTTTGAAGGTGCTACCGGATGATTGGCAGGTGAAGCTTTGTTCTTTGGTGACTCAAAGCAAGGTTCTAATCAGAGACTAAGTTGGTAAACTAAAATTTGCCAAGGAGCTTTGTTCGACAGGAGAGGTTTGTGACGTGGGTGAAGTTTTTGAGTTCTCTATTTCTTTCTTTTAAGATTAAAGAAAAGGTTTCTTTGATCTGAGGGTTCTAGAGGGCATGATCTTTCTGAGCAATTTTGAAGGTGTTACCGGAGGATTGGCAGGTGAAGCTTTGTTCTTTGGTGACTCAAAGCAAGGTTCTGATCAGAGACTAAGTTGCTAAACTAAAATTTGCCAAGGAGCTTTGGGAAAAATTGATGGACTACTGAAACTTCCTTCCTAATAACTTGTTTTTAATTTTTAAATTAAGAAAAAAATTGGTTCAAGCTTGATTTGTCCAAATATATAAACGAATATGTACCAATCTTGTTCAGGACGTATCATAGAGATCAGGTAATATTAAAACGAATATGTCACGTTCAAAAGATGAATGTGGCGGAGATGCGTATGCTACGATGGATGTGTGGTCATACAAAAAAGGATCGGCTCAGAAATGAGGTGATTAGAGAGAAGGTAAGAGTTGCGTCTATAGAAGACAAGATGATGGAGAATTGATTACGATGGTTTGGTCATGTGAGAAGAAGGCCTGTTGATGCCCCAGTGAGGAGGCTAGGAAGTTGGGGAACAGGTAATATTGTAAAGGTAGAGGAAGACCCAAGAAAACTTGGATAAAGATGATTGAAAATGATATGCGGTTTCTTGCAATTGGAGAAAGTATGGCGATGGAGAGGCAAATGTGGCGGGAAGGAATACGGATGGTGGATGGAATCTGATTCTCTTTTTTTTATCTGTATTTTGTTCCTATTTCTTTTATTTCATGTTACATTTTAATTTATTTTTCAGGATTTTTCATTTTTTTTTCTTTTTTTTAACATTCATTCTCTTTTTTTTATTTGCTTTTTCTCTACCTTTTTCCCTCTTTTTTTCCTTTTATGTTATTTATGCAACGATCATTGACGGTTTCAAATTTTGATTCATGTTAGCCGACCCCAAATTATTTTGGGACTAAGGCTTAGATGTTGTTGTATTAGATTTTTAAAAAACAATAACTGGCAAGAACTCCGATTAGGTTAATTGTTACAAGGCCTCAAACAAAACCTTCCGCTGTAGAATCTTCTATGCATAATTATATAAATGCCATCTTCGATGACAAAATTGATTCCGGTAATAAACTGTTAGGTCACATGAGCTTTAAAGGTATTGAAATTTTACATAAAAGTGGTTGTTTCAGTAATGACAATGTCTTGCATGCTGTTTTTTATTCATGTGTGCTTGGCAAGCATTCATTAGCGAAATTTTCCACTTTCCCCATTCTAAACAACGTTCTGCTTCTGATATACTTGAGTAGTTGATGTTGATGCTTGAGACTCGTGGTGGAAATTGTTGTATTGTCTGTTATTGATATTTTTTTCAAGAAATGTTTGGGTGTTTTTAAATAGAAACAAGTATAATGTTTTTGAGAAGTTTAAAAACGGAAAAAACTTTGATTGAAAATCAAACAGGTAAGAAAATTAAAAATTAAGAACCAAATGGTCTTAAATTTTGTAATCAACTGTTTGATAATTTTTGTGCTGATTCTGGTATTCAAGACATAGGGTTGTCCCTTATACACCTTAACAAAATAGTATCGTTGAGCGTATGACTAGAACTTTACTTGAAAGGCTAAGGTATGAGGCAGTTTTAAAAAGAATATGGGATGAGGCAGTTTTAACTGCATATTTGATTGATAGGTATCCTTCTGTGTCTTTGAAAGGTCAATGTTGGTACGCAGTTTGAGGTAGATTGTGGTTAAGGGGAAAACCTGGTTTTAAAGTGTTATTGAGTAGGGTTGTTGTGTTCAATAAGTTTCAATTACCTTGGCTCACTCCTTTACCTATATCTAAATTTCCCTTGCTTTAATAAGGTTGAGCAATTACCTAGTTTAAGTGTTGATTATGAAAATGTGTTGAATGTGCTTATGCCCATAGTTGTCAGGTGCGCTACAGATGACAAGCACAGAAGATGAAACCCTTATCACATCTCAAGCCCAAAGGCGGGTGATGTGTGGGAGGCGCGAGCCTTGGTGCGCCTCAATGTGCCTTTTACCTGCGCCTGAAGTGCTTCTGTTACATTCGTTTTTTTTTTTTTTTGGCTTTTTAGAACACTTTTCATGGGGTTTTTTATTGTTTTGATACTTTAAGTTTGTTAATTATCATATTTCTTTGTGGATAATTATATTTTTCTTGTCATTATGTGTTGGAGTTCTATAATTTGATTTCTTTATTTTCATTTTGCGCCTCACCTTTGCTTCTTGTGCCTCAAGCAATAGGAGCCTTCATCGCCTTTGTGCGCCTTTCGCCTTTAACAACAATGTATGCCTGATTAATATGAAAATTTGCATTCTAATTCAGAGAATTTGTCTAAAAATGTGTCTAATGATCATGTCAATGCTGATGTGCATGAAGAAATTGTTAAAAAGTGCATGAAACTGTCTTAGAAATTTATCAATTTGCTAGGTGATATATAGTTGATATTAGGAACCCAATTATGATGATTTTATATAACTTCTCATGCATTTAGTGTGTTTAAATGCAATGAATGAAGAAATGAGTTTTTTGCATGTTAATAAAACTTGGATTCTTGTGCCCAAACCTGCTATTTGTTCGACTACTGACTATAAATGGCTGTTTATGCTCAAGAACGAAAATAACTTTTGTCAGATTCAGTGGCCAAGGAATTTACTCAAAAGGAAGAGATAGACCATAGGGAAACATTTGCTCTTGTTGTCAAGTTTACTTCTCCTAAAATTATGCTTTATTCTGTTGTTGAGTTTGATTGGGTGTTGAAACAGTTAAATGCCAAATTTGCCTTCTTACGTGTTGATTCTAAGTATACTGGTCATGTTTGTTGGTTAAAGAAATCTTGTATAGGTAAAAGCAGACTCCTAGGCTGGAAAGAAATAAAAAGTTTGATTGATGCATGCTTTCTTTAGATTTTAGAATAATTAATTACGCTCATTATTTGTATTTCAAATAAAATGCTAAAACTTGAGATGGAAGAAGACGAGGTGGCGGCTCTCTTGGTGTCGTGTGGACTGTGGACAGTGTGGGTGTGAGGAAAAAGAAGAATAGGGTTTTATTAATATAAGGTTGTTCATCACTTAATTAACCTTCTCACTATTATTTTATTATGAGATACTGTAGGAATAGAGTCTTATTAATAAGAATAAGATTTTATAAATACAAGTGGTTCATCACTTAATTAATCTTGTCACTATTATTTTATTATGAGATTCTTATTTTTTAAAAAGTAATAAAAAAGAATAAATGATAAATTTTATATAAAATTTGGGAGAGAATGTAATTTATTTTATATAAAAATTTATTTTATATTTTTTGTGATTTTATTAGAGAAAAACAAAATACAACTGAAAAAATGAAATTCTGACCTAATTAAATTTTATGAGTAAATTTTACAGTTATAATATTGAATTTATGAGTTGCTGCTCTTTTTTATTTAAAAAATACATAAGATTGTTATTTTATTAAATGGTATTAAATATTTGAAAATTAACAAAATTAAATATCAAATTTTGATAGAGAATGAAATTAAATTTTATAAAAAAGATCCTGATTTATACTTTTTTTTTAATTTTATTAGAGAAAAATAAAATAAAATTGAGGCTTATGCCTCAATAATATGGTACTTTAGTACCCTTCTTATTTGTTTTGCTCTTTTACTAATTTAGATCAATAATATGATATTTTTATGAGATTCTTAGAGTTTTTATTTCAAATGAGGCTTACGCCTCAATGCGCCTCGAGGCTTATGCCTCGCCTCGTCCGGCGAAAACGCCTCAAACTCGCCTCGCGCCTTTTAAAACATTGTAAGTATGTTATTATAACTGAATCGTTAGACGAAACTAAATGGTTGAAAGATCTTTTTTCGTGAAATTCGTTTATTGGAACGTTAAGTTGTAGTACTTCCTAATAATCAGTCGGGTATTCAATTGTGTAAGAATCCTATTATTCATGATAGGACAAATCATATTGATGTTAGATTCCACTACATTCTTGATGTGGTTCCGAAAGAAATTGTCCATCTTGAAAAAATTGCATCCCAACTGAATCGTGCCAATATGGGGACTAAGTGTTTAAGTGTCAAAATATTAAAGTCTTGTTTAGAAATTTCGATTTTGGTACTTGTGATTGATATGTTTTTGGTCTATGTGATAGCTTAGTTTTTGTATGCTATATTTTTTTTTGTATGCTATATTTAAAACACTTGTAATAACTTTGTGTTATTTTTCAAGTGTGGGAAGGCCATGATGACTCCTGAGAGCCCGAATCTTGTGAACAAGCTTTGGGCCAAGGTAGAAAATGTCTCACCTTGGCCGAAATGATATTAGTAACTGAAGACCCAAAGTCTTTTATCTCCCGGCCCAAGATCCCATCCTTGACAGGACAGCGCTGGTTTCTGGTCCAACATTTTTAGGGATTTACTCCAAACTATTGGTTTTTTGCCCTTGTATCGCCCCTCTCTTGGTGAAACCCTAACCAAGTCACCCCTCCCTCTCTTTTTTCTCATTGAGTCTCATTGTCATCACTCCCTCTTCCGACTCTGTTGTTTAGAATCTTTGATTCTGTCTCAACTATCTAACCTTAACCTTTTTCTTCTATATAGTATGGGAAAGGTTTGTGGCATGGATGAACTTTAAGTTCTCTCTTCCTTTTTTCTAGATTAAAAAGAAAAAAAAAAGGTTTCTTAATCTGAGAGTTCTAGAGGGCATGTTCTTGTGAGCAATTGCAAAGGTGTAACCGAAGGATTTTGTCAGCGGGATGATCTAAGTGGCCAGGGGCTCTGTAAATATGCAGATTTTTGTTGTTTTAATATTGGATTTAAACCTTACATCTAAAGATATCTCTTACCAGAGAGGGAACACCTTCATAGTTCAATAAAAATAGAAACACTTTGCTGTCAACAAATATGCAGGCAGCATAGAGAGTTTGTCACTACATATTTTTGTAACCGATTCATTCATTAATATTCAAGGCAGACTAGGCTGAAACCCATTATGCCAATGGTATCATCATATACACTTTAGCAGATTGCGCGAGAAATCAAACTTTTAACCTATCTTAAAAATCTGATTTTTCAATATCAAAATAGACAAATCCACATCAAAATAAGACATTTATCCTCAACCATACAAGGAACAGCCGTACAATATGAGCACCAATAAACTATTTGACAAAACATATGATGTTAAAATGTTCAAAATTTGATTTTTATTACTTCATTGCTTTACTTGCAATAAATGGACGATTCGAACAACTTCAGAGCAGAAATATTAAGAAGGCACAGAGCTAGATCAATATCAGTATTTCTAAGTAATAAATAGATTGAAAGTACATAAAGCCCTTACCATGAGATTTAGACCATTGCAAAGAGTTCACAGACTTGACGTGCCTTCTGAGAGTCGCGGAAAGTGACTGAGAGGTTTGGTTTGACACTACACTGCCCTTATTGTGACGCCTCAATGCGGTCAAAATACCATGTGGTAAATGTGAATCTGAAAGGTTTCCTACAACTGTAAAAATAAATTGCCCTCAAACTAGTCAGGTAGCTGGCAGAAAACTCTTCCATCATACGAAGAATGCCGACACGTTTGTCGATCTTAACGATTACAAGTAGTGATACATGCAAACACATTACAGTTTCTAAAGAGGAACAACATTTTTACATCAGAGAGAAACCGAAATGATGTCACGGTGAAAAATATGAAACAGTAAATATCACATTAACCAAGAGGTAGGATTGGAGTGCAGGAGTGCACCTGGTGATGGGTCGACATAAGTCGGATTCCAGTCGGTTAGATTCTGATTGGACGCTAGGGCAGCTCTTTGTCGCTTAGATATGTAACTTCCGGGTATCGGAGCTTCGACATGGAAACTCGGACGGGGAAAAGCGGGCATTTGTATTGGATTCCGAAACCAAGTTTCAGGTCTCGCACGTTTAGGAGGAGGATACGACAATGAATTCAAGTGTTCGGTGAATTTTTTTTTAAGGACACTGATCTTAGGGGTGCCAAAAATAGGATTGTAACATTATAAAAGTAGGATGGTAACTTTTTAAAGCATGCAAAAGTAAGATCGTAACTTTTAAAAGTAAGAAAATAAAACAGAACTTTTAAAAATAAGCGATTTAAGTAAGTCAATGCCTGGATAAATAAAAAGTAAAAAAATTCGAAAATTCTAAAATTTAAGAAATCAAAAAATAAAAATTCAAAATTCCGCAAATTTAAAAATCTGAAAAAAATCGGAACTTTTATTTTTTAAGAAAAAATATCTTGAATAATAATATTAAAAATCAGATCTTTTATTTAAAATTCAAAAATAAAAAGTAAAAAAAAAATCTGAAAAATTTAGAATAAAAGTTCCGATTCTGGAAAATTCCGGAAAATTTATAATAAAATTCTGAAAATTCTGAAAATAATAATATTAAAAATCAGCTTTTACTTTTTATTTTTGAATTTTAAATAAAAAAATCTGATTTTTAATATTATTATTCCAGATAATTTTTTCTTAAAAAATAAAATTTTCGATTTTTATGGGAGTGATTTATTTTTATGTGAGTGAAATTATTTTTATGGGAGTGAAATTGGTTATGTAACTTTAATTAATTGATGTGTTTTAATTAATTTAAAAAATTTGACAAAAAAATCGGAACTTTTATTTTTTAAGAAAAAAAATATATAGAATAATATTAAATATCAGAATTTTTTATTTAAAGTTCGAAAATAAAAAGTAAAAAATAAAAAATCAAATTTTTTATTTAAAATTCAAAAATAAAAAGTAAAAGTTCTGATTTTTAATATTATTATTTTCAGAATTTTCAGAATTTTATTATAAATTTTCCGGAATTTTCCAGAATCGGAACTTTTATTTTAAATTTTTCAGATTTTTTTTTTACTTTTTATTTTTGAATTTTAAATAAAAGATCTGATTTTTAATATTATTATTCAAGATAATTTTTCTTAAAAAATAAAAGTTCCGATTTTTTTTTCAGATTTTTTAAATTTTGCGGAATTTTCAGAATTTTTTTATTTTTTTCAGATTTCTTAAATTTTCCAGAATTTTCATAATTTTATTTTTTTACTTTTTTATTTATGGCTTGATTTGAACTTAAATTACTATTTTAAAAAGTTACAGGCCTATTTTTTCTACTTTTAAAAAGTTACGATCCTACTTTTGTCAGCCCGAAAAGTTACAGTCCCATTTTTACCAGCTCGAAAAGTTACCGTACTACTTTTGCCACTCCTAAAGTTAGGGTCCTTAAAAAACAATTTTCCACAAGTGTTCGTATCCCCCTCCGGCTGCGCCGTCGCCATCTTCGTCGTCAGACGCGTATGCTTTGGAAAGAAGATCCATTGATTTGTGGTGAATGGGCGCGTTGAAAGCTGTGGCGGCCATTTAAGGTTTTAATTGGGCTTGCATCTCGGCCCACATCTATATCTATATCTATATCTATATCTATATCTATATTTATATAAAAATTGAGTTCCATGTATTAATATGAGCATTTATGTCATAAGTTAGAGTCATTCATATCAATTAAAATATTGCTAATCTCTAAAGTTTTTTCTAAAAGCTTTAAAGAGCTTTTACAAACCACAATTAGAAAAAATGCAAGAATAAAAAACGTATGCATACCTATATATTGCCATAAGCTAAATTAATTCAACCAACTAAAACATGTCGAAGTCTCATTTTTAAATTTTAAGAATTTCTATAGTCATACCACACAAAGCATGTTTATTGTTTAACCCTTTCAACTTCTTCTTTGAGGTACTTATACTCCCTTATAAACAAATCAAAAAGTCACACAACTCACCCACAAAACAAGTCACACCCACCACCTCCAATAAAGCAGATTCTTCTGCCGCCATAGCCACCGGAACCGCTGCCAACATCAACTGCTTCCGCCGCCGACACCACCGAATATTAATTCAATAGGTGATGTTTCGAGCTTAGGTGGTTTCGTTGTTGTTTTAGTGGTTCCGCCGACGACATACCAAACTTGAAATCTCAAACAATTTTCTTATAAACAATTAAACAACTAAAACATTTCTATTCAAAATAGCCTACAGATACTTACAAACCATGAGATATCCAAAACATTATAAAATCAAAATTGTCAATTCCCACCGAATCTTTAAAAACTAAAGATGACATCGAGTTCTTTATAGCCAAAATAATGGATCGATTACCAAGATGGGTTTTCAATATTGATGAGTATCAAAGGAATTAAGCTAAGGGTGTCCACATCGTTGGTTCTACCTTTTCGACCACCGAAACTCCACCACCATCGCCATAACCGCCGTCGGCCACTGAAATATCCAAATCTGAACACAAAACCAAAACCCGAGTTTGTAACTTATAAGCTCGAAACACATTCTATAGGAGACCCGAGATTCCAGCGATGGAGGTTTGTTGGTGGTGGTTTGGTGACAAGGGTGTGGTTACGTGGTGGTTTTGGCCGGTGTTAGGTTGTTGGTGGATGATGGTTTAGTGAGAGAAATGAAAGGGTCGTATATGTTTTGTGATGAGAAAAAAAAAGTGTGTTTTAGGGTGGAGGATACAACTTACAAGTAGTTAATTTTGATAGATAAAATAAAATTGAAAATAATATGAAGGACAAAAATACCCTCTTATTTAACAGTCAAACTAACGGAGTTAGAAAATTCGGATCAAATCTGAAAGGGATGTTTCAATTTTTGGGGGCAATTCTATATATACTCAACTTAAACATAATAATTTCATATTTCCTTAACAAATTCTTTAAAGCCATTGTACTTGTGCACTAAAAAATTGTGTTTTGGGGAAATATGGTATTTTGATTTTCAGATTGGGTAAATATGGAATTATCCTTTCACTTTTGGACCAAACCTAAAACTTTTTCAAAATTTGGACTGAAAATGAAATATCCCGCAAACCACAAGGACTAAAAATATAGTTAACTCTAATTTTAAAGGATAGTAAATTCAAGTTTATCAATTCAAAATGGAAGGCAGTGCAAAGATGATAGATATTAAAAAAAATTGATTAATAAAGATGGTTTTAATTAATTTTAAAAATTTACAAATTTAAAAATTTGAGGTTATACAGTTTTGAGAACACACATACCACGGATTACACATGACACAAAATAACATTATTTACATAAAAAATACTCTATGAACAACTAAGAGTGCAATTTTTTTACATTTAAAAAATATAAACAACTAAGGAGTAAGAGTAAAATATGTAATAAAAATCATAATATTTGCCATAAGAATTTTAAAGTATAAAAATGTAGGAGAAAAATTAATTCAAATACGTAGCATCGTAGGCGTAATAAGTGTTTGATTAAATGGCAACAAATCATTCATTTTAGATAATCGTACATGTTTGGTAACTTGACTATATAGATATCAATTCGATATCTTAATATGTGATATATGAACCATTGTTTGAAATCAACCTCATATAGTACCCCACATATTGACGCTAGAATGCACCACCGAGTAAGCTATATATGATAGTTCGATGCTACTAATTATAAAGTAGTTCGTATTGATTTCTGTAAACACGAACAAATATTTTGCTTCACTGAGATGTAATCCATCTTAAGAAATGCACATGTAATTTTTTTATGGTGTTAGTATCATGGATAAATATGTTGCACATTTTGATTACAAGTCATTTTAACCTGTCAATAACACAACCTAGGTCATACTTGATAATAAATACGTTATATAAATATACTATGTTTTAACTTAGAATAATTTCACTCGAAAAACAAAAACTGTGAATGCTCGGGCCTTGAAATAATATGTAATATAAATATGATATTCGATATTATCAAAAATAAAATACACGTGCTTTAGGGTGAATAAAGCACGTGCATCGCACGGGCCATAATGTCTCGTTGTATTTTGAAATTGTTTTCAACTGGCCCACCTTTTTCCAGAGGATTAATGCTATTAAATGTCCATTACTCAACGTTGATCAACTAAGGAAAAACTAATCAACCCGTGAAAAAATTCACATATAAAATATATATTTTTATGATGATACCTTTTTTTATATTTTAAAATTACAAAATAATATGTTAAATAGTTTGTTTGTGGAGAATCTAATCACGTAATAATATGTTGCTTAAGAAATCATTTTCATAACGTGATGTCTAATTGTGTTGTCATTTCTTGGCACAAACTAAATATATTGAAATTTGATCATAATAATTATCATCTCTTTATATTGATCGATAAATATAGGAATGAAATAAGTGAATAACTACAATTAGTTAATCAAAAATATAATATAGATAATATAAGGAGAAACTAATCATATCTATAAGATAGATAAAATAAGTGAATAACTATAATTAGTTAATCAAAAGTATACGTATATTTATTAGTAATAACTGAAATGACAATTGTCCATAAAATCTAAATCAAATCACTTACACTATAAATAAAAATTAACTGACCTTATAGAAAAATTAGAATAGAGAATCATCAACAAAAAAAATCAGAAAAGTCAAATTTTAAATAATCTTTGAGTACTATTAATTAAAAAATTTACCATTTTTATATAGAAATTATTATTTCTATATTAATTTTGATCAAATGTGAAAATATTTAATACTATTTCGATAAGAATTATATATATTCCATACTAGATGAGATATTAAGAGTCACATCTGTTAGCAATTAATTAGTGCACGTATATGTTAGTCTATTATCTCATCTAATTTTGTTAACATATGATGATTTTATTAATTATCTCGTTGGTTCTCAATATTAAATTGTAAATTTTTTATCTTAGCTAATTTTTATATAACACGAGGCTTTGCGAACCCGTGCGTTGCACCGGCCGTGATTTTGGTTGAATATGTACGTGGTTTGGACGTGATGTTGGTATAGATGGTTGAATACTTGTTATCAAGATTGCGTATTTTCGGGTGAGGATTAATTGTTAATCCGCAAGTACCTTCTGAGTTTCTAAACTCAGATTCAAACTTCTTTTTAAAATCTTCCCCCAAACACATCAATGGCATCTCAATGATTAATTGTTAATCCGCAAGTACCCTTCTGAGTTTCTAAACTCAGATTCAAACTTCTTTTCATCCATAAATTTTTATCACGTAGACATGTCAATTGGTTAACATTCAAAGCACACATATATCTAGCCTCATTCATCGATGACTATTGAACACGTAAGTCGATCAATGTTCAACTAACTTATTTTACTCAAACATTGATCACATCCACGACTTTGAAGCGCAATTCACATCCAACACTCAATCCTATTTAGGACACAACAATTACACGAACACAAAGACACATCTGTATATTTTCTTTAGTAGCAGGATCTAAATCCACAGTTGCTATATCCTCAACAAATCCTTGTGCTATGGGTTAGGGGTGGACTCGGTTCCATTCGGTTCGGTTTTTGACCGAAACTGAGAGTCGAACCAAATATTCGGTTTCGGTTTGGTTCGGTTCTTTTTGAAGTTCGGTTCGGTTAAATTCGGTTTTATAAATATTCGGTTCGGTTTCGATTTGGTTTGATGTTTTTTCGGTTCTTCACAATATAACTTCAAATATTATATGCAATAGAATAAGTTATATATAACAACAAGCGAGTTTTATATATATATATATATATATATGTGTGTGTGTGTGTGTGTGTGTTCAAGATAAAAGCTAGAGTTGCATAGTAATTTCCAAATATCTCAAAATATATAACAATCGTAAACCACAGTAGCTCATTCTCTCAACCTAAATTAATTGAATCACAAATTCATGAGCATATTATCGGTCCTTCTTGGACCCATGAGGGTCTTACAAAAGGAAAACGAATTATACTAAAATTCGAAACACACCAAAATCACAAAAACAAGGTCATTTTAGTATGTTGAAATTTGACTTCGGTCCATTTCGGTCCGATTCGGTTCCGCTCTACCCCGAACCGAGAACCGAACCAAATTAGTTCGGTTCGGTTCTGTTTTTTTGTTTTTCGGTTCGGTCTTCTTCGGTTTCGGTTTTTTGGTTATTTTTTCGGGTTTTTTCGGTTCGGTTTTGAATTTTCGGTTCCGAAATGCCACCCCTACTATGGGTGACCCTACGTACAAATAATCTTCTTCTCTTTCGGAAGCCATATTTGTAAGATGGACTATAGTTTTGTTGTCGGGGTTGTATACCCGTTGATGTTTTTGGGAGTTGCATCGATCGTGCCCGCATCCTTAATAACCTCTAACATGGTGCAAATGCTTGGAATCTTTTAAAAGTAGGAAAAGGAGAAAATCACATGCGAGATCATAAATGTACATTGAGATAGTCATACTCCTCTCTCATAACACCTTTACGATCCCTCATAGCACGGATGGCTCGTGATACGCCAACTCCTGGGATATGTAAATAATCACATCCACCCATAATACAGGTTTGTAAAACCATGTCTTGGGTGAATTCTCAAAATGCTTTGCTACGTTCTAACTTTGATCATTCGAACAGTTTGTACTTTTTGCTCTTCAAATGGTGTTATTTATAGTATCAAATGATGGTGGTTGAGGGTTTGTGCATTTATTTGAAGGCAAATGAAAGGAGCAACTGATTAAATGAAGGAGACTTGAAAAGAATTTGATAACTTTAGGCAATTAATATTTGCCTCATTAAATTTGACACAATATGAAAGGAATTAACAATACATACGGTTGATATAAATGAGTTTTCACTTTAAAATGAGTTCACTTTAAAATTGAAGTCATTAATACTCCAATCAGTTAGTGATGTCATGACATTAATCTCCATATATATTCACTTCAAAAATGGTGTCATTAATACTCTACAACCAATTTTAGGACCTAATCTTTCAATATATATGATGTATTAGTTAATGTGTATTAATTAATTTTCGTGTAAAATATTTATAATGAGAATTACATATTTTTATAAAATATTTGATATTATTTTCTTATAAAATCTCACTCAATTATCTAACCTTCTTTATTTGAATTTATTACTTAAAAATATGTTTTTCGGTAATAATTTACTCTAAAATTATGACAAATTACATAAATCGTGGACATACCATATAGACAAAAGACTTTTTTTTTAATATATAGTAGATATCAGTTTCTTAAAAAATGTAACAGTTTTTTATTTTGATTTTTAGTATTTTCAATTTTATATTAGTAAAAAAATATACAAAATTGATATCTTAAAACATACATTTGTTATAAAATTGAGAGGAACAAAGAGACGATGGAGAAGGAGAAAATAATGTGTATTTCATAGAAGGGCCAAAGGCCTTTATTTATAGGTACACATCTAGGTTACAGGGGTATAAAGGTTATTCATCAATTGATACATTAATTACAATATTAATTACAACAATCCCCTCAAGTGACCTTTAATACATGTTGCCTCATTAAAACCTTGGCGGAAAAACCCCTTGGAAAAAACCGATCGAAGGAAAAAGAGTACATCTAGTCAGCTACTCACCCTACTCTTAGGAAAAGTCCTTAGAAATACTTGAATTTTCTCCCCTTCGTATCGATCATGCCGCCTCAGTAAAACTTCATTGGACAAAAACTGAGCGATATTAAGACTATAAGTTTCTTCTTATACAGTTCATTCTTATAGGAGTATCCATGTGTTGCCTCTTCAAAACTTTGTCAAGAAAACTATGCGGGAAAAACTTGATCGAAGGAGAAAGAGTGCGATTACTCCTTATTTCATATCTTAAGGAATAACTGATCTCTCCAACATCCTCATTGTTTCATGAATATACCTCGTCAAAACTTTATTAAGAAAAATCTGGTGGAAAAAATCCTAATGAAGGAAAAAGATGCATTATTCATGTTAATACGCCGTCCTAGTTGCCTTGTTGAAAACATTGCTAGAAAAACCCAATGGGATAAAATCCCAACCCAGGAAAAAAAAAGTGAAATGCGTATTTTTATATAAATATGCTTCAGGCATTTCAAAAATCCTCCACAAATTAGCATGTGTATCATATTAAGTAAAAGTTGCAATCTCGAACTCATAGATTGGTGTGACATGCCATCTCTTCTGGAGATTTGATATTAGTTTTGGTTAAACCCATCAACCATTTGTAATAATTTCATAATACTAGGAGATGTTGCTAGTAAGACTTACTTCATAGATTTTTAGTGATAGTTTTATTGAGCTCTTCTGGAGTCCAAATTAAGTTTAAATCATCAATTGATACTGCTATAATTGCAAATCCATTATTTATTTTCTTTATGAAAATTCTAGATCGAACAAATTATTTTATATCATTTCTCCCTTTGATCAACACATCACTTGTAGATCATGGGTGGAAAAGAAACATACTTCATCTTATCTTTTTCTCACCAAACACCACATTGACTTTATGCAAATAGTTGGAAAAACTCCATTCTTATATTATAGCCCACAATTTTTTCAGATCTAGTGGGTGATTAATCTTATTTCAATGCACTCTCAATGCATTATAAATGTTGAGAACCACATAAACAAAAATATTTATATTTGCAGATAGCGTTAAAGTTTCCAGTACCTTTTTTCAGTGTTGACCATTAGATGATGAATTAAGTCTTGCAATTATTAGTTCATGTAGAACCAGTAAGATATACGAGTGCAACAATTGCACTGAGATGTGGTGCTTTCGGACGATGAATCTCTTCATCATCATTTGGTATAAAGGTGTTCTTAATAAGATCAAGTGACTGATCAATCATCTTGATGAGAAGATGAGCGTGTTTCATTCATGTAAATCGCTCTAATACCTTCTAGGTATAAATGGTCGATATACAATAATACACTTTCCAAGTGTTTTTAATTCAAGACATATTCTAGATATTTCAAATTTTTCGATCTCAAATTATCTTCTCAAATATTTAAGTGTCAATTGGATCTCTTCTGGAGTTCCAATCAATCTAAGATCATTCATATATATGACGTTAAGTCATTAATATACCTTTATTTATGTTGGAACATTTTTGTTCCATACATGTTTTAATAATGTTTTGATGATTAAGTTGTTACACAAAACAAAACAACAAAGAGACGAAGCAAAGCATCGAAGAAAACGAAGTAGCAAAAAGGTGTTCTGAACCTACTTAGCGTACACAATGAAGATACAATAATGTACGTAATGCGAGGTAATTAACGTACGTAAGAGATGCATGTTAACGTACGTAATGAGTTCAAATCAGATGAACGTTGGGAAGAGTCAAAGTCAGAAAAACAGCAACGGATATATGATGTCAGCAATGACGTAATGCTAACGAACGTAATGGTTAAATAGCTAACGTACGTAACACAAGAAACGAATGTTACTGGACTGAATCTCGGAGAAGCTAACGTACGTAACACGGATTGATTAGCGTACGTAAACAAACTTACGTACGTAATATTGCAGAGATAACGTACGTAATGCAGCATGAAGAGCCAACGGCTAGTTTGGTTGATGAAGCCTATAAATACCATATCCTTGATATTATTCCACACAACAACTTCAAGCAAGAGATACATTGATCACTTATTCATATTGTTGTTAGGAATACTTGTTAGATTTTGATGATGTCATTAATATAAATTCAAATACTTATTACTTGGTAAAAATGTAAGGAAGAACCAAATGAGTATCTTCCATAGGCCAAATTATGTTAAGGATAAAACTTGGCAAAATGTAAAGAAGAACCAAATGAGTATCTTCTATAGGCCAAAATAAGTTAGGCTAAAAATCGGCTAAGTACAATAAGAACAGCTAAGTTCATCAGAGAGGTACAACCGAGTCATTCCAGAGAAGATCTGGTCAACAAAAATTATCAGAGATGTTTGACCAGACTGCAGTCAAGTAACCTCAAACAGGTCATCTGATCAGGCGAGTCCCAAACAGTCACCATCAGAGAGGTCCAGACTGCAGAGAAGTTAACTTACATCAGCCTACCTGAGATCAGCCAAGTAGTCCACGTCAGCATGCGTTGAAAATTCAAATATTACGGAAAGTCACATGCAACGTGAAGAGACAAATTGGAGAGATTCCCGCAAAGGATATGAATTAAATAATTCATCCAGACCCACCTTGAAGACTTTAATCTTACTATATTCAAAAAGATACGGCGCCTCACATGCAGAGTCTTCACAACGGTCGATTGATGAATTAAAATATGGGAATCCAGCCTTGCAACGTTCAGAAAAGAATAAACAAAGAAGTCTCTCTCCAACGGACTGATTTGTTACAGATTTGCAACGGCTATGAGGAAATGCTCAAGGATCGTGACCTATATATATCCAAAGATTTGAAGTTGAGCAACGACCGGTGCGAAAATATTCTCAAGCGATCAAAGCATTCAAGCAATCTAAAGCAAACTATAGCATCCTGAAAAGAGCGGTTCTCAAAAGTTCATACTTGAAGAAGCTCTTAGTTGGAGAAGACAAAAACTCGTGTCTTTAATCCTGAGTTCGGGGTACTTCACTGGTTGAAGTTCGTGACTGTAAAGGCATCCAAGGATCGAGGATCAAGAGGTGCAAGGCAGTCAAGTGTGTTACAACGGCACAAATTTCCACTGGTTGGAAGCTGTTGTAGTTTGGTTGAATCACTGTAATATTTATCACTGGTTGAAAATTATAGTGAATTCATCTCCAACTGGTTTGGAGAAAAGTGGATTAGTAGAGGATTACCCCACCTATGAGACCACTATAATTGCCTGCGTACTTTACTGTTTTATAGCATCATACTTTAACTGCTGCATTCATTATTAAGTGTTTCATTAGTTGTTTTGTATTCGTCATCAGCTGACTTCCGCACGTATTAAGAACAAACGACTCCAAGTCATTTGTTTATCTATTAGCTGAAGAAACTTACTCTTTGAGAAAAAGAGTTTAAGAGTTTCAATAAGTCTATTCACCCCCCCTCTAGACTTATTCCTGGACGACTTGTGACCTACAAGTGGTATCAGAGAGGTTGGTTCATTTAGTTCACGAACCAGATCTATATCAGAGATATATTTTTTACTCTCATTATATAATGGAGCACATGCATTCTAGACTACCTGTGTTTTCAGTTGACGAGTATGATCTTTGGAAGATAAGGATGCAGGCACACTTATCTTCAATCCATGACGATATGTGGTGCATCATAGAGGACGGGCCATTCACCTTTGAGAAGGACAACACTCCAGAGGAGATCGCAGCAGGGAAGCCAGAGAAGATCGCAAAGAAGAGGACAGAGCTGACTCCCGAAGAAAGAAAGCTGGCCAACCTTGACAACCGGGCCATAGATGTGTTGTATCAAACTCTTGACAAATCAACCATGGTCAAGATCAAGAATTGCAAGAATGCCAAAGAAATCTGGGACACATTAGCCTTAATATGTGAGGGAACGGAGCTAATCAAAGAGAATAAGTTGTCAATCACTACTCAAAAGTTTGACAACTTCAAAATGAAGAATGGCGAATCTATAGATAAAGTGGACACAAGGTTCACTGAAATCATCAATGAGATCAATTCCCTCGGCAAATCTTACGGCAACAGGAAAATGGCGCTGAAGGTTCTAAGATCTCTCAATCCTGAATGGAGTATGAAGGCAGTGGCCATGAGAGAATCCAAGGATCTTAATAAGATAAAGATCCAAGATCTGTTCTCCGATCTGAAGGCTTATGAGTTCGAGCTCCCAAGTTCATCCTCAACCGAGCCTGCAGAGAAGCGAATAGCCTTTGCAGCCGAGTCCCCCGCTAAGAGCTTATCTGATGTAAAGCCTCCAAATCCATTAGATTTTGAGGAAGAAATGGCGTTCATAATGCAGAGGTTCAGCAACTTCCGGAAAAACTACTCCAAATACAAGAAAAATTATAAGGAGAATCCCAGAAGGAACCAGAAAGCCGGAGCTGGAACGTGGAGTGCTACAATTGTCATAAGACAGGACACATTCAAATCGACTTTCCTGATCTTAAGAAGGACGAGAGCAAGAAGGAGGTGAGCAGAAAAAAAGATAGAAGGAAGGCCCTCATCGGAGAAGATCAGGAGCGTGTAGAATCAAGCAGCGGATTCTTCTCAGATGATGACGAAGAGTATGACTGCCTGATGGCCAGCCTAGCTGATGAAGAGGTAACATCAAAGCCCTCTGGTTCAAATAATAGTTCAGCCATGTCACAATATATAGATCTGCACGAATCTGTAAATTAGCTATTTAAAGACTTTGAAACACTAAAATCTGCACACCTATCTGTATCAGCAGAGAAGACTCAGCTGCAAGATGAGAATAGGCAGTTGAAAAATGATTTTGATAAACTCAGCCTAGAACTGAATACAGTTGAGATAACTGTAGCTAACTTGCAAAACCAGGCTGATGTCACTACAGCTGAGATAAATCGACTAACTGTTTTAATTAAAGAAAAATCAGCTGCACTTGCTCATGTCAAAGCCGAATTTACTAAGCTGACTCAGGTAAATAAGACTCAGGCGCAGGAAATAACCTCCCTGAAAGTGTCTCTAACTATGGATGAATTGTGTACTAATAAAAGGCCACTATATTCCAGATCAGACCTTGGATATGATCCTCACACTCCATCTAGCTCTAAAACCACTTTTATCAATGGAGAAACAATTGTCTCGACTGCTGAGCCTACATATAAACCGATATTTAAAAATAGGCAACAGCAAAGTCACAAGTCTAGGCTACAGCCAGGGTTCACAAGGCAGCCACCTAGACAAGCGACTAGGCAATGGCCCAGGCAGAAGCAGCAGCCCAGATAACATGCCCACTATTACCAACAACTCCCCAAAAACAGATTTCAAAATGGGAGGGGCAGATGGAAACCTCAAGGTTATCCTAATTTCCAAAATGAACAAGTGTGGAGACCTCAAAGATTTAATAAATGGTCTCAGCCAAGGTTTAGAAATGGCCCACACTATCAATATTTTGAGGAATATCCGGTATACAATCCCAACAGAGGATACAGACCTAGACCTTACACACCTTATAAGGGTTATAATAATAACAACTTTCACAATCCAAGGAGAATTCAATACCATCTAACCCGAGAGGACCCACACAGATCTGGGTACCTAAATCTTTGCTTGTATGATTGCAAAAAAGGTGGGAGGACTACAACCACATCTCTACAAATTCAAACTTTGGAGGTGAAGAATGGTTTGTAGATTCTGGATGCTCGAGGCACATGACCGGGAACAAGAAGATGCTGTCAAAATACACCAAAGAAAGAGGTCCCGATGTAACCTTTGGAGATAGATCTATAGGACAAACAAAGGGCTTTGGAGAGCTGCACCGAGGAAATATAGTCATATCCAAAGTTCACTATGTCAAAGGGCTCAAATATAATCTCCTGAGCATAAGCCAGTTTTGCGATGAGAAGAATATAGTAGTCTTCACCATTTGGAAATGTATGGTGATAGATATCCTATCTGGAGAGGTGAAGCTACAAGGTTTCAGAAGGAGAGATGTCTACATGATAGATTGGAACACAGGAACACCCAACACCTGTTTTCTATCTAAGACAGTAGCTGAGAACGGATGGCTGTGGCACTAAAGATTATGTCACCTGAACTTCAAAGCCATCAACAAGATTAGTTCTCAGAAGCTGGTCAGAGGACTCCCAGAGGAAGCATTCAAGAAGGAAGCTCTTTGTGATGCTTGTCAGAAAGGAAAGCAGACCAGAGCATCATTCAAGCCAGTCCAGCCTACAACCCTCACAACAAGGATCTTAGATCTACTCCATATGGATCTATTTGGTCCTATCAAGCCAAGGACTCTAAGCGGCAGAAAGCATGCCCGACAACCATCAAACTCTCGACCCTCCTCACCGGAGCAAATGCCTGCCTCCTGCGGACGTGGCCAAACCATCTCAATCTCCCTTCCCTAACTTTCGCTGAAATGGGCGCCACTTCCAGTGCATTCCTGAAAACCCCATTCGCAATTCTATCTAACATTGTGCGACCACACGACCAACGTAACTTCTCATTTCAGCCACTATCAACTTGCTCTCAAGCGACTTCTTCATCGCCCAACATTCGGAGCCATACAACATTGCAGGTCGGATTGCCGCTCTATAGAATTTACCCTTCAAGTTTAGAGGGACTTTCTTGTCGCACAGGACCCCTGTCACTGCTCTCCACCTTAGCCACCCCACCTTGATGTGATGCGTGACATCATCTACACACTCACCTTCCTTTTGAATGATCGAACCCAAATACTTGAACTTATCCGTACGGGGTACGATCTGATCCGCAATCATTACCTCAACATCTTCCTCGTTGGCCTCACCACTAAAGTTACACCAGAGATACTCGGTCTTAGACCGGCTCACACGCAAGCCCTGGGATTCTAACTTAGCCCTCCAAAGCTCCAACTTCGAGTTCACCTCCCTCCTCGACTCCGCCACTAACACAATGTCGTCAGCAAAAAGCATGCACCACGGTATGCCATCTTGAATCCCTCGCGAAATGACGTCAAGGATTAGAGCGAAGAGAAGAGGGCTTAGCGTCGACCCCTGGTGTAGCCCTATCTCAACCGGAAAATACTGGGTGTCACCAACTGGGGTCCTAACGCACGTCCTAGCTTGGGAGTACATGTCTTGGATCGCCCTAACGAACGGCAACGACACCCTCCTCTCTACTAGGCTCCTCTAAATAACATCGCGCGGAATGCTATCATAAGCCTTCTCGAGATCTATGAACACCATATGGAGGTCCTTATGCCGCTCTCTAAACTTCTCCATAAGGCGTCTGCCGAGATGAATGGCCTCAGTCGTGGAACTCCCCGGCATGAAGCCAAATTGGTTATCTGAGATCTCAACTTCTCTTCTAACCCTGCATTCCACCACTCTTTCCCAAAGTTTCATAGTATGACTGAGGAGTTTAATACCCCTATAGTTACTACAACTCTGAGCATCGCCTTTCTTCTTGAAAAAAGGCACGACAATACTATGCCTCCACTCTGTCGGCATCTTAGAGCCTCTGAGGAGGATGTTGAACAGCTCTGCTAGCCACTGAACTCCGACTTCCCCCAGACAAAGCCACACCTCAATAGGTATCTGATCCGGGCCTACAGCCTTAGCTCTACCCATTTTCATTAGGGCACCCTTTACTTCCTCCTTGCTGATGCTCTCACAAGAACTAAACGAACGAGCAGAATATAGACTAACTCCTTGCACCACCGAGTCACTACCTCTAGCCTCATTGAAAAGTTCGAAAAAATACCTATTCCACCGCTCCTTAATAGCCACATCGTTCACTAACACTTGACCCAAATTATCCTTAATAAACTTAGCGGGACCCAGGTCGCGCCGCCCTCTTTCCCTAGCTTTCGCTAGTTTAAAAATATCATTCGCTCCTTCTTTGGAGTCTAGGCGCTTGTACATCTCCTCGTACGCCTCACATTTAGCCTTAGCCACTGCCTTCTTAGCCTCTCTTTTCGCCACCTTGCGCTACAATCTTCAAGATTCTCTCCTCCCCAGCACTAACCGACAAAAGCTCCTTAAATAGCGCTTGTTTTGCCTTAACCTTCTTTTGGACCTCCTCATTCCACCACCAAGCCTCCCTAGGTCCACTAGACCTGCCCGAAGAAACCCCTACCGCCTTATCGCCCACTCTCCTAATAGCATTGGCCATGCTGGTCAACATAAGGTTAGCATCGCCCGCACGCAAAAAACCTCCTTCGCGGGTCAGAGACTCCTTGAATACTGTCGCCTTCTCACCCTTCAGATCCTTCCAGAGAATCCTAGGTCTAGCTTCTCTAACCCTGCTAACAACACGACCTCCCATGGATAAATCCATAGCCAGCAGCCGGTGTTGAGAAGCACATGCCTCGCTCTGGAACACCTTGTAGTCTACGCACGCCCTAGCATCACGACTGCGCAAAAGAAGGTAGTCAATTTGCGTGTTGTGCCCCCCACTACTGAAGGTGATGAGGTGCTCAGCTCTCTTCTGAAAAACAGAGTTAGCAATTACCAACTCATGCGCAGTGGCAAACTCCAACAATGCGGAACCTCCTGCATTCCTAACTCCAAAGCCGAAACCCCCATGCGCACTATGATAACCATCCACCCCCTCACCAATGTGCCCATTGAAATCGCCCCCCAAAATAATAAATTGATCGTCCGGAATACACCCGACCAACTCATCTAAACAGATCCAAAAAGCTTCCTTATCAAGCACACCCAAACCAACATGCGGGGCATACGCACATACCACATTAACCACCTTCTCCCCAACCACCACTCTAACGGACATAATCCTATCATTGCACCTCTTCACTTCCACGACGTTGTCCTTAAGCTCCTTAGACAAAAGAATGCCCACACCTTGGACATTAGTCTCTCTATTAATTGCTTGGCTAGATACTTGCTACTGGACAATGGGATGGTGTTTTTTCTGTGACATTTATAGTTAGGTATGTAAGTATTCATAATAAAGTTCTCAGTTTAATTTTCCTTGCCTCGGAAAAATGTCCAAGGACATTTCTCCATGCATTTTGCCCTAACCCTGAGCTTATCATTTTCCTGATAGTGAACCTGCAAACCCTTAATCACATCCTATTTTTGATAAAGCATATCTACACTCATCCACATTCTGAAAAACCATGCCACAACAAAAAACAGGTATCACTGATTTAGCATCAAACCTGATAGTTTTGCTTGGTCTCCTTAGTGCATTGTCCCCACACTCCTCATTTATCTCATTGTAGCAGCGGGAGTTATCACCACTATCATAGTAGAAGCTCCATGTAGTATTGTTATCAATTTCTGAGCCACCACCAAAAACCTCATCATCCTCTGCATCACCCAATATTTCATTATCACTTACATCTATCTCATTCGTAGCCAGGATATTAGCCTCACCAACACCATCATTTTGTTTTTTACCAAATGTATTCTTATTTTTAAAAGCCCTGACTTTCTCCCGAGACTGCTGAAGTTCCTCATCATCATCATCAGTTAACAAATCGACATTGATATTGAGATTGTCAAATGTTTGCTGGGAAAGCAAATCATCAATATCCTTATGATCATCTAAGTCAAATTCATCATCAAAAAGATCACCCCCATCAGTTATAAAGTTATCCCTTTGCACCACATTCTCCACCCCTTGAATGACCTCAACATTCTCTATATTCTCACCACACTGAGCAGTTGGTGTAGCCCTAAGATTATATGATTCATGGTTCTTATGGTCAACATAAAAGTCTAAGACTGCTCTATGCATAATCTAATGATTATGTCCAACATAGTTTGATCATCTTTTACCAAGATAAATTGACCTTCATTTATCTTAAAATAATATAATACAACATTGGAATCCAAGTCATATCCCAAGTCTTCTTTAACATATGATATGACTTCTGGATAAGAAAACCTATAAATATCTAAGTTTTACACACCATAGAAGCTTTTCCACCAACATAACGAGGTCTCTTACCAATGTTAAACCTGCCACCATGATGTATCACAATAGAAAATGTTGTTTCTGACATTCTGCAAAAATGCACATATTGTATTCAAGTAAGACACTGACAACAACTTTTAATTAGATGCAAATACAAACAACACTAGCACATACCTGAAAGTAGTCCCAAAACTTTTCGCAAATTCTAGCCCACTTCACAGCTAGGCTATTGGAAAAACCCTCTTCAAAGCAAAAATCCTCTTCACCCGTGATTTTTTGGAGTCAAAATATTTTTTCTTCAAAGTGAAAATGTAGCCTGCAATTTCATAGTACCAAGTGATGAATTTGGAAACCCTCGGTTTTTTTCTCAGAGCAAGTGAAGAATGAGATAACAGTTTTTGAAGAATCCCTTTTCAAAGTGAAAATGTAGCCTGCAAAGGGTGTTGCTGGTTTATCAATAGTAGTTTCGGAGTTGGAAAGAAAATCCATTTTCAATTTCAGAACATCTTAACGATGTAGTTTTGTTATAGCAAAAATCGACGAAGTCCTCTAGTCAATAACCAATCGCACTCACAAGCGCGTGCAATAACAAAATTAACGTTCAGTCAAATAAGGACCGCGTGAATACATTTCTTTAATAATTTAGGTCCTTCTTAAAATAAAAAAAATAGTTCAAGAACCTGCTGAAATAAAAGTTAATAGTTTAGGAACCTAAGGATGCATTTTCCCTAAATTTTTCTGTAAGAGTTAGTCATTTTACTTTGTGTCTCGCAGGTGCCGCCAAGGCTAAAGAAAATCACGTGTAGGATATATGGGGAGTACAAGTTGTTTCTAATTAATCATATGTGCATCAATGATTATCTATGTTTTTTTATACATAGGTGATCCGTACATCGTATGACTAATCCTATGAGAAACAGCTCCGGCCCCTCAGAACAACTTCCAGTTAAACCGCGAGATAATGTACCTGATTAACAATTAAATATACTCCACTTCTGCGTACAAGGAGTTATCCCCCAAGTGATTGCTCTATGCTGGATCCCGATAGGTAGGCATACAGGGTCTCCATAATCCAACCGCAGGTTCCCACCGAGGTCAGGCCTCCCACACTGCCGCTTGAAGCATATGATATTGTAACTATCCGCCAGCTACCCCGGGGGGCTAGGACCTAACCGTTAGTCAAAGACTAACGCTTAGTTCCCGAGTTTTAGTAAATAAAAGAAAAGAAAGTGAAAGAAAGTTAGGAGAGAAAAGAAGAGAAAGGAAAGTGCATGGAAATTGTATTTTGTGTTCTGGAGTTGGGAGGAAGTGAAAGGAAAATTAACTATTTTGTTCTTTTCTCTCCAAATCCTTCCAAATCGGAAGGAAAGTTAAGAGGGAAAGTTTTCCTTCCATTTCTTTCCGTTTCTTTTCATTGAAAAAAACTCAGGAACAACAAATATCTTTTCTTTCTTCTTATTTCCATCCATTTCCCTTATTTTCCCTCGTTAAGTTAAACTCGGGAACAGAGGGTAAGGGATCATTGGGCCTTGAGAAATTCAATTGCAAAGTGTTGCCACTAGAAATTAAACCGCTGACCTCCAACTAAATTGAAAGTCAGGTGGCCAACTGCGCCAAGGCAGTTGGTTCAATGATTATCTATCTGACCGAGGAATTATGGCGAGTTTGACCTGCTGTTCTACTTTTTCAACAACATATTTAATTACGGAATTACACCTCTTTGAAAGACAAAATTGCAACATTACTTCTGAAATTTTAGAGTGGTACAAAAAAGATCCAGTAGAAATGCGTTTTGCAAAAAAGTCATGGAACAATATAAATATCTCTATTTTAACCTTGTAAAAATGCACACTTTGTAGTTATATTCGATAATGTATATGTTGATTTTACAATATCAATCTTGTATTTGTACATGATTGTAGCAATTATTTCAACTCATCATTTCACATGATATTTTCGATGCAAGTGGAAAGACTTATGATGGTTTTAGAATTTTATCTCATTTCTCCTTCTTATGAATGTTGTATCGGGAAGAGCGCTGGGCATAAAATTTTGCTACCTTGTATTTTGCATGTATAATGTGTCAACTAATTTTGACCATTATTTGACCAACATGGATGGGCTAAAGTGAATATGATGATGATGATGATGATGAAAAATGCATGTTTTGCAAAATAGTCATGTAATTAAATAAAAATTCCAGTTTTAGTTCTTTCGCCGTCATGTGAAATTCACGATATCTGATGGGATTAGGACCAACACTGATATTCTTCTTATAATAACAAGATCATTTTTACGGGATCAAAATTGAGATGCTCATATAGCTATAGGACCATCTTGTTGCCGTCTTAAAATAAAGCTATAGGACCATCTTGTTGCCATCATGTTTGACCATTGCTGGGTTAGTACCGCCACTAGAAGGGAGTTGAATAATCCAGTAAAGAGTAATGATCACTTTTTGTGCGGAAGAGGTAGATAAGTTCGGAACATAAATGACACAGAGATTTATAGAGGTACAGCCATAACCGGCTTACGTCCTCTCTCCTTCGTTTTTTGTCTAGGTTCAAGATAGACCTTTCTCCCTATATTCGATCGGTCCGAGGTAAACCGTTATAATCTTATCTTTTATCGGTCCAAGATAAATCGTTATAATCTTGTCTTCTAAGATAAATCGTTTTTCCTTATCTATCAAACAAGGAAACAATCTTTCTAGCTTTCTGTCGATACTAGAAAAAACTCACTGGATTTAGATTATGATTCTAACAATACTAGATCTACGATCCTAATTAATCAAATCTACAATCCTTTCTTTTCTCTCGTATATGAATAGGTGAATCAAACACTCAAACTCTTATCAATTAAGCTCGTTTACAACAACAAATAGTGTGTATTAATATCTCAGATGAATGTATAATATGCTTGAGTTGTTGTGTATTGAATACCAAATAAAGTGGTATTTATAGGCTTCAAAGCCTAACTAGTTGTTGCTTCCAGATGCTTAGCATACACTACAACTTTGCTTTAGCGTACGTTAGGTGCTTTACATACGTTAATCTTGTACTGCTACGTAGGTTAACGTCATTCCAATATAGTTCAGTAGCTACGACTTTTAAGTTGCGTATGTTAGCTTATCCTTGTTGCGTCGGTTATAGCGTCATATATCTGTTGTGTCAGTTGACCTTCTAGAATCAATCCAATGGATTGATTATTTGAATTCAAACACAAGCTTTACGTACGTTATGTTTTTCATGTTACGTACGTTAACTGTATCAGTTGCGTACGCTATCGTTGCTTATTGCGTACATGAACATGCTTGATGCTTTTTATTGAACTCTTCTGTATCTAATATTGCGGCAGTATATCCCTTACGGTAGTGGCCGTTAGATTCTCGTTTCACTTATGGTTTTTATCCTCCGTAGAGTTTGTTTATCACAATCAAAAGTGCATGTTGGAATAATCATTCCATCAGTTTTTTCTTTACGGATTTTCCTCCTCCTTTTCTTATTTTCTTCCTTTCTTTCTTTTCTTATCTTATAGTTTTCTTCCTCCTCTTATTCTTTCTTCTTTTTCTTCTTTTCTTTCTTTTATTTTCTTCCTCGTCTTTTTCTTTTTTTTTTCTTTTCTTCTTTCCTTTCTTTCTTTATTTTCTTCTATTTTTATTTTATTATGGAATTTTTGTCCGATTCTTGAGTCTTCATTTGTTGTCTAATTATTGATTTACTTAGTCATCAACACATCATCAAAATACTTTAATATATTTGTAAATATTCCAACAAGTTACAGTACAAGATTTGCAATTTTGGCTTCTTGAAATTATTCTCCTCCAATTTTGGCTTCTTGAAATTTATTTGATTATACGTTGCAAGGCCCGCTTATGTACCGGTGGTGTCAATTTTGTATCTTGGATCACCTGTTATTATGGAGTTTGCTCCCCATTCTCGGTTTGAGAATGCAGGAAATAGTAATGGAGATACAGAATGTCACAGAGCGGTTGAGAGAATACCTTCCGTTTTCTGTAGCACTTATGCATCGCAGATTGTTGATATTTAAAGATGAGGCCTACTCGAGTAATCCCCTTTGTGTGTATGTAACCCCCCATGCAATTTGAAGTGACTTCAAACACGGGAATGTTTATGTTTTTTTTTTTCAAATTACTTGCATGGGATAAAAGATGGGATTTTCTTGGAATAGGTAGATATTGTACTACCTGTATGCAGGTAAGTATTAGGATGTTACACCACAATTCCCTAGAAAGTATGCCCCAGTTTCACGCAGCACGCTGGCACGCACGTATATAGTGAATAAGTATATAAAATATAAATTTAAAATTATTTAAGTACAAAAATAACCTTAAGTTGAGAAAAGAAATAAATAAATAGAAAATTTCTCTTCTTTTATTTTTATAATGTAATTTGCACAAAAAAAATCATCTGAATTATAAAATAATTTTCAAAAATTATAATAAAATTTATATGAATTCTAAAATTCACAAATAAATATAAGAAACTACAAAATAAATCCAATCAAGTATAATAATATTTGAGAAAATACAAACAAATTCTAAAAAATACAAATAAATGTTAAAATATAAAAATAAATTCTAAAATAAGAATTAGTTAAAAATTACAAAAAATCATAAAATTAGATCCATATTAATAATATAAATTAAATAAATCTATAAAATAAAAATATTGTACAAATAAATCCATAAAATAGAAATAAATAAGAATATCCTGACATTATAAATAGGTTTGTCGAATTAAATAAGATGCAAATATCGATTTTAAGAAATTTGTAATAATATAAATAAATCCTATAAAACAAATAATATAAATAAATATAGAAAAAGTACAAATAAATGCCAAAAAATATGTAAAAATTCTACAAAAATAACAGTTAATTCTATATTTCATAAGTAAATCCTAAAATTTAGAAGTAAATGATAATATTAATACAAATTCTCAAAAAATTAATATTAATTCTTTAAAATATATTTATTTTAATAGATCTAGAAACATACAAATAAAGTGAATTATAAAATTAGAAAACTACAATAAATTATAAAAAATATAATTAAAAAATATTGAAAAATATAATTGGACCATTTAAAATAAAATATTTTATCAGTAAATCCAAAAATACACAGTGTGATCGTGCATCCTATATTATTTGACCATCATGGATAAATTAAGTTAAATGAAGGTAAACTTTGAATACAAAAATGGATAAGAACAATAATTCCAAACATTAAGCACATACTCAAATTTAAAATATGTTGGAATAAAACAATCCTATATCGAAGTTTTGATAAAGTGCCAACATACAAGAAAGCGGCTGTATCGAAAGACGATCAAAGTTGTCAATCCTGTATCGAAGTCTTCTCATAATGCCAACATACAACTAAAGTATAAAGACCCATCATAAAGCAAAGAGACTCATCTGTCAATATGACGCTAAGTATGGAAGTTGTCCCGAAATGATCATACAACATCCTTCCATACAGTATCAGTCTAACATAGCCTACAGCAATATATTGGATACAGCATCCACGCTATAAGTATTGAGATCTTCAATACTTATCCAAACATGACTTAAAACCGTTGGAACGGAATCTGCCTTATCTGCTAAAGTCAAGTCCCGTTTGAAAAGAAGTATTTAAATACTGAAAGGATAAAGTATTTAAATACTAAGCCGACAGAGATATTCAAACAAGGAGCAAAACCGGATCGTGCTTTATTCAAATAAATCATCCCGTTGGAACGAAATTTTGCTCAACGGGTCTTTCTCAACGGATCTATTCCAAAAAGACTATATATACCCCCGAGTTTGAAGATCAGACACATCAGTTACAACATATGAAGATATACCAAGAGAATACTTGAACATTTTGCGAACGAAGAACTATATTCGAGCTTTCACAAGTATTCAAACTGAGATATACTGAGTTTCATTGAGATCCTCTAACAAACAGTATATCAAGAGCAGTAATATTTATTCAGGCATTTAGTCTATCCTAAGAGAATAAATATACAAGTACTCTCTCTTGAACAACACATCGTCAGCTCAAGATCAAGAAAGTCAAGCTGTTGTTTAAACAACGTTCTTACTTTGAAGAAAACCATCAGCCCTGTGTGGACTGAGAAAGCCTTGCTTTTCCTGAACTGTGTGTGACGGATCTGCATTGTAGAGACGAAGCTTCGAAACTGTGTGTGAAGAAGCCAGTCAAGTGTAGCTTTAACCAATCTGTGTGAACGATTAAAAGCGACGGTCTTTGTGTCAATCTGTGTGAACGATACAAGGATAGGTTTGATTATAAATACGTAGTTGTGTACGCAGTATTTATAACAAACATTTTCACTCCTGTGTGGAGGACCAGTGGACGTAGAGGGGTTTACCTCGAACCACTTTAATTACTGTGTTATTTACCTTCTGCATTTACTATATTCTTAACTGTGATTATTTTAAGTATACACTGCATACCGAGTTGCTGGATTTACAGTAACTTACCGTTACAAGACTTCCTTACGCACTCTAACTTGAAAATCGTATAGCTTTTTGTTTAAACACTTTCCAAGCTGTATTTTGTATACTTAGTGGCCAACAAGTGGTATCAGAGAGGTTGATTCTAAAAAGAATCAGTCGTATTTTTGATCGGATCTGATCCTTAAATCACTTATTTTTGTAAAACAGTCTTTTCTTTCCTATATTCTCATATGAATACATCAATGATCAATAAAGTCCCCATGTTTTCTATTAACGAGTTTGACGATTGGAGAATTAGGATGGAGGCTCATCTTGCAGCAATGCACGAAGAGATGATTTTTGTTATACAGGATGGCCCCATAAAGATCATGAAGGTAAATCCGGCCCCAAGAATTGAAGTCCAAGTTCATGGCGAGATGCTTGAGAAAGAGTGCAAACAATGGACTTCTGATGATCGAAAGCGCGCCAACCTCGACAATGTTGCTAAGAATGCGTTATTTGTCACTCTTGACAAAGACACGTTCTCAAAGGTAAAGAGATATATATCAGCCAAGGATATCTGGGATAAACTCAAGTTAATTTGTGAGGGAACTGAGCTCTCAAAAGAAAACAAAATTTCAAAATTGACTCAGCAATTTGAATCTTTTGAAATGAAACCAACTGTAACACTTGAGGAACTTGACCTCAGATTCACTGACATTGTTGGTGAACTTGAAGCGTTGGGCAAGATTTATACCCAAAAGGAGAAGAACCTAAAAATTTTCAGATCTCTCCCTGCCCGATGGGACATTAAGACCACAGCTATGCGTGTGTCATGCAATCTTAATGAAATATCTACTTTTAACCTCTTTTCTGACCTCAAAGCATTTAAGTATGATATAGAGAGGAGAGAGAAAGCTGAAGAATCTCCCACAAGGACTACAACATTAGCCGCTGTATCCAACTGACGGCATAGCATGCCCAGCTCATCAAATTCTGGCCAAAAGAATGCTGACAGCGACGACGACATCCTGTCACAAGATGAAATGGTGATCCTCATGCATAAGTTCAAGAAGTTCATCAAGCAGTCGGGAAAGACTCCATACAGGCCCAAGCCTGTTCATAAGGTAAGTACCGAAACTTCCTCTAGTGATGCTAATGTAACATCCAAATCACAAATGGGACATTACATGCCGTAGAACCCTCATGAGGTCTACCAGGCTAACACACGACACACAATCCGAATATGAAAATCCCAAAAGACAATCATCATAGTAAAATTGGGCCGTGGCCTCGGCCAAAACATTTTAATCAAGCATCGTAAAGTATAAATCCACCTGAATCCATTGCCCACGCAGGCGATTTTAACCAATTTATAGAACACTCAGTCTAACTCCAATATCAAAATGCAATAGTAAAACATGAAACACGACTCGAGCCTCATCATCATGCTGGACCATCCTTTGCATGCATATCCCGTGCCAGCTCCTCGGCTCGACCAGTACCTAAAATGCTTAAGACACATTTCTCCCATTTAAGGGGTTAGCATTCGAATAGCTAGTGCAAGTACACAATTTCACTACATTATATACATACACGATTCGACACAAGCAATCTATTTGAGAAAAACATTTGAAATCAATATTCCGGAATATCACATTTACACCAAAAATAGTATATCCTCAAGTTTTCCACATCACAACTATCCACGCTTGGTAACCTGCGGCCATACCCATTATTATCGACCCCCAGAGGCCCCGTCGGACTGTCCCCGGGTGAGAAAACACTTCCGCGAAGTCATAAACGATTCTAATCTAGTAACGGTGAAAACCTTGAAGTTTAATCCGTTAAACTATATAGGTAGCAAGGAATTACGACTACACAAAATCCAACAACTCATCGAAGCTAAATCGGTTTCAAAGGGTAAAATCATAACAAAATCCCAAAATCCCCAAAAGCTAGGGTTCTAACGAAATATACCTCGATTTGAAGATGAACAACGGATGATTTGATGCTAGAATGATGATATGATGTCCCAAAATCACTTCTCAACTGAGGTTGGATGAAATCGGATGAACCCTAGGCTAGAAAAGTCGCTCCCGTCGCGAAGGAAGTGAAAGAAATGAAAAATGAGAAGGAAAACCCGCTGCCCAATTTATTATACTGGGCAGCATTACGGCCGTAATATGTTACCCGTTACGGCCGTAATAGCATTCCAGATCCCACTGGACTGGTTTCGCAACATCGTTACGGCCGTTACGAAGGGGACATTACGGCCGTAACGTGTAGAGGTTTATGGCTGTAACTCAGGCCTAGAAGTCGGCCAGCCTGCAACCTGAGAAAGAAAAATAACGGCTCGACATCCACCGGAAGAAAATACAAGGGTAGGATCACTGGATACCCAAAATTCTCTGCTGACGAGTCAAAGATCACAATCATCACATACCTCCGGCCACCCGAAGGTGGGTATAGAACGAGTATTAACAACACCAAAAGTATTAAGAATTTACAAAAATGATCCAAATGTCCGAAATACACGATACGACGTCGGATTAACAATCCGAAACTCATTTTATGATCAACTCAACCAAACGAAGTCATGGGAAGAGAGAAACAATGGAATCGAATGAGTTTTACGAGAATCGAACGTACATGCGACAAAACATGACTTAAAATGAAATTACGTAAAAACATATCCAAAACTCGTCCAAATGGAAAAACTCAAAGAACAAACTAGATTCAGAATCCCAAAACAGTGACAAGCGAGTCATCCAAAACGAACATACACCAAAATAGAAATTACCAAAAATAGAAAGTACGGATATTACAGCTAACCTGTGTTATAATTGCAGGAAATCAGGACATTATGCAAATAAATGTCCTCATCCTAAAGTTCAACGGTTGCCGGAAGCCGAGCAATAGGAAAAAGATGAAAGAAGACGTGCTTGGAAAAACAAGCTCAAGGCCCTGATTGGTGAATCAGAAGCCACCCCCGTACGAACAAAGTCCGAAGAATGTCTACAGGCAGTCACTAACAGTGACTCGTCAGATGATGAATTCGAAGATACAACATATATGTGCTTCATGGACAAAGACATACCGGAAGATGAAGATAGCGATGATGAGGACATGTTAGAGAAGTACATATGGTACTTCGACAGCGGATGTTCTCGGCACATGACAGGAGACAAAAGCAAACTGTCAGATTACGTAGAAGATCGCGGTCCAAAAGTGCGTTTCGGTGATAAATCTAGAGGAAGAACAAGAGGGAAGGGAACCCTGCTTGTAGGAAAATTCAAAGTCACCGATGTAGCTTATGTTGAAGGCTTACAGTACAATCTACTTAGTATTAGCCAGTTCTGTAACAAACAGTTCTCGGTGAAATTCTATATAGATCACTGTAGAGTCAAGAACATCCTAACCAAAGAAGTTGTGCTCACAGGAAGCAGATCAGGTAATATGTATATTGCTGACTGGATGTCTACGAGCTCTACAATTCCTTGTTTTGTTGCCGAAGGCACTGCAGATATAAGCTGGTTATGGCACAAGAGGATGTCACACGTCAACTTCAAGACAATCAACAAGCTCTCCATTCAGGGAATGTTTAGAGGATTGCCCAATGTGTCATTCCAAAAAGAAAGCGTCTGTGGACCCTGTCAAAGAGGCAAGCAAATCAAGACCACCCTGAAGATCAAATCCTACCTTTCCACTCACAGAGTTTTGGAAATGCTATACATGGATCTATACGGTCCTGTAGACCTGGTAAGTTTGGGAGGTAAGAAATACTGTCTCGTTATTGTTGATGATTATTCCAGGTATGCTTGGACAATCTTCCTAAGCAAGAAGAAGGAAACAACATTAAAGCTTCCCGAGTACCTAAGAAAGCTTCAAAATGAAAAAGCATCGAGTATCGTGTCCATTCGTTCCGACAGAGGTACGGAATTCACTAACCGCTTTATAGAGCCATACTATTTAGAAAATGGGATACAGTACGAATACTCAGCTACCCGTACACCTCAACAAAATGGTGTTGCCGAGCGAAAGAACAGGACGCTAAAAGAAGCAACTAGGACCATGATTGCCGCTAGCAAGTTGCCACAGCATTTTTGGGGCGAAGCCACCAATACAGCGTGCTATACACAAAATCGCTGTATCATCAACAAACACCACAACAAAACAGCATACGAGGTATGGAACAACAAAACTCCATTAGTTTCGTACTTTCACATATTTGGATGCAGGTGTTACGTTTTGAACAATGGGAAGGATCAACTTAGAACCTTCGATGAGAAGTAGGATGAAGGGATATTTGTAGGATATTCCTCTGTTAGCAAAGCTTACAGGATCTTTAATAAAAGGAAGCTAACAATTGAGGAATCAGTACATGTAGTATTCGACGAACCTCACCATGATCCTACAGAAGTAGAAGACCTTACCCAGAACATCCAACAACTTTCCATCATTGATCCACCAACTCCTATAGAGCCTGTCGTCCACTTAGAAATCAACCCCGCAGCTGTAAGAACTGAAGTAGATGACGCCGATGCTGTACAAGCTGAAGACGAAACTACAACAATTCAAAATACACTACGGGACGCCAATTAGAACCCGACAGAAGATGGTTGAGACCATAGGAGTTGATCATAGGAAATATTGATGCTGGAGTATCTACCCGTAGGAGAATACAGAGTACACAAGGAAATGTATTATGTGCGCAATAAGAACCTGAATCTGAGAAATCTCCATTTCCTGTATGGAAACCTCAATCTGAACTTAGACGACTTAATATGTGCACTATTGTTGTATTCTTAGCTCAATCTGAACCTGTTTCCACCAAAGAAGCTCTAGACAATTCTCATTGGATTACATCTATGGAAGAAGAGCTTAATAGATTCGAAAGGAATAATGTATGGTATCTAATACCCAGACCTATGCATCAATCCGTAATTGGAACAAAATGGGTATTTAGAAACAAGAAGGATGGAAATGGACTCATTATCAGAAACAAATCCTGTCTAGTCTTACAAGGCTACAGAAAGGAAGAAGGCATAGACTACGATGAAACATTTGCCCCTGTAGCCAGACTAGAATCTATGAGGATATTTTTAGCCTTTGCCGCCCATAAGAGCTTTATTGTTTACCAAATGGACGTCAAGAGTGCATTCCTGAATGGAGACCTTGCCGAAGAAGTCTATGTTGAACAACCACCAGAGTTTGTCAATACAGAAGGCGGAGACCTCGTATACAGGCTAAGAAAAGCGATGTATGGACTTAAGCAAGCACCTAGAGCGTGGTATAAGACCCTGTCCCTATATCTAACCGATAATGGATTCGAGAAAGGTGTTGTGGACAAGACCCTATTTAAAATACAGGAAGGTGATGACCTCCTGATGGTTCAAATATATGTAGATGATATAATATTTGGTTCAACTAACATTGCTTTATGTCAAAGGTTCTCTCATCTCATGCAAAGTAAATTTGAAATGAGTATGATGAGAGAACTTAGTTATTTCCTAGGATTGCAGGTAAAGCAGTTTCCTATAGGGATATTCATCAACTAGGAAAAATACAGCAAGGAGCTTCTCAACCAGTTTGGAATGAACACTTCCAAATCATCGTCAACCCCCATGAGCACTTCCGTGCAAATTAGTACTGACGAAGCTGGAAAACCGGTTAATCAATCACTCTACAGAAAGCTTATTGGCTCACTCCTGTACCTAACGGCTAGCAGTCCCGATATCCAGTTTACTATAGGAGTGTGTGCGCGATATCAAGTAGCACCTAAAGAATCACGCTTTACAACAGCCAAACGAATCCTGAAATACGTCAAAGGAACAGTCGATGTAGGACTGTGGTATCCTAAAGAAGGCGGATTCGATTTAGTTGGCAGCAACTCGGATTTCGGAGGCTGCAAGCTAGATAGGAAGAGTACAAGCGGAACTTGTCACTTTCTTGGACATAGTCTTGTATCTTGGTTCAGTAAGAAGCAATTGGCAAACTCGCTTTCCACGGCAGAATCAGAATACTATGCTGCAGGTAGTGGCTGTATGCAGATCCTTTGGATGCAACAACAGCTATCAGATTATGGTATTGAAGCCAAGGAAACACCAATTATGTGCGATAGCACGAGTGCCATTGCAATAACGCACAACCCTGTATTGCACTCGCGCACAAAGCACATCAATATGAAGCATCACTTCATTAGGAATCACGTTGAGAACAAAGATGTTTGGATCAAGAAAGTTCATACAGATATACAGTTAGCCGACATCTTCACCAAACCTCTCAGCACAGCAAGATTCTGTATGCTTCGACAAGAATTGGGTTTGCTACAGCCTGACTCCCTGTAAGTTTTTAATGCTTTCACTCAACAATTGAAGGGGAATACTGTAAGACCCACAAATACAATATCCACCGATAATTATATGTACACTCAGACAGTCCAAACAGCACTGTAGGAACAAAGCGACATGAACTATCGTACAGCTGACGTGTGCAATAATTAAGGGGGAATACTGTATGGCCCATGAATACAACACTAATCCGAAAATTGTTGTATGAAATTGAATCTAGTATGTACCTTTTAAGGGGGAACGCTGTATTTTCACTGATACAGCACATACTATGAAATTCAATTAATATTAAATTCTAATATTCTATTTATTTCAAAACAACTTTGAGTCCACGTGCCCTGTTTTTAAAACACTAACGTCTTTTGTATTAAATGCTTTACACGACATCTGGACAATAGTATTTCAAAAGCTGCAATTTTTCAAATTATTTTATAATTTCTCACCGCCATTTCGGGCAATAAGGGAAGATGAAATGACAGATGTGGGACCCGGTATCAATTTAAAATTGGATGGAAAAGATATACTTGTTACACTCAGTCCATCCTAATCATTCATTTAAAACGACGGTTTCCATCCCTTAAATCTGATCGTTCATTATTTTGAAAACCCTAAATCTTCCCACCGCCCAACTATAAAAGGACTGTTTATGCCTCTTTTGACTCTTTACACTTTCTGCAAATCAAACGAGTCTTGTGCAAATAGCCTACAGTTTACTGCAAATTTTACTGCAACTCTCTTTGAATCTACTTCTTTTCTTCAAGAAACTATGATGGCATCATCACAGACTTCCTCTCCATCTCTCAAAAAGACCGCCACCATCATCGACGGCAGAATCTTTACAAGATCTGTGGTTGTCGAGCGAGTTCATGCTGAAGGAGATGACGTCGAATCAATGGAGATTATCGTTTCTAGGATTCGCCAACAAGGCCTCTATCGCCTTGGAAGTCACATCCATGAGCGCTACGATGCTCAAATGGTTGAGGAATTTTACCTTAACGCTGCTGTCCGTTTCTTTTCTCTTGTACAGGGAGGAAATGTCGTCGCCATCACTGCTATCGTCCACGGAGTGGAGATACGCATGGACCAAGCGCTGCTTCAAAATCTGCATAGGCTCCCTGCTGATGGACTATCCATGGAGGAACTTGAGACCTTTGGGTCCCAATAAATCCTCACCAAATATCGGCAACTGTTTACTGTTCAGCATCGGACGAGGATGTCCATGTTTCTTGTCAAAAGAAATGTTTTTGTCTTCTATTTATTTACTTATACGATTTTTGTTGTCGTGTAATTGAAAACCGAACAGGTGCTTTTGAGATGTGCACTAACCTACGATTTCGGATGATGGTCGCCACCATGACCTCTGAAAAGGTCAATTGGTGCCACATCATTCTCAAGAGGCTGCAAGAAGAAGTTTCAAAACCCATCTCTCAGAAAAAGTCCTTTGGACTGTTTCTTAACAATGTTCTGACAAAATGCGGTGTTCCGCAGGCCGGGGAAACAAAGAAAATAACTTCACGCAAATATATAGGAAGCTCCAGGCCCTCTGTCTTCAACAAGCAACATCTGATTGCTAACAGGCCATTTGTCCGAACCATGCCCCTTTCTGCTGATCCAAGGGACATGACTCCGAAGTCCGGGAGCGAGGATACTTCTAAGAAAACAAAGAGATCTCACAGCAAAACTCCCGTTGATGGTGAGAAGCCGAAAATGAGGCTAAGGAGGCTCATAAAAGTTAAAACTATAGAAATTACAGAAATCTTGGAGGATGCTCCTTCAATGACCCAACCCACTGTATCAAACCCCCAGGGCTCAACCCCTGTGGAAGAGATAGCTGCTACTGTGCAAACAGTAGATCCCGAGCCATTGGTGGCAACGACAGATATACATCAATCTGCTAACTTGAAAGACTCCGGCGAGTCGGCTGCTCCTTTGGAACCAATAGCCACATCCCCTATATGGGATCCCTCTCCAATACAGGAACCCACACCTCTAGTGGAACCTTTGCATACAGCGGACCCGTGCGCTGTACGCAGCCCCTCCTAGGACACCATCATTAATAAAACATTGCTTTCTATGCAAATCGAGCAGGCATACGAACGTTTTGTCCAATGGAAAACTTATAGGCTTGCTCCGTACAACACTTTGTATAATTGGAGCGAATGGAGCAAAAAGAAAGGTTTGTTTTGGAAGTGACGAACTCTCAAAGTGTTGAAGTCCTAATCCAATGGGACAACCTTTGCTGTAAGGAGTTAATATCGAGCCATCTCTTGGACAAAGTCGATGCTCGTAAGAAGGGAAAATCTCAGTCCGTGGAAACACTTCCAATCAGTCCAACATCTGACCACGACTCAAACGATGATGACGATGCCTTACAGGCTGGTCTGAGAATGAGTCGTGAAGACGCAAGCGAACAGGAATTCTCCCAGACACAATATCAACAAGGTGAAGGGACATCAAGTCACCACCAGTCCCCTTCCCAACAGCGAGAAGATATTCACGACAGCGAGGAATCAGTCCCTCCTGTCACGGAGGAATAATCAGTTTCTCAACAGGCATCCGAGCCTATCGCCACCCAGCCCGAAGATGAAGCCCGCGCCATCCCGCAAGAGGATTCGGTCCCTCTGCGGAACAGGAGGAAGCTGAGAGACATCAGGAGGAATCAGTCCCTCTTGTACCAATATCTACAGAACCAATTCCGGAACAAGAGGAATCAGTCCCTCCTGTTGCCGCTCCAACATCTGATGCTCCCGCACCTTCACCTGTTACAGTGGAATCCGACGACGGTTTTTACCTGAGGATATCCAACTCGAGTCACGTCCTCATGTGGCTTTGAGATAGTTGAACGGAGCTGAAGATTTTGCCCAGTCCGACTCTCCCCGAACCATCGAGAAGAACGAGAAACTGCATGCTCTTGGCCGACAAACAGTTTTCCTACAGGATGCCGTTATTGCCCTGCATGCGGTCGAAAAAGAAATTGATTGGTTGCATCAGTCCGCCGTTGAAGAAATGACCGGTATGAGGCACGGAGTTTCCAAAGTGGAAGAAGCCTTCCGTATCTTGCCCACCATCTTCAAACAGGCTCTTAACCAATTGCAACAGCGTCAGGAGCAAATCCTGAAGGAAGAACAAGCAAAGCTTCGTATTTATGAGGCCAAGACAGCATTTGCTCTTATTGACTCTAGTTCCCAGCTTCGAGCACATGACAAAAAGATTCAAGATATGTCGCAGGTGCTCAACTCCCTAGTTGATAAAATGTCAAGTTTTGAGTCCAAACAGGATAATGCCTTGAAGATTTTCGAATGTCTTGATGAGAAGGTCTCTTAACTTGATGAGGCCAAAAAGGGGGAAGAGGCTAGAGAAGCTGCAAGGAGAATAAGGCTCGAGCAAGAAAAGTAGATGGAAGCTGCATTTGGAGACAGCATTACTGCTGAAATTTCTCGATTATCATATCCTACTCACAATGTTAGGATATAAGAAGATCATCCGTAATTTCACGACCCTAAATTTCCATGGAAAAACCTCGTGCAGAAGCTGCAAATAATAAACCTCCCAGCCAACCGACAGCCAATAGCCTACGAAATAAAGAATTGGAGGAAGAATGAACTGTTAAGATACTTCGTAGTTCTTATTAGGGAATCCTCCATATTCAACAGGTGCAAGACGCTGCAGGAAGCCGCCGAGGAATTCAAAAAGAGGTTGGACGAAGGATCGCTCCCCCTACAGCAAAATATGAAATCCAAGCATAGGCAAGGACATCTGGTTACCCACCCGGAAGATTGAATCCTTGTGTTCGATAAATCTTATGAAGGTCAAGCCATCGATTTAAATCGAAACAGGGATGCATTACAAAATTGGTGGAGGGGAACCAAGAACGACCCAAAAGGCCTTGGAGGCATTCAGACTACAGGAGTTAGCTCAAATATTTCTTCCTGTAATTTTATTTATTTTGAAACAGCAAATCTTGTTATCCTTGCTCAAATATCAATAAATTATTTTTCTGTCTTGAAAGATTACAACTCATAATCTACTGTGTTCCTGTATGATTATGTAATTCAATTCAGTTGCTGAAATCAAATAAGTATGAAAACTTGTTAATTATATAAAGCTGTAAGAACTTGTCTGCGAACAGTTCATAGATTAAGTTGTATGTATCTTGATTACGCTGTAAGATTATGCCTGCGCGCCAATCATATGTTTAAGATGAAATACTCTTTCCTTTCAAAGTTGAACTCGCCTGCGAGCATTTCATAATATTAGACTATTTGCTGAAGGCCAGAACATTCGACAGAAGACCAAGAAGACTGCCCACCTGTAAGATGTTTCAAAGGTTTCAAGGTTTTGGCATCATCAAGAATGTTTGAAAAACATAAAAAAAGACTTAAGGAGACTTGACAATTATCAAAAAGGGGGAAATTGATGGGATAAAACAATCCTGTATCAAAGTTTTGATTAAGTGCCAACATACAGCAAAGCGGATGTATCGAAAGACGATCAATGTTGTCAATCCTGTATCGAAGTCTTCTCATAATGCCAACATACATCTAAAGTATAAAGACCCATCATACAGTAAAGAGACTCATCTGTCTATATGACGTTAAGTATGGAAGTTGTACCGAAATGATCATACAACATCCTTCCATACAGTATCAGTCTAACATAGCCTACAGCAATATGTTGGATACAGCATCCAGGCTGTAAGTATTGAGATCTTCAATACTTATCCAAACAGGACTTAAAACCATTGGAACAGAATCTGCCTTATCTGCTAAAGTCAAGTCCCGTTTGAAAAGAAGTATTTAAATACTGAAAGGATAAAGTATTTAAATACTAAGCCGACAGAGATCTTCAAACAAGGAGCAAAAACCGGATCGTGCTTTATTCAAATAAATCATCCCGTTGGTACGGACTTTTGCTCAACGGATCTTTCTCAACGGATCTATTCCAAAAAGGCTATATATACCACCAGAGTTTGAAGATCAGACACATCAGTTACAATATACGAAGATATACCAAGAGAATACTTGTACATTTTACGAACGAAAAACTATATTCGAGCTTTCACAAGTATTCAAACAGAGATATACTGAGTTTCATCGAGATCCTCTAACGAACAGTATATCAAGAGCAATAATATTTCTTCAGGCATTTAGTCTATCCTAAGAGAAGAAATATACAAGTACGCTCTCTTGAACAATACATCATCAGCTCAAGCTCAATAAAGTCAAGTTGTTGTTCAAACAACGTTCTTACTTTGAAGAAAACCATCAGCCCTGTGTGGACTGAGAAAGCCATGCTTTTCCTGAACTGTGTGTGACGGATCTGCATTATAGAGACGAAGCTTCGGAACTGTGTGTGAAGAAGCCAGTCATGTAACACCCCCAGATCAAACCGGGAATATTACACGCCGCAGACCCTCTCCGTGAGGATCCACCAGGCTAGACATCAAAACAACACATTTCATTACATACCGACGAATCAAAATAACGGACCAACAGACCGATTTGGTCTTTCGTCACTGACTTAAAAATCAAAATACATAAACTCATCCAGACTCATACCCACGCAAGGGTAAAATACTTGCAACAACGAACAATAAGACAGCGGAAAAGACAATACAATGGACTCACTAATCGAACCCAAAACTGGCCTTCGTGTGATTAGTATCATTCGTCTTTCATCATCCCTCGTACCGATCCTGTGTCTTGCTCCCGAAAACCTGCATGCACGGACACAATCTGAGATATCCACCCCCGATTACTCGGGGTTAGCAAAACTCCACTGTTTCGCTAGTGCAAGTATAAAGTGCAAATACGAGCCATACACAACACATTCCGAGAATACAACGAAAGACTTCGAGGTATATTTAGTTAAAAATAGTTCAAGTCTTGAAAGTAGAAACGAAGTAAGTAAGCACTTTGAAAATATTTCCAAATCTCGGGAGTTTTGAAAACATCAAAAATTGAAAATGTTCTTAATTCCTCGAAGCCATTTAGGGTCACATTTCCAAAGTTTATTTTTTCAAAATACAAATCCGTTTAACAAAACACGGGTCCACGACCCAACCATTCCTCACAAAACACAGGTCCACGACCCGATCATCCACTTCAATTCACTTACAAGGACACATTACACATAACACATTAATCTTATGCCATTCTAGCCAAGCACCAAGACTCGATATATAATGTCTCTCGACCCCAAGCACAAAGCATTGTGATACTCCTGACAATATCACAATTAACGAAAACATCAACGTCATCCTCAAGATGAAAACCACAATCGTAACCGCGGCCGTACCCCTTAGTATCGACCCCGGACATCCGTCGGACACTCGGGTGAAACCACTTCCGCGGCCGTACCCCTTAGTATCGACCCCCAGACATCCCGTCGGACACTCCGGGTGGAAGTTCATCCACACACGCACCCAAGTCCACTTCCGTGGCCGTACCCCTTAGTATCGACCCCCAGACATCCCGTCGGACACACCGGGTGGAAGGAACAACACACACACACGTTCCAAAATCACAGTTGCAAACCACAAGCCTCGAAGGTCAATCACAGTATATATAGTCGAGGTACCTTACTAGAATGGCCAGTTCATCCAACATATACTCACGACCAAGTAATGATACGATTCACAAGGAAGCACAAGATTTCAACAGCACCGAACGACACAACTAATATCACACAAACTCACATATTCATCCATAAACACGTGACTCCAAGCACATAATTTGACAAAAGAATTACACTTTACATTTACCAACGACATAATCATACGCAATGACATCACAAGAAAGTAAGGTGATTCTGTACTCGACACTAGCTCACATATTCAACTAAGCACATTAATTCCCGACACACACGGGTCACCTTTACAAAAAGCATGATGGTAAATATTCTGATTCTTTTGAGAAATGGTTATTAATATTTATTTAGCACATATCGACGATTAACAACCATAATATCCACAAAACACGTAATGTATGGGCAAGATACTTCCCTCGATAATCGATACCGGACACTCCCACAATCACGGATCAGTCGGGACACCTCGAACACCTACGATTCTCCGGCGAAGACAATGAATACACCCACGATCGAAAAGCTTGAAGAAAACAACGAACGGAAGGGTTCCGACTCGAATTCTTTGCGAGAAATCTGACCCTAACATCATACCATCAATAAATTAACGAACGAACGAGGAAGAATAATCGTAGAACGCTCGAATCCTTTTTGTGACATTTTATCGGACACCTTCAAGGCGTCGATAAGAAACTCAATAAAACGACAAATCCTCGGCGATTCAACCGAGAAACAGCAAGGAATTCGTCATAATAATGTTTAACAATCATAAATACATCACTATTCTGAGTTAAAACGAATTAAACGGACAAATCGAGCAAAATCCCCAAAACTAGATTTTAAGAAAACTTGCCTTGATTCGCTGGATTGAAGGATGATATGTGATGATCAATTGATGTTATGAACCTCAAAACTTCATGGATTCATTGTATAACAACATACCTCCATGATTGAGCAAGTTCCAGCCGCGGAAGGGAAGAAAACGAGTGATAAAATGGGTGAAAAACCCGTCTGTTCTGCCATATTTATAGCCTCTAGGACACGGCGCGACAAAGCGGCCCAGACAGCGCCGTGTGTCTCGGCCGTGTCTCGGCGGCTGCGATCTGGCCGACCAGCGCAGACACGGCGCCTGACAGGCCATTTTCGTGGCCGTGTTGCACAGGCTGGCAGCCCCTCCCGACACTCAAAATTACGTCGAACGACCGAAACCCGAACACGAATACGAATCGGGTTACGTTACGAAGTACTCGCAAAGACGAATCTAAGAGCTAATAGAACACACGATTCCGACCACCCAAAGGCTCGGAATTCGACAACGGAAGAAATTACCCAAAACTTTGGGAAATTACGAAAATGGCCCAAAACGTCCGAAAATCACGATACGCAATCGAAACACCAAACCAAAGCTCACAACATGAATAATAACATTAAATGAACTTGCGAGAAACTCGAAACAACAGTTTCGGACGAGATTCGCAAGAATCGAACTCAAGTGCGGAAAAGTCGCTAAAAAGCTCGGAACTCAACAAAATGATACCAAAACGAACTCGGATGACAAAAAGTGCAGAATTAATCATTCTCGAAATGACGAAACGGTCATGAGCGAGTCGTCAAAACGGACTCCGTCCGAAAATGAAATTCACCGAAAATCGAAAATTGCGGATATTACATTCTACCCTCCTTAAAAGAAGTTTCGTCCCGAAACTTAAAACAAGTAGGGAGAAGCAATATCGCGCTAGGGAAACTCAACGAGATACGCAAGGAAACGCGTAACTTACGCCCATCGGCGAAACGTTACAAGCAACGCAAAGGAATATACGGCGTGAAAACACGCTCCACGACGACCAACACAACGTCGCCGTTAGGGATATAACAAAACCAACAAGTGACAAGCGTCATCAAATGGATAATACAATCAAGTCAATTATCCGAACAATCACAAAACACAACGGACGAGAATCAATACTATTGACCGACCCAACGGTACATCAATCAAAACGCGAGTCAATCGCTGAACAAATACGGAATTCCACCGCCCAAGGGTTGGAAGATCGAAAACGAGACTAATTTTCCAAACTTGAAAAGGTCACAACGATATATAGCTCAATTTGGGACAATATCAGAACTCGCTCGAATGACAAAGGTGAGAAACAACACCAGTCGAAGCATCAACGAACACGGTCAGTCGATACGATTGGGCCGAAACAGAAGAGAAAGAAAAAAAATGCGGGTATTACATCATATCACCTTTAAAAGAGGTTTCGTCCCGAAACCTAAACAACGAGAACGAAGTGCTGGAATAGCAACCTTCCCGACCATATCCTCTTGGTCCACATCCGATCTTCATGGCCATTAGTATCGTGGTCACGACTCGTCCTCTGCCCATCGGCATACTAAGCGGATTCGCACTCAATACGATTGCACAACTTCGCAAAATATTATATTAAGGTACCAACTCAAGACGACATATCACATGAGGCAACCAATAACAACTTGAAAAGAAAATCCACGAGGTATCCTTTTAAAGAAAATCTTTTGAAAATCCTTGGATTTGTATATCTATTTAAAATAAACTTTAAAAGTACTTTTGGTACCTCGGGTTGTTTCATCAAAACTTGCAAACAACATACTTTAACCGTCTCATTTGAAATCATTTGAAGTCATCATGCCTCTACGTATCATCATCGCCGTCAACAACTAACAAGTTAACCATGCAAGATCATCACATCATTCTTACATACTCTAACATTTCCGAATCCGAGTTTGAACTTTACATCGAGTGAGATTTCTCATCTTTCACTATATATTTTTGAAAATAAAAATCGCATTGGTTTTTGAAATAAAATATTTTTATGGTGTGAAAGATTTTGAAAATCATTCACTCGAATTATTTGAAAATGCAACAATACGTTAAAATCATTTTCGAAAATTCTCCCAACACTTCACAAACATCAACGACGGTAAAAATTTTACAAAATGTTCAAGGTACTTTAAAACAACTCTTTCAAATACCGTCGAGGTTTTATTTGAGAATCCTAGGCCGGCTCGCAAATTTCAAACAATTTCCAAAGTTCATACGAAGCCGCCGGCTAACCGCACTTGCACAAACTTATGAAAGTTTTAGAAAAGCTTGTTCGAACACACTCGCAGCAGACATAATTTATCAATTCATCAAACACAATCAAATATCACCTAGCAATACGAAAAGTCTTAACACACATTCACGCTGTGATTGTTATCACTAGGCACCACGTAGAGAATACAACTACAGGTGATTGGCCGCAAAAGTTAGACCTAACGGCTATAATGCGGTTCCATAGCCTCTGCCCAGACTGACTAACGCTCGCTACAACACATATTTAGCGTGCGCTACCCATGCTGCATTAGCGCGCGCTAGCCTTACACTTAGCGTGCGCTAACGGTTCTATTTTAGTAACATGATTACGAACATATATACGACATTACTGGAATCGAAGGTCACAATTAAACAACAACAATATTCGAATCCCAAAGCCATCGATTCACATAATTACAACACATCATGAGCAACCATCAAAAGGCAATTGTCATTCAAAACCGAAAAGTTAAAAGCAAGGATCACGTATTGAGTATATTTTGTAGAACTCATTTGAGTTCAAAACTCGTGTTTTGAAAACTTATAGTACACAGTGGAAAAGAATTATCGATTCGAGTTTTGAACTTTCACCTTGTGGTCAACATACGAAAATCAACTTTTTCCTCCTTGGAGGGCATTTTTAAAATTTTACGTGACTCCCGAAAGGATTCGAAAACTTAAAATTCCAAGGTTTATACTCTTGCAAGAAAAATGATTTATACAAGGATACATTCAGCAATATCATTCTACATTTTAGCGCAAGACGGGAATCAACAAATATATGTCACTTACTCACGATGCACTTTCAAATATTAACTACATAACACAAAATCACACAGGCTCGTATAGCTCGTGGTACAACCTGTAGTAGGGAGACTTACATCCACAGATCGCACGAAGATGATCGCTGCACCCTGATACTAATCACGGCCGACATTCCAAACGACGCATCGCGACACGACTCAGTCAGATAAAATCTGACAATACAAGACTCAACAACACATAACTCGACCCGACAGCCTAGGTTTCCTCAACCTAAGCTCTGATACCATAAATGTAACACCCCCAGATCAAACCGGGAATATTACACGCCGCAGACCCTCTCCGTGAGGATCCACCAGGCTAGACATCAAAACACACATTTCATTACATACCGACGAATCAAAACAACGGACCAACAGACCGATTTGGTCTTTCGTCACTGACTTAAAAATCAAAATACATAAACTCATCCAGACTCATACCCACGCAAGGGTAAAATACTTGCAACAACGAACAATAAGACAGCGGAAAAGACAATACAATGGACTCACTAATCGAACCCAAAGCGCCTTCGTGTGATTAGTATCATTCGTCTTTCATCATCCCTCGTACCGATCCTGTGTCTTGCTCCCGAAAACCTGCATGTACACGGACACAATACAGATATCCACCCCGATTACTCGGGGTTAGCAAACTCCTTTGTTTCGCTAGTGCAAGTATAAAGTGCAAATACGAGCCATACACAACACATTCCGAGAATACAACGAAAGACTTCCCAGGTATATTTAGTTAAAAATAGTTCAAGTCTTGAAAGTAGAAACGAAGTAAGTAAGCACTTTGAAAATATTTCCAAATCTCTGAGTTTTGAAAACATCAAAAATTGAAAATGTTCTTAATTCCTCGAAGCCATTTAGGGTCACACCCCAAAGTTCATTTTTTCAAAATACAAATCCGTTTAACAAAACACGGGTCCACGACCCAACCATTCCGGTCACAAAACACGGGGTCCACGACCCGATCATCCACTTCAATTCACTTACAAGGACACATTACACATAACACATTAATCTTATGCCATTCTAGCCAAGCACCAAGACTCGATATATAATGTCTCTCGACCCCAAGCACAAAGCATTGTGATACTCTGACAATATCACAATTAACGAAAACATCAACGTCATCCTCAAGATGAAAACCACAATCGTAACCCGCGGCCGTACCCCTTAGTATCGACCCCGGACATCCCGTCGGACACTCGGTGGAAACCACTTCGCGGCCGTACCCTTAGTATCGACCCCGGACATCCCGTCGGACACTCCGGTGGAAGTTCATCCACACACGCACCCAAGTCCACTTCCGTGGCCGTACCCCTTAGTATCGACCCCCAGACATCCCGTCGGACACTCCGGGTGGAAGGAACAACACACACACACGTTCCAAAATCACAGTTGCAAACCACAAGCCTCGAAGGTCAATCACAGTATATATAGTCGAGGTACCTTACTAGAATGGCCAGTTCATCCAACATATACTCACGACCAAGTAATGATACGATTCACAAGGAAGCACAAGATTTCAACAGCACCGAACGGCACAACTAATATCACACAAACTCACATATTCATCCATAAACACGTGACTCCAAGCACATAATTTGACAAAAGAATTACACTTTACATTTACCAACGACATAATCATACGCAATGACATCACAAGAAAGTAAGGTGATTCTATACTCGACACTAGCTCACATATTCAACTAAGCACATTAATTCCCGACACACACGGGTCACCTTTACAAAAAGCATGATGGTAAATATTCTGATTCTTTTGAGAAATGGTTATTAATATTTATTTAGCACATATCGACGATTAACAACCATAATATCCACAAAACACGTAATGTATGGGCAATATACTTGCCTCGATAATCGATACCGGACACTCCCACAATCACGGATCAGTCGGGACACCTCGAACACCTACGATTCTCCGGCGAAGACAATGAATACACCCACGATCGAAAAGCTTGAAGAAAACAACGAACGGAAGGGTTCCGACTCGAATTCTTTGCGAGAAATCTGACCCTAACATCATACCATCAATAAATTAACGAACGAACGAGGAATAATAATCGTAGAACGCTCGAATCCTCTTTGTGACATTTTATCGGACACCTTCAAGGCGTCGATAAGAAACTCAATAAAACGACAAATCCTCGGCGATTCAACCGAGGAACAGCAAGGAATTCGTCATAATAATGTTTAACAATCATAAATACATCACTATTCTGAGTTAAAACGAATTAAACGGACAAATCGAGCAAAATCCCCAAAACTAGATTTTAAGAAAACTTGCCTTGATTCGCTGGATTGAAGGATGATATGTGATGATCAATTGATGTTATGAACCTCAAAACTTCATGGATTCATTGTATAACAACATGCCTCCATGATTGAGCAAGTTCCACCCGGAAGGGAAGAAAACGAGTGATAAAATGGGTGAAAAACCGTGCATTACGCCATATTTATAGGCTGCCGGACACGGCAAGCGAACGGCATAGCCGTGTGTCTCGGCCGTGTCTCGGCAGGCTGCAGTCTGGCCGACCAGCGCACAAGCAGGCGTTTGAGGCCGTGTTGCAGCCTGGCAGCCCCTCCCGACAACCGAAATTTACGTCCGACGACCCGAAACCCGAACACGAATACGAATCGGGTTCTGATTCGAAGTACTCGCAAAGACGAATCTAAGAGCTAATAGAACACACGATTCCGACCACCCGAAGGCTCGGAATTCGACAACGGAAGAAATTACCCAAAACTTTGGGAAATTACGAAAATGGCCCAAAACGTCCGAAAATCACGATACGCAATCGAAACACCAAACCAAAGCTCGCAACATGAATAATAACATTAAATGAACTTGCGAGAAACTCGAAACAACAGTTTCGGACGAGATTCGCAAGAATCGAACTCAAGTGCGGAAAAGTCGCTAAAAAGCTCGGAACTCAACAAAATGATACCAAAACGAACTCGGATGACAAAAAGTGCAGAATTAATCATTCTCGAAATGACGAAACGGTCATGAGTGAGTCGTCAAAACGGACTCCGTCCGAAAATGAAATTCACCGAAAATCGAAAATTGCGGATATTACAAGTCAAGTGTAGCTTTAACCAATCTGTGTGAACAGTTGAAAGCGACGGTCTTTGTATCAATCTGTGTGAACGATACAAGGATAGGTTTGATTATAAATATGTAGTTGTGTACGCAGTATTTATAATAAACATTTTCACTCCTGTGTGGAGGACCAGTGGACGTAGAGGGGTTTACCTCGAACCACTTTAATTACTGTGTTATTTACCTTCTGCATTTACTGTTTTCTTAACTCTGATTATTTTAAGTATACACTGCATACCGAGTTGATGTATTTATAGCAACTTATCGTTACAAGACTTCCGCTACGCACTCTAACTTGAAAATCGTATAGCTTGTTGCTTAAACACTTTCCAAGCTGTATTTCGTGTACTTAGTGGCCAACAAAATATATATTATATTTAAAAGCACAACAGACCTTGATTACAAGTAAATTATAAAATTATATATAATCAAAAAAAATATTCTAGAAAATACCAATAAATTTTGAAAAATTAAAAAAATGCTAAAAACCAAATTTCAATCTAAATATAAAAATTATAAACCAATATTAAGATATTATTAATTTTAGAATTGCTAATATTTCAGCTTTTTTTCATATTCTAGTCTATATAAAAAATTTAATTTTTATTTTATTTTTAATATTTCTCTTTAATATTTTAGAATCTATTATATTTTTTTTTGGAATTTAACTATATTTTATATATGTTTTGTGATTTATATTTTTAATTTATTTTAGGATTAATTTTTAAAATTTAAAATTAATTTGTATTTTTACTGATTATTTTTAGCATTTTCGCTTTTTTAATTCATTTATATACAACTTTTCTAATTATTAATTAATATTTTTGAATTCTAAAATAATTTTAATTTATCTGATAATTTAGTTAAACTATTTTGGAGTTGAATATTTAGGTATAAAATTAATAATTATCTAATAATATGATTATTTCATAAAAAATTACTTTAGAGAGTTAGACAAATTAATAATAGATTTGTGACTTTTTAAGGGTAGAAAGACCCATCATACAGTAAAGAGACTCATCTGTCTATATGAACCTAAGTATGGAAGTCGTCCCGAAATGATCATACAACATCCTTCCATACAGTATCAGTCTAACATAGCCTACAACAATATGTTGGATACAGCATCCAGGCTGTAAGTATTGAGATCTTCAATACTTATCCAAACAGGACTTAAAACCATTGGAACAGAATCTGCCTTATCTGCTAAAGTCAAGTCCCGTTTGAAAAGAAGTATTTAAATACTGAAAGGATAAAGTATTTAAATACTAAGCCGACAGAGATCTTCAAACAAGGAGCAAAAACCGGATCGTGCTTTATTCAAATAAATCATCCCGTTGGTACGGACTTTTGCTCAACGGATCTTTCTCAACGGATCTATTCCAAAAAGGCTATATATACCCCCAGAGTTTGAAGATCAGACACATCAGTTACAACATACGAAGATATACCAAGAGAATACTTGTACATTTTACGAACGAAAAACTATATTCGAGCTTTCACAAGTATTCAAACAGAGATATACTGAGTTTCATCGAGATCCTCTAACGAACAGTATATCAAGAGCAATCATATTTCTACAGGCATTTAGTCTATCATAAGAGAAGAAATATACAAGTACTCTCTCTTGAACAACACATCATCAGCTCAAGCTCAAGAAAGTCAAGCTGATGTTCAAACAACGTTCTTACTTTGAAGAAAACCATCAGCCCTGTGTGGACTGAGAAACTCTTGCTTTTCCTGAACTGTGTGTGACGGATCTGCATTATAGAAACGAAGCTTCGGAACTGTGTGTGAAGAAGCCAGTAAAGTGTAGCTTTAACCAATCTGTGTGAACGGTTGAAAGCGACGGTCTTTGTATCAATCTGTGTGAACGATACAAGAATAGGTTTGATTATAAATATGTAGTTGTGTACGCAGTATTTATAATAAACATTTTCACTCCTGTGTGGAGGAGCAGTGGACGTAGAGGGGTTTACCTCGAACCACTTTAATTACTGTGTTATTTACCTTCTGCATTTACTGTTTTCTTAACTCTGATTATTTTAAGTATACACTACATACCGAGTTGATGTATATATAGCAACTTACCGTTACAAGACTTCCGCTACGCACTCTAACTTGAAAATCGTATAGCTTGTTGCTTAAACACTTTCCAAGCTGTATTTCGTATACTTAGTGGCCAACAAAATATATATTATATTTAAAAGCACAACAGACCTTGATTACAAGTAAATTATAAAATTATATATAATCAAAAAAAATATTCTAGAAAATACCAATAAATTTTGAAAAATTAAAAAGATGCTAAAAACCAAATTTCAATCTAAATATAAAAATTATAAACAAATCTTAAGATATTATTAATTTTAGAATTGCTAATATTTCAGCTTTTTTTCATATTCTAGTCTATATAAAAAATTTAATTTTTATTTTATTTTTAATATTTCTCTTTAATATTTTAGAATCTATTATATTTTTTTTGGAATTTAAATATATTTTATATATGTTTTGTGATTTATATTTTTAATTTATTTTAGGATTAATTTTTAAAATTTAAAATTAATTTGTATTTTTACAGTTATTTTTTAGCATTTTCAGTTTTTCAGAATTCATTTATATACAACTTTTCTAATTATTAATTAATATTTTTTAATTCTAAAATAATTTTAATTTATCTGATAATTTAGTTAAACTATTTTGGAGTTGAATTTTTAGGTATAAAATTCATAATTATCTAATAATATGATTATTTCATAAAAAATTACTTTAGAGAGTTAGACAAATTAATAATAGATTTGTGACTTTTTAAGGGTATTACGGGAATTTCTTATTTAGCTGTTTCTTTTTTCAAAATTATAAAAAACAATAAAAACTACAACATAATTTTGATAACACTACAAGATATAGATTGTAGTATTAATGATCAATGATCATGATTAATTTTGATTTGATCTGATGGATATAAGAAGACTACATGTATATAGGTACTACAACTCCTACCTATTCCAAGAAAGACCCATAAAAGATTGTGTGAATCAGCAATATGACGAGGTACGATACTAAACAAGCACATAAGCACGGCCTGTTGGTCTCATCTGTCTCGTGTGAGATGGTGTCGCAGTGAGACACACGTGAACATAATAATACCTCTCTATCTCGTTCAAAACTTGATAAAGAGTGTATATTTAGTGTAGTTTAGGTAATAATTGGTGTAAGTAATGATGATAAATGTGTTGTGGAGATCAAAAAGCAAAAGTATTGATAGTGATTGTCTGTGAATTAAAAAGTAAAAGATAGTTGTGTGATTTGATTTTGTAAATATAATAAATATAAAGTTTCTAAAGGGACAAAAAAAAGGTAAGTGTAAAATTTTGAACAGCGGTGAAAAAATACTTTTTAAACATAAATATTCATTATATGTATTGATTGAAGTTTATACTTTTGAATACTTTTTTTCCCACAAAGATAATTACTTTTATTGGGATAGTTCTAATTTCAGTACCATGTTTTCACTTTTGGTACCCATTTTTTTCACGGCATAAGTTTTACTACCCACTTTTCTATTTACTTGTTAATCACTTCCAGCTAGGGGTGGGTATGATACGGGATGGAACGGGCCTGGGATCATCCCACGTCTCGTCCCATATAATAATAAGCGGGATGGGATGGGATGGGATTGGTGATTTCAGAATTTCATCCCGCGCGGACCTTATCCCGGTTGGGACGGAATGGGACGGGACAGGTTTAATCCTGCATAAAAAGTTCAAAATATAACCAAAAAAAAGTAAGAGAATCTATAACTTTATACATCTAAATCCAGGAAAAATATCCAACAAACTAATTTAGTAGATAAATTAGACTTTTAAAACATTAATTATTAACATTGAATACAACATATTCATTTTTTTTTTTTTTGAAAAAACATCAGTTACTAACTTCATATCGGTTGATCAGGTTTGTGTATAAATATAGGGCTCGTTTGTTAAGTTGTATGGGATAAAGCTTGATAAGATTGACTGGGATTTCTTATATACAATATAAGAAACTAATATCATATTTGGTACGATGTATTAAATTCTCTGGAAAATATAGATATCATGGTAGTTTATTGAATTTGTTAGTTGCAGTATTGTTTAATATCACATAATATCATCTCTTAGATGGGATACATAATACCAAAAATCAGTATTATTTATACGGGCCCGAATTTATCAAGGGCCCTATACTTTATACCAAACAAGATATAAAGATGTATTATATATATTATATACCTTAATCACACATAGCAAACAAGCCCATAATATACATATAGTAAAAATAAAAATAGTTTATTGTTAAAAATTAATTAAAAGGGGTTACAAATAATAAAAATATATGATTTTAAAAAGGGTTAAAAACTTAGCGGGACGGGACGGGATGAAACGGGCCTTACGAGCCTCAGATTTTTAGTCTCATATCCCGTCCCGTAGTTACTCTAATGGGATGGAACGGGACGGACCTAATATTTTTATTTTTAGATCCCATCCCATCCCGGATAATTTTAGAACGGGATCGAAACGAAATCGGGATTTTTATTTTTCTGCGGCCACCCGTATTTCCAACACATATTGTGTCCATTGATTAAAAAGCAAAATACGAGGTAACAAATTTGACCATGAAAAAGTCAAACACGAGTTACCAAGATTGACGGATGTTTGATACAATGCGGAAAAAGTGTTTTAAGGGGGGAGGGAGTGGGTGCGTGAGCATGCGGTGCGGGGTGGCTCACTCACGGGAACACCGCCGTCGGTATGTCTCTCACGCATAGGGAGGGTATTTTGAGTGAGGAGCTCACGCACGGGGAGGGTATTTTGAGTGAGGAGCTCACTGATGAATTTTAGTATTTTAGTATTATGTAATGTTATTTTATGTTTTTTATTTATGTAATGTTTATTTAATTTTAATGAAATTTTAGTTTTAAATAAATTTTAATGGAATTTAAAAAAGAAAAAAAAAAGGAAGTGAGTGAAGGGTGAGTGAAGTGGCGCCTGTAAAAATATGAGTGAGTGAAGGAAAAAGTGAGAAATGATGTGGCGTAAGGGAATTGGTTGGGAGTGAGTGAAGGGAGAGTGAGTGATAGAACCACTCCCTCCCCCCTAAGAGGTAAACAACATGAGGTATGACCTGATTAAGGGTATCAAAAAGTGAACACAAGGTATAATTTTTAGTGTCGAGACCTAGGACACGAATAATCGAATAATCGAATCGAAAAGGTAAAAAATTTTGGTTCGGTTATTAGAAAAAATCGTGTTTTTTTTGTTATTGGATCCTACTTCAAACTAAAGTTCGAATAACGGTTATTGATTTTCCGGACTCCGAAATACCCGAGAAACCGATAGACATAAAATTCATGTTAAAAATAACCAAAGTACCTGGTTATTCTACATATTTTTGGTTATTCTATATGTTTTCGGTTATTTTACATTTGGGTATATACTATATTCTACATATTTTCGAATACTATTGGAAATATATATAGTATATACTATATTGTCACCTGTTGGAAATAACCGAAGAATCAATAAAAATACCGATATAATTTCGGTTCGGGTATTTTTGGGTATGCAATAAAAAATAAGGAATCGTACCCGAAAATTTTAATTCGATTCGAATAATGGGTACGATTTTTTTTACTCAATAACAGAAAGTCCCGGCCAAAAGTATATTTAGGTATTGAAAATTGAAACTATTCCTGCTTTCATTTATGTTAAAATGGCATATTAGTTTTTGATTTAAAAAGTATCACACGTCTCATCCTGAGACGGTCTCACAAGCTTTTTTGTGGAACGTGTGTTTGTGAGGAAAAAAAAAATTCATGTGATCTATATACAATAAAATCTCGATAAATAAATATGATTGAGATCGGATAAAAATATTCATTTAGCAAAATTATTTATTTATCAAAAGAAAATTTGAACATGTTATTTTGGCGAGATTATTTATTTATCGAACATTCATTTATCGAGATTTAACTGTATGTTAGAGAGAGAACTAATCTCATCCTCTCATCAAATTTACTGTTCTATTTATTTTTTTCCTTTTCGCCCAGGCTATAAATATTACCAGCTATAAATATTACCAGTGTTGTGAACAACAATGGAGAAGCTGGAGGTGATGATGCTCTCATTCACATGAATTTAATAAAGTTCACAAGCATTTAATAAAGTTTTAGGTATATAGTAATTAGCGGTAGTGAAAAGTCTCTTTTTTAGGAGTCGGATATATTTGGAGGTGTAAATCAATTCAAACGAGTTGAATGTATGTCTGTTCAAATTTGTTTGAAAGTTTATTGAGCTTGACTTGATTAGTAATTGATTGAGCTCGAATAATGATTAATCGAGCTGAACACGTATACATTCTGACATATATCCTTACCAGATAACAGTGATGTCTTGATTATTTATTTCAAGTCCAGTGACTGCCATCTTCACTCCATACATATACCTTGAGCATGATCAATATTCTTGAGCACCATAGCGAATAAGCAACCTTCAACTTAATCATGTGGTTCAACATTACATGATATTTTAACATTTTAAGGAATTACTGAGAAAATACATTCATGTGATCAGACACATCTCCGTCTATTTTACAAAGGTTACTAGGACTAAGATATTCCCTTCTGCAATGGCCATCTTCGATATCATATTTTTGTTGATTTTATCTATATTATTAGTCAAGTATAGCTCTATCGTATAGAAATCGTGGATCCAACATAACCCAATAAATGGACAGGTGCATACTTTCCAAAATGACAAGAGGATTGTCGGAATCTCCATACAAATCGTACGATCCATTAATTTGAGCTTCTCCGTTATTTTTCTCGCTAACAATCAGATTCACTATTTGTAATATTCGATCAATAAAATAGTATGTTAAATATGGAGTGTGCAATCATACCTTTAGGAAGAAAGAGCGAAGCGATACTACTAAAAATCCAAGGGAAGGATAACATCATTCCTGCCTCTCAAGGACAAACACAAAATCCTATATATAAAAGTGTTTTAGTACCATTGCATTTATATAAAAGAATACTCCATCCGCCTCCTCACTAACCTCATACATTATTTTCTCATAATCGCAACAAAAATTGAGCTACGAGAAAAAAAAAGATGGGAGACATCTTAGCGGCACCACTAAAAGAAAGTATAGTCAAAGGAATCAAAAATATAAGTTAGGTAAGTCAGATAAATAAGAGAACTATGCAGAGTTTTGATTCCTCACAAATATACTTAAGCAATTTAAGTTTAAGTGAAAATTAAAACTAAATACAAGCCCATTTGTTAGTTAGTTTATTAAAAATACAAGCCCATTTGTTAGTTAGTTAGTTAGTTAGGGGTCAGGGTCTAGGTATGACCGACCTGTGACCCGGCGAGTCGGACTCGGACCTGAATTTGGGGACCTTTACCTTCTGTTAATTGAATATCATAGTCAAACCTGCTGCTAAAAATTGTTAAACATAGTTCTCCTAGCATAATCCGCTATCTAAAACCTGCTTGTAAGCACAACATTAATAGCTTGGTTGCATGTATATCAAAGTAGAGAGAGAGAGAGAGAGAGAGAGAGAGAGAGAGAGAGAGAGAGAGAGACGTGGAACATTGTGAGAGATGATTCGGCAACAGAGAAGCTTTGGCAGCCGCAATATTCACGATGTATTCACGAAAATTTAAAATTCTTCACAATCATTTATGATATACCACTAATGTTGTTACGGTACATTGGAAAATTACAGATTTGTATATATAAGGGCTCAAACTTATCTTTATATATAGGGAGGAGAAAACCTCCAAATGATATAGTACTGTGCTTTATATTTAGGTATGTCAATGGGCGGAGCGGATGCGGATGATGGTACTTCCATTGCCATCTCCACCTAAAATATTCATATTCATTTTCGCCCCATCATTCATGGTGGGTATAGAATTTAAATTCATCCCACCCCGACGAGTATAAATAAAAACCATCATTGCCCCACCACCCACGTGAATCTTCATCTCCACCTTATACCCACTTTACCCGCCCCATAATAAGCATAATATTTTAGATAAATAATATAATTGTACATATATGTTTGACTAAATTAAAGAAACTTTTAACTTGAATATAGTTTAAATAAATTTACACATGAAAATAATATTTATTATATTTTTAAAATTTTCAATTGCATTTCAAGTGTCATAAAATATATTAAATGAGTGGATATAAAGTGGGGCTAATGTGGCGGGGATGGGGCGGGGCGGGAATGGGGAGAGTATAACCTAACATCCGTCCCCGCCTCGCCATCCATGGCGGGTATAATCTTGGTCCCCATACCTGTCCCATCACCCACCAAACTTACTCCCAACCCCACCTAACTGGAGCGAATGAGGAGCTGATATCCCCATTTATACGGATTTCCTAATGTGTACCTAATGGACACGCATTGAAAATTCGAAAATTAAACTATTGAGAAAGAATCCCATGGAAAATTGAAATAATAAATTACTTCTACAATTTTCCGATGTAGAAAATCACAAAGTGATGTAAATTATGAAAACTTTAGCTAATTTCCATTCATTCTCGAACTTCACCAGCTAACATGGAATGTAGCATAATGCTAAAGATAGTTGATGCAATTCGAGATTGTTAAAGACACGCCTAGCTTTGCAGTGCATTCGAATTTTCACAGATTGTGGCCTTGTGCACTCTTGACGCTATCTTCTCTTGTCTGTCAGGATGTAGTCATAGGCGGACACACGTTAGGCCAGGGTGGGTGGTGCACTTGCACCACCAAAATTTTGCCTTCAAATCCCAAAAGACGTTGTTCTGACTAAAATGACGTTGTTTTGATTAAAACGACTAAAACAACATTGTTTTGTTTAAAACGACATTGTTATTAAAAACGACATTGTCTGCCTTTAGACAAAATGATGTTGTTTTGCCTGCCTTATAATAAAAAAAATGTTATAAAACTAATATTAAGCAAGACTATTATTGAAGATAATAATAGTATAAAATAGAAAAATAACAAGGGAACAAGTAGGGAGGAAATGAGATGAAACTTTATTACTCTTTCTTTTTGTGTGTGTAATTTCTTCATTTCCATAACCACATATTTATAGTAACAAATATGGCACTATTACAATCACAAGTTTTGTTACTATTACATCACAAGATTTGCTACTATTTGTCTTGTGATAACAATTAATGTTAAAGTCCAAAATGATATTATAACACTCCCCCTTGGACGTAGCATTATAGCAAGCTGGATGAATATGCCTCGTTAAAAACCTTAAGCCGGAAAACCCAGTGGGACGAAATCGAACAGAAGGGGAAAAGAGTACATTCTCAGATCCAGACCTTGTGCATAAGCTGCCTCGTTAAAAACCTTAAGCTGGAAAAACCCAGTGGGATAAAAACCAGTCATAAGGAAAAGAGTACAACGCACGTATTTGATTTCGCTCCCCCTGAAATAAAGAGTTTCCAAATTGATTCATCAATCTTGGTTCTTGTTAGCTCTTCTCATGCCTATGCCGTATACCAGTTTCTCGAATATCGATGTCGGCAATGATTTTGTAAATATATCAGCAAGATTGTGGCAGGAGCGAATTTGTTGAACATTTATTTCTCCATTTTTCTGAAGTTCGTGCGTGTAGAAAAACTTCGGTGAAATATGCTTGGTCCGATCACCTTTTATATATTCACACTTGACTTGTGCTATGCATGCAGCATTGTCTTCATAAATGATTGTGGGAGTGTCTGTCACAAGCTTCAATCGACATTCATTTAGTATATGAGCTATAACTGATCTTAGCCAAACACTTTCTCTGCCAGCTTCATAGATAGCAATTATCTCAGAATGATTAGAAGATGTAGCTACTAATGTTTGTTTGGTCGATCTCCATGATATAGCTGTACCATTATAGCAGAATAAATAACCGGTCTGTGAGCGAGCCTTATGTGGATCGGATTTGTATCCCGCATCAGCATAACCAACTAATCCAGAGTTAGTAGCCTCTTTTGAATAGGATAAACCCAGGTCAATGGTACCATTGAGATAACGAAAAATGTGTTTGATACCATTCCAGTGTCTTCGAGTAGGTTCAGAACTATATCTTGCAAGTAAATTTATTGTAAAAGAAATATCGGGTCTGGTGCATTGTGCTAAATACATGAGTGCTCCAATAGCATTGAGATAAGGCACTCCGGACCCAAAATTTCCTCATTTGGTTCCTTAGGTCGGAAAGGATCTTTCTTAGGATCTAAATTTCGTACGACCATAGGAGTACTCAGAGGATGAGCCTTGTCCATATTAAATCGTTTGAGCAATCTCTTGGTATAAGCAGATTGGTGGACAAGTATTCTATTATCTTTATGCTCGAGCTCAAGACCAAGACAGAGTTTTGTTATTCCAAGGTCTTTAACCTCAAATTCTTGTAATATCCGCAATTTTCGATTTTCGGTAAATTTCTTTTTTCGGTCGGAGTCCGTTTTGACGACTCGCTCATGACCGTTTCGTCATTCTGAGAATGATTAACTCTACACTTTTTGACATCCGAGTTCGTTTCGGTGTTGTTTTGTTGAGTTCTGTGCTTTTTAGCGACTTTTCCGCACTTGAGTTCGATTCTTGCGAATCTCGACCGAAACTGCTGTTTCGAGTTTCCCGCAAGTCCGTTTAACTTTGTTAGACGTGTTGTGAACTTCGGTTTGGTTATTCGATCACGTATCGTGATTTCCGGGCGTTTTGGGCCATTTTGTAATTTCTTGAAAGTTACGGGTATCTCAGATCTGTAATGGTTGTCTCGACCCGCTTCTTGGTCGCGTATGACTAAATATGGTATTACGTTTTCATTTCGAGTCGCTTATGTCGTCCGTGAACTTTTCGTCGTGTTCGCCCGCGGCGATTTCGGAAATCGGGTCGCCGAGCTCGACGGCTATGGATCGGCCGGACGGTGGCGGATCGCCGGACGACAGGCACCGCCGGACGGGTGCGGCAGAACCGCATAGCGCACGCTACGGTCGGAAGGTCGCGCGCGCTAACCGGCAGTGTAGCGACGCTACCGGCCGCCTAACGACGCCATCGCCCGGGCACAGGCGTGGGGTTTCGAGGTTCGACTCCAGATCGGCAGTAGCACACGCTAAGCCGAGCGTAGCGCGCGCTAGTCGGCAGCGAAGCGCACGCCGCCGGCCAGCGACGTTACTGCCGGCGATTCATCCAGGGCTCATCGGACAGTCGGCCAGCGCGCAGAAGCTTCCGGCCGTAGCGCACGCTAGCGGGAGTCGAGACGAGTCATGGTCGGCGAATTTGGTCGGTGGTGCCGGTCGTGTGGGCCTGCCGAGGGTACTCGGCCGATACGGCCGAGAAGCGCACGCTAGTCCGGGAAGGCTAGCGCACCGTCACGGACGGAGTTCCGGCCTGCGGCGCCCTGGGGCCCTCACACCGGGACCACCTATCCCACATAGCATGCCAACCGGTTTCGCCTTCCATGGGCTCATCAGGAGACGGCATTAGTCCCCGACCAAGAGTGCCCTACCAAAGAACGATCCCCTTCATAGTCAAGTCCTCGACTAGCGACAAGCTCTCCGGACTAAACCGGGTCGGCATGCCTGACTCGGCCAGACCGATGCATCCGGGCAAACAACGCCTTAACGCTAATGTCGCCCCCTTTACCCCACTAGTGGCAAGCTAACCAGAAGGCACGCCTCATTTGGACGGTCAACACAGACACGACATATCGGGTCGTGACATCCTCCCCCACTCAAATCGCAGCACGTCCTCGTGCTGGGGAAGAATGTTTCTTTCCGCACACTGTATTGTCCCACGCACACAAAACGATCGTGGCCAATAACATACGGCACCATACCCTTGATGGACAGGCTCTTCACTCGCGCGCCTCGCGCTAGCCCGCAGTGCGCCACGCACATACCGCATCACCAATCGACATCAACCTTCACCCTACGCGCTTCCTGGCGTTAGTACCTCGGTTGAACGGGATTCCCTCGCCACTGCATTTTTCCCGCATGTCGAGGTTCCCACAGTGGCCCACGATGATCCACGCTCTTACACCCCGGTCACCGAAAGGTGGAGCTACCAAAAGTGCGCAATACAAGTGTGTCCACATACCGGACCGTCTGATCTCACAAGCCTAGGACCACCTCTCATTCCGGCATAGAGTCGGTTCATGTTCTCCGCCTAGAAGCCTTGTCAGGAGCCGCACTTTGTCCGTGCCCTCTTTGCACCGGCGAGCACTCCCCGCCCTCATCGGTTTCGGGCAACTTGACCACACCCGAACCATGCCGTCTTGAGAGAGGTTTCTGCCCGATACCATTTGTCACGGACGGAGTTCCGGGCGGCGGCCCCAGTGGGCCCTCACACCGGGACCAGCCTATCCCACATAGCATGCCAACTGGTTTCGCCCTGCCATGGGCTCATCAGGGAGACGGCATTAGTTCCCGACCAGTTGTGCCCTACCAGCAACGATCCCCTTCATAGTCAAGTCCTCGACTAGCGACAAGCTCTCCGGACTAAACCGGTCGGCATGCCCGACTCGGCTGCACGATGCATCCGGCAAACAACGCCTTAACGCTAATGTCGCCCCTTTACCCCACTTGTGGCAAGCTAACCGTAAGGCACGCCTCATTTGACGGTCAACACAGACCACGACATATCGGGTCGTGATAAAGACGCTAGTCTCGCCCGAGATAAATGTGGTGAGCAAATACATTTCACTGCTTTTCATTCCCTTCCTTCTACTTCCGCGAAAGGCGATTCATTTGTGACGAAGCCATGATGTTTAACAACAAATCCATGAAGACCTTGAGTAAATAACATCAATCGATCGTCTGTTATCAACCTTTGATCCAAATAATCAAGGTAATCTTCCTTAGAACCCTAATTTCGTGAATTTGGGGATTTTTGCATTTTCGTCCGATTTGTTCCGTGTTGTTGATTAATTCATGATGGGTATGATTAATCTTAATAGTATTCTTGTGTTTAACATCATTTAATCCATTGTTCTTCGTCGAATCGAAGTATAATTCTTGATTTCCTTCGAATTGACTTTTTGGGGGATTTGTCCCCGATCTCGTTTTTCATCCGTTTTCGATGGATCGATTATGGTTAAATGATGTTGTTAAACATATTCTATGGATTGTATATCCATATTTCAACTTGGAATTCCGTTTTCGTGATTTGACGGAACGAATCGTGTTCTTGGCCGTTTTGGGGGAAATCCGTGAACTTTCGTCATTCGTTCTTTGAATTCAACGGCTTTGAGTCGTGTTATGGAATTCATTTCATTGTTATTATTTGTCCTTCGTAGTTTATGAACGTGAGTTGGCGTTTGGTGGAGTCGGCGGGTTCGTAGTCGGTTCGGGCCAACCTACTTCGGTCGATTCTCCGCGTTGTTCTTATTCGAGGCAAGTACCTTGCCCATACTTTTCTCGTTTCATGGATATGATGATCGGTGGTCATCTTGATGTGTTTGTTTGGTTATTTGAAATGAAGTTTCAAAGGATTTCGGTTTGGCCTCGTTAAAGGCTTTCTTTCAAAACGCGTGTGTTTTGTGAACGGTGTTTTGAGAATTGATTATGATTTGGTTATTTTGAACGTTGAAGGCTTTTATGATGATACTCCTATTGTTTAAAGTTATGGAATCGTGTATTCCGTATTTAATCTTGTTATTGTGTTTTGAAGAGTTTGATAATGGTGTCGAGTTAATGGCCATCTCTAGTGAGTATTCTTAATGAACTTACATTCTTAGCATGTCAGTTTTGCATGAGTAATGTGTGTGTGTGTGTATGCTCACTACGGGTTAGATCCGACGGGGTCTCGGTAGGGGTCCACAGAGACGTGGATCGACGAGCTTGCTTTTAACCACTACGGGTTAGATCCGACGGGGTCTCGGTAGGGGTCCACAGAGACGTGGATCGACGATTAATTGTGGTGCATTTTACAAATGTGATTTGATTATGGCATTTCCGGAAATGAGTGCTTTTGAACGGTTTTCATGATTGCATGCATTGACTAAGTGTGTAAGAGGTAAGTTGTTCGTTTGGCTTACTTGGCTAGGATGGCACTAGAGTATTTTGTTGGTTATTTTAAATCCTTTATTTGTGGATTTTGAGGTTGGAAGACGAACCTTGTGGTCGTTCTTGTGTACTGTGAGTTGACGGATTTGGGGCTAAAATCCCAACGTTTTTGTAAAAGTCATTTTACGGATTTGGGGCTAAAATCCCAACGGTTTGGTAAATATCATTTTTCGGGAAGTAAACCTTTGGGGCGGTGACCCCCTTTTATCTTTTGGATTTTGAAAAGTAGGATTTGATAATCCTAAATTGTTTTCTACTAAAACTCTCGATGGCATTCTAAACCGTTTTATAAATTACTTCAATTGATTTATGATATTTCGATTTTGAAATGTTTTCTCAAACCCTTGCCTCGGGAAGTACTTTTCGTTTCGTCTGGATCTTTGAGGATCCTCGGTTATTGTTATTCGTGGAATGTGAATTGTATGGCTCGTATTTGCACTTTGTTCTTGCACTAGCAAAACAGTGGAGTTTTGCTAACCCCCGAGTATTCGGGGGGTGGATGTCTGTTTTTGCATTCAGGTTCTGGAGCATAACACAGGGTCGGCACGAAGGATGATGAAAGATGATCGATACTAATCACATGAGGAACCGTACATCGTGTGTTGGTTCAGTTGTACTTTATTTTCCGCTGCTATATTGTTCCCGTTGTACGGGTGTGGTTGTATTTTGTCCCCTGCGTGGGCATGAGTTGTATTTGAGTTGTATGTATTTGTGGAAAGACCAAATCGGTCTACTGAGTCATTGTAGTCTTGAAGGCATTGTCGAGATGTTAAATGTTGTTACCAGCCTGGTAGATCCTCGAGGAGAGGGTCTACGGCGTGTAATATCCCTGAGTGGATTGGGGGTGTTACATAAATGGTATCGGAGCTTTAGGTTGAGGAAACCTAGGCTGTCGGGTCAAGTCGTGTTGTTTGAGTCTTGTTTCGTCGGATTTTATCTGACTGAGTCGTGTCGCGACGCGTCGTTTGAGTTTGTTGGTCGTGATTAGTATCGTGGGGCGATCATCATCTTCGTGCGACCTGTGGAAGTAAGTCTCCCTCCTTTGTGTTGTGCCTCGTGTGACACGAGCTATTTTTATGATTATTTGTTAAGTGGTGGAACCTTATGTGAATTTTGATTTCACGATATGTATTTAGTCGACTTTCGTATTTGATTTATACGAGGAGTGTCGTCGCTTGTGATGTCTTTTTATTGTTGTTTTTCTCCGTTGTTGATGATTTTCGAATCGATTTGCACGTTTTACAAGTTCTATTGTGGAAGCTTTGTGCTTATACGCGTTCGACTTGTTCACTAGCCAGTGCGGGAGGGTATTTTATCAGTGGTTTTGTTCTGAATGTGGTATTTTATCGTTTATTTCCGTTTAAAGACATATATTGTCTTGATTTTAAACTTTTGATGCGTGTGCTAGGAGTTGTTTTAGTGAACGTCGGTATGTGTGAGTTTTGGGCATTCTGGCCTATTGGATTTTTGAAAACCTTGAGTATCTTAGAAAAATAAATTTCGAGACATACTTTTCAAATGAGTTATTTTCTTGTGGTACATCCTAGGTGCCACAATATATTTCAAAAATTTTCTACCTCGAGGACCAAAATGCTTTGAGATATTTTCAATGTTTTAGAAACACTTTTATTTAGACCCGAGGGTCGAATATTTTGAAAGTTTTCATTAAGAGAAAGTGTCTTCATTCTTATCAAATGCGAAATGGTTCTCCAATGTCTCGATAACGATGTTTCGCGTTTGTACTTTTTTTGAAACACGATACTCAAGATCAACCGGTATTCTTCAAATTATTTTCAAAATGAGGTTTTTCATTTTTAAAACCTATCCATTCCCGTTTGAGGGCTGGGTATGTATGTGTGATGTTCGCGTTGTCATTTTAATACTTTCTCCCGAGTATGACCGAATTGGCGGTGTGAGCATTGAGTCGCTTTCCACACATTCGTTGTGTTAGCCCCCTGTGAGAGGCGGGATGTTGGTGTTGAATATTATCGCCTCGTAGTGATTCCTGCGTTGTCGCGCATGTGCGAGCTGTTAGAGCTTGGTTTGGTATGACCGTGTGCATCGGCGATGGTTCCGTTATGCGTCGGTTGTTTAATGTCTTGTTACCTTGCTCCCGTTTTGTGAATTTCGTGGACGAGGTCGGAGGTAATGCCCGTACTATTTTGACTTCTGTATTTTCTCTTTCTCCGCCTATCGATTCGCTCATGTTCGTTGGCACTTTATGAAATTGTTCTATATTTTGGTTTGATCGTCCGATGTCGATTTGATCTTGTTGTGTGTCGATCTGGTTTTCGATGTTACTTTTTCTGTTTGGGTTCGTTTCTTGTGTACCTTGTTTGGGAGTGACATCATCTGGTTCTATTAGTTCTTTTATTTGAAGTGGATCGGATTTGGAACCCTTATGTTTTCGACTCACGACTCATTTATGTTCGTTGACATTTCGAGCTTGTCCCGCCCCTTGTTTTTGTTTATCGAACGAGTGTGGTATTGTTTGAATAACTCGTTTGTCGTTGTGACTTTTAATCGCTATTCCCTTTCCTGTGGACCTTATGGGAATGCATGTCTTGTAGTTCTCACCGGATCATCCTGGGGGTTGTTGTTTGAACTTTATTGTTCTTCGTGATTCGAACATGATTCTTCGATTTTTGTTGTCTCGATCGTTGTGGTTTGATCGTTTGATTGTTCGTTTTATTGACCTCGTTCCGTGATTGGTGAACATTCAGGCTCCTTCGTAATTCCTTTCGATTCGGGAAATTAGTTTCATTTTCGATCTTCCAGCCCTTAGGCGGTGGGATTCCGTGTTTGTTCAGCGGTTGACTCGCGTTTTGATTGATGTACCGTTGGGTTGGTCAATCATATTGGTTTTCGTTCGTTGTGTTTTGTGATTGTCGGATAATTGACTTGGCTATATTATCCATTTGATGACGCTTGTCGTTTGTTGGTTTTATTATATCGCTAACGGCGACGTTGTGTTGGTCGCCGTGGAGCGTGTTTTCACGCCGTATATTCCATTGCGTTGTTTGTAACGTTTCGCCGTTGGGCGTTAGTTACGCATTCTTGTGTATCTCGATGAGTTTTCCTTGGCGGAATATTCCTTCTCCTACTTGTTTTAAGTTTCGGACGAAACTTCTTTAAGGAGGGTAGAATGTAATATCCGCAATTTTCGATTTTCGGTAAATTTCTTTTTCGATCGGAGTCCGCTTTGACGACTCGCTCATGACCGCTTCGTCATTCCGAGAATGATTAATTCTACACTTTTGACATCCGAGTTCGTTTCGTGTTGTTTTGTTGAGTTCGTGCTTTTAGCGACTTTTCCGCACTTGAGTTCGATTCTTGCGAATCTCGACCGAAACCGCTGCTTCGAGTTTCCCGCAAGTCCGTTTAACTTTGTTAGACGTGTTGTGAACTTCGGTTTGGTTATTCGATCACGTATCGTGATTTCCAAGCTTTTGGGCCATTTTGTAATTTCTTGAAAGTTACGGGTATCTCAGATTGTAATGGTTGTCTCGACCCGTTTCTTGGTCGCGTATGACTAAATATGGTATTACGTTTTCATTTCGAGTCGTTTATGTCGTCCGTGAACTTTTCGTCGTGTTCGCCTGCGTGCGATTTCGAAATCGGTCGCCGAGCCCGACGGCCATGGATCGCCGGACGGTATGGATCGGGCCGGACGGTGCGGCAGAACCGGCGAGCGACGCCATTGCCGGCGGCTGCGCGCTAACCGGGCAGTGTAGCGACGCTACCGGCCGCCTAACGACGCCATCGCCCGGGCACAGTGGGGTTTCGAGGTTCTCGACTCGCCAGATCGCCAGTAGCGACGCTAAGCCGGCGTAGCGCGCGCTAGTCGGCAGCGTAAGCGCACGCCGTCGGCCGGCTAGCGTCGTTACTGCCGGCGATTCGATCCGGTGGCTACCGGACAGATCGGCTAAGCGCGCAGCTTCCGCCGTAGCGCACGCCAAGTGAGCTGGAGACGAGTCATGGTCGGCAGAATTTGGTCGGTGGAGCCGGGTCGTATGGGCCCTGGCCGAGGGTACTCGGCCGATACCGGCCGATAGCGCACGCTAGTCCGGGAAGGCTAGCGCACGCTAGTCTGGCCCAGTATAAATGTGGCTGAGCAGTCACATTTCACTTCGTTTTTCATTCCCTTCCTTCTCCTTCCGCGAATGGCGATTCATGGGTGACGAAGCCATGTTGTTTAACAACAAATCCATGAAGTCCTTCAGTTCATAACATCAATCGATCGTCCGTTATCAACCTTTGATCCAGCGAATCAAGGTAATCTTCCTTAGAACCCTAATTTCGTGAATTTGGGGATTTTTGCATTTTCGTCCGATTCGTTCCGTGTTGTTGATTAATTCATGATGGGTATGATTAATCTTAATAGTATTCTTGTGTTTAACATCATTTAATCCATTGTTCTTCGTCGAATCGAAGTATAATTCTTGATTTCCTTCGAATTGACTTTTTGGGGGATTTGTCCCCGATCTCGTTTTTCATCCATTTTCGATGGATCGATTATGGTTAAATGATGTTGTTAAACATATTCTATGGATTGTATATCCATATTTCAACTTGGAATTCCGTTTTCGTGATTTGACGGAACGAATCGTGTTCTTGGCCATTTGGGGGGAAATCCGTGAACTTTCGTCATTCGTTCTTTGAATTCAACGGCTTTGAGTCGTGTTATGGAATTCATTTCATTGTTATTATTTGTCCTTCGTAGTTTATGAACGTGAGTTGGCGTTCGGTGGAGTCGGCGGGTTCGTAGTCGGTTCGGGCCAACCTACTTCGGTCGATTCTCCGCGTTGTTCTTATTCGAGGCAAGTACCTTGCCCATACTTTTCTCGTTTCATGGATATGATGATCGGTGGTCATATTGATGTGTTTGTTTGGTTATTTGAAATGAAGTTTCAAAGGATTTCGGTTTGGCCTCGTTAAAGGCTTTCTTTCAAAACGCGTGTGTTTTGTGAACGGTGTTTTGAGAATTGATTATGATTTGGTTATTTTGAACGTTGAAGGCTTTTATGATGATACTCCTATTGTTTAAAGTTATGGAATCGTGTATTCCGTATTTAATCTTGTTATTGTGTTTTGAAGAGTATGATAATGGTGTCGAGTTAATGGCCATCTCTAGTGAGTATTCTTAATGAACTTACATTCTTAGCATGTCAGTTTTGCATGAGTAATGTGTGTGTGTGTATGCTCACTACGGGTTAGATCCGACGGGGTCTCGGTAGGGGTCCACAGAGACGTGGATCGACGAGCTTGCTTTTAACCACTACGGGTTAGATCCGACGGGGTCTCGGTAGGGGTCCACAGAGACGTGGATCGACGGTTAATTGTGGTGCATTTTACAAATGTGATTTGATTATGGCATTTCCGGAAATGAGTGCTTTTGAACGGTTTTCATGATTGCATGCATTGACTAAGTGTGTAAGAGGTAAGTTGTTCGTTTGGCTTACTTGGCTAGGATGGCACTAGAGTATTTTGTTGGTTATTTTAAATCCTTTATTTGTGGATTTTGAGGTTGGAAGACGAACCTTGTGGTCGTTCTTGTGTACTGTGAGTTGACGGATTTGGGGCTAAAATCCCAACGTTTTTGTAAAAGTCATTTTACAGATTTGGGGCTAAAATCCCAACGGTTTGGTAAATATCATTTTTCGGGAAGTAAACCTTTGGGGCGGTGACCCCCTTTTATCTTTTGGATTTTGAAAAGTAGGATTTGATAATCCTAAATTGTTTTCTATTAAAACTCTCGATGGCATTCTAAACCGTTTTATAAATTACTTCAATTGATTTATGATATTTCGATTTTGAAATGTTTTCTCAAACCCTTGCCTCGGGAAGTACTTTTCGTTTAAATCTGGATCTTTGAGGATCCTCGGTTATTGTTATTCGTGGAATGTGAATTGTATGGCTCGTATTTGCACTTTGTTCTTGCACTAGCAAAACAAAGGAGTTTGCTAACCCCGAGTATTCGGGGGTGGATGTCTGTTTTGCATTCGGGTTTTGGAGCATAACACGGGGTCGGCATGAAGGATGATGAAAGATGATCGATACTAATCACATGAGGAACCGTACATCGTGTGTTGGTTCAGATTGTACTTTATTTTCATTGCTATATTGTTCCGTTATGCAGGTGTGGTTGTATTTTGTCCCCTGCGTGGGCATGAGTTGTATTTGAGTTGTATGTATTTGTGGAAAGACCAAATCGGTCTACTGAGTCATTGTAGCCTTGAAGGCATTGTCGAGATGTTAAATGTTGTTACCAGCCTGGTAGATCCTCGAGGAGAGGGTCTACGGCGTGTAATATCCCTGAGTGGATTGGGGGTGTTACAATTCTTTCTTTAGATATTCAGCAGCATTGGATAACTCTTTAGGAGTTCCGATTAAATTTATGTCATCCACATAGACTGCAATTATAGCAAATCCAGTATTGGATCTTTTAATAAAAACACATGGGCATTTAAGATTATTTTTATAACCTTCCTTGGAAAGGTATTCATTCAATCTATGATAACACATGTGGCCGGATTGCTTTAATCCATACAGTGATTTCTGTAGTTTGATCGAGTATAGCTCACGAGGAGTAGCAGATTTTGGCATTTTATATCCATCAGGAATTTTCATATAGATATTAGAATCTAATGAACCATATAGATATGCCGTGACTACATCCATTAGTCGCATATCCAAACACTCATGGACAACCATACTAATAAGAAAACGGAAAGTGATTATATCCATCACTAGTGAATACGTTTCGTCATAGTCAATCCCAGGTCGTTGGGAGAATCCTTGAGCTAGGAGTCGGGCTTTATATCTCGCAATCTCATTTTTCTCATTTCTTTTTCGAACAAACACCCATTTGTAACCAATTGGTTTTATATTATTCGGTGTTCGAGTAAATTGCCCAAATACCATCCGTTTTTCTAAGGAAGCTAATTCAGATTCTATTGCTTCCTCCCATTTAGGCCAATCCGACCTTTGACGGCATTCAATTATTGAATGTGGTTCATTATCGTAATCATCGTTCATAATTTCTTGTGCAACCGAGAAAGCAAATAAATTATCGACTATCATGTTTTTTTGATCCCATATCTCATTGTAATGATTTATGGCATTCTCGGTGCTTTCAGAATCCATGATCCCATCATTATCTGCAGTATTACGCTCTGCAGATTCATCTGCAGCATGCTCACTAGGATGATCTTGGTTTGTGATCCCAGTACTTCTCCCCTTTCTTTTTCGAGGAACAGTGTCCTTCGAACCAACAGGTCTACCACGCTTTTGTCGTGGGGCATCATCATCCATTTTTGTGTCATTAGGAACAACGATCCTGGCTGGAGCATTCACAGCTGTAATGTAAGACTTTGTTACCTTACTTGCATCATTAAATGCATTAGGAAGTCTGTTAGCAATATTTTGTAAATAGATGATTCTTTTCACCTCATTTTCACATTCGGTAGTACGTGGATCTAGGTGGGATAAGCTTTGTACATTCCAGGAGATATCCTCAACTGGTTTTTGTTCATATTTGTTAAGAACAGTCTTATCCCTGCCAATTGATGGAAACATCGTCTCATCAAAATGACAATCGGAAAACTGAGCGGTAAATAAATCACTCGTTGTTGGTTCTAAATACCGAATTATTGATGGGGAATCAAATCCAACGTATATGCAAGCCGGCGTTGAGGACCCATTTTTGTCCTTTGAGGAGGTGGAATTGGCACATGAACATCACATCCGAATGTGTGTAAGTGCAAAATATTCGGCTCAAAGCCTAGAGTTAATTGCATTGGGGAGTGCATATGATAAGCAGTGGGGCGTAATCTGATGAGTACTGATGCATGTAATACTGCATGACCCCACACTTCACTAGTGAGTTTTGATCTCATTAATAATGTACGGGCAATAATTTGAAGTCGTTTGATCAAGGATTCAGCCAATCCATTCTGGGTGTGAACATGTGTTACTGGGTGCTCAACATTAATTCCCAGTGCTTCACAATAATCATCAAAAGTTCTTGATGTAAATTCTCCGGCATTATCCATTCTTATATTTTTTTATAGGATATTCAGGAAAATGTGCTCGGAGTTTAATAATTTGGGACAAGAGTCGTACAAAAGCAACATTTCTGGTAGATAATAAACATATGTGGGACCATCTGGATGATGCATCTATTAAGACCATAAAATATCGAAATGGTCCACTTGCTGGATGTATTGGTCCACAAATATCACCATGAATGCGTTGTAAAAATGATGGTAATTCATAACCTTTTCCATAGAAGGTGTAGTAATAAGTTTTCCACGTGAACATGATTCACAAAAATAATCTTTGGACATTAGCATTTTTGTGCCCTTTAATGGATGTCCATGAGTATTTTCAATAATCCTGCGTAACATAGAAGTTCCTGGGTGACCAAGGCGATCATGCCATAACCCAAATATATCAGGATTCACCAGCTTCCAAGCCATGGTAGCATAGGTTTCAAAAGCTCGAATAGGGACACAATACAGTCCAGAAGTAGTTGCTTCAATTTTCTCGTGGACAAGTCGAGTTTCCATTTTATAGGATGTAATATAGAGATGTTCTTTATTATTTTCAATCACTATTTCCAAGTGATAGCCATTTTGGCGTACATCCTTAAAACTCAACAGATTTCTTTTTGATCTACCAGATAATAACGCATTTTCAATGTGTAAAATTGTTCCATTAGGCAACATCACAGTTGCATTCCCGGAGCCACCAATAATCTCTACGGGACCAGATATAGTTGTAACGTGCGTCTTGCATAATTTCATGCTCGAGAAATATGCTTTATTTGTAAATATTGAGTGCGTTGTTGCACTATCAACAAGACAATTGTGTATCTGTTCGATACTTTCCATTTGTATTCATATTCAATCAAATCATCACATAATAAATATTTAAGACATGAAACATTTTTTTTTATTGATAATGGAAATGTAAACATACATATTTTTTTTTAATAATACATTTTTGTATGTATCATTAGTGCTGGTACAAGGCCAATAATATAAATGATAAATGAAACACCAATTCAGAATAATTATGGAGGGAAGTCTTTGCTAAACATCAGTATTATGATCATGCTGATCATTGTGAAAATAAAGACGAGAGATCCGTTAATCATTTTCGAAGAAAATCGGATGAAGATACTTAAGAATTTCTACAAGAGGGTAGAGAATATGAGTGATTTGTTGAATAAAATGTGTGCATATTTATAGAATCAAAAATCACTATTACTAGCCGTTTATAGCCGTTGGAAGTGGGAGAAATTTAATATAAAAATATAGATGATTTTATTGATGTTTATATTATACATAAAGAAACACATACAAAAACAACTGGGTATTACAAGCCAGAAAGTAAATATACGACATATATTGCATAAATATTTTATTTCAGCCATTCATCGTCATGTCCCACTGAACCAGGATCTTCAAGGAAATCTGCTAGCTCAAGTGATTTCCAGTCCTGGTCAGGATTTCCATCAAATATGTTCCCAGATGTGTTGGCCTCAATAACTTTGGATGGCCCGAATGTTTCGGTGGTATGAGCCTGGGCATCTTTGCCTTTATTTTTTATTGATGCCTGATATGAATCCACACGGTGTTGGGAAGTACGACAATATTTAGCCCAATGTCCAGTTATACCACATCTACGACATGGATCATCACCAGAATTTTCCATAAGCATTTTTCCCTTATTACGATGCCCGTGAATTGATTGCCTTGGTCTGTCGGAATATTTATTTTGACGGGAATAATGATAATTATCACGATTATTATAGTTACGTCTGCCGCGGTCATTTTTGTAATTATTTTGACAGTAGCCACCACATCCACCACTTTTCCGGGTTCCATGCCCGGGTCTATTTTCACGGCTCTTGAATCGGCCGGAAGCTCTACCATAGCTGGTATGTGCTTCAGGTTCGACACGGGACACAGAAGGTCATAGTTCATGATTTTTTAATAATAACTCATTTGTCTTCTCAGCCGTGAGAAGAACTGAAATTAGCTCAGAATATGTTTGAAATTGTCGTTGCCTGTATTGTTGTTGAAGCACCATATTTGAGGAATGCATCGTGGTGAATGTTTTTTCCAGCTTATCAGTCTCAGTTAGCTGTGTACCGCACAAGGCCAGTCGAGACTCAATTTTGAATAAGGCTGAATTATAATTAGCAACAGATTTAAAATCTTGCAATCTTAGTAGTTGTCATTCATATTGAGCCTGTGGCAATATTACAGTTCTGGTGTGATCAAATCTGTCTTTGAGCTTCTTCCAGAGCTTAGAAGGCCTTTCAATTTGTATATATTCATTCTTCAGATCCTCGGATAAATGATGGCGCATGAATATCATTGCATTTGCCTCATTTTTAATATCGGCATTAGCAAGTTCCACAGATTCCAAGGTAGTAGCCAATCCCATACCTTGGAGGTGCAATTTAACATCAAAGCACCATGATAGATAGTTATTTCCAGTGACATCGAGGATCTGGAATTTTTTGTTTTCAATTCCGGCCATTTTTTTTACAAGAATAAAAATGAGTTAGTATAAATAAATTCAAACTCGAATAATACTAACCTTTTTCGAGCAATAACTCGTGCTGATAACGTGTTATAAAACTAATATTAAGCAAGACTATTATTGAAGATAATAATAGTATAAAATAGAAAAATAACAAGGGAACAAGTAGGGAGGAAATGAGATGAAGTTTTATTACTCTTTCTTTTCGTGTGTGTAATTTCTTCATTTCCATAACCACATATTTATAGTAACAAATATGGCACTATTACAATCACAAGTTTTGTTACTATTACATCACAAGATTTGCTACTATTTGTCTTGTGATAACAATTAATGCTAAAGTCCAAAGATATTATAACAAAAAACAAAAATTCAGAAATAGAACCCTTCTGCCTCTGCTCTTTAGTACTCTTGTGACTTCTGGGAGACACATCGCACGAATAATTAAAGATGACGACCGAGTCCCGACCTACTCCACTCACCGTCGCGGTCAAACTGTAGTACCTCCAGAGCTCCAGTCATCCAGGCTCCACGGCTTCACGGAAGTTGAGCACCCATCGGCCATCATCATCGTGAGCCATCCCTTTTTATCAAATAGGCAAGTTATTCCTATATCCCATTGTAGGCATTCTGGGTAGGTATTATAATTTAAGGTTCGATGATTTCAATTTAGTTTTATGATTTCAATTTAAGATTTTTCGGAAACTAAAATGCTAATTTTAGTTTAGTTTTTTAAAATTTAATCTCAATTTTGTTAAAGTAATAATACCCAATGTGTGCCTAAGTATGTTAGTTTACGGGTTTTCCTAGTTACAGTAGGATTATGCCTGCTTGTATGTATTTTTCCCTATTTAAAGGGATGTCATCAATGGAATAATACACAGTCTTTGCCCTACTTTTTTGTTCAGTTATTTTTCCTTCAACACGTTATCAGCACGTAGTTCCCGACTGAGCAAAATAAATTTTTTCCTCCCGTTTTTCTGCAAAATTCCGAAGAAAAAATAAAGAAAAATCAGATTTCCTACAGAAAACTTAGCCGCCAGTTTCCTTCCTGACCGACGGCCTGCATCTTCTTCCCCGACCGGCTATCGGAACGCGACCCCCGAAACCCTAAATCCTGGTCATCGTCGTCATCCTTTTGCACGGCCAGAAACCCTCCCCTCACCTTCGACCGTCGTTTCCAGTCGGCCTTCTTCACCGAGTACAACCGCGGCGTCACTGCCCTCCGTTCGCGACCAAAACAAACCCCTCCTGAAGCCGCCGCCGACTAAAAACCCTAGGAGTGGACTCTCCTTCCCCGACCATCCCATAGTCGGAAGCCTAGAACCCGACGGCGACCGCTCGTTTTTCAGCCGACCTCCGTTTTTTCGATCTTCAAGTCGCCACATTACTTTGCCGGCACTGACCGAATTCCTTCCTCCTCCTCCTACTGGACTTGATCGACCCGACGCCGCTGCCTCCTCCGTCTGTCAGTTCCCCCTCCATCGCGACCCGATTCTCGCTCGACCGCCTTAACTCGGCCCGCAACCTGCACCTGAAGGAGGAACCCGACCCGATTGCTGATCCGACCTGTCGCCCAGTCCAGATCCCGACCTGCTCGTCCCGCTCGTCCAGGTGCGTCTTCCAGACCCGACCCAGTTTCTGGAGCACCCAGACCCGACTCGATTGCTGACCCAGACCCGACCCGGTTGCTGACCCGGCCCGACACGCTTGGCAGTCTCATTTTTCAGTCCATTTTTCTGCCCCTATTCACGAAGTAAAGTACATAAGATGTCTTGTAAATATTTTTAATTGCATGTTATACTCCGTAATTTATTTATGCTTAATTAAACCAACTAAAAGCATGATGCATTAATAACTTTAATTAAATTAAAGCAAATTGCTTTAAACAGCTCGGATTAAAATTAATTCACACGAACTAAACGTGGATTGCGCCATAAGACACCTCTTTGACTGCATATATCCGTGTATAAATATATTCATAGGGTTATGTGGTTATATCTATAAATTATACATATATTTGCATACATATATAGATATGGCATGCAAATTAGGCTTCATCACTAGTAGATTTTTAGAGGATTTATTTCTAATACCTACATTAACTCGAACCATGATAAAGTAATTTCATTGGTAACCCTCAATAGCATCGAAAGTAATTTATTGACCATATCTTGGTTCTGAAAAATAATAACCCTCCACATTAGTGAAAATTTTATCATGGAAAGTACACATGATATACTGTGAAAACTCATTTTCCTTCTTTCTTGTCTTAAGATGGCAGATCCAACTCGTCCTGAATTTGACATCTTGGACTCATAAGGACTTGATACCATGGATGGGTTTCTGACATAGAGACCACTTTTGTCGCTAAGGATTATAGTGCTACTCTCTTTGGAAAAGTAGGCGAAGTACTGTCTGACAAAACCAAAGCTAGTGCATTAATGTTCCTTAGGCGACATATCGACCCCAGCCTAAGATATCTGCAGTTGAAATCCCCGAAAGAACTGTGGGATGCCCTTAAAGGCCGTTTTGGGAACAAACACAATACCTTGCTCACAGAGTTGACCGTGCAGTGGAATGAAATCCGTTTGCTTGATTATAAACGGATCAACGATTTCAACAAAGATATGCTCCGTCTTAAGGCACGCCTTAATTTCTGTGGAAAGAACATCACAGAAGATGATATGATCCAGAAAACTCTTTCCACCTTCCCTACTTCTGCCCTTATACTAGCGAACCAGTATAGGCTGGAGTATGACAACAAACACATCACTACCTTCAATAAGCTTATCAACCTACTACAAGTGGCTGAGAGGTTTAATGAAGTGCTAGTGAACAACAATGCCAGACCTGCTGGAATAAAGAAAGTTCCGAGGCCAACTATGGCAAATTGAAAGGTGGAAAGAACCCCAATGCACAGGGGACTGGTCATGGCAACCCCAAACCACAACGTGGAAAAGGGCACAGTGGTCGAAGACGTGGTCTAAGATGTGGGGGTTCTTCCAATATAATGAGAAGACTTGGTGCTCCCAGCTCTTCTAGCCAAGGAAACAAAGCACCTACCCCTCATGTCGCTCCCAAAGTCAGAGTTGACGATGAACCGTGCTATCAATCTAGAGATGTTGGACATTAGTACATGAACTACCATCCAAGCAAGCAAGTCGCAGCACACTACAAGAAATATAGAGAGTCCAAAGAACGGGAAGCTCACTATATGGAGGAAGATGCTCTCGACGAGTCCCCCAACGTCAATTTCACAGTCACCAATAACTGCAATGAGCCATACGTGTCACAGTCATTAGAGGCACCCCTTTATGACTGAATGTCATCATTATGTTTACTTTCTCGTTTACATTTGGCATTGTTACCTCAGAACGATTTTATCGATATTTTATTTTCAGTAATGGGGTGATGAAACTTTGTTTTTCTAGAACAAGATATTATTATTGATTATGTTATATTCTTAGCTTTATTTCGAAGAAACGAATATTGCTTGCGTGTTTATGGTTCGAATTTTTTTCCTCTTTTTCGTAGGAATGAATCGAGAGAACTTGAATGTTTGGTTGACAGTGGGACCACCCACACCATTCTTAGGAATAACTTCTATTCACTGAATTAGTTGCATGTCAATCATCGGTAACCACAATGACTGGGTCCTCCCAACTCATCCAATGGCGAGGTAATGCCCGATTTTTATTGCCTAACGACACTCTTCTCTGAGTTACCGATGCGCTATATGTACCTAGGACCCCTCGAACCTTACTCAGATTTAAGGATATACGTTGCAATGGTTTCCATGTCGAAACCCACTGTGAGAATGGAATCGAGTTCCTTTATATTACGTCTAATGAATGTGGACGTAAACTAGGGGTGTCGAGTGGTTTGTTTCCGATTAACCGAACTACAATTTTCGGTTAACCGAAACCATAAACGCCCCAAAATAGGAACCAATAACCACACCACTTTAAATTTCAGTTAATCGGAACCACACTGATTATATATGGTTACGATTCGGTTAACCTTAAAAACCGTTTTTTTATCCGAAAAAACTGAAATAATCAATTCTAAAATACTAAAATTAATATTTTAAAATAAAAAATAGTAGACAACACAATTAATCCATAAATCCAACAACCATAAGTCAAAGTTAATCCATAAATCCAACAATTAAAATGCAAAACAATCACAAACGGAGAGTTGATATGGGGGTAATTAATTTACATATTTTTTAGGACAAAAATATATAATTATAATTTATTAATTTATCATAATTTCGGTTTGTGGTTCTGTGGTTCTGGATCCATTCGGTTCCGGTTAACCACTAACCATATTTTTTTTGAAGTAGGAACCACAAACTGCACCCTAACCACAAATAGTGGTTCTCGGTTAACCGGAACCACGTCGGTTCGGTTCGGTTTCGGTTAAAACCACTAACCACGAACCTTTTAGTCAGCCCTAACGTAAACGCATATTAGAAAAACTTAAGAGTCAAAATAGTGGACTGTACACCACAACCATTAGGGTATTCGAATCATATGCTGTCACCATAAATGAAATTTACTCATATAGGCTTTGGCATGATAGACTAGGTCATCCTGATCGAGATATGATGATATGTATCCTAAAGAACTCGCACGAACATCCTTTCTTTCGAGTGAAAAAAAGGCAACAACTCAACACAAAGAACAATATTGATGTTAATCATGCTACGTCATCTAAAGAAATAGAGACATATGCCCCTCCTAAGCAATTGACTATGTCAAAAGCACATCGCTCATTCTGCAAAGCCTGCTCTTTAGCTAAAGTAGGATCGAGACCTTCCTCCGCTAAAGATACCAAAACGAACATCCCATTCTTACAACGTATACAAGGAGATATTTGTGGACCCATCCACCCAGAATGTGAACCATTTAGGTACTTTATGGTATTGGTGGATGCTTCGACACGTTGGTCACATGTCGCACTCCCTTCCACTCGAAATGCTGCATTTGCAAAACTCCTAGCTCATATCATTCGTATAAGGACTCACCATCCTGATCATCCTGTCAAGTCTATTCGACTCGATAATGCAGAAGAATTTACATCTAAAGTATTTGATGACTAATGCATGTCGATCGAAATCGATGTAGAGCATCCCATTCCCCATGTGCATATGCAAAATGGTCTCGCAGAGGCAACCATTAAAAGAATCCAAATGGTAGCACGGGCATTGGTTTTGCGCACTAATCTACCCATCTCTGCTTAGGGATATGCAGTCCTACATGCAGCCGTACTTATTCGTTTCAGACCCACTGTTGGCCAACCATTCTCTGCGTACCAGTTGGTAACTGGATATGAGCCGGATATCTCACATCTATGCATATTTTGTTGTGCAACATATGTGCCGATTGCGCCCCCACAACGCAATAAGATGGGTCCTCAGAGACGTTTAGGTATCTACATTGGATATGAATCCCAACAATAATCCGCTATTTAGAACCCTTGACAGGTGACCTTTTTACCGCACACTTTGCGGATTGTCACTTCAATGAGTCAGAATTTCCATCGTTAGGGGTAGAGAAGAAAAAGAAATTTCTCAAGGAACGACAGGAATTGTCCTGGTCCGTCCCGTCTCATTATGATCCCCATACCTCACTATGTGATCGTGAAGTACAACGAATCATCGATCTTCAGAACGTAGCAGATTCGATGCCTGATGCGTTTACTGATATCGCCAAAGTGACAAGATCACACATTCCAACCGCAAATGTGCTTGCAAGGTTAGAAGTCCCCAATAAGGGGCACATCACCAATGTACCGAGTGATGCGATCACACCTAGTGGAAGCGCGATCGAGGCCGTGACTCCCAAAAGGAAAATGGGGGGGCCACATGGTTCGATAGACACCCGCCCAAGGAAGAAAAGGGTATGTGAGGCACAAATCAACCCATTAATCATCAATAGTGGGAACCCTTCCCACGAGATTATCTCTAACTATGGCTATGTCCACGAATCATTACTGGGGGACGCCCCGAAGATTGATTTGACATTAGAGAACAAAGAGATCTCGATCAACTATGAAAGTGCGTCTGATTTGATGGAACGATCGACCACTCATATTGATGATGTGTTTGCATACACAGTTGCTCATGAAATTATAGAGCACGATAATATCGATGTTAGGAGTATGCCCTCGAATGCTACTCAGAGGATGTTGAGTGAGGGCATTGTACTTGTAATTATGTAAATCATTAATATAAGGCAATGGATGTTTCTTTATTTACTGGTAGTTACTGGCATTCCTAACTCATAAATATATATATATAGAAACTGGTCCGTGTATTTGAGAGCAAAAACATTCCACTCCTTATTAGATAAGGGGGTCGGCACTGGAAAGGTTTATAGCTCAAATACTTAATCGTTTGCAAGTCGATGTAACTTGACTGGGCATTAAGTTTATGTGAAGACTTGTATGACGTATTCTTTGACATGGAGAGTGCCTGTCGAACACTAATGGTTAGTGGGAGCACACGTTATAGGTATGCTAATTGGATTAGTATACTCGAACTGACTCACCCTCGACTCGTCACACGGATTTCACTCCGGGACAGTCAATGATGGAATCGAAAGGTTGTGATAGGTATTCGTGAACCTTCGACTTGAGGATTTAGTATGGATGTGCTTGTGACGTCAAAATTTTCATTAGAGTAGTTCGACCCTATAAACCGGGAGGTGGGGGTCAACCTCGACGTGCATCTTGACGAGCAAGTAGCAGGTCCTACTGAATACCAAGATAGAATTCTTTCTCCCGTTAGTGATCGGTTTATATGTCTTATGCGGTTATTGGCTGATGAGGTCATAAGTCTTTGGCCAAAGCATTGGAGCTAGTTGTATTGGATACACGAGAGCTCGATGATCTCGATTTGCATTAACGCATGCATAGCGTCAAGAACATATAGGGTTTGACTGACCGTGACCCTATATCTTGATCGGGACATTTAAAAGAAGGGTTTATACGTATACTGGTATTCACGACAGAATGGTTCTTGAATGGTCCCAATTATTCGTTCTCAGTTGGGGTACAGTGTAGGCCGCCAGGCTGGCTAGGTGGTGCTACTACTCTTTGGTTTCTCCCATTGCTGACTGAGACGGACCTACCGAGTCGCGCAATAGGATTGACGACGGAATGAAACGAGCTAATTCTCTCATTATGTATATTAGATATTAGATATCTAAATTTGGGACATTAGATGTCTAAATCGATTTATTGGATAAATTGGTTTACGGCCTAATGAATTTAATAAATTAATGGGTGATTACTTTAATTCATGTATATAATTATTTCTTGGAGAAATTAATTATATTATTTTGTATTTGATATGTTTAATTAATTGGATTGATTAATCGATATAAATACATCGAAACAGAATCGGAGTTTATCTGTTTGGAATTTAGGGAGTCCGAAACGAACCGAACTCGTCCGATTTCTACATGGGCCGCCCCCCACATTTCCACCCACTTTCCATTTGATTCTTGTTTCATTCTTTAATGAATGATAATGACTTGAATGGCATCTCTCATGTGAGATGAGTTGTGAGAGTGGTTGGTGTGTATATAGTATTAGAAGAAGACTTTCATCTCAATCTCATTCACTTGGAATCATACGTATGATATATATATATATATATATATATAGATAAAGTGACCTTGAGTTCATCACTCATCTTCATCTTCTTCATTTATTACTTCTTCATTTTTCTTAGAGAAATTTGAGAGAGAAAACAAATAGAGAGATCAAACATTAAAACACTTAGAGTGTTATAATCAATAGCTTCATCACCTAGCTCTAGCTGTATCCTTGGAGGATATCAAGGTGTTGTTGTTCCGGTCGTTTTTCCGGCGCGTGACAAGTAGAGGCGCGGTATTTCGGCGTTGGATCATTCAAGTGCTTGGAGTTCTTCGGATCGTAGAGAATTCAAGTAAAGCTTGAGAAATAGCTCAAGAGACGGATACCATTTAATCAACGGACTTAAAGGGTGAGTTTCTTACAACTCTTGTTTTTCGTTTATATATTCGTATATACATAGCTCGATCGATCCTCGTTGGGATTCGGATCGAATTAATTTTCATTTTACCGCTTCCGCTGTCTAACACCCCTAGAATACATCCAGAAATATTACACACCGTAGGCCCTTCTCACAAGGATCTACCAGGCTAAACTCTACTAGACTACACAATGATTGACCGACTGGGGTCAATCTAAATACAACGGAGACCGACAAGGTCATTAAACAATTTAGAAACTAATGAACTTTACATCTCAATGACAAAAAAATAAACTTTCACACGATAAGGGATGACAACTCTACTAAATAAATGCAAAACTTACACCCGTACAAGGGTGAATACTCAACTAACTGGGAAAAATACCAACCAAGATGGAAATAAAAGAAAAAGACTCTGACTCTTGTGTGATTAGCATCGTCGTCTTCCATCTCCTTCCAAGCCAATCCTGTGACTGCTCCCGAGCTGCCAAAACCTGAGCGCATAACAGGCACCCACCCCCCGAAAACTCGGGGGTTAGCAAACTGGAAATTTGCTAGTGCAAGTACATAATGTACAAGATATACGAATAATAACAACACAAAGCTCAACAGTCGTGAAACCTTAACACAAACCACACATTTAAATGGTCAACACAGAATAGCATCACATACACAAGGTGAAAGATAATCACATTGTCATATTCTCTGTAAGGAACATAACACCAATGAAACTTTAAACGAGCCCAAGGAGTCAGAAAAATCCCTTTTTATAAAAGGAAAAGTATTTTGATAAGAAAGTTCGAAAACATTAATATTGACTCGTGCCATCTTGGGGTTTTGAAAATCAAATGGAAATACTTTAGAAAATACTTCAAAATCTCTCGGGTCCTTGACCCAACATGTGGAAAACAATTTGCAAGAAAAACCATTACAACGTTATTCGGGGTCCTCGACCCAAATAATAAAACACTATCACAAGCAAACCATTTCAACATCTCACAGGGTTCTCGGCCCAATCTAAATAATATCATCACGAGATCAAATCTCAACATTCCACAGGGTCCTCGACCCAATACACAGAATAATCAACACAGTACAATCAAAGGCATATCCTCTCATTCGACAAATCCTGCTCAAGACCCCTGATTAATTAACCCTCGGAAATCTCATCAAATATCCTTGGTTAATTAACCCTGATACCAACATTTAAAACAAGTTGGAACGAACTTTCAGAATTATGAATCACGGTCTACATCAAGACCAACATTTAAAAACGAGTTGCAAGAACTATGAGTTACGAAAATCATTTGGAAATGGGGTCTTAGCTATCACTCAAATATCCGTTACCAATAAGCCTACCAGGCGCCTCCCTTGCACAACTGTGTACCGGCGTTCACTCCACTATATTAGCCGCACATTGCACATGTCACCGCGCCGGCGTTCACTCCCATAGGAGCCGCTCCTTGCTCGCGCATTAAGTAACACCGGTGTTCACCAATCATATGGAGCCGCTCATTGCAGCGTACACCATGCCGGAGTGCACGCCCCGCCCTCAGATGCACTCGGATATGACGTCTCTCATAACAAGTATTCATGTTGTGACAAATACCAAGCACACAGTCAACCGTTACAACAATTATCAAATCAGTTCATCAATTCACATAATTCATTCGCCAGTACGTAACTACGCAAAATAAACAATAACTCGCACGTTATTTATCAAGACTTAACACATTAAGCCTTCAACACTACCAATCAACACTTCATATATATCCTTATATCGTAACTCAACCGAAAATACAAACATTACCATATTACCTCTATAAATATTATTCGTACTTTAATCTAAGTTGAGTACGTCGACTAATATTGGTAATAATCATCCAACATTTATCTCCATATATATATATATATATACACATATATCTATACGTATATCCACACAAATATATATATAATATATATATACAGATATTCGTAACATAATTCATACACTTCAGCAACAATGATTTCACGTAATTATAATTCGTATATCAAGGTACTTGCCTTGGTAATCTCTCGCGAATACTCCGAAAATACAGTTGATTGGAACAATCCGGATCTCCAATGGAAACGACGATCGGAAAGGCTCAACACTGGATTATCGTAGGAAACTCGTCCTTAATATCCTATCATTAAATAAATAATCAATCACACGAGGAAAAACATAGAAAGATGACCGAACCCTAACTGTACTCTTCGTAACGTACGTTACACACCTACGTAACATACGTTACGTCTGCACGTTAGCGCACGTAAGCTACAAAGATTAACGCACGCTAAACATGCATTGGACAGTTCTTCTCAGTTCAGACGACTGCCTTGCCTGAGGGTATAGCGTACATAATACATAAAGCTTAACGTACGTTATATTCACACATATATACTCATGTGAATCATAATGATCCTATGGTGTTGATGTCTACGAATTCCAGGTTAATCCTCCCATCATAAGACTTACTCTAAATCTCGATTATAGATCCTCAAAGGTAGTTCGGAAAATCTGAGGTTGTTATCAACATTAAGTCTATGATCATTATGGAAACACCATACAATATGGTTTATTAATCTCAGAAAACTTACCTTACTTGATCATCATAACAAGAATCGGACTATAACGTTCTTAACTCGGGTAACTAAAGCATGAACATTCTAACTTCCAAAAACATGGTGTTCGTATAAAAATCATCTATGGAGCTTAATAATCCCGGTAGTATGTTCATAACATCCTTAAGAACACGAATTCAAGGTTGAGGTAGAATTAACATACCTTAATATAAAAGAAACGCAGAGACAAGAGGTAGCATCCAACTCCGATTGCTTGAATGCCAATCCAAGATGTTTCGTAACTTAAATGATCGAGTCTATGTAATCTATAGGTGTTTTAGAGGGCTGGAGACTCTCTAGAAATGAAGAAAAACGAAGTACAAGTGAAAGGGACGAAGTGAAATGAAATGGGGTGTTGTCCATATATATAATATTTTGAGCTTTACGTACGTTAGCCTTATCCATTTACGTCGTAATCGACTTAGCGCACGCTACCATTCGATCTTAGCATACGCTATCGTTCACTGATAGCTTACTATCTCGTTCTGTACTAGCTTATGTACGTTACACCCTATGCATTACGTACGTAAGATATACACATTAGCGTACGCTAGTTACAAACCTTAGCGTACGTTAACACCCGTTGACCCCAAAACTGTCCAGGTTCATCCGCGGGAATCTTTCCGAGCCCACCACCAGCCGTCCATGTGCTAGCCAGCATGTTCAATCATTGACCTCCTTATGTATGCTACGTCTAGATCGTAGCGTATGCTATCTCTTGCTCATAACATACGTTACGCTTACCTGTTAGCGTGTGTTACGACGTAGTTTCATGTGAAGGATTAAAAGTTGATATTATCATGCATGAGGATGCGAATACGGAAACGATCATACTTCGATTAATGATAGCACCAATTCGAGTAATACATTGTTCAAATACGGATGAAAATACCCGATAATTTATCCGGATATTACATACTATCCCTCTTAAAAGAAGTTTCATCCCGAAACTTAAAGTAGAGTGGTGGAACAACCAAGGAAAAATAACTACTTGCTCAGCCCCAAAACATCACAAGCAATGCGCGAATGCAAGGTTCTAAAAATACAATGATTGGACCTAGCAAGTATCTGGTACGTAAATTGAGGCGATAAATTACATGTGAACATGAGAAGTTAGAGTGGAGAAGTAAAAGCTCCTAGAATTAAGGGAAATTCACAAACGGCTCAGACGTACTGAAATCGCGTGTCGAGCTCGACCCACCGTATTCAAGTTCATAACACATTGGAATTGTTAACCGCACGAGTGGAAACAAATAGTTTCGAACAAAATTTTGCAAAGATTACGTTCAGATGTGAATAGACCACAATAATTCACGGAGTCTAACAAATCGGTTCTGAAATTCGTTCAAATGACGGTAGGTTCAGTAGAACATTTAAAATTGTCAAGAGGATCACAGATGAATCATCAACAATGAAAGTCTCCCAACACCGAAAATACTAAGAAGAGTATGGGTAATACATTCCCCCATACTAAAAAGACATTTCAGCCCCGAAACTTCAAACAGCAGGAGTTGGAAACGAAAAGCAATTAAAACGAAAAACGATCAAAGTCACGATTGTTGGAAACAGCAATGACTAGAACGTAGTACAAAATCTTCATTCCCCTATGATAGGCTCTTCAGCAGAAGACATAAGGTTTCGGGACATTCTCCAGCCACTTGCTCTGCTCACCGACATAGTAGCATTCTTTGCCAATTCGGAAATTATCTCACAATGTTTCTCCCGATGGTCTTCACACCAGCACCGATAGCAAGTCAAGAGTGGGGAGGGACAGTTTACACGGATATGTCCCGTACGGTTGCAGTTGAAGCACACTCTCTTCTTACCGGGAGTCACCGATACTGGGTTGGGATTCCCAATGCTCATTCTCGACCGCGAAGACGACGCATTCGAACGATGTGGGGGTTTGAGAACCTTAGTCTCTTCACCGTCCAAAAATTTTCCAGATGTCCTCGGTCTCTTTTCTCCGCTCGTTGGCTCGGTCACTGAGGAGGTTTCATAGGTTATCGTCTGATCTTGATATTCCTTCACCGTAATATGAATCATTGTCGTACGAACCACCTCACCACTTCCGCTTCCTATATCATGTCTACGTCCGCCAAGGCTCGTCATGCTAATGCAGATAGTACCGTTTATTGTTATCACATAGTCGGTGGTACGGTGTACCACAATTATCAACACAAGGTTTAATTGGCATCCTTAGAATAACGGTAATATCGTAAAGCACGAAATTTTCTGAAGTCAATTTCCAGTCCTTTGACTAGGACGATCATTATGCGTATGCTTTTAAAAAAAAAAATTCTGAAACAAAATCCGAGTCACGTTGTGTTCAAAAACTTGTAAATACCGTCCTTTATTTTGGAAGAGGAAGTTTATACAATGACTCTAAAAATTTATTTACGAGTAATGCCTACAAGAAAATTGAAATCGAATTGTAACTAATTTGAAATATTTCAAAAAGTGTTGAGTCCCAAATACCACAATTTTGAAAATCTTTCCTCTTCTACCAAAATGTTTATTCGAAAGAATTTTTCACCAAAATACGTGACCATTTTACATGACTACATTAAATCATGAGGTTTACAATGTTAGGAAAATTTCAAAATACTACTTTGAAATGTTCGTAATTCGGCCCGGAAACATTACATGCCGGGGATTCTGCGCCGGAACCTACCAGGCTAAAAACCATTTACAAAACCGTTTTTTAAAATACACCAAGAAAAGCCGATGACGGTAGCATTTTCCAAAACTTACAAAATCATTTATAAAATATCAAATACCGTCATAAAAATACAGTTAAAACGTGCAAGACTAAAATGCCAGAACTCGGTTTAGGGAATCGGTCTTATGAGATAATAATTCAGTTTGCCAAAATGTCAAGAGTCATTTCAAAATACTCACGCAGCGGAAAATTAACACTCAAAGATTTATCCTACTGAAATGCAGAAACCGATAAATATGTTCGACTTCCGAAGTATACTACATAACCATTCTCACTCGAACCGTATACGTAGGTGATATCATAAAACAATATAATTTCTAACAAGTTCAAACCCTAGGTTCACGTTAAGCACAATATAATCAAATACGTATATAAGGGGACTTACGATTCGGGAGGCTTACCATCACTGATTGCTTGAAGATGATGTTGGAACCACGATACTAATCACAACTCTGACGCGCGCGACTTACACAAGACATGGACTTGACCCAACGGCCTAGGTTTTTCGCAAACCTAAGCTCCGATACCATAAATGTAACACCCCCAGAATACATCCAGAAATATTACACGCCGTAGGCCCTTCTCACAAGGATCTACCAGGCTAAACTCTACTAGACTACACAATGATTGACCGACCGGGGTCAATCTAAATACAACGCAGACCGACAAGGTCATTAAATAATTCAGAAACTAATGAACTTTACATCTCAATGACAAAAAAATAAACTTTCACACGAAAAGGGATGACAACTCTACTAAATAAATGCAAAACCTACACCCGTACAAGGGTGAATACTCAACTAACTGGGAAAAATACCAACCAAGATGGAAATAAAACAAAAAGACTCTGACTCTTGTGTGATTAGCATCGTCGTCTTCCATCTCCTTCCAAGCCAATCCTGTGACTGCTCCCGAGCTGCCAAAACCTGAGCGCATAACAGGCACCCACCCCCCGAAAACTCGGGGGTTAGAAAACTAGAATTTTGCTAGTGCAAGTACATAATATACAAGATATACGAATAATAACAACACAAAGCTCAACAGTCATGAAACCTTAACACAAACCACACATTTAAATGGTCAACACAGAATAACATCACATACACAAGGTGAAAGATAATCACATTGTCATATTCTCTGTACGGAACATAACACCAATGAAACTTTAAACGAGCCCAAGGAGTCAGAAAAATCCCTTTTTATAAAAGGAAAAGTATTTTGATAAGAAAGTTCGAAAACATTAATATTGACTCGAACCATCTTGGGGTTTTGAAAATAAAATGGAAATACTTTAGAAAATACTTCAAAAGCTCTTGGGTCCTTGACCCAACATGTGGAAAACAATTTGCAAGAAAAACCATTACAACGTTATTTGGGGTCCTCGACTCAAATAATAAAACACTATCACAAGCAAATCATTTCAACATCTCACAGGGTTCTCGGCCCAATCCAAATAATATCATCACGAGATCAAATCTCAACATCCCACGGGGTCCTCGACCCAATACACAGAATAATCAACACAGTACAATCAAAGGTATAGCCTCTCATTCGACAATTCCTGCTCAAGACCCCTGATTAATTAACCCTCGGAAATCTCGTCAAATATCCTTGGTTAATTAACCCTGATGCCAACATTTAAAACAAGTTGGAACGAACTTTCAGAATTATGAATCGCGGTCTACATCAAGACCAACATTTAAAAACGAGTTGCATGAACTTTGAGTTACGAAAATCATTTGGAAATGGGGTCTTAGCTATCACTCAAATATCCGTTACCAATAAGCCTGCCAGGCGCCTCCCTTGCAAACCTGTGTACCGGCGTTCACTCCACTATACTAGCCGCCCATTGCACATGTCACCGCGTCGGCGTTCACTCCCATAGGAGCCGCCCCTTGCTCGCGCATTAAGTAAAACCGGTGTTCACCAATCATATGGAGCCGCTCATTGCAGCGTACACTAGGCCGGAGTGCACGCCTCGCCCTCAGAGGCACCCGGATATGACGTCTCTCATAACAAGTATTCACGTTGTGACAAATACCAAGCACACAGTCAACCGTTACAACAATTATCAAATCGGTTCAACAATTCACATGATTCATTCGCCAGTACATAACTACGCAAAATAAACAATAACTCGCACGTTATTTATCAAGACTTAACACATTAAGCCTTCAACACTACCAATCAACACTTCATATATATCCTTATATCGTAACTCAACCGAAAATACAAACATTACCATATTACCTCTATAAATATTATTCGTACTTTAATCTAAGTTGAGTACGTCGACTAATATTGGTAATAATCATCCAACATTTATCTCCATCTGTATATATATACACATATATCTATACGTATATCCACATATATATATATATATATACAGATATTCGTAACATAATTCATACACTTCAGCAACAATGATTTCACGTAATTATAATTCGTATATCAAGGTACTTGCCTTGATAATCTCTCGCGAATACTCCGGAAATACAGTTGATTGGAACAATCCGGAACTCCAATGGAAACGACGATCGGAAAGGCTCAACACTGGATTATCGTAGGAAACTCGTCCTTAATATCCTATCATTAAATAAATAATCAATCACACGAGGAAAACATAGAAAGATGACCGAACCCTAACTGTACTTTTCGTAACGTACGTTACACACCTACGTAACGTACGTTACGTCTGCACGTTAGCGCACGTAAGCTATAAAGATTAACGCACACTAAGCATGCATTGGACAGTTCTTCTCAGTTCAGACGACTGCCTTGCCTGAGGGGATAACGTACGTAATACATAGAGCTTTACGTACGTTATATTCACACATATATACTCATGTGAATCAGAATGATCCTATGGTGTTGATGTCTACGAATTCCAGGTTAATCCTCCCATCATAAGACTTACTCCAAAGCTCGATTATAGATCCTCAAAGGTAGTTCGGAAAATCTGAGGTTGTTATCAACATTAAGTCTATGATCATTATGGAAACACCATACAATATGGTTTATTAATCTCAGAAAACTTACCTTACTTGATCATCATAACAAGAATCGCACTATAACGTTCTTAACTCGGGTAACTAAAGCATGAACATTCTAACTTCCAAAAACATGGTGTTCGGATAAAAATCATCTATGGAGATTAATAATCCCGGTAGTATGTTCATAACATTCTTAAGAACACGAATTCAAGGTTGAGGTAGCATTAACATACCTTAATATGAAAGAAACGCAGAGACAAGAGGTAGCATCCAACTCCGATTGCTTGAATGCCAATCCAAGATGTTTCGTAACTTAAAAGATCGAGTCTATGTAATCTATAGGTGTTTTAGAGGGCTGGAGACTCTCTAGAAATGAAGGAAAACGAAGTACAAGTGAAAGGGACGAAGTGAAATGAAATGGGGTGTTGTCCATATATATAATATCTTGAGCTTTACGTACGTTAGCCTTAGCCATTTACGTACGTAATCGACTTAGCGCACGCTACCATTCGATCTTAGCGTACGCTATCGTTCACTGATAGCTTACTGTCTCGTTCTGTGCTAGCTTACGTACGTTATACCCTATGCATTACGTACGTAAGATACACACATTAGCGTACGCTAGTTACAAACCTTAGCGTACGTTAACACCCGTTGACCCCAAAACTGTCCAGGTTCATCCGCGGGAATCTTTCCGAGCCCACCACCAGCCGTCCATGTGCTATCCAGCCTGTTCAATCATTGACCTCCTTACGTACGCTACGTCTAGCTCGTAGCGTACGCTATCTCTTGCTCGTAACATACGTTACGCTTACCTGTTAGCGTGCGTTACGATGTAGTTGCATGTGAAGGATTAAAAGTTGATATTATCATGCATGAGGATGCGAATACGGAAATGATCATACCTCGATTAATGATAGCACCAATTCGAGTAATACAGTGTTCAAATACGGATGAAAATACCCGACAATTTATCCGGATATTACACGCTGGGCCTTCGTTTTAGGCACTGAATCCCAACAATGGTATCGGAGCGTAGGTCTTGCGATCGTATATACGATATTGGCATTTGGAATGCTTGTTTAGATGGTGTATGATTTGGAATCATAATCGTATTAATCGTTGATTTTCTATTGTTCATCCAAAAATTATTTTTTTCATGATTTTATGTTACAATGCAAATCTATATTTCTTTTGAAAAACTGATTTAAAGTGTAATATAAATATTAAAAAAATGTTATTTTTGGAATCGGGGCGAAAAACGAGCCGAAATCGTAATCGGACCCGCGGCTGGGTGGCAGCGCCCTCATTTGTCAGGAGGCAACAGATCGCGATCTGGACTGTGATTAGCCACGCTCGGCGGCTATGCCGGGCATGCTCAGCGACTGCCGCCGCTGGAAATGGTCTCGGTCCTTGCCGCCTTTCAGCGACCGGGCGACTTGGTGGGCAAGGTTCTACTGTGTTTTTCGACTCTGTTTTTTATATTTCGTTCGATAATTAATTTCCCACAAAATAAATTAGATTTAATCTGACTAAGATTTAATTATGGTAATTTTATTCTTAGGGGAATTAATTTAATGAAATATTTTATCGTCTGGAACAAGTTAAAATTGACGGTTGTTTGAATTAATTGGATTAATTCGTTTTGGATGAATCGATTAGATCGGTTCGTATTATTGATTGGATCAATGTATATCTACGCTTTCCATTTATATAGTATTTATTGGATGAATGCTTTCGAATAGGGATGTGGTTCGTGGACTTAGTTTTTGAATCGTTCGTTTTATTCGATTGGGTTGTAAAGTCCGTTTTGAGCCTATTTATTTTACTAGAAATATTTGTATCCAAGATGCAATTTTCAATGTAAAATTTTTATGTAATGACGAAGACCGTAGGAAGATCCGTTTCGAGAAGACGAAGACTTGTAATTAGATTACGGAGTTTTTGTTTTCTAGGGACGGTCCATGAACCACATGTTGGTAGCAACTAGGTTGTGAATGGTTGTTTTCATATTGTATGAATGCCACAAACTCGCTTAAATGAATTAATGTGCAAAGTGTAACATTAATCGCGAAAATTCTCCCATGACAAATTATTAAGTTTATAAGGTTTCAAGGTTTTCCTTCCCTTCATCGAGCTTTCGGGAAATTGAAATCCGAACCGGGTGTGCTATGCTTCCGAATTATCGGGGTAGTCATTCGGGGAGGACGAATAAATTACCGGGAGCGCATTGGATGACTTCGGTTGGAGAAAATTTTATCCCTAGAAACCTGATAGATTGCCGGATAAGATTCAATTGTGAAACTAATTTGCATCGATGGTATAAACTTAACTTGTTCACGAACCATAGAAACCGTATAGGTTGAGGGGAGTGAACAAGGGGAAAAAGAAGATCGAATCATCCATTAGATGGGTTGGTGTTGGACACCACTTTATGAAAATTAATAGACTAGAAACCTGTTCGGTTGCCCTTTATTAAGATTTATTAAGAACTCGATCACCACTATGAAGTAGAGCGACAATACTTCCGGATTTCACATGGGAGTGTGTTATTCCGATAAAATTAGTGGGATCTGGGTAACAAGAATAGAAAAGACCTTAATTCTATACCCAGAACATAATATAACAAGTCACTATTAATCTGTTATACTTAATGCAGACATAACGCTCAATATGACAATGAACCCACTCGCAATTCTACTCGAGAAGAACACCCTGATTGGACCTAACTTTGTGGACTAGCTCTGCAATCTGATAATTGTCCTCAGTATAGAGGCACTGGGATACGTCTTGGAGACGGACATTCCGGCGCCTCCTGTGCGGACCAGAGCCAATCAGGAAGAGATCGAAAACCATGAAAAGTGGGTTAAGGATGACGTAAAAGTCCGTGCATACATGATGGATTCTATGTCAAATGAGCTTCAGAGAGCTCATGAGAAAATTACTTCTGCTAGGCAGATTCTATCTCACTTAACCGAATTTTATGGTGAGCACAGCAGAACTGCTAGATATGAGATATCCAAGCAACTGTTCGGTGCAAGGATGAAGGAAGGTGAGAAGGTTGGGGAACACGTCCTCAAAATGATATCCATGATCGAGAGATTGGAGGCTCTTGATTTTAAAATAGATACTTCTCTCCAAACCGACCTTATCCTACAATCTCTCCCTGATTCCTTCTCACAGTTTGTTATGAACTTCAACTGCAATGAGATTGCATGTAATTTAGCTGGTCTAATGAACAAACTTGTGACCGCTCAGTCTCAGATGAAGACTCCGCGGATGAAGGAGTCTGCTCTTGTGATTTCTTCTGGACCTCGGAGGTCTAAGAACAAGAAGAAAAAGACCAAGAAGCAGACTAGACCACATGTCAAGGACTTCAAGGGCAAGGGCAAGGCCCCAACGGTTCCGAATAACAAGAAGAAGAAGGATGCTTGTCTCAAGTGCGGTGAGCTGGGCCACTGGGCTAGAGACTGTCCGATTCTTCATGGCACTTCAGGTACAGAACTTTTAGTTTTGAAAATAAATTGTTCTGCTACTGTATTTTCTACTTCCTGGATACTGGATTCTGGTGCTAGTTCTCATATTTGTACCGTGAATCAGGATCTGGAACAAAGTAGGAAGCTTGGAGCTGGAGATGTTATGATCACAGTCGGAAGCGGGCATCGTGTCGAGGCGACCGACATAGGATCACTTCTTTGGGGTTTAGAAGCCGGCTTTGTTTTGACTTTAGAAGATGTACTTGTTTTGCCCAAGGGGCACAAAAACATTGTATCCATTCCGGTCATGGACCGAAAAGTCTTTTCATTTTTCATTGGTGATGGTTCCTGCAAAATTTATTTCAGAAATAAACTAGTGGGCACTGCTACATTGTTAAATGGATTGTATCATCTAAATCTCAGCAACAAAGTAGTTGTGAACACTATGACTAGAAAACGTGGTAGGGATGAAACCAATCAAGTTTTGAAATGGCATCTAAGATTTGGTCATGTTGGTCAGACCAAGGTTTACAAGATGGAAAAAGATGGACTTGTGGGTCCATTGGGATCAGATCCCTTTCCTACTTGTGAATCTTGCCTTAAAGGCAAAATGACTAAGTTCCCCTTCACAGGGACTTTTGAAAGAGCTGCTGATAAACTGGGATTAATCCATACCGACGTATGTGGTGCTTTGGAAGCAACACGTGACGGATATCAATATTTCATTACGTTTACAGATGATCATACTAGGTATGGTTATGTATACTTAATGAAACATAAATCCGAGGCCTTTGAGAAATTCCAGGAATTCAAGGCCCTAGTCGAGAAACAAACTGGAAAAATCATATCAAAGCACTTCGGTCGGACCGAGGTGGCGAGTATATGAGTTCGGAGTTTGACAAGTTCCTTAAGGAACATGGAATAGTATCACAACTAACACCTCCAGGTACTCCTTAGTTAAATGGTGTGTCAGAAAGAAGGAATCGGACCTTGTTGAACATGGTCCGTTCCATGCTAGGCTATACTGACTTACCGATTTACCTGTGGGGGTATGCACTCCTGACTTCCGTTTACATATATGTCCTTCCAAATCCGTTCCTAAAACTCCACATGAGATGTGGGAGGGCAGGAAACCAAGTCTTAATCATATTAGGATTTGGGTATGTCCCGCCTATGTCAAAAATACTAAGGTGGAGAAGTTGGAAGCTAGGTCCGCGAAGGGATGTTTCAATGGATTCCCGTATGGGATGATGGGGTATCTATTCTACATGCCCGAAGATCAAAAGATCGTTGTTGCTTTACAAGCACACTTCCTGGAAGATGAGTTTATTCAGGAAGGCGGAGCAGGTAGAAGTATTTCTTTGGAAGAATACAATGAAACTCCTCAAGAGACACCTGTGCAAGAAACTGGAATCGAACCTTCTGAAACACAGGTACAACCACCTCGTAGGTCTAGTAGGGTGTCTCATTTACCTGAGAGGTATGGGCTTGTGCACTTGGAGGAGCTGGGTCTCCATGAGGTTCCAAGTGATAGCCAAGAGACCAACCCAACGACCTATGACCAAGCGATGGTGGATGTAGACTCCGCGAAATGGTGCGAAGCTATGGAAGCTGAGATAGACTCGATGCATGTCAATTAGGTCTGGACTCTAGTAGACCGCCCCAAGGACATAGTGCCTATTGGGAACAAGTGGATCTACAAGAGAAAGACTGATGGAGATGGCAAGGTTGACGCCTATAAGGCCAGGCTTGTAGCAAAGGGTTATAGCCATAAGGAAGGGGTCAATTACCACGATACCTTCTCGCCCGTAGCTATGATCAAGTCTATTCGCATGATGCTCGCTATAGCTGCCTACCACGATTATGAGATATGGCAAATGGACGTAAAGACGGCTTTCCTTAATGGATTCCTCGAGGAGGAAATCTATATGGAGCAGCCTAAAAGCTTTGTGTCCAAGGTCGATATTCAGAAAGTGTGCAAGCTTCAGCATTCCATTTATGGACTGAAGCAAGCGTCGCGTAGTTGGAACCTTCGTTTTGACGAGGCGGTCAAAGAGTTTGACTTCGGGCAAAATGAACCTTGTGTATACAAGAGGGTTAGTGGGAGCAAGATCGCATTCTTAGTACTATATGTGGATGATATTCTACTAATAGGAAATAATGTGGGAATGCTCAGTTCTGTGAAAGCTTGGCTTTCGAGTAATTTCTCCATGAAAGACTTTGGAGAAGCAACCTATATTCTTGGAATTCGACTCTACCGGGATATAGCGAAGAGAACAATAGGTCTTTCCCAAGCCCTCTATATAGATAAAATCTTAAAGCGATTTAAGATGGATCATTCTAAAAGAGGGTTCCTACCGATGCGACATGGAATAAAACTCTCCTTGAAGATGTGTCCTCAAAGTGAGGAACAACGAAAGGAAATGAGTAATATACCATATGCTTCGGCCGTGGGTAGCCTTATGTATGCTATGTTGTGTACAAGACCTGAAATTGCGCATGCTGTAAGCGTGGTAAGTAGGTTCCAGGCAAACCTAGGTAGGGAACATTGGACTGCTGTAAAGAACGTTCTCAAGTACTTGAGAAGGACTAGAGATATGGTTCTGATGTATGACAGTGGAGAATTAGATGTGGTGGGATTCACTGATTCGGACTTCCAAGGACTGAAGGATGATTCGATGTCTACTTCTGGCTACATATTTACTCTTAATGGAGGAGCAGTATCTTGGCGTAGCGCCAAGCAAAGCGCGACTGCTGATTCCACATTTCAGGCTGAGTATCAAGCAGCCTTGGAGGCTTCCAAGGAAGGGTTCTGGATTAAGAAGTTTCTGGGAGAACTTCAAGTGATACCATGTGCTGAGTGTAATACCCGGTTGCAATTCATTCATTTTCATTCAGTAATTATCAGTCTGTAATTGTCACTCAGTAATTCTCACTCATTAATAATCACTCATCATTCATGAATCACTCATTTGCGTTCAATGTTGGCATGTTGTAATCGTATATCAGTTACCGATCGTCATTTTATCTCCGTTTTTAGATCGAGACGGGAGTATTATCATTTTCTTTGTGATTGATAGCCTTGTACTGGGAGTATCATCTTTGGCTCGTGTTAGACTTGTTCACTTCCACATTCGTATGATATGTCGGATCATTCATCAGTCGTAGCGAGGAATCGGAATTATCGGATTTATTCACCTTGGCCAGCATCGAGTTACGGCCGTAAGGTTCTGGGATACGACCGTAAGTTCACGGTAGTGCAGTAGTAAAGCTGGCGATTCTGGCCGTAAGTGGTCCAGCAGACTGCCCAGGCATTTTGGCCGAAGGTGAGTTACGGTCGTAAGGAAGGTGAGATACGGCCGTAAGTGGTGTTCGTAAATTTCGGGTGTTGTCGACCAAGGGTGACTTACGGCCGTAAGGGCTGCAGCATACGGCCGTAAGTCGAGCGAGTGCAGGCCGTAAGGCTTGGCCGGATCTGGCCGTCTGTGCAGGAAGGATGTCTGGCCATTTTTGACGAAGGTGGGTTACGCCCGTAAGGTTGGCCGGATACGGCCGTATCATCCGAGTTATGGCCGTAAGGTGTGCGGTACGGCCGTAAGGCTGTCGACGGGTGTTTTTGACGAAGGCGGGTTACGCCCGTAACTCAGGAGCGATTCTGGCCGTAAGTCTGTCGGCGAGCTTTCGGACGAAGCGAAGTTACGTCCGTCTGAGTTGGCGATTCTGGCCGTAAGGCCGTTGACTTGGAAAGTTACGGCCGTAAGAGGGCCGAGTTACGGCCGTAACTTCCGGCATGTTAAGGACTTGGCCGGTCATTTCTCCTCACTTCTTCATTTTTCCATCTTCATCCGAGAGAGAGGGTTGAGGGAGAGATTTTGCAATCATCAATCACTTGAGTGTGTAATTTTCATCATCTTCATTCATTTGGGAAGCTTGGATACTCGTTTAAACTCGTGTTCTTCGGATCGAAGTGATTGGATCTTCAAGAGGTAATTTCTTCAACACCTTGGATTTCGATTCTATGTTGAGATATGATGTTTTGGACATTATAATCATGTTATATGAAGGGATATGTAAATGATTATGAGTTTGTATAAGGATTCATTGGATTATTGAGGAATTATTCAAGAACACTTTGAATATCGAGTTGAAATTGGGGGTTTTCGATTAATTGTCGTTATAATCACGTTTTGGGATATTCGTTTTGGATTATTAATCGTATTGAAGATGTTTTGTTGGTTTGAAACATTTCTTGGGGGATTTGATATTGGTATATTGAGGTTTGATTGTAAACAATCGGAGTTCGGACGCAACGTGTTTGATTTAATGCCTCAATGGACTTGGTTTAGTCGTATTGGCGTTTTAAGTTCGTTATATTCGTGTTTGATTCGTATATTGAACGGAGTGTTGGTAATTGAATTGTTCAAGGTTGTTCGAGCGACCGATATCTCAATTAGGACATTGTTCGTCGAAGGATAATTGTCACCGGTGTTGTGTAAGTTAATTCTTACTCGATTAAAAGGATATTCATCCCTTTTGATGTTGTTCATTCATAATCATAACTCATTCATTATTGTGTTAACCGTACCAAAACTTGTTATTGTCAATTAATCACTTCACCATAAGAGCAGCGGTTCCAATCTTTTCGTTGAGCTATCATTCATTTCACTATCATTTTATCTCGGTGAGTCATTATTCGTTTTCGATGTCACTTTTGTTATATCGTGGCATTCCGGGTCATACTGGCGTGCCGGTTGGTATGTGTAGGATTTTCATGTCGGGCACGTGATGGTCATGTATTGGGAGTGATACATTGGACTGTGCACACGGGTCATATTGTCTCGTGAGACTGATTAGGTACAAGACCACATGTGTATTTGATCGATACTCGTTGGTGGCTTGTGCACGGACACATTTCCATCCCGGGCGTAGTGTGGCGCCACCCTTTGAGCCGTACTGTTAGTTGATTCATATAGCATGTTTGATTGCGTATGTTTCGACAGGATATTTCATAACTTCTTATATAATCATGTTTGTGTATTTTCAACCCTTGAGGATTGTTGTTCTTTGTAACTGACCCCGTTTGGGGATTTTGTTTTTCAGGTCATGGCAAGACAAAAGCACGGGAATAGCATGTTGATGTCGAGGAGTCCCAGTGATACTAGTAGGGGGCCCCGATCTTTCAGTTATTCATGTTATTGTCCTTTATTTTCCGCTGCAGACTTTCAGTTGAATACTCCGTTTCATTCAGTGTTGTGTATTTTATCTTCATATAAAATACACTAGTATTCGGTATTGTCCTGGTGTGTTATAACTAAACTCCTCATCGGAGTAATTATTGTTGTAATGTAGTTCGGTACTACATTTATCCTGTGTAATTCATTCATTTTCATTTGCCTGGTGGGTCCCAGTTGGGGATCTACGGCACTGTAATATCCGCCTAGTTTGGGGTGTTACAGAGTTGGTATCGGAGAGTGGTTTTGAATACTACCTTCCGAGTCATGTCTCATTTGAAATCATCGTCATCAGACTAGTATCATTGGACTTTCGCGTCACGTGTGACCTGTGCAAATGCCGAGCCAATCAGACCGAAAGAACTGTAAGATTTCTAACGCCATGGTATAATTCTGGCAATAGTCATTCATTCATCACTCATCAATTAGCAATCCTCAAACATCATCATTTATTATGATTAGGACTATCATGTTAACTCATTAATCACTTAATTCATTTCATTACTCAGTTAATGATCAGGACGATCATGTTAATTCATTAATTACTCAATTCATTTCATTATTCAGTTGCCGATCTAGATGATCATATTATAAATCTTGTTAAGTTATTCAAAATAATCATTTCAAGAATTTCATCAGATATTCATGTCACTTCAGTCAATCATTCATATAATCACTAAGTTAGAGCATGTATACTCATTTTCATCATCTTATGACGTAATCATAACGTGATAATCATGCGGGAAAAATAATCATTATGCGACCTTCCTACTTCGGATGGAGAGAGTCGCTGTGGATGCACGGAAGAGGCGCGGTGCGGCCGAAACCCGAGAAATAATCACTGTTGCTGGGAAATCGTGCTCAGACTCGCTCGATCGTAAGATGTTCGGGTTGATCCACTCACTTTTATGCAGGCCATGATGACCCATGTGCAGTTGCTCAATCATCATTGCGCCACTCTGACCGGATTAATCGAGAGAACTCTCCCGTATGAGCCAGCTGTTAAGGAAAGTGCTGAACAACAACCTTCAATTGTCAACAAGAAATCAACGAAGCGTAATCAATCCGAAGGCGGTCAGTCAACCTTCAAGAAGCCTCGTGTGAGTCCTATCGTTTCTGAGCGACCTCCTACGGCGCATAATCGGGCGGGATCTCATTCCCGAGCGCCGCCGGCCATCACTGTTTCAATTGTGGAACGCCGGGTCATTTCAGCACCGAGTGTCTCAAACCGTCTATCACGTGCTATAATTGTGGGAATTTTGGGCATAAGGCCCGTTTTTGCCGAAAGGACTCCAAGTCGGCTCAAGGCATCTCGAGCCCCAAGCACCGCCGTTTGAATCGATCGCTTTGTCAACGTCGTTTAAGACAATGGAAGCAAATAGAGTTGGGGCTTATATTTATCAGACGGGAGCGTCCGATTCGGGGGCCGGCAAGTCCCAGATTCATGTGATGAGGAGGATCGACGATCCGGTGGCCCGAATGACCTCAGGTATACTCGTAATTTTATTTCAACCTGTGTGTACCTTTTTGGATACCGGTGCACCGCATTCATTCATTTTCGAATCATGTTTGAATAGACTTATTTTGGGATAGTCCTATTGCTTGTGGATTTAATACCATCGGTCTACCTGACGATGGAAGTTTTTTCGGAAACCATACCGAATTAAGCTTAATGACCGCGATTGGTTGATGGATCTAATCGTTGTGAATTTATCTTAGGACGATGTAATTTTCGGTATTAGTTGGATTGATCGTCTTGATACTATCCTTAGTGTTTGTTAGCGTTTGGTCGCTATCTTTCCGTCGTTGGTTGTCGAATGTGTGCTTCAGGGAAGTAATCCCCGTTGTTTCAGTAGAATTATTATTAGGGCGGAAGCAGAGAGATTCCGCAATCGATCTATTCAATCATTTATTGCACCATTTTCATCGATGGGCCTTTCTAAGGCAATCGAGTTATTCAATCATTCATTGTGTAATATCCGTATTTTTCTTTCCCTTGTATTTTCGTTTTTGATGTATTTCTCGATCGTAGTGACCCTCGTGTACTTTTCAGCGTGTCCTTCCTGTCAAACTGTTGAACTGTATTCTCGTTATTGTTGTGCGGAACCGCCGTTTCGGGGTTGCCGTGGATCCATTTCGTGTTGTTGGTTCCCAAATATTGATTCCTACCGTTTTATCCTCTTTCCGGATCATTTTTATCATTTTGGGACCCATAAGGGGGTGTGGGCCGCGGCACAAGATATGCGTGCCGCGGCACACAAATTACTTCAGTTGTTGGTTGAACAAATCAGACTGTGCCGCGGCACACCCATCCGGTGCAGCAAGGCTGTGCCAAGGCCGCGGCACACTCGTGTGTCTTCTCGCGACCTAAACCCAATCAGACGGTGCCGCGGCACACGCAGGCTGTGCCGCGGCACAATGCCGAAACCTGGGAGTATTTTTTGGCCTGTGCCGCGGCACACTTCGGCTGTGCCGCGGCACACAAAGCGGTCAGCTGTGCAAACTCGTCTTTATTAGACGAAATCGGCCATTTCCACCTTCATTTCACCTGCGCGAGAGAGAGAGGCCTAAGGGGGGAGAACTACTCAGATTTCTTAACTTGGGGGGCCGATTTTCATCATCTTTCTTCGGTTGTGAGGATCGGATAATCAATCTAACGCGTGTTCTACGGATCTTGGTACTTGAATCCCCAAAGGTAATATTTCTAAAACCCTATTCTCGATTAATTTGGGGGTTTTGGGATTTTATTCCGATTAGTTCCGTTTTGTTGGTGGATTCATGATGTATACGATTAATATTGTTAGCATCTTTAGTTTTCCTACGGATTCATGGATATTTTGTGGATTTTTACGGAATCGAGAGGGTTTGGTTGTGGTCCGCCCTCGTTGTTATTTTGGTATGAATATACATGAATCGTAGGCGGGTTTCCGGGTGTATTCCATTTCCGTAATCGTCTAGAGTTGGTTGTGATTGTGTTATTCGAATCGTTAGGTTCATTTCCGCCGGTGCCTTGCGGTCGTGTTCAACTCTTCCGTTCCGTTCGTGTCATCGTCTATTTAATCGAGGCAAGTATCCTTATGAACTTACAATCTTGACATAGTAGTATTGTATGAGAAATGGTGTGTGTGTGTGTATGCTCACTACGGGTTAGATCCGACGGGGTCTCGGTAGGGGTCCACGGAGGTGTGGATCGACGAGCTTTGCTTTTAACCACTACGGGTTAGATCCGACGGGGTCTCGGTAGGGGTCCACGGAGGTGTGGATCGACGGTTAATTGTGGTGAATTTTACAAATGTGATTTGATATTGGAATTTCCGGAAATGAGTGCTTTCGAACGGTTTTCTTTATTGCATGCATTTACTATATGTGTAAGATGTAAGTTTTTCATCTGGTTACTTGTACTAGCGTAATTGCTAACCCCTCTGGGGACCCGTTTTGGGGAAATTCGTTTTATGAATTTCAGGTCAGGTTCATCGAGACGAGCGGGCGCTGGACCAGTACACGGATGATGGCCGTGCGTGATGATTGTGCACGAGTGACGTTTTAGTGTCTTTTACCTTTTCATCTTTTGTGGTTTTTTTTTTAACTAGTAGTTGTACTCGAGTACTTATGGGTTCTTGTTCATTCGGATTGTATTGTTGTTTATTATGTCGTGTTGGATGATGATGTTATATCAATTTGGCCGAACCGGTGGATTATTCTGCTTTTGCGTCTTTATGACATAGTATTGTTCGCTGCTTATGTGAGTCGATGAGTATGATGTCGTTTCACTGGTGGGTCCCATATAGGATTCACTACACGTAATATACCTCGAATATCTTGAGGGTGTTACAGAAAATGGTATCAGAGCTCTAGGTTTATGGATACCTAGGCTTGTCGGTTTATTGGGTTTTGTGGTGTTTTGCTTTGCACACCATCGTCACGCTGCCATGATTCCGGTACTACCAGTGTCCGTAAGTTTTCCTTCCTCTGTTCATTATTTCCTTGTATCGTACCTTTGATTCTCGACTTGTGATTGTTCTTTTCTCGTACTTACCCTCGTATGGCTTTTGCTACTTATTTAACTCCAGTATGGATGCTGGAAGAGGTCGCGGTCGTGGTCGTGGACGCGGCCGGGGACGTGGGGCAGCCGGTGGGGCGGCCACATCGCAGTCTTCGGGAGCCGGCAGTACCGGCGACCGTCATAGCCATGCTTCTTCTCAGGAGCGTGCCGACCTCGGTATTGCGGCTGTTATGCAACAAATGGTGAACCAAATGGCGGCAATAGCTCAAAGTGTTCGTAACCCTAACAAGCCCATGTTAATCGGGCGGAGCAGCATCATTGGCTCCAAGATGTCATCAAGATGCATCCTCCTCGGTTTCGAGCTTCCACCCGATTGGCCGGGAAGGGTGGATCAAGGAGATATCTAAGGTCTTCGTTGCTACTAATCGTCCCGAGGACCGTAAAGTCCCTATTGCTCAATATTTTCTCACCGGGACGCTACGGACCGGTGGGAGGCCGTTGGGCCCAAAGACCATGCCGTCAGGCCGAGTTTCAAGAGTTGATGGAGATCGAATATTGCCCGTGGCCGCCGATGTGCCTGTACATGCTTTTATGATGCTCAACCGCGGATATCCCCGTAGCTCAAGCTATTGCCGATTTTAACAAGGAGTTGGGTTATGTGAAGACCCAAGTTGTCGAGAGAGCGACAAAATTTTCCATTTCTCCAGACGGATGAAGTCGTCGATTCGGGACTATATGTCGGGGCTCGTATGCACTACATTGAAAGATTACCAGAGCAGGGCCCTTGCTTATGATATGTCTGTGACGGCGAGTGAGGCGGCCCGCGAGAGTAAGAAGCGTAAGTCCGGGAACTTTTCGGCCACAAGAGTGGGGGCCAGCAGAGATCCCACCGCTAACTTCCCGCGGTGGTGGTCCAACTCGTTCACCGGGGTCCTCGTGGAACTACCAAAGGCTCCTTTTCGTGATGTGAAGTGTTTCAATTGTGGTCGACGGCTACATCACCGTACTTGTTTGAGCCCTTTGTCGACGTGTAATCGCAGTGGCCACCGGCCACAAGGATGCTTTCTGTGCCGAGAGGGAGAAAATTCTTGGTGCCCGGGCTTCCATTCCAGCGCCTAGGGAACCAAGTGTGAATCGAGATCGCTTGCTCCTCAATCCCCGCCGAGTGCTAGTCGGGAAGAGGTCGTGGTCAGCCCTCTAAAGGGGAGCTTCCAGTGTCGGCTCAGCCCACCCGCATGTCTATGAGATGCGGAAAGTCGATGATCCAAATGCTACCGTGGCAACAGTACCGTTTATATTCTTTCTCATCCTGTCAGTGTGATTTTCGATTCCGGTGCTACGCACTCGCTCATATCTTTCGATTGTGTGCGCCATTTGAGTCTCGATCGCTTGATACCTTGTGAACCCTTCATCGTTAAGCTTCCTAGCGGTGATAGGATCGTTGGTGATCAGGAGGTTCGAGACTGTTCTGTTCTTATTTGTGAGAGGACTTGGCCCTCTAATCTTATTGTTGTGGGTATCGAGGGTGAGGATTTGATTCTTGGTGATGATTGGCTCGAGCGGCATGGTGCGATCATGAACTACCGCACGAGAATCATCACTATGTTAGCCGAGGACGGCACCGAGCACTCTTTCGCGGGGCGAAAGAGGGGGAACCAGAAACTCGTTATTAACGCCTTGAAGGCGATGAGACTCCTGCGAAAGGGGTGTACCGGCTATTGGTGCTACGCCTTGAAGACGGAGAGTGGTGGAGTCGAGCTTTCGTCGATTCCAATCGTTAATGAATTTCCTGATGTTTTTCCTGAGGAGTTACCGGGATTGCCACCGGATCGTGAGGTCGAGTTCGCTAGAGAGTTAGAGCCGGGTGCGGCTCCTATTTCGAAGGCACCCTATCGCATGGCACCTTCAGAGATGTCCGAGTTGAAGAAGCAGTTGAGTGAGCTTCTTGAGTCGGGGTATGTTCGACCGAGCGCCTCGCCTTGGGGCGCACCGGTCCTGTTTGTGCGGAAGAAGGATGGTTCACTACGTTTGTGTATCGACTATCGCGAGCTAAACAAGGTGACCATCAAGAACAAGTATCCTTTGCCGAGAATTAATGACTTGTTCGATCAGTTGCAGGGAGCTGCGGTATTCTCGAAGATTGATTTGAAATCGGGATACTATCAGCTCCGGGTGAGAGAGTCCGATGTGCCGAAAACAGCCTTTCGGACGAGGTACGGACATTATGAGTTCGTAGTCATGCCTTTCGGGTTAACTAATGCGCCGGCGGTGTTCATGCAGTTGATGAACAAAGTTTTTATCGAGTATTTGGATAAGTGCGTCTTCGTCTTTATTGACGATATTCTTATTTATTCGAGGAATGAGGAAGAGCATGCCCATCATTTGCGAGTAGTATTAGACATTTTGAGGACCAAGCAACTCTATGCAAAGTTCTCGAAATGTGAGTTCTGGCTGAAGGAAGTGATGTTTTTAGGTCACGTGATTTCAGCCGAGGGGGTTCGTGTGGATCCGCAGAAGATTGAGGCCGTGCTGGATTGGGCACCGCCCAAGAATGTGAAGGAGCTCCGTAGTTTCTTGGTTTAGCCGCTACTATCGTAGGTTCGCCGAGGGTTTCGAATCGCTCGCCACTTACGCAGCTTGCTCCGTAACCGAAGTTCGTCTGGAATGACGAGAGGCAGTCGAGTTTTGAGGAACTGAAGAAGCGTTTGACTTCAGCCCCGGTTTTGGCGTTGCCATGTGGCAACGAGGGTTTTGCCGTTTATAGCGATGCTTCGGGTCAGGGTCTTGGGTGCGTATTGATGCAGCACGGCAAGACCATTGCCTATGCGTAGAGACAGTTGAGGCCGTATGAGCTTAACTACCCTACCCACGATTTGGAGTTAGCGGCAGTCGTATTCGCGCTCAAGATTTGGCGTCACTATCTTTTCGGCTCTGCATGTCAGATTTTTACCGATCATAAAAGTCTGAAATACATATTTACTCAGCGGGAGTTGAATATGAGGCAGAGGAGGTGGTTAGAGCTGATTAAGGATTATGACCTCGAAATCCTTTATCATCCGGGCAAGGCGAACGTCGTGGCCGACGCCTTGAGTCGGAAACCGATTGCATTGCGATCGCTTGAGATCCTTACGTCTCAGTCCGAGCTTCGGCGAGCTTTAATCGAGTTAGATGTTGAGGTTCTGTTGTCGGGAACTGTCGGACAACTTCGTGCTTTAGAGATTTCGTCGTCTCTGATCGATGAAATTAAGCTGAAGCAATCAGAGGATCCGATGATTACTCAAATCCGAGAGAACGTTCTTAAAGGAAAGTCTCCTGGATTTGTGATTCACGAGGATGGTGTTTTGAGATTCCAGAGTCGGCTTTGTGTGCCGAACGACTCAGAGTTGAGACAGAGTATTTTACGGTAGGCCCATGCTACACCTTATTCCGTTCATCCTGGTTCAAGTAAGATGTACAAGGACCTGAGAAGAAATTTCTGGTGGAATGATATGAAGGATGAGGTCGCACAGTTTGTAGGGAGATGTTTGACTTGTCAGCAGGTCAAAATCGAGCATCAGCGACCGGTCAAGTTATTGCCACTTCTGCTCCGGAATGGAAATGGGAAGATATATCGATGGATTTCGTTACGAGTTTGCCGAGATCGAGGTCGGGCATGAATATGGTATGGGTGATTGTTGATCGCCTGACCAAGTCGGCACATTTTCTGGGCATCAAGGACACTTGGGGCCCGGAGAAGTTAGCTCGTGTGTTTATCGCGCAGATTGTGAGACTTCACGGTACTCCGAAGTCTATTGTTTCGGACCGTGACGGCCGTTTTGTATCGCACTTCTGGCAGGCGGTGCATAAGGCGTTGGGTACCCGTTTACGTTTGAGTACCTCTTTTCATCCCCAGTCAGATGGACAGTCGGAACGCACTATCCAGACGTTCGAGGACTTGTTGCGTGCTTGTGCTCTCGATTGGAGTAGAGACTGGGAGGAGCAATTACCATTGATCGAATTCACGTACAACAATAGTTGGCACGCGTCGATTCGGATGGCACCGTATGAGGCACTTTATGGGCGGCGATGTCGATCACCGATTTGTTGGAATGAGGCGTCCGATTTGGTCGGGACCGAGCCGGATGTCGTTTTAGAGACAAGGCGGAAGATAGAATTAATTCGGGAACGGATGTTGATCGCCTGTAGTCGGCAAGTCGTATGCCGACGTCCGTCGTCGACCTTTGGAATTCGAGGTGGGAGACCACGTTTTGCTAAAGGTGTCGCCGACGAAGGGAGTTTTTCGTTTCGGGAAGAAAGGAAAGTTGAGTCCGAGATTTATCGGCCCCTTTGAGATCCTCGAGCGAGTAGGTGGGTTGGCATACCGTTTGGCATTACCTCCGGCCTTGAGTCATGTTCATAGCGTTTTCCATGTTTCCCAGTTGAGGAAATATGTCCCGGATCCTAGTCACATCATCGATTATGGCGAGATTGATATCGTTGAAGATATTACTTTTGAGGAGCGTCCTTTGAAGATTTTGGAGCATCGTGAGAAACGACTGAGGCATAAAACCATCCCTTTGGTCAAAGTGCAGTGGTCGAGACACGGTGTCGAGGAGGCAACTTGGGAAACCGAGGATATCATGCGTGCTAGGTACCCGGAGTTGTTTGTTTCTTAAGTTTCGGGACGAAACTTATTTTTAGAGGGGTAGAATGTAATATCCGTATTTTTCTTTCCCTTATATTTTCGTTTTTGATGTATTTCTCGATCGTAGTGACCCTCGTGTACTTTTCAGCGTGTCCTTCCTGTCAAACTGTTGAACTGTATTCTCGTTATTGTTGTGCGGAACCGCCGTTTCGGGGTTGCCGTGGATCCATTTCGTGTTGTTGGTTCCCAAATATTGATTCCTACCGTTTTATCCTCTTTCCGGATCATTTTTATCATTTTGGGACCCATAAGGGGGTGTGGGCCGCGGCACACAAATTCCTTCAGTTGTTGGTTGAACAAACTGTACTGTGTGCCGCGGCACACCCATCCGGTGCCGCGGCACAGTGCCAGGCCAGTGCCGCGGCACACTCGTGTGTCTTCTGCGACCTAAACCCAACTGTACCGGGTGCCGCGGCACACGCAGGTTGTGCCGCGGCACAATGCCGAAACCTGGGAGTATTTTTTGGCCTGTGCCGCGGCACACTTCGGCTTTGCCGCGGCACACAAAGCGGTCAGCTGTGCAAACTCGTCTTTATTAGACGAAATCGGCTATTTCCACCTTCATTTCACCTGCGCGAGAGAGAGAGGCCTAAGGGGGGAGAACTACTCAGATTTCTTAACTTGGGGGGCGATTTTCATCATCTTTCTTCGGTGAGGATCGGATAATCAATCTAATGCGTGTTCTACGGATCTTGGTACTTGAATCCCCAAAGGTAATATTTCTAAAACCCTATTCTCGATTAATTTGGGGGTTTTGGGATTTTCTTCCGATTAGTTCCGTTTTGTTGGTGGATTCATGATGTATACGATTAATATTGTTAGCATCTTTAGTTTTCCTACGGATTCATGGATATTTTGTGGATTTTTACGGAATCGAGAGGGTTTGGTTGTGGTCCGCCCTCGTTGTTATTTTGGTATGAATATACATGAATCGTAGGCGGGTTTCCGGGTGTATTCCATTTCCGTAATCGTCTAGAGTTGGTTGTGATTGTGTTATTCGAATCGTTAGGTTCATTTCCGCCGGTTCCTTGCGGTCGTGTTCAACTCTTCCGTTCCGTTCGTGTCATCGTCTATTTAATCGAGGCAAGTATCCTTATGAACTTACAATCTTGACATAGTAGTATTGTATGAGAAATGGTGTGTGTGTGTGTGCTCACTACGGGTTAGATCCGACGGGGTCTCGGTAGGGGCCCACGGAGGTGTGGATCGACGAGCTTTGCTTTTAACCACTACGGGTTAGATCCGACGGGGTCTCGGTAGGGGTCCACGGAGGTGTGGATCGATGGTTAATTGTGGTGAATTTTACAAATGTGATTTGATATTGGCATTTCCGGAAATGAGTGCTTTCGAACGGTTTTCTTTATTGCATGCATTTACTATATGTGTAAGATGTAAGTTGTTCATCTGGTTACTTGTACTAGCGTAATTGCTAACCCCTCTGGGGACCCGTTTTGGGGAAATTCGTTTTATGAATTTCAGGTCAGGTTCATCGAGACGAGCGGGCGCTGGACCAGTACACGGATGATGGCCGTGCGTGATGATTGTGCACGAGTGACGTTTTAGTGTCTTTTACCTTTTCATCTTTTGTGGTTTTTTTTGAACTAGTAGTTGTACTCGAGTACTTATGGGTTCTTGTTCGTTCGGATTGTATTGTTGTTTATTATGTCGTGTTGGATGATGATGTTATATTGACCGGTTGAACCGGGTGGATTATTCTGTTTTGCGTCTTTATGACATAGTATTGTTCTGTCGTTTATGTGAGTCGATGAGTATGATGCTGTTCAGCCTGGTGGGTCCCATATAGGGATTCACGGCGCTGTAATATACCTCGAATATCTTGAGGGTGTTACACATTGTATCATTTTCATCGATTGACCTTTCTAAGGCAATCGAGTTATTCAATCATTCATTGCGTCATTTTCATCGATTGACCTTTCTAAGGCAATCGAGCTATTCAATCATTCATTGTGTCATTTTCATCGATTGGCCTTTCTAAGGCAATCGAGTTATTCAATCATTCATTGTATCATTTTCATCGATTGGCCTTTCTAAGGCAATCGAATTATTCCAACATTCATTGTATCACTTTTTATCGATTGACCATTCTAGGGCAATCGAAATGTTCGATCATTTGTGGTATCATTGTCATCGATTGTCGATGTATTTCCAGACGAGTTATCTGGTTGCCTTCACATAGAGTAGTGGAGTTCAGGAGTGAGTTGGAGCCGGTACGTCCCCTTTATCGAAAGCACCGTATCGGATGGCCCCGACCAGAATGCAAGAGTTGAAGATTCAACTTGGGGAATAGTTCGAGGGAGGTTATCTCCGACCGAGTGCGTCCCCGTGAGGAGCACCAGTGTGATCTGTCAAGGAGAAGGATGGCTCGTCTCGTGTATGTATTAATTACCAGGAGTTGAACAGGGTGATGATCAAGAGTAGTATCCCTTACCCCGTATTGATGATCTTTTAGATCAACTTCAGGGAGCCTCAGTATTTTCTAGGATCGACTTAAGATCTGGATATCACCAGTTGCGGATTCGAGAGTCGGATATCGCGAGGACAGCATTTCGTACACGCTATGGTCATTATGAGTTCGTAGTTATGCCGTTCGGGCTAACTATTGCACCTGTGGTATTCATGGAGTTAATGAATCGGGTTTTCATCGACTTTTTGGATCAGTTTGTTGTTGTCTTCATCGACGACATTTGGATTTATTCTCGTAGCCGAGAGGAACACGAGGTTCATCTTCATCAGGTTCTCGACGTGTTGAGACGAGAGCAACTTTATGGAAAGTTTTCCAAATGTGAGTTCTGGAGGTCCGAAATGACTTTCTCGGGCATGTAATTTCATCTGACAGAGTTCGTGTCGACCCTCAGAAGACGGAGGCTATCCGAGATTGGCAACCTCCGAAAGATGTTAAGTAAATCCGAAGTTTCCTCGGATTAGTTGATTAATTATTCAACCCACGACCGTAGCTACCAACCGTGGTTTTCGCGTTGGAATTTTGGCGTCATTACCTTTATGGCGTCACCTGTCAGTTATTCACCAATCACAAGAGATGAAGTATATGTTTACTCACAAGGAGTTAAATATGTGACAGAGGCGATGGTTGGAACTAATCAAAGATTTTGATATCGAGATCCCTTACCACCCGGGCAAGGCGAACGTTGTCGCCGACGCCTTGAGTCATAAGTCCGTTCAAGAGCAGATGCTTGCTCGTTTAACAGTTCAGAAGGAGCTTCAGCAGGAATTCCTTAGACCCGAGATCGAGGTCCGGCTTCAGCGAGTTCAGGGACAGCTTGTATGTTAGAGATTTCATCATCACTTGAGAAGGAAATCAGGGAGAATCAGGGTTCAGATTCATTTTGTTGATCATCCGCAAGGATGTGGTACAGGGGAAAGCCCCTGGATTTGTGGTCCACGAGGATGGACTCTTGAGATTTGAGAATCGGTTGTGCGTACCGGCGAATGATGAGATGAAAAACTCGATCTTGAGAGAAGCTCATGCTACCCCTTATCCGGTTCATCCGGGGTCTAGTAATATGTACAAGGACTTGAAACGAAATTTCTGGTGGAGTAATATGAAGCGAGAAGTAGCGGAATTTGTTTCGAGATGTTTAGCCTATCAGCAAGTCAAGATGGAACATCAGCGACCGGCGAGTATGCTGATACCGCTCCCTATTCCAGAATGGAAGTGGGAAGACATTTTCTATGGAATTCATCACGAGTTGCCGACGAGTCGTCGTGGCATGAATACGATCTGAGCGATCGCGGACTGCTTTACTAAATTAGCTCATTTCCTTGAAATCAAGGATATGTGGGGTCCCGGGAGACTGGCCAGTTGTTCATCTAGGAGATAATGAGACTTCACGGTACCCCTAAGAGTATCGTTTCTGATCGTGACAGACGATTCGTGTCTCATTTTGGAAATCAGTTCATCGTGCTATGGGAACTCAGCTGAATCTCATTACCGTTTTTCATCCTCAGTCCGACGGACAATCAGAGAGGACTTTTCAGACATTGGAGGACATGTTGAGGGCATGCGTCCTCGATTAGTAGAGGATTGGGAAGCCCAATTACTGTTGTTTGTGTCCACGTACAGTTTAGTTGGCATGCTGCGATGAAGGTAGCACCTTACGAGGCCTGGTACGGTCGTCGTTGTCGATCTCCCTTGTGTTGGGACGACCCATCAGAATCAATCAGCACCGAGCCCGATATGCTTATTAGCCGCCCGTGAGAAGGTAGCTTGATCAGGAGTCGTTGTTGACCACTCGGAGTCGACAAGAATCATATGCAGGTAATCGTCGTCGACCATTAGAGATCGATACGGGTGACCATGTTTTGGTCAAGGTAATCCCGAGTCGTAATATCTTCCGTTTTGGGAAGAGGGGAAAGTTGAGTCCGAGATTCGTTGGACCGTTTGAGATTCTGGATCGAATAGGCGAGTTAACTTATCGATTGGCTTTACCTCTGGCGTTGAGCCGAATTCGTAATGTGTTTCACGTCTCTCAGCTATGGAAATATGTTGCCGACCCGAGTCACATACTTCAGTTCGACGAAATCGAGATCGCAGATGATCATTCGTATGAGAAGCATCCCATACGAGTGATTGAGCGGCAAATCAAACAGTTCAGGAATAAGGCGATTCCTTTGGTTAGGTTTCAGTGGTCTAGACACGGAGTCGAAGAGGCCACTTGGGAAACCGAAGAGAGTATGCGGGAAAGTTATCCCGAGTTGTTTGACCCTTAGTTTCGGGGACGAAACTCTTTTAAGGGGGGGAGTATGTAATACCCGGTTGCAATTCATTCATTTTCATTCAGTAATTATCAGTCTGTAATTGTCACTCAGTAATTCTCACTCATTAATAATCACTCATCATTCATGAATCACTCATTTGCGTTCAATGTTGGCATGTTGTAATTGTATATCAGTTACCGATCGTCATTTTATCTCCGTTTTTAGATCGAGACGGGAGTATTATCATTTTCTTTGTGATTGATAGCCTTGTACTGGGAGTATCATCTTTGGCTCGTGTTAGACTTGTTCACTTCCACATTCGTATGATATGTCGGATCATTCATCAGTCGTAGCGAGGAATCGGAATTATCGGATTTATTCACCTTGGCCAGCATCGAGTTACTAGTAAGGTTCTGGGATACGGCCGTAAGTTCAGCGGGTACGGCCGTAAGGCTGGCCGGTTACGGCCGTAAGTGGTCCAGCAGGCTGCCCAGGCATTTTGGCCGAAGGTAAGTTACGGCCGTAGGGAAGGTGAGATACGGCCGTAAGTGGTGTTCGTAAATTTCGGGTGTTGTCGACCAAGGGTGACTTACGGCCGTAAGGGTTGCGGCATACGGCCGTAAGTCGAGGCAGGTACGGCCGTAAGGCTTGGCCGGATACGGCCGTACGCTGCAGGAAGGATGTCTGGCCATTTTTGACGAAGGCGGGTTACGCCCGTAAGGTTGGCCGGATACGGCCGTATCATCCGAGTTACGGCCGTAAGGTGTGCGGTACGGCCGTAAGGCTGTCGGCGGGTGTTTTTGACGAAGGCGGGTTACGCCCGTAACTCAGGAGCGGTTACGGCCGTAAGTCTGTCGGTAGGCTTTCGGACGAAGCCGAGTTACGTCCGTACGAGTTGGCCGGTTACGGCCGTAAGGCCGTTGACTTGGAAAGTTACGGCCGTAAGAGGGCCGAGTTACGGCCGTAACTTCCGGCAGTATTTAAGGACTTGGCCGGGTCATTTCTCCTCACTTCTTCATTTTTCCATCTTCATCCGAGAGAGAGGGTTGAGGGAGAGATTTTGCAATCATCAATCACTTGAGTGTGTAATTTTCATCATCTTCATTCATTTGGGAAGCTTGGATACTCGTTTAAACTCGTGTTCTTCGGATCGAAGTGATTGGATCTTCAAGAGGTAATTTCTTCAACACCTTGGATTTCGATTCTATGTTGAGATATGATGTTTTGGACATTATAATCATGTTATATGAAGGGATATGTATACGATTTTGAGTTTGTATAAGGATTCATTGGATTATTGAGGAATTATTCAAGAACACTTTGAATATCGAGTTGAAATTGGGGGTTTTCAATTAATTGTCGTTATAATCACGTTTTTGGATATTCGTTTTGGATTATTAATCGTATTGAAGATGTTTTGTTGGTTTGAAACATTTCTTGGGGGATTTGATATTGGTATATTGAGGTTTGATTGTAAACAATCGGAGTTCGGACGCAACGTGTTTGATTTAATGCCTCAATGGACTTAGTTTAGTCGTATTGGCGTTTTAAGTTCATTATATTCGTGTTTGATTCGTATATTGAACGGAGTGTTGGTAATTGAATTGTTCAAGGTTGTTCGAGCGACCGATATCTCAATTAGGACATTGTTCGTGGAAGGATAATTGTCACCGGTGTTGTGTAAGTTAATTCTTACTCGGTTAAAAGGATATTCATCCCTTTTGATGTTGTTCATTCATAATCATAACTCATTCATTATTGTGTTAACCGTACCAAAACTTGTTATTGTCAATTAATCACTTCAGTCATAAGGAACGACGGTTCCAATCTTTTCGTTGAGCTATCATTCATTTCACTATCATTTTATCTCGGTGAGTCATTATTCGTTTTCGATGTCACTTTTGTTATATCGTGGCATTCCGGGTCATATCGGGCGTGCGCTTGGTATGTGTAGGATTTTCATGTCGGGCACGTGATGGTCATGTATTGGGAGTGATACATCGACTGCACACGGGTCATATTGTCTCGTGAGATCGACAGGTACAAGACCACACGTGTATTTGATCGATACTGCTTGGTGGCTTGTGCACGGACACATTTCCATACCGGGCGTAGTGTGGCGCCACCCTTTGAGCCGCATCATAGTTCATTCATATAGCATGTTTGATCGCGTATGTTTCGGCTGTGGATATTTCATAACTTCTTATATAATCTTGTTTGTGTATTTTCAACCCTTGAGGATTGTTGTTCTTTGTAATCGACTCGCTTGGGGATTTTTTTTTCGTGTCATGGCAAGGCAAAAGCACGGGAATAGCATGTTGATGTCGAGGAGTCCCAGTGATACTAGTAGGGGGCCCCGATCTTTCAGTTATTCATGTTATTGTCCTTTATTTTCCGCTGCAGACTTTCAGTTGAATACTCCGTTTCATTCAGTGTTGTGTATTTTATCTTCATATAAAATACACTAGTATTCGGTATTGTCCTGGTGTGTTATAACTAAACTCCTCATCGGAGTAATTATTGTTGTAATGTAGTTCGGTACTACATTTATCCTGTGTAATTCATTCATTTTCATTTGCCTGGTGGGTCCCAGTTGGGGATCTACGGCATTGTAATATCCGCCTAGTTTGGGGTGTTACACTGAGCTTCCTGTTCCGCTGTACAGCGACAACGACGGAGATGTAGCACAGGCCAAGTAGCCGAGGTTTCACAACAGCACCAAACATATTGAGAAGAAGTATTATCTCGTAAGAGAATTTGTTCGCAAGGGATACATTGTGCTGCACAGAGTAGACTCGGCCGACAACGTCGCTGATCCACTGACCAAGCCACTTTCTCATACTAGCTTGGAGCGTCATCTGGAGAACATGGATATTAGATACCATGGTCTGTGTCATTGAGTGCAATTGGGAGATTATTAGGAGTATGCCCTCGAATGCCACTCAGAGGATGTTGAGTGAGGGCATTGTACTTGTAATTATGTAAATCATTAATATAAGGCAATGGATGTTTCTTTATTTACTGGTAGTTACTGGCATTCCTAACTCGTAAATATACATATAGAAACTGGTCCGTGTATTTGAGAGCAAAACGTTACACTCCTTATTGGATAAGGGGGTCGGAACTGGAAAGGTTTATAGCTCAAATACTTAATCGTTTGCATGTCGATGTAACTTGACTGGGCATTAAGTTTATGTGAAGACTTGTATGACGTATTCTTTGACATGGAGAGTGCCTGTCGAACACTAATGGTTAGTGGGAGCACACGTTATAGGTATGCTAATTGGATTAGTATACTCGAACTGACTCACCCTCGATTCGTCACACGGATTTCACTCCGGGACAGTCAATGACGGAATCGAAAGGTTGTGATAGGTATTCGTGAACCTTCGACTTAAGGATTTAGTAGGGATGTGCTTGTGACGTCAAGATTTTCATTAGAGTAGTTCGACCCTATAAACCGGGAGGTGGGGGTCAACCTTGACGTGCATCTTGACGGGCAAGTAGCAGGTCCTACTGAATACCAAGATAGAATTCTTTCTCCCGTTAATGATCGGTTTATATGTCCTATGCGGTTATTAGCTGATGAGATCATAAGTCTTTGGCCAAAGCATTGGAGCTAGTTGTGTTGGATACACGAGAGCTCGATGATCTCGATTTGCATTAACGCATGCATAGCATCAAGAACAGATAGGGTTTGACTGACCGTGACCATATATCTTGATCGGGACATTTGAAAGAAGGGTTTATACGTATACTGGTATTCACGACAGAATGGTTCTTGAATGATCCCAATCATTCGTTCTCAATTGGGGTACAGTGTAGGCCGCCAGGCTGGCTAGGTGGTGCTACTACTCTTTGGTTCCTCCCATTGCTGACTGAGACGGACCTACCGAGTCGCGCAATAGGATTGACGACGGAATGAAACGAGCTAATTCTCTCATTATGTATATTAGATATTAGATATCTAAATTTGGGACATTAGATGTCTAAATCGATTTATTGGATAAATTGATTTACGGCCTAATGAATTAAATAAATTACTGGGTGATTAATTTAATTCATGTATATAATTATTTCTAGGAGAAATTAATTATATTATTTTGTATTTGATATGCTTAATTAATTGGATTGATTAATCGATATAAATACATCGAAACAGAATCGGAGTTTATCTGTTTGGACTTTAGGGAGTCCGAAACGAACCGAACTCGTCCGATTTCTCCCCCCCACATTTCCACCCACCTTCCATTTGATTCTTGTTTCATTCTTTAATGAATGATAATGACTTGAATGGCATCTCTCATGTGAGATGAGTTGTGAAAGTGGTTGGTGTGTATATAGTATTAGAAGAAGACTATCATCTCAATCTCATTCACTTGGAATCATACGTATGATATATATATATATATATAGAGAGAGAGAGAGAAAGAGAGAGAGAGAGAGAAAGTGACCTTGAGTTCATCACTCATCTTCATCTTCTTCATTTATTACTTCTTCGTTTTTCTTAGAGAAATTTGAGAGAAAAAAAATAGAGAGATCAAACATTAAAACACTTAGAGTGTTATAATCAATAGCTTCATCACCTAGCTCTAGCCGTATCCTTGGATGATAGCAAGGTGTTGTTGTTCCGGTCATTTTTCCGGCGCGTGACAAGTAAAGGCGCGGTATTTCGGCGTTGGATCATTCAAGTGCTTGGAGTGCTTCGGATCGTAGAGAATTCAAGTAAAGCTTGGGGAATAGCTCAAGAGACGGATACCATTTAATCAACGGACTTCAAGGGTGAGTTTCTTACAACTCTTGTTTTTCATTTATATATTCGTATATACATAGCTCGATCGATCCTCGTAGGGATTCGGATCGAATTAATTTTCATTTTACCACTTCCATTGGGCCTTCGTTTTAGGCACCGAATCCCAACAATCGAACCACGCTCTGTTGAAGAATGTCAACGAAGAGCCGATTGGCCTAAATGAAAAGAATCTATCCAGGCAGAGCTTGACTCTCTGACAAAACGCAGGTATTTGGCCCAATAATGCTAACTCCGCCAAGTGTAAAGCCTGTTGGACACAAATGGGTTCTTGTCAGAAAGCGTAATGAGAATCACGAAGTCCTAAGGTACAAGGCTCGCCTTGTTGTACAAGGTTTCTCACAACGCCATGGTATCGATTACGAGGAAACGTACTCCCCTGTAATGGACGTTATTACGTTCCGCTATCTAGTTAGCCTAGTTATTCAGATTGGAAATGCAGCTAATGGACTGCTCACTGCGTATCTCTATGGGGATATAGATATGGAGATTTACATGAAAGTGCCCGAAGGCTTTTCACTACCCAAATCAAGTAACTCCAGACCACGGAGTACGTATTCAGTCCGTTTGAAATGCTCACTTTACGGTTTGAAACAATCTGGAAGGATGTGGTATAACCGTCTAAGTGAATACTTGATTGGGAAGGGATACAAGAACGATGAACTGTGTCCTTGCGTCTTTGTAAAGAAAACAAGTTCCGGATTTTCGATCATTGCAGTATATGTCGACGATATGAATATAATCAACACTCTTGATGAAATAAGAGAAACCATCGGATACTTGAAAACTGAGTTTGAGATGAAAGATCTTGGGAAGACTCGTTTCTGTCTTGGCATTTAGATAGAACATAGAGTTTGTGGAATTCTCATCCACCAGTCTGCTTATGTCCAGAAGATGCTTAGACGCTTTAACATGGACAAAGCACACCCAGTTAGCACTCCCATGATCGGTCGTAGCTTGGATACGAAGAAAGATTTATTCCGTCCAAATGAAGATGACGAGGAGCTTTTGGGAGATGAAATTCCCTACTTAAGTGCAATAGGCGCTCTATTGTACTTAGCTCAATGTACGCGACCGGACATCACCTTCTCAGTAAACTTGTTGGCTCGATTTAGCTCAGCACCGACGCAACGTCACTGTAATGGTATCAAGAACATATTCTGATACCTAAAAGGAACCATTGACTTGGGACTATTCTTTCCCTACAAGCAGGCAAAGGAAGTTGCTTCTGTAAAGGCAAATGCTTAAGTAAGTGCTAATGCCATAGAACCTACCCCGACGAACGTATTGGTAGGATTTGCTGATGCAGGGTACCTCTCCGACCCACACAAAGATCGTTCCCAAACTGGATATGTATTTTCTATTGGGAACACCGCTATATCTTGGAGATCTACTAAACAAACCCTTGTAGCTACCTCATCTAATCACACCGAGATTATCGCTTTGCATGAAGCGGTATGTGAGTGTATTTGGTTAAGAGCTATCATTACACATATCCTAGATAACAGTGGACTAAGTAATGTCACTGAAGCACCCACATGCATATATGAAGATAATGCAGCTTGCATCGAACAGATGAAGCTTGGGTATATCAAGGGGGATAACAGAAAGCATATATCTTTAAAATTCTTCTACAATCAGCAACAACAGGCTCTCCTCAATATTCAAGTAAAGCAAGTGAAATCTGAGGAAAATGTGGCCGATTTGTTCACCAAATCTCTGCCCAAATCCGTGTTTGAAAAATATGTGAGAAGTATCGGAATGCGGAGAATTTCCGAACTCCCGAAATCGATTTAAAGGTAGAGGGAGAAGGGTGAGTCATAAAGAAACTTACTCACCGACTTTGTACTCTTTTCTTTGACCAATGTTTATTTTCTCCCACTGGGTTTTGTTACTTGGCAAAGTTTTTAATGAGGCAAACGACACATGCACAAGTTTTCAAAATATTCTTGATTGATGTACAAGTCAGGGAGAGATGTAGACTTGAGGGGGATTCTTACATCCACACCGTACGTTATACTATTTTCCTTCCAAGGATTATTATTCCCACAGGGTTTTTATCACTTGGAAAGGTTTTTAACGAGGTAACAAGATGTACGATTTTAGGGATCGGTGGAATGGTCACCTTAGTAACGCTATGATCAAATGTAACGATCATATGAGAGGATAGATTCAAAGGACGAAGTCTAAACTTGATGTGTCTAGATGCTGTACTCTTTTCCCTACGATCAAGACATTTTTCCCACTGGGTTTTTGCTTGACGAGGTTTTAACGAGGAAACATGACATGTGCTTGTAGACTAGGAAAAAAGGGAAGTGTTAAAGTAATAATACCCAATGTGTGCCTAAGTCTGTTAGTTTACGGGCTTTCCTAGTTAGGGTAGGATTAGGCATGCTTGTATGTATTTCTCCCTATTTAAAGGGATTTCATCAATGAAATAATACACAGTCTTTGCCCTACTTTTGTGTTCAGTTATTTTCCCTTCAACACAATTCAGGTTTTTAAATTTAGTTTTTATCACTTGTTTTGTTTGCATTCAAACTAGAACTGAAATTTCACAAGTCATTACTTTTTTCTCGTGGTACATTTGGTGCACTAATGATTTTTCAATCCTAGATCTGCATCCGGATGTAGTGCCAATGCGAACACACAAGGGGCGCGGGGTGAAAGCAACTTCGTAATCAACCAACTCAGGTGATTATTCCTGCACATAAAACAGTGCTTATTAGCTTTCTTTACATAGACAAATACTACCTCCGTCCCGCCCAAAGGTTTATATTTCTATCAAAAAGTAGTCCCTTTAGTAAGTTTACATATATCACTTTTTACAATCAAATCAAACAATCACTTTTTACTTTTTAATCTCCACCACTCATTCATCATCAATACTTTTTACTTTTTAATCTCCACCACACATTTAATCATCATTACTTATACCAATCATTACCTAAAATACACCAAATATACATCCTCTGTCAACCTTTGGCTGGGACAGAGGGAGTATATATTATTTAATGTACACGAAAAAAGAAGAAAATATCTAGAGACAAATAGCAAATCCTCATTAGTACCTAGCATAGAGAACACCACCACAAAATTTGCAGTCCTTTGATGAAATCATCATGAACAAATACTGAATTTAAGCGGTGCACAATTCTCCATTCAATTGGTCCTTTTACAACACCAAGATACCTAGAAATCACCAAAAATCAGACACTTAAGAATACAAGCGGCATAAAAATAAAATGGACCCATAACTAACCACAAGTCTTATCTTTTTACGTTTTTTTTTCTTTTTTTCATTGTTAGTTACTTCATTAGTGTATCTTTTTTATAAATATTTCAAACTACGGGTGATATGTTAGACTGAGTGAGATCGATTGGACGAATAAATGATTTTGCAATAGCTATTGACAGATCCACAAAGAGAGTAGGTAACAGACTCTCAAAACGCACTCTTATTTTTGAAAAAGAGGAAAATACCAACAACCAAATATCAAACGGAGGAAAAATTAAAAAGATGTACATGTACCAAAAAAATTGGTCGTCTGTTCTTCCTACAAGGTGTACCAATTCCTCTAGATGGTATTATGTGGGGCGTTACTGTTGAAAAGAGCAAAAGTCAAGAAAAGATGCGTTCTTGCTTTGTTGTGACTAAGACTCGGCAATACTCCGATCCATATATTCAGAAATTGCCCATAGCTCATTGGAGTCACATTGACCACACAATTGATGTTATTGGGGATGGTAACTGTGGATAGAGGGGCAATAGATGTGCAAGTCCATAATTCGAAAGAAGGCTGAAAGCAGGTTCGAGTAGACCTTTACTATGAGATTGAACAGAACAAAAAAATTTACGATCGTATTTTTCTTGAAAGAGGTATTGCCAACAATATGCTATGTGAACTAAATTGCTTTAAATTCTCCCCAACACTACAGTGGAATATGATGGATATTATGCTGGATGTCGTCATCACAACACGATAAATATTGTTGTGCACACATGTACTAGTCGTAGTAACACTTATTTTACACACTTGCCATTTAGGTCCGCTTCAATTTCAATTTACCAACGTCAACACATCATGATTGCATTGGTCAACGATAATCGTTTCATTCAAGTTTTTTTTTGAACTCTGACTATCATGTACTACTTATCATATCATCATGGTAGATAATGTAACTCAAGATTGTAGAGGATGATCTGGTCACACGGAACAAGGAACAAGCATGGTTAAATTGGATGGGCAATTAATGTAAGTAAATAGTATTTGTATTTATCAGTATTTTTATATAATTTGTGTTTGTTAATAGTTTTTATATCGTTTATCTTGTTCTTAAATAAAACAAAATAGGAAAAGACTATCAGTATTAATCATATTTAATTCAAAATTGAATTCTAGGGGAGAAGATATTCGTCACCTAAATATAAATTGAGCATCGGAACACGAGGAGAGAGATTTGTACTTTAAAGATAGCCGGAACTTTTTTTTGTAAAACTAGACTAGTTCCAAGGTAGCTTTTGCAACCACCCAAAATTAATACAGTTAAACCTCAATAAATGAATGTTCGATAAACGATAACCTCGCCAAATGAATAATTTTTTTCTGTTCCCAACTCATTATAACATGTTCAATTTTCTTTCGATAAATGAATAATTTCGCTAAATAAATACTTCTCTGGTCCCGATCATATTCATTTATCGAGGTTTTACTGTCATATTCTAGAGATGGAAGAGAGATGACAATAAATACTCGATTTGAAAGTAAAAAAGGTATCACATCGGCCTTTCACCGAAAAAATAGCAGAGAAGCACACAAAGTACATGATTGACGTGTACACAAGATGATATCATAATTGTAGGCGTATTATTCGTCCAATAGAATGGAATAAGCTGTTGAATCGATAGTGGAATAAACGACCTGAACTCATTCATTGCTACAACGAGAAAAAACTTTAGTCGATAATAGCACATATCAACCACTCGAAATTCAAAAGTCGAACGAACAAGGCCCTTTCGAAATAGATTTCGATTCACATAATAATGCACAAAAACTGTCTAGTAGACGTAGAAGTAGTCAAACTGCATTCGCATCAGATAGAAAAAAACTCTATTACTCCTTCAACATGGTGCACCTGAGTCCGCCGTACATGTCATAATGTCCTAATGGAATGAACTCATGGAAGAACCATTAGTCAAGTAATAGCCAACAGAGACTACTAAAATGAGCTAATTGTCTTAAAAAAGAAAATTCCGATATTTACAAAAAGGACAGGAATGAGTAGAAAATAGAAATGTAATAATAACTGCAATTACTGGTGTCTCAAATCTGAAATGTTTTACCACAAAGTAAAGACTAAAAGATATATCCAGAATTTTGGTAGGGTGCATATTTACTGTACAGACGGCTCGGGCTCCTCTTTGGGGGATGGTTTTGTGTCGAACGGTCTTGTATTGGAATTTTTTTTAAATTGCACCAAAATCATCGTCATATTATCACAGCCTTCCTGCCCAGATGACGGGGCCAAGCACCTATCAAGTGCTCTTTCACACACCACAGATAGCTTCTTCTCCTGTGGATTTTTTTTATGCTTCTTAGTTTTTACCAACAAGAAATATGGCTGAATGATCCAACACAAACATAGCAGAAACTTACGGATTTTAGCTGTTCTTTTACGAAGTCAACAGCTTGTTGACTTGACATGCAATCCCTAGCAAAAGAAACCACAAGTATAAACAACAAAAATAATAACTAAGAAAAAAAACTTGGTGTATAGACCATGAATATAACACAGTGTAACAAATAAGCAGTTTGCAAGATAATAGATAGAAAAAAAAAAAGGCATAAACCAACTCCATTACGACACAAAATTGTAACATCTATTTAACTAGAACTACACATTTTTGGCACTCAAAAACCATAAATTTTATGCAAGTGGGATCAGAAACAAGTGAAAGGCTTCTATTTGAATCATGAAGTTCACCATGCTCCAACATAAGTATGACGATAAAGTATTAGATTAAGTTGACCATTTTTCAAGTTAAATGTCTGACTTCATTTTTTTCATACAGAAATTTACAGAGCCACAGCATTCCTTCCATTATTCTCTCTTGTTGGTTTTCATAAAGAGGTTTGTATTATTCAAGACTGATAGCAAATCAGACTGATAAATCAAAAATAATGTTCCTGAAAATCTAGCACACAGATACTCTAATCAGCATCAAGAAATAAAGCACATGACAACATGCATGCTGGGATATTTTTTCCTCAGATTTGAAGATTCTTTTGGCTATTTCAGAGGTCTAAAAAAAGAACTTTTAAAACAAAACAAATGATTCAGTATCAAGCTAGTATATATATTACTGGAGAACTTACCATATCCCGTCACAGGCTATTATAAGAAATTCATCATCTTCAGAGAGCTCAAGCTAGTACACGAAAAACAACAGAGAAATAATCTGTCAATTTGATTACAAAAATGTTTTCTAAAAAAAATGCAAAGTTTAAAGTTAAATCACAGTTTGAGTTCCCAACCACCCCCATCCAAATCTAGTAGTACATAAAAGATTGAGGAGACGGTGAATATAAAATACTAGTAGAGATACCACATACAGTGACTATATCAGGGTCTGCTGTCACAATTTGCTTTTCAGCAGGCAAAGATTTATTTTGCTTCATTTCCATATCACCTGAAATGATATTTGAACGATCAATACTGAAGAGGGAGAAATGATGCAGCGCTCTCTCACCCACATCTAAATGCGTTGAGCCTGCATAAAGTACCTATTGCCCTTGCCAAGTTCAGGCTCCCATTGACTCGACCATATTGTACATATCCACCAGCTTCCAGTATCCTTTTCTTCTCAGCAACAATGTCTGGCTTGTGGTCCTCGGATAAATCATAGGCCTATACAAAAGTAATTGATCTGAAACAAATTCTTGCACATTGTATAGAGACATGATGCTACATATTATGCCAAAACTAATGACCCATATGTATGTGTGTGTGTAATATATTATATCAAAATTTTATTTAATGTTTTGTAGTGTAACTACTAGATTGCAGGCACACAGCGTCCTCAGAACAAATTCCAGACTACAAAAAAATATCTGAGATGTTTTGTAGTATTTAATACAAATTCCAAACAACAAAGAAATAATGATAACTCCATAGAAAGAAAAAAGTTTTTCACCTGTCCTTTACGGGACATGACGCACCGAGAGTCGCCGGCATTTGCAACAAGCAGTTGGTTATTTCGAATAATTGCAACGCAAGCAGTACTTCCAGCACTTGGACCAAGGTAATCAGAGTAATTTTCCTGCACTTTGTAGAAAAATTAGGAAGCCGTCTTCACAATATAATCTTTGCAAAAAATACCAAACATGTATCACATTGAGTTTTAATACATGATGGTAACACAATTTAGGTGCTAACTGAAACATAGATTCATTTAGAAATGCACACGCACACACACACCAAAAAACAGACAGGAAAACGAAAAAGAATAATAGGCTAAATAAGAAATACTCAAAATATACAACTGTAAACATGTTCCAAGATCATCTAATCCACACCAAAGCACATAAGTACTAATAATTTTGAACAAGGTATAATTAGTTAAAATAGTTATACCACCACACCAGTATTATAAAACTCGCGACTTGGGACTCGATCTGCAATGTGGGCAGTGGTGAGTTTTAATCGGAAAAAAGATCTAATATGGTATATATCAATATTAATAATACAATATAATAATGATCAAAATACTCTGCAAAATGACAATGAAGTCTAGAATATCCATCCAAAGCCAAAGTACTAATCTTCCAACAACAAAAAAGTCTAGCAGCAACAGACACAATGACTCAAAGGGATCAACTACAGCTCTTGCTCTTCTTCTCCATATCCTCAATATCCTTCATTGATCTCTTCACTGGAGAGCAAAGAAGCCATGTTCGAGCAGCAAAGAAAAAGGAAAAGCAAACAACAGTGTGAGGGTTTGTCGTTTGTCCTAGGGTTGGTAGAAGAAAACTCTCATAGAAAAATACCCGAGTTTTACTGAGTTATGCCTGAATTTTTCAGAACTCACGAGAACTCGACAACTTTTACTGAGTGCCTGAGTTTTCACTGTCCGAGTTAAGGCTATCGAGTTACTAGGCAAGAAAATGGTCTAAATCAGCGAGTTTTAGAACACTGATCACAGTTCAGCCCTAATGAATCAAGGAATCTGGTTTAAAGCCAAAACGCCAGCAATATCAACTATTCACATTACTCTATCATCGGGAAACAACCTGATTAAATGAATATTCAGATATACGAGGCTTATCCTATAAAACTGCAAACAGTTTCATTTCCTGATAGGATATTCAATATATAGAATGACAGATAGAAAGATTTTTTTCCTCCCGGGATCAAGGATCCCAAAAAATGAGATACCATCATAACATGCAAAGAGAAGAGTTTATTTACAGAGTTTATTCTGAAAAATGCAACACAAAGTTGCTGCAGGAAGATGCATCGCCTTCATTTATAATAGAATCAGCTGGAATAGCTCAGTTGGTTAGAGCGTGTGGCTGTTAACCACAAGGTCGAAGGTTCAAGCCCTTCTTCTAGCGGAAGTAATCTTTAACTCTGCCTGTGGGTGTCTTCTTGACATTCATTGCCGGTCCCAAGCCCGGATAAAAGAGGAGGGTTGCGGTAGGTTAGTGGCAGCCAGCGTAAAACTCGTCACATCCCATGGACATGAATCAAACTTTGAAAATCGTTGGGGCGTCTCCTCAGAAGCGACGCGCTGCATTTCATAGGCCCGGGTGCAGTGATAAGTATGCGAGGGTTGCTAGGTCGTCGCCCAGAAGCGGCGCACCACCTTTACATCTGAGGGTGGTGTCAAATGAGCAAGGATGCGCTACACTTCATAGGCCCGGGTGTAGTGGAAAATATGCAAGGGTTGCTAGGCCGTCGCCCGGAAGCGGCGCGCCACCTCGAAGTATGGGTGTGGTGTCAAATGTGCAAGAATCCTTGCAGCGTGGACGGGGACAGACAGAGAAGTTAGTTCATGCGGCTAGTAAGGGTAGTAAGGTGCGATTTGGAACTTGGAACATTGGATCTTTGACGGGGAGATCAGCAGAAGTGGGGGAGGTTGTGAAAAGGAGGAGGATTCACATAATGTGTCTACAAGAGACTAAGTGGGTTGGCGAGAAGGCAAGAGTGTTAGTTCCTTGGGGTTACAAGCTTTGGCACTCTGGAAAGGATAGAAGTAGAAATGGAGTGGGTATCGTCATTGATAAAGAATTCATTGATGATGTGGTGGAAGTGTCAAGAAAGAGCAATAGAATAATGAGTATTAAGCTTGTGATAGGGGATGAGTTTCTAACTATCATAAGTGCTTATGTACCACAAGTAGGATTGGATGCATCGATCAAACAAGAATTTTGGGAAGATTTGGAAGAGGTTGTCGAACGAATTCCTATGGGTGAGAAATTGATCATTGGTGGTGACCTCAATGGGCATGTCGGTGTTAGCAGAGATGGCTTTGAGAGCATTCATGGTGGCTTTGGTTTTGGGGATAGGAATGAAGCAGGAAATGGTATATTGGATTTCGCATTAGCTCATGACTTGGGTATTATGAACACTTGGTTCGAGAAAAGGGACTCTCATTTGGTGACATATAGAAACGGAGGTAATGCAAGTCAGATTGATTTCTTTTTAGTAAGGAACGTTTGGAGGTAATGCAATTAGTAAAACTTTTCCTCCAAACGTTCCTTCATCATCAATCATCATCAACAGCACCTTAATCCCAACTATGTTGGGGTCGGTGACACTATAATCTTCATGCCACCGACCCCAACATAGTTGGGATTAAGGTGCTGTTGATGATGATTGATGATGAAGGAACGTTTGGAGGAAAAGTTTTACTAATTGCAAGGTAATACCCGGTGAGAGTGCTGCAACGCAGCATAGGGTTGTGGTACTTGACTTTCGAGGTAAGAGGCACTTAAGAAAAAGTAGACCACAAGTTGACCCCCGAATTAAGTGGTGGAAGCTCCAAGGGGAGAGTCGGCATACTTTTGTGGCTAAGATTGCTGATAGTGGTATTTGGTCTGATTGCACGGAGATGGATATAGATTCGATGTGGAACTTGTTGGAGCATAACATAAAGGAAGTTGCAAAAGAAGTCCTAGGAGAATCTAAAGGAAACAGACCATCAAGTAAGGATACATTTTGGTGGAATCCACATCCTTCACACATTTAACTCTCCCAATATCTCGTATCCTCCTATCTCTAATACGAACAATTTTATAAATATCCCTTTCCCCTTCCTTAGTATCTAATTTCGTATACAATTCTTGATTAATCTTTGCCCTAGCATCACGGACGGCTTTCTTGGCTTCTCTTGTAGCCTCCTTATATTTCTCAAAGTTCTCCTCACTCGGGCATTTTCCTAATGCCTTGTAGCATTCACGTTTAGTTTTTATCGCCTGCTTTACCTCACCATTCCACCACGATGTGTCCTTACCTGGTGGCTTGTGTCCTTTAGATTCCCCAAAAACTTCTTTTGCCGCTTCCTTAATGTTACGTTCCAACATAGCCCAAGTTGAATCTACATCCATCTCCGTGCACTCGAAATCATTACATCTAGCGACAACCTTATCCACAAAAGTTTGCCGACTCTCCCCTTGAAGCTTCCACCATCTAATTCGAGGGTCGACTTGCGGACTTCTCTTTTTATAAAACCTCTTACCTTGAAAATCAAGCACAACAAGTCTATGTTGAGTCGCAGTACCCTCTCCGGGTATCACCTTGCAATCCGTGTACCTCTTTCTCCACACGTTTCTCACTAAAAAGAAGTCAATTTGACTTGCATTTCCTCCACTTCTATATGTCACTAAGTGAGATTTCCTTTTTTCGAACCACGTGTTCATGATACTCAAGTCACCACACATGCATGTATGCACGGAAATATAACAGTACTATTTTTTTGCAATAGTTGTTGTATAGATTTGTTGATAGCAATAGCGTTACACTCAAATTGCAGTTATGCACAATCATAGTTGTCAATGGCGAATAGCGGTCTGTAGCGATCACAATCCCGCTTAGCTATATAGCAAGAGCGATGCGATAACGGCCGCTATCTTAAAATACAGCGACAAATTTATAAATAAGTGATACATGTAAGTATATGACAAGTACTTTCGCAATTGCAATGCATATACATGTAAAACAAGTAGTGGTAAAACAAAATAAATTCATTTAAGAAGATGAGCGCACCGAACAGAAGCAGCGAGTAGGGCAACAGGAGGAAAAACCATAGAAATGAAAAGAATATTGAAAAGTGTTAAGCAACGGGGGGTTATTAGGGCTGGACCTTTTAGTTAGTATTTTCGAAAAAATAAACAAAATAAACTTAGCGGCCGCTACGCCCGCTATCACTAAGCGGGCTTAGCGCAAAAAGTGGCGTTTCACGGCCGCTACAATTCAGTGTTGTGAAAAGCGCGATTAATCGCGCTTCGCGAGTAGGCGAAGGTTTAGCGAGTTGCGTACAAGCGATTTTGTGTGATTATCAAATTGGCATAAAATCGCGCTTGACTCGCGATTACTTGCAAGAAATCGCACTAAAACTCGCAAAAACTCGCACTGTGCACAGAAAGACTGAAATGACCTTAAGTTAAAAATATAAATAAACAACAAAACCCTACATATCTTTAAAAGCTATTCACAGCCTCGCAAACTTTTCACATCTCCAAGTGCCTCAACAAAACCCTCATCTTCTCACAGGTACGTATACTCCATCTTCTCCTTTATCTCTTTCTCACTCTATCTCCACATCTATGTGCCTTCTTTCTCTTTATATCATTTTTTCTAATTTCCATCCCTACTCTTTCTTTAATATTTCAGATATTAAATATATAGTATGTGTTTTATTTTAAATACTATTTTTAATGTCTGTTATGTGTTTGATAAATTTCCCCTTAGAAAATGTTCTTTCAAGTAGATACTGATTACTCATTTAATAGTTAGAAAATGACTTGGACTGTTGACATTGGGTGGAAATATGGGAATCCAGTAGGGAAGGATAAAGGAAAAGTTCAATGTTCATTTTGCAAACATATATACAGCGGTGGAATTAATCGTTTCAAGAAGCATCTTGCTGAGGATATAATAGAGATGTTCTACCTTGTGATAAAGTACCAGCTCATGTTAGAGATGAAATAACAGAGTTCCTGGGTAAGAAAGAAGAACTGAAAAGGAATAGATATTTGGAGCAAATAAACATGGAGGATGAAGATTCTGTGGATGGAGCTAGCACTCAAAGTAACTCACTTTAATACAAGCATGTCAAGTAATCAAAAAAGACACATCAGGGGACCAATGGATGCTTTTTTCATGCCTGATCCTGAAGCAATATCACGTCAGGGGGAAAGAAAATTTGCCACAAATGAAGATTCAAAAAAAGTCATGGAACACTTCACAAATCAAGCTTGCAAGATGTTTGCGAGGTGGATGTATGATGCAGGGATTCCATTTAATGCAGTTAATTATGAGAGCTTTGGTCCTGCTGTCGAAGCTATTGGTCAGCATGGTCCAGGAATGAAGTCACCAACCTACCACGAGGTTTGAGTCCCTTTACTTAACAACGAGGTGGAGGAAACAAATAAAATTGTGGAAGAGCACAGAAAAGAATGGGAGAAAGTTGGTTGTTCAATTATGTGTGATGGTTGGAAAGATAAGAGAGAAAAAACATTGATCAATTTTTTGGTAAATTCTCCCAAGGGAAACATCTTTCTTGAATCAATTGATGCTTCAGATTACTCAAAAACAGGTGATAAAATGTTTGAGTTGATAGAAAAGTGTGTCAAAGCTGTTGGAGAGATAAAGTTATTCAAGTTGTAACTGATAGTGCTTCTAACAATGTGAAGGCTGATAAATTGTTGATGAGTGTATCCTCACATCTACTGGACACCATGTGCAGCACATTGCATTGATCTAATGTTGGAAGATATATTCAAGATCACTAAATTGAAAAAAACATGCTCAAGTGCCATGGCTTTGTGTGGATTCATTTATTCGAGGCCTGGAACTGTGAGTATGCTTCGATATTTCACTAAATTGAAGGAGTTGCCTAGGCCTACCAAAACTCGATTTGCGACATCTTGCATTATGTTAGGAAGACTTCACTTGGTTAAAAAGTCTCTGCAGAAAATGTTTGTTTCCGAAGAATTAAATACGAGTAAGTGGTCTAAGGAGAATGCTGGAAAGAGAGCTGCGGCCACTGTCTCCAATCATCTTTTTGGAAAAATATTTTATTTGCACTTGAAGTGCGTGGTCCTCTTATCAAAGTTTTACGTATCGTTGATGGTGAAAAGAAGCCTCCTATGGGATATATCTATGGGGCAATGGAGAAGGCCAGATTCGTCATTGAGAGTTCATTCAGCAAGGCAGATGAATACAAGAAAATCTATGAAATAAATGATTGCAAGTGGGAGGTTCAGCTTCATCAGCCTTTGCATGCAGCAGGCCACTTCTTAAATCCAGAATTTTTTATGATCAACAAGACATGTCTTTAGATGCAAATATAAGAAAAGGGCTACACGAGTGCATTTACAAATTGGTTCCTGATACAAATATACAAGATGCAATTATAGACGAAATTTCAGTATACAAAGACGCGCAAGATAGCTTTTCATCGGATATGGCAAAAAGGCCAGAAAACGACATGCTCCTGGTAATTATTTAATGATGTAAAGTCAGTTTAATTAGTCAATGTAATTTAATATTAAAGTCAGTTTATATAGTAAATTTATCTAAATGTTTATGTAGCAACATGGTGGGAAAATTTTGGAAGTTCAGCTCCAAATTTACAACGGTTTGCAACCAAAGTTTTGAGTCTAACATGTAGTGCATCGGGCTGTGAGCGCAACTGGAGTGCGTTTGAGCACGTAAGTTATATCTCAAATTCACACTGTACACACTGTATTTGCCTCCCACCATCTTAGTAAAAGATGTTCATTGTGAATTGTTATCATTTTGTAGATTCATACCAAAAAGAGGAATAGATTGACTCAAAAGCGGCTCAATGACTTGGAATACGTCAAGTATAATAGAGCATTGAAGCGTAGGTTTGAAGCATGGGATGTACAAGACCCAATTGCTTTGGATGTAACTGATGACTGCAATGAGTGGTTGCTTGGAAAGACAGAGCCTTGATGATGACGAAGTGGATGCCAATTATGTACATGAAGGAGAAGATCTTACGTGGGATGATGTTTGTATTGCTTCTGGAGCCGAAGAACCACTTTATTGTACGAGGCGCTTGACAAAAAACATGACCACCTCAAAAGCAAGTGACAGAGCTTCTTCTTCAACTCTTATAGACGAAGATGGTGATGATGAGGAACAAAGGGAATTTGAGGGACCTGAAATCGAGATACGATTTGGAAGCCTTTGAATTACTAAACGTAATCAATTGATAGTCTGGTACTTATGTGATATTTCTACTACATTTGAGACTTTTTATTATGTTTGGCACTATATTAAGTAATATTCTATTGTTAAACATTTTGAACAAATATTTTCAGAAGTATATAAGTATAAATATAATTAACTATATAAATATTTTCACTTCGGGCTAAAATCGTGCGAGTAATCGCGAGTCGCAAGTCACGCTTCAAAATCGGAAGTTGCGCTTTTTCAATTTTGCGCATTTCACAACACTGCGCTACATTAAAACACGTAGCGTGTTGCGGTGAATAGTGATGGACAGCCGCTTCGCATCGCTACTCGCTATAGCGACCTTAGCGGCCGCTATTGACAACTATGTGCACAATTCAAATTTTTTATCTCGGCTTGGAGTTGGCGTGGGCATGTCTATTTAGAAATCTTGAATTATTTCGACTTTGAAGTTACACACGAAATAATAGTAATTTGTTTCGCAAGTCTAAAAATGTAGGCCTCCTCTTATACCACACTAATTTTATTCTCAAGAACTTTTTTATCCAATTTTGTTTGCACCATGATAAATAAAGACGAAGTCTCGTTTTACAACAGCTTTGAGTGGACTGTTTTTCACTAAGTCACAAGAAAATTCTTCGAGACAATGTCCCTTACATCTAATTCAAGAGGATTTCCCACATTTTTAGATATAGTTACGGAATCATTACTAATGGTGCATGCTACTATAGTACCTTTTAACTACTACTTTGTCCTGCATAAACATTTCTTCATGTAGTTAACTGTACAGGTTGGGACAATAAGCACACACCTCTTCAGAAAGCCAGTGATCTGTTTGGTCAGTATCTTCACCAGTCGTTCGCAAATTCTCTCCAATACCACTAGGCTGGTCCTCTTTACCCCTTAATAATGCCAACTCTTTCTGTCCGGTTCTTCCACACATCATTTGATCAATTCTGCAGTACCGTCAGAAGGTAACATTAGAAACATGTGAGCATAATTATCAGTGTAGAAGTTGACGCTCATTTTTACCTTCCCTAAAAGACCAAATACAACCATCATATTGGTCATTTTCTAACTACCACAGTGGTCATTTCTTCCATTGATATATAACATACGTCACCATTTCTTCCCAAAAATATTTGCTGGATATATTTACTAGCAAAACATTTCTAGGCGAAAACCACAGCATTTAAAACACTGACGTAAACAACAAGATCCCTGTTGGACTTTTACTTATATTACAGTTACACAAGCCCATAAGAAAGCCACATATAGGTTACATGATCATAACGATTAAGAAATATAAATACAGGTACAGATCCATATAATATAAATCCACATATAAAAAGGACTAAAACAACCTGAGAAAGGCCTTTTTAACAGAAGTACCCAGGTCACCAGCGAAATAAGCCTCATGCTCCATCACCTGATGATGAAGAAACTTGGCACAAAATTTGGAAACTTCTTTTCCTGCCAAGTGAAATGACCCCTTGTTTGTTTACAAAAAAAAAAAAAAAGAAAAGAAAAAAGAAAAAAGAAACACTGCAAAATTTCTTAAATAAACTGAAGGGTAAATAGTTCTTCCATTCACTGTACTAGGGGTGCAAGTGAGCTGAGCCGGCTCGCAAGCTACTCGAGATCGCCCCGGAAAGCCGAGCTCGAGCTCGAGCTATTCTAGTAGGTGTCAAGCTCGAACTCGAGCTCAGTTATACTTGACTCGATAGACTCAGGAGCCTAATCGAGTGCTAGCATATTTACAATTTTACCTTAGTATTTTGTATTTATTTATATATACCTTAATTACAAAAATTTATAATATTATTAATAACAAAGAAATGATATTTTAAACTAGTTTACTAAAATTATACAACTTGAGTCGAGCCGAGTCGAGCTCGAGTTTATCGAGTTTTCAACCGAGCCAAGCTCGAAAAAATACAGCTTGGTCGAGCTCGATCTCGAGCTCGAGCTTTATAATCAAGCTCAAGCCTGGCCATGTTCGACTCGACTCAATCCAGTGACACCTCTATACCATACCCATCAAATCATGATCATAATCAAAACATTGGAGCTATCATCAGTAATTACTTTAGAGCAATTAAGAATCCCAGTAGGTAATTTTGCAGTTCTCAGATTTCAGCAGGATCCTATCTTTTCGTTTAGTTTGCGGAGTACTGTATAGCATCTTTAACATATTTTATTCTTTTTAGATATTGAATTCCATAACCACTAGACTGAAGATTCTAAAAGAGTGGCCCAGTCAGTCCAACAACATATGCATATAAGTTATTTCACTTGGCTGCTGATGTTTGTTATTTCTCTCAATTTCTGAAGCAGGATCGTGTCCCTTGATCAATCAGCACTCATACCCAGACTCACAATTATGAACCATCAGCCTTCAGGTAATCAGGTTCTTATAAGAATTAAGAAAGCCTTTTTTATTTTCTAGGTGAACATCTTATACATCAAAGGTTTAGGCTGAGGCTACTCTCAAAAGTCTATAAAGACCAGCATATCAAGGAATCTATAAATATGAAGAAGATGAAACTGACATCGATATAGAGAGAGAGAGAGGGAGAGAGAGAGAGAGAGAGAGAGAGATGAAACTGATAGCCTTAGACAGAAAGGGACGGAAAAAAAATCTCATTTAAGATTGGAATGTCGTAAGATTTGTGTTTACCCCCATGGCCATCATAAACTCCAAAGAAAGAGGTGGAACCGTCCAAATTAGTAAAAGCAGCATGCTGTAGAATAACTCAAGCCAAGACGAAAAGAACATAAGATACGAGATATTAAGATCTAAAAAGGTATGATGCAAGGTCAAGCAAAATTTTACCTGCCTAATAAACAGAAGTATTTCAGCCTTTCTCATGAATGATAAATATTTTGATCGAAGTGTTCAGCAAACAGTAGGTCAAATAAAAGTATACAATAGCAGTGAATCTAAACCCACTCAAGTACTGAATGAAAAAAGATGACAAAAGCCATGCTATGCATTAATTCATCACCTTATCCAGTTAACTAAAAAGATGGTTACATCTTGAGCTATATCAATGTTAAGATTCCAGTGAAGATCACAAAATTACAACCCTTCGCTTAGTTTTCAAACTAATCTTCTTAACAGATAATCACAGATCTCTCAACACATAACATTGTTATATACAGATATAATCCGCAGACATAAGACCTAAAGGTTTGCCTAAGTTTGCAACTCTTTAAAGATGTTTTAGTTCGAGAACCAATACAGAGAATGAAGGATTGTTCTATAAATAAGTACCACAAAAGTGCAACTTATCAAAGTGTTTATGCGATACTCGCTTCTAAAAAGGAAAATATCAACTTACAACAGATGAAAGTAAAACCAAAACACAAATCTGTCAAAAATTACAGAGGGCTGACTTGCAAGTCATCATCTATAGATTCTATACCATGTATTTAGAAAAAAATCAGGACGCCAGCCTAAGCATATTGGTAGAAATAATACTAATGTGGTAGATATAAGAATCCCTCTAACATGATTAAAGTACAAAGAAGGACACCATAAAACTAAAAGATTTTTATGTGAATGAATTTTCTAGATCAACAGCAACCAATAATATACACATTTAAAGACATAAAAATTACAGCATCCTCCATTGTTGCTCGCCACCCCTGCATGGATGACAGACCATATCTAAGTCTGCCATTCTCACCATCCTCTGAGGCCTTTTCAGTGCAGGGAGTGCTTAGATATACCCCCATGTTAAGCTGCAACAACGATAATCCATGCTTATGTTACTAAGCAAAACAAACCAAAATAAAAAAGGTGTGAATTTCAGTTTCCAACCATCAAACTGAGAAAGTCAAGCAGTGCACCCTCCATATAAGAAATATAACTTGTTCTTAATGCAACACAGGTATATATTTCATCAAATTTATAGTTATTTCCTTAATTGCAAGATATGTTAGAACTTAAATACATGATTTAACTGATAAATTTAAAAAATAATATACCATTGTAAGCAGACAAAGAAACAGTCATCAAAAGTTCCTCAAATCCTTGATAAAACCAATATATTCAACCAAATTTACACTCTTATATTAACTTGCGGACGTCACCATATGAAATTGATTATCTTAATTGTTCCTTATTTCATGAAATAAGTAGTGGGACTGGGAAGTAAGTGCAAAAATGTATAATCGTTTCTTCCAGCTCCATAATATATCTGTTATTTGTGAAAAACTAAAACATAAACAATAAGTATCCCTTTAAACTTTCAACTGAAGCAGTTTCAACCACATTCTATGTCTGCAGCTAAAGTTTGCCACTCCCTTTCTTCAAATAATCAAATGTAGGCTAGCCTCCCCCACCAGTCTCCACACACACACACACGAACACACACACACACACACTCGCACACACACACACCACCAGAACATTGGAGCTAAATCTTCTTGTGTTCCCATCTAATTCTATGTTAGTTTTACGTATAAACTTATGAAGTATCATGCTTTAAGTTTTTGCATATCTCTAGGGAGTTATAGTTTCTATCTTGGCTTAGATTGCTTACAGAATTCTACTAAATTCAATGAACTCTGTTTAAAATTTTCTTTCTATTTTGTTTCCCCTCACACTCCTTTGTATGAAGGTTGCAAAGGAGGGGCATCCAGTGTAAAACTTTGCCACTTTGTTTTTTGCATGAGTTATAGTGTTAATAAATTTTAGACAATTAATTGATACTATATTCTTCATGCCACCGACCCCAATATATTTGGGATTAAGATGCACTTGACCATGATGATGATGATTTATTTTCCCTCACAGTCATCGAGTCTACCGAATCAATAGTGAAGCATTGACAAACAGTAATAAGATAATCTCTTGATTTCCCACCATAATGACCATATATAAGAAACAAAGATATAAAAGAACAGTAAATACCAAGTTTAACATTGTTACAATATAAACCATGTTAGCAAGAGTTCAACAATTAATCAAAATTTATCATTAAACTTCACGAACGCAACCCGATGCAATACAGTGTCCATTATGATTGTATCGAAATTCCAACCCCCACCCCACACACCCACACACCCACACACAACACGTATATACACATATACAAACGAAAGGGAAAATAAAAAAGAAAAACGACGATCAAGATGATTTTATCATTTATTAGGAGATTCATGAAAGAATGTTTCAAGGTTTCACTAGCACGCACCTCGTGCGCGAGAGAACTTGGAATAGAGAGATTGATGATATGCTGGCAGCAGTGTTGCGCATTTAGTTTCTTGAAGAATGGAGCCTGCGGTTTTTTTTTTTCTTTTTTTGTATTTTGGCTGTGTTGTATGATTTTAATCTGAAGTTTGAGAAAGCTGGAGAGACCGAGGGCAGGGACTGCGGCAGGATAATATGGGCCAAAAGTCAGGCCCATTATATATATGCCTTAGATCATTAAAACCAAATCAAACCAAACATACCCAGTATATCCCGCTCAAAACAAGTGCAGGGAGGGTAAGATGTCTGTGACCAATGCTACTCTTTTTAGGCTATTTCCGTGAAGACCAGAACAGTGCGCGTGAAGTATTGAGTGATATATACAAAGAAGCGTATGATCTGAAAACTCAAAATCATACCTGAACTACTTAATTCATACGACATTTACCTAAGTGGACTTTGCATCGCACTCTCGATGAACGCCGCTCCAACAGAGGAGAGGTAGACTCGTAGCACAACTCCTGTAAAAATACACCACGCAAATGACGAGGATAAAATATACAATAAAAGTAAAGAGAAAAATGCAATGCTCTAGGTCAGAGTTAACCGAGACAGCCCAACCCTGAGGCTCTCAACTACAAGACTGTTCCCTACAAGAGAATCCACAACTCTGATCTGGCGCCTCCAAGCGCACCTATCAACAGTCATGGTCTCGGAAAGGTTTAGGGCCTTCAAATCTAATCTCAGCTGCTCCTCCCACGTCCTCCTCGGTCTGCCTCGCCTCCTCTCCCCGACAACCAATAAACTCTCGACCCTCCTCACCGGAGCAGATGCCTGCCTCCTGCGGACGTGGCCAAACCATCTCAACCTCCCTTCCCTAACTTTCGCTGAAATGGGCGCCACTCCTAGCGCGTTCCTGAAAACCCCGTTCGAGATTCTATCCAACATTGTGCGACCACACGACCAACGTAACATTCTCATTTCAGCCGCTTCCAGCTTGCTCTCAAGCGACTTCTTCATTGCCCAACATTCGGAGCCATACAACATTGCAGGACGGATTGCCGCTCTATAGTCCATAGATCATTAAAATACACAAATTTAAACAATTAAAAATATGATATACGAGCCATTATCCAACCATGCGATGCACGATCTTTGATTGAATATCTACGTATTTTGTACGTAATGTTGGCACAGACGGTTGAATGAGCAGATTGCGAAATTTAAATGTCTTTTAGAGAAGTTTACATGTTTTTTTTATTGTTATTGTCCTTTTATTTTAGTCTATGTAATTAGTTATACGAAATGAAGCTTTACTAACTCGTGTGTTGCTCCGGGGTTGTTTTTGATTTATTCAACCCGTGCGATGCACCGATTGTATCTAAGTTTTCATAGCTAAAATTTAACCATCTTGTAATTTATACTATCATTTAAAAGTTCAATTTAATCACCTTGTGTATTAGAAGGTGTATTTGCATTGTGATGTTTATCCTAACTTTTGTATTTAAATTAGTTTATTTACATTAAAAGTTACAATTAAAATAGTCTCTTCATATGTAATCCTTTAATATGAATAAGTTACATAAATTTTTTTTGCCTACGAGGCATTATCCAACCCGTGCGATGCACGGTCTTTGGTTGAATATCTACGTGTTTTGTACGTAATGTTGGGGCAGACGGTTGAATGAGCAGATGGTAGAATTTAAATGCCTTTTAGAGAAGTTTATATTTTTTTTATTGTTATTGTCCTTTTATTTTAGTCTATGTAATTAGTTATATGAAATAAGACTTTACTATCTCGTATGTTGCTCCGAGGTTGTTTTTGGTTTATTCAACTCGTGCGATGCACCGATTGTATCTAAGATTTCATAGCTAAAATTTAACCATCTTGTAATTTATACTATCATTTAAAAGTTCATTTTAATCACCTTGTGTATTAGAAGGTGCATTTGCATTGTGATGTTTATCATAAATTTTGTATTTAAATTAGTTTATTTACATTAAAAGTTTCAATTAAAATAGTCTCTTCATATGTAATCCTTTAACATGAATAAGTGACATAAATCCCCCTTTCACATTAAATTAAGGGGGTAAGTATTATATAGTATAGATAGATTTATTTGGCACTTTTGCCATGGCGAATTATAAAACCATTTGTAATATATATATATATATATATATATATATATTTCCAATGGCAGATTTTGAGTTGTTAGAGAACTTGATGAATGTTTCTGGATCTTCTAAATTGCATGATTGTATGCGTTTGCGGTTTGTGCAACAGGCAGGTAAAGATTATGCATTTTCGAGGTTGCTTTTTGGTTGTTGTCAGCATTTGAGGTGGGTAATGGCAAAGAACCATACCATGATGTTGAACTTGGAAGCTTTAGGTGCTCGTGGTGTATCTTTGGATTCTCTAGAATATGAGGACTTAAATATGAGGTACCGTTGAATACTAATGTTTACTGTTTTATTGTTCTATATTAATAATCATATATGGTAAGAGTGATTCGTATTCTTTGAGGGTGAAAAATCGCAGCCCTTTGGTGTTCCATACCTGCATATTTTATTGGGAGCATTCAAGATGAGTTTATTGAGAGCATTTAAGATGAGTTTATCATAAACGAAAATTTATACTATTTCAACATTAACGCATCAGAAACATTAGATGATGATTTTCTGACATATATAATTATTAACATATACCAACTGTATATTGGTAAGGTTAATTGGACAAAGTCTTCAACAGTTGATAAACAGAGTAAACACATAAGCCAAGAGAAGGATATATATATATAGTTTCAGAAATTTTTACAGTTAGTTTGGCATTATTTATTTTGATCAATATAATTTCTTGCGGTGAAAATAATGTGAGAGAAAATATTTGCGGAATAAATTGATAAATATTAAGGGGGATAACATTTACTTTGTGCACAAACCCCCTTCCACATTAAATTAACGGGGATAAGTTTTAAGTAGTATAGATTGGATAATAGTAAACGGTAGTTTGAGTAACTGAAATATTATATTTGAATATTAGTTAGTTAAGTTCAAAATCCCAGCACTCATAATATATTTTTTTTTGTTGCGGGAGAGACGAGAAACTCCCCCCATTTGTATTAGAAGTTCCTTAGCCAGGCGGGTGTTAAATCGAGTGATGTGCACTAATGGCAGCCCTGCAAGGGAGGGGACCAACGAGACACGAACCCAGAGCAACAAACCTTGCAATATTTCAGCAAAGTATTGTCACTACACGGATTCGAACCCGCGATGTCGGAGTGTTTCCACTCCAATCACCTTACAATTTACCATCAATCTATGCTCATGGGGATTGCACTCATGATATATACTGTATTTAGATACTTCTAAGTAGTAATTTAGTTATTTGAATTTTTAGGGATTTTTTGTATGGTTTGTTTTTCCTTTTTATCCTTGGTATTCAATTTTTACAGTCCAATATCGTTTTTTGTAATAGTTTGACCTTAGAAGTTTATATCATACCTAAGTCAATAATATAATTTTTCTTTTAAAATTCTATTTTCTGAAAGTGTTTGTAAGAGTTTTACTTTGTAATTCTTACACACATTTTATGATCTCTTTACACAAATCTTATGTAACACCTCAAGTAAGGTGTATTTCGAACCGAACGTTCATGAAAATTTCGCGAAAATATTCGGTCAACGTTCAGTTCGTGTTCGGTTCGGTCAAATTCGAACAATTCGCGAACATGTTCATTACATACACGAACCGAATACGAACAAAATAATATATGTTCGTTTATATATATTAATAATTTTACAATAATTAATAAATATAATTAATAATTTTACAATAATTAATAAATATATATATATATACAAAATAAAACCTACCATTCCAAGATCCTTAATTTCTAAATCTATCTCCTCTTTTTATTTTTTTTAATTATTATTGCTTGTACTTAGTTTTTTTATCTTAGAACACAAACGAACAAACGAACGATCAAAACGAACCAAACAATCGAACGCTAACGAACGAACACGAAATATGTAAAATTTTAACGAACCAAACACGAACAAGTGGTTTGCAATTTTATCGAACACGAACCGAACGAATCGAATCCTTAACGAACGAACGTTCGTTAAAGTCACCGTTCGGTTCGAAATACACCCCTACCCCAAGATATTCAGGACATGTCACAGCACCTTGAATCCTACCTCTGACACACAAGGCTAAATTCATACACAATCCCATTTCAAAATTTCAATAATTTAATATTAATATCCAAACCATAATCAATCGATCGGATAACCGATGAAAACTACAATGACAATACTCAAAATCACAAGAAACACCAATGTCCAAAATAAACAACGAGAAGAACACAACTCCTACAGTACTCGAGTACCAACTAATAATTCATGACAGAAATAATCTCAAAGGACATGACTCGAAGAAAACAACATGATTCATCACAGTATCACACCTGGCCGTCATCGTCGCACTGACCCGGTGCTCGCCCGCTTGGATTCTTTATACCTAAAATACATGAAACATATTTCTCCCGAATGGGGTTAGCTATGGAATAGCTAGTGTAAGTAATACAAATGAACTCTCACATCTTACATTTAATAGTACAAGCATCAATAGTTTCAAAAGCCAAGATAATGATTTTCGAAAATGCAATATCCAAAATATGTCATAGTAATATAAATTCTCATGATTAACCATGGACCCAACCATGCGCGGTTCCCTCGGAGGCCCCGTCGGACCCTCCCGCAACCTCCCACACTCATATATAGTACTTTTCATATTTAAGAATATAAGCTTCATAAGAATTACTCGCTTTTGAGACATGATGGAATATTCCGAGACGGTAAACGACCACGATTGAAGGAACTTGACTATTCTGAACCTAAGCAATCCGTAAAACAACTATCAACAACCATATAACTAGAATTGAAACTGAAATACGCCCGAAAATCCCGCCTACGAATCATAAAAAATTCATACAAACTCACGACGAGGGCGGATCACAACCAAACCCTCTCGATCTCACAAACATACTAAAATTTACCATCGATTCATAGGGAAAACATGAATACGGTGAAGATTAATCATATACATCGAGAATCAAAGAATAATTCGGAGCTAATCGGACAAAATCACAAAAAAAAACCCAATTCCCAAAAATTAGGGTTCTAGAGATCATACCTCAGATCGAAGGCGAAGAACACGATTTGATGTTGTTGATATACATTAAAAACTCAAGAAAGACGATAGCTGGAAGATTGAAGAACCAAAATTGCCTAAAAAATCGCCATCGCCCGATCGCGGAAGGGAAGGAAACGAATGAAAAATGGGAAGAAAAACGCGACTAGAGGTTTTCATATCTATAGAGGCGCACGGCCAGACATGAACGACCAAATGCTTGTGCGTGACTCATGCGTAAGCTAGATTATAACAACAGGTCAGAGACGCACAACCAATCTGCTTGTGCGTCTGCTCGTGCGTCAGGTCGTGCGAAACTCACTGTCCAAAGCCTGATGTGACGCACGAGCATCAACTCATGTGTCTGCTCGTGTGACAGCTCGTGCGTCCCTGCTAGGTGTAAAAAGTATAGCAGTTAGCTGCTAATCTACGTCGAGACTCGTCGCCTCGACTGTCTGTACTCGCACCAAAATTAACACATGACAAGGCGCTTACGAAGAGTTTCCAATTACGAAGTCGAGTACAACGCAAACACACGATTCCGGTCGCCCGAAGGCAACGAAAAAATGAATACGAAACCACACACCCAGAACTTTGAAAAATTAAAAAACGACCAAAAACATCCGAAAATCACGATACGAGATCGAACAATCAAACTGAAGCTCACAACATGTCTAATAGTAGTTTCGAACAATGACCACACCAAACGAACAAAAAATGGAAAAATTGCTAATAAACACGAAATTGAGTAAAACAACTCCAAAACACGCTCGGATGATAATATATGCGGAATTAAACATTCTCAAAATGTCAAGACGGATACAAGCGAGTCGTCGGAAATAGAAAAATACCAAAATAAAATTACTAAAAATAGAAAAATTTGGAGTATTACGTCTTACACACCATTTATACGAAAAGAATATAGTATTTTTGATGACTTTTAGCAACTTCGTAGGGCTTTTGTTAATATTTCAAAGAAAATTAGGTAATTTGTGTAATTTTTCCTCCTACCTTTGATGTCCTTTTTGTCTCCTATATTATGTGATTTTGGTCAAGAAAATATGATTAGGGGTGTGCAGAAAAATTGAATATACCAAAAAATCGTACCAAACCATATGTCGTACCGAAAAAATCGAAAACCGATTAAACCGACCTATATTGGTTTTTATTTTTGATAAAATCGAAATTTTGGTACAGTACAGTATTTGACTTTTATACCGAAAATAAAACCAATACCGTACCATTTTTATACGACTTAATTTTATAAGTTATATATATATATATATATAGTAATATTTATTAGAATAAATCTTATACTCCATAATCTACGTAATACCTAATATGAATTTTTTTAATTATTTAATTACCTAGTAACCTACGTAGTGATTGATTTTCAAGATAGTAAAATACCTAATACTAATTTTCATAAATTTTGGATTATGTGAGGTGTTGATTTTGTTTAACTATCAATCTCTGATTTATGGGTTTCCTTTACTCGAGTTTTGTTATATTTTTCTATGAACGAGGAAAATCGAAAATACACCATTTCGATGTTATACCGAACCGAACTACCAAATTATCGAATCGAGAAAAACCAAATTTGTATGGTACTAAATCTAATAAATCGAAGTTCTTTGGTATGATATCGATCTTACCCGAACACTGTACCATATCGTACCATGCACACGCCTATATATGATCAGTTATTGGTACTATTTTTAGGGTGTTGCTAAATACCGCCCCCAATTACTAGTCATCGCATATTTACTTGATATTTTTTTATTCTCTCTCATTTCATTTCTTCCGCTCAAAATAATATAACATTCAAACTATCATCACCAATACATTTGGCCACCATCCAACAACCGCAAAAATGGAAGAAAACGCACCGTTGACGCCTCGTGAGGTAATTTTTTTTCTTTTAGTGGAAATGAAGCGGGCGTCTAGAAAAAACGCCTGCGCCATGGACAGGCATCCAGGATTTCCGTCTGCACCACGGTACAGGTGGAAATTCAGGACGCATGTACCATGGCACAGGTGCAAACTCTGGACGCCTGTACCATGGCGCAGGTGGAAAAACGTCGTACAGGCACCTAAGATTTCTGCTTGCACCATAGTACAGGCGGAAATTCTGGACGCCTGAACCATGGCATAGGTGGAAACTCTGGACGCATGTACCATGGCGCATGTGGAAATTCTGGACGCCTGTACTATGGCGCAGGTAGAAATTCTGGACGCCTGTACCTTGGCGCAGTTGGAGATTCTGGACGCCTGGACCATGGAGAGGCTTCTGCAGATTCCGCCTAAACCATGGGCAGGCGTCCAACAATTTCGCCCCGACCACTGAATGGGCAGCTGACGATCCCGCCCCAATATTAGGCGAGGCATCTGGCCTAGACGCCTACACCATGTCCAGGCGTAACTTCAGACGCCCGCCCATGGTTTAGCAGGATTTTATGGATGCCTGGGATATGAAAAAGTACAGATCATGTACGGGTGTATTTTCTTTGTCCGATATTATTGTGCGGCGGCAGGGAGAGAGTAGTGAGAGAATAGTGAGGTGGAGGGAGAATAGTGAGAGAACAGTGAGGTAGAGAGAGAGTAAAATTTTATTAAAAGGATAAAATTGTAATTTTTGGGGACGATGATTAGTAATTAGGGACAGTATTTAGTGTTGAATCTTTCTGTGTTACAAACTTGCTGGGCGAAAATTAAATTACAACTGGAAACTACAATTACAACTCGAAAACTGAAAATACAGGACTCGGGGCGGAATTAAAATTACAATGAAAAAATAAATTGAATCTGCACTAACAAGAAAGAAGTTAGAAATACAAGAAGATAATCTAAACAACAAAAAACAGTAAATGAAACCAAACTGTGGTAAAAGTCGCCCGAAGATGCCTTCTGCCCGCAAGACGAGAAACGCCCCAATAGTGTTCACGGATTGACGGCTCGTCCCCAAAGGTCAACGACTTTACGTCTCTACAGTAGCAACACCGCAAACTGGAGAGCTCCGACGAACTGGAAGAGATGAGGACAAAGCTCCGACTTATGATATGCAGAGGGTGATAAAAACTGTATGTATATGCTGAGTTCGAAAATTGCATGTCTGATGCAAATGAGATGCAGGCCTATTTATAGGCCATCTCACCTGCCGGGGAATTAAACACAGCCTTTAATGGCTATCATAATGCAGTCATTTATGCTGCATTATGGTCAGGAGTTACGAATTTCAAACAAATGGCAGGGGTTACGAAATTCAAACCTGCCATTAACTCCTCCTCATAACACCTGGGAGGTTACTTCCGGGTTGGACTGAATTTGAACAGTCAGGACGCACCTGGACTGTATTCAGCTCCTTAACCATTTGACGGATGTACCTGGACATCCTTATGTGCACATACGAGCCCAACTACGTTGTTGAGCTTGTCCAAAAAATTCTTTAAGCTAGCCCAAGGCCTAGCCCACGAACAGGCCCAAAGACCAATTGCCAAGATCCAAGATCCAAGTCCACGGTCCACGGTCCACGGTCCACGGCACGCGGCTCGCGGCCGCGGCCTCGGCCGAGGCCGAGGCGAGGCGAGGCGGGCGGGCGGCGCGCGCGTGTGCGCGCGTGTGGGCTTTAAGCCCATACACATGTGCCATTAATTATTACATGCATAAAGGTAACTCCTTATATACTAGAATAATGATGGTTCATTATTCAATGTGGGATTCCATCCCTTATTAATTCACAATTAAGTGACAAACTTTAATTAACTATTTCTCACTCACCGGGAATCGGTTTAGAGAAAGTGAATATACCACGATCATCTACTCGGAACGTAGATCGATCCTATGATATTTAATTTTACAAAATAAAATTAAAATCATTAACGATTCCAACAATCCCCCACATGAGTGAAAATAGCCCAAATGCAATATGCAGACTCAAGCTCAGTCCTCAAGAGGCGTTAAAGTATAAGGATAGGTAGTTCGTGACTTTGAACCTTCCATAGTTAACATCATCGGGTACACAGGTGGATTAGTGGCTTGATGCTTTGAACTATTCCCCCACAGCATGCACCGAGACAGTGGTGCTAACACTTGAACACCTCAACCTCATCCGTTCTCACGTTTTGTGTCCTTTGCGGGCCTTGGACACCCCTTCGGATTCATAAGTGTATTTCATGAAGCGGCCCCCACTTCTCACTTATATAGGTGATTCTTTACCGAGTATCTTGCCATACTCAACCTCCTCGAGGTCTTTAGGAATCATTAAAAGTCATAGACTTAACCTCACCACTAGGCAAGCTTTCAACACTCAATTGCTCTATAGGGAATAAACTTAGATGAGTGTTTCACACGAACTCTCATAGCTTAGTTCTCCCATTGAACCAAGTTCTTGGGATCTCCAGTCATCTTGGTTGGGTTACCACTATGATAATTCTCAATTTGTGGATTTTAAACCCATTCCCTCTAGCAATTTATTCATTTGATCACGGTTTAACCCTTTGGTTAGCGGATCCGCTAGATTATCCAATGACCTCACATAGTCAATAGAGATAACCCCACTTTTGATCAAATGTCTCACGGTATTATGGCGTCGACGAATATGTCGAGACTTTCCATTATACACGTTACTTCTCGCCCTACCAATAGCAGCTTGGCTATCACAGTGAATCATCACTGCAGGCACTGGTTTGGACCAACATGGAATATCTTCTAGAAAGTTTCTGAGCTATTCGGCTTCTTCACCAGCTTTGTCCAAAGCTATGAATTCCGATTCCATGGTGGATCGGGCTATACATGTTTGTTTCGCGGACTTCCACGAGACAGTTCCACCCCCAATGGTAAACACGTAACTACTTGTAGAAAATGAACTTTTCGTATCGGATATCCAATTTGCATCACAATACCCTTCAAGTACCGGGGGGTATCTCGAATAGTGTAGCCCAAGGTTTTGAGTATACTTTAAGTACCTCCAAACTCTAACGAGAGCTTTCCAATGTTCTTTGCTTGGATTGCTCGTGTAACGACTTAATTTGTTCACAGCGCAAGCTAAATCGGGTCGAGTGCAATTTGTAAGATACATTAAACACCCAATGACTCTTGCATATTCTTCTTGTGCAACGGGCTCCCCTCGATTTTTGATCAAGTGATCATTTAAATCTATTGGGGTTTTAGCCGGCAAGCTATCAAAAGCATTAAACTTCTTGAGAACTTTCTCGGCATAGTGAGATTGTGTCAAGATGATTCCATCTGATTTTCTCAAAATTTTCATTCCAAGAATCACATCGGCTAGCCCCATGTCTTTCATGTCAAAATTTCTTTTTAACACGTTCTTAGTATCGTTAATCACTTGTATATTGTTACCCATGATTAACATGTCATCTATATAAAGACACACAATAACATAACCGTTATTAGTGTTCTTAATATAAACACATTTGTCACACTCGTTTATTTTAAAACCATTTGATAACATTACATTATCAAATTTCAAGTGCCACTGTAGTGGAGCTTGTTTCAATCCATATAGAGACTTAACCAGTTTGCATACCTTTTTCTCTTGTCCAGGTACTACAAACCCTTCAAAGTTGTTCCATATAGATCTCTTCATCCGGATCACCATTCGTGAGCAGTCTTAACATCCATTTGATGAATCTCAAGATCGTGCAAAGCAGCAATCGCGAGAAGCACTCGAATAGATGTAATTCTCGTTACAGGTGAATAGGTATCGAAAAAATCGTACCCTTCCTTCTGTTTGAAACCTTTGACTACTAAACGAGCTTTATACTTGTCAATTGACCCATCAGCCTTGTACTTTCTTTTAAGGATCCATTTGCATCCTAAGGGCTTACAACCTTCAGGTAAATCAACCAAAACCCAAGTTTGGTTTTGTAAAATTGAGTCAATTTCACTCTGAACAGCTTCTTTCCAGAGCAACCCGTCTGGTCTGGCATAAGCTACTTTGATCGACGTTGGTTCTTCATCCAACATGAATGCTATGTAGTTAGGTCCAAATGTCTTTGGTGTCCTAACTCTACTACCGCGTCTCGGTTCTACATCTTTCAGATTAGATCTCGATCGCTTACGTGACTTTGGATCTACATCCTCAGGTTTTGGACTTGTTCCTTCATCTTCAACTCTATTGCTAGAATTGTTCTCAATTTTATCATTATCCTTACAAGGATATATGTTTTCAAAGAATACTGCATTCCTTGATTCAATTGTTGTTCCCACAGTCATTTCAGGAACTTCTGACTTGTGGATAACAAACCGATAGGCACTACTGTTCAGTGCATATCCAATAAAGATACAATCGACCGTCTTAGGTCCGATTTTAACTTGTTTAGGTAGAGGTACCTCAACCTTAGCCAAACACCCCCACACTTTGAGATATTTGTATGAAGGTTTTCTACCTTTCCACAACTCATAAGGGGTAATATCCTTACCTTTGCGTGAAATCTTGTTCAATATGTAGTTGGCTGTCAAGACAGCTTCCCCCCACATGTTCTGGGGAAACCCTGAACTAATCAATAAGGCATTCATCATATCTTTAAGGGTTCAATTTTTACGTTCAGCAACGCCATTAGATTGTGGTGCATATGGAGCTGTTGTTTGATGAATTATACCGCTTTCGTTGCATAATTCCTCAAACGGGGCTACATATTCGCCACCTCTATCGCTTCGAACCATCTTGATACGGCAGCCTAATTGATTTTCGGCTTCATTCTTGAAGTTCTTAAAAGCTTCAATAGCCTCATCTTTACTTCTCAAAAGATAAAGATAACAATATCTTGTGCAGTCATCGATAAAAGTGATAAAGTACTTCTTACCTCCTCTAGTTTGCACAAACTTTAAATCACACACATCTGTGTGAATTAATTCAAGGGGTTGTGTGTTTCGTATTACCGAATGAAACGGAAGTTTCGTCATTTTTGCTTCAACACAAATCTCACATTTGTTTTGAGTATTGACTTCATTTAATTTTAGTAAATCTAAGTTTACTAATCTTTTTATAGCATTTAGATTCACATGACCTAATCTACAATGCCATAAATCAGAACACTCAGTCAAGTAAGAGGAAGCAGTAGCATTTTCATTAGCATTACTGGACTTGTTTACATGGCGTTTAGCCAAAGCATTAAGTTTAAAGAGTCCCTCCGTGAGGTAACCCTTACCAAGAAACCTATCAAATTTTTTTATGATAATTCTATCCGACTCAAACACTAGTTTAAACCCCTTTTTAACTAGTATAGAGCCTGAGATCAGATTCTTCCTCATATCCGGAACATGAAGCACATTCTTCAAGGTGAGTGTCTGTCCGGACGTAAGTTTGAGGTCCACTTCTCCAACTCCGATAATTTCAGATGAAGCTGGATTCCCCATGTTGAGCTTCCTCCCCTCAACAGCTTGATAGTTCTTAAACTGGCTCCTATCGGCACCAACGTGGGCGGTCGCACCGGTGTCGACGTACCAACCACCTTGGTTCTCAACGTGGTTGACTTCTTCGGTGACCACAGCAGCAAGGTCATCCTCTTTCCATTCGCCGTTAGTCTCGGCGATGTTGGCAACATGTTTCTTCTTCTTGTTGGCCTTCGGCTTTCGACAGTCTTTCGCCGTATGCCCATGTTTGCCACAGTTGAAGCAATCGCCATCAAACTTTTTGACTGGTTGCTTCCCTTTGCTCTTGTTATGGACACTTGGACGAGCCCTTTTATTGGAGGGATCGCCATGCTCCAACAGATTGGCCTTAGCGTCAATCAGGCCTTTTGGTTTGTGGTCATTTTTGCACACGTCAGACTCAATGCGCAATTTCACAATCAAGTCTTCAAGAGTCATCTCCTTTCGCTTGTGCTTAAGGTAGCTCTTGAAGTCTTTCCAACTAGGGGGCAACTTCTCGATCACAGTTGCAACAGTAAAAGCGTCCGGTAGGACCATTCCCTCGGCATTTACATCATGAATGATGAGTTGGAACTCTTGTACTTGTTCCATGACAGGCCTCGAGTCAACCATCTTGTAGTCCAAATACTTGGAGACTACAAACTTCTTTGTACCTGCATCATCACTACGGTACTTCTTTTCAAGTGCTTCCCACATCTCTTTTGATGTGTTTACAACAGAATAAACATTGTACAAACTATCTTCTAAAGAATTCAGAATAAAGTTTTTACAAAGATAGTCTCCATTGTACCAGTTGTCATAGACAGCTCGGACTGTAAAACTAGTCTCTTGAGCATTTGGCACCGGTGGCGCATCTTCCTTAAGGAAGTTAGCAAACCCCAATGTTGTTAAATAGAACAACATCTTTTGTTGCCACCTTTTAAAGTCCGCACCACCAAACTTTGGCGGCTTCTCAGCGGTAGGCATCATCCTAGGCCCGAGGTTGTTCCAAAAAAGGAACCACTTGTGTTGAACCCGTAGGCTCCAACACTAGATCCTAACATGGATCCCACGGTACCACTAAAAGTGGAACCAACGGTGCCACTCGAGGTGGATCCACCGGTAGTCAGAAAGGGGTTCGAAAACACCCATGGAGTTGTTGCTGAGGTAGTCGAGCTCATCATGCTGGACAAGGTTGCGGCAATTGTGTTTGCCACGTTCGAAGCGGCGGTTGCGGAGGCAAAAGCAGCGGCGGTGTTGGAGTCGGTGGAAGCAGCAGTCGTCATCTCCAGTTATAGGATTCAGCAAGTATTTATCTCGTCTTGCGCTTGTTGATATCTTTCTGTGTTACAAACTTGCTGGGCGAAAATTAAATTACAACTGGAAACTACAATTACAACTCGAAAACTGAAAATACAGGACTCGGGGCGAAATTAAAATTACAATGAAAAAAGAAATTGAATCTGCACTAACAAGAAAGAAGTTAGAAATACAAGAAGATAATCTAAACAACAAAAAACAGTAAATGAAACCAGACTGTGGTAAAAGTCGCCCGAAGATGCCTTCTGCCCGCAAGACGAGAAACGCCCCGGTAGTGTTCACCGATTGGCGGCTCGTCCCCAAAGGTCAACGACTTTACGTCTCTACAGTAGCAACACCGCAAACTGGAGAGCTCCGACGAACTGGAAGAGATGAGGACAAAGCTCCGACTTATGATATGCAGAGGGTGATAAAAACTGTATGTATATGCTGAGTTCGAAAATTGCATGTCTGATGCAAATGAGATGCATGCCTATTTATAGGCCATCTCACCTGCAGGGGAATTAAACACAGCCTTTAATGGCTATCATAATGCAGTCATTTATGCTGCATTATGGTCAGGAGTTACGAATTTCACACAAATGGCAGGGGTTACGAAATTCAAACCTGCCATTAACTCCTCCTCATAACACCTGGGAGGTTACTTTCGGGCACCTGGACTGTATTCAGCTCCTTAACCATTTGACGGATGTACCTGGACATCCTTATGTGCACATACGAGCCCAACTACGTTGTTGAGCTTGTCCAAAAAATTCTTTAAGCTAGCCCAAGGCCTAGCCCACGAACAGGCCCAAAGACCAATTGCCAAGATCCAAGATCCAAGATACAAGATCCAAGTCCAAGACCAAGGCCAAGGCCAAGGTCCAAGGTCCACGGTCCACGGTCCACGGCACGCGGCTCGAGGCTCGTGCCCATACACATGTGCCATTAATTATTACATGCATAAAGGTAACTCCTTATATACTAGAATAATGATGGTTCATTATTCAATGTGGGATTCCATCCCTTATTAATGCACAATTAAGTGACAAACTTTAATTCACTATTTCTCACTCACCGGGAATCGATTTAGAGAAAGTGAATATACCACGATCATCTACTCGGAACGTAGATCGATCCTATGATATTTAATTTTACAAAATAAAATTAAAATCATTAACGATTCCAACATTTAGTAATCCACTATTTTTATTATTGCGTGACTCAATTTTAGGAATGTGGAGGTTATGCGGTGTTGATTATCTACGTGGTCGTGTGGTCGCACAATGTTGGATAGAATCTCGAACGGGGTGTTCAGGAACGCGCTAGTAGTGGCGCCCATTCCAGCGAAAGTTAGGGAAGGGAGATTGAGATGGTTTGGTCACATCCACAGGAGGCACGCTTCTGCTCCGGTGAGGAGGGTCGAGAGTTTATTGGTTGTTGGGGAGAGGAAGAGAGGCAGACCGAGGAGGACGTGGGAGGAGCAGCTGAGATTAGATTTGAAGGCCTTAAACCTTTCCGAGACCATGACAGTTGATAGGTGCGCTTGGAGGCGTCAGATCAGAGTTATGGATTCTTCAGTTGGGAGCGGTGCTGTAGTCGAGAGCCTCAGGGTTGGGTTGTCTCGGTTAGCTTTGACCTAGAGCATTGGATTTTTATTTTTTTACCTTTAGTGTATATTTTATCCTATGGTCTTTTGCGTGTGGTGTATTTTTGACAGGAAACTGTGCGCATAGTCAACCTCTATTCTGTTAGAGCAGCGTTCATCGAGATTGCAGTTGCCAAAGTCACCTTAGGTAAGTCTCATGTGAATTAAGCCATGGGCTCAGGTATGTTTTGAGCTTTGTCGCATCATATGCTTCTTTGTATATATCACTCTATACTTTGCTGTGCACTAAGCTGGGGGTCTTCACGGAAACAGCCTCCCTACCGTAAAAAGTAGGGGCATGATCTGCGTACATCTTATCCTCCCTAGACTCTACTCTGAGCGGGATATACTGGGTATGTTTGGTTTGATTTGGTTTTATTATCTACGTGGTTTTTCAATAAAAGTTTTTTTTATCATTTTGTAACGTATCCCATGTTCTTCTATATGGAATGGAAAATCCCACTTCCCCTTCGCAACTAAATTTCGTTTTCAAAAACATCTTTCGCAAGAAAGATAGAGTCATAACCTTCCGCAGTATTTTCGTGTATAATGAAAACCCCTACTTCCTCCTTAACTAAAATTCGTTATTATTATGGCAAAAACTAGATCTTTTAGCAGAAAAGATGACCGCGCTGTCAGGACGCGCCAAATTGAATATTTATCAAAAGTCATTGACTCACTTATACTAAATAGTAGTATTGACAAGTAAGGGAACTCACGAGGAACGGTTGAATTATTTGAACTTATAAAGTTGAATATTTTTGGAAAACAAAAATAGTAATACTAAATAAATAAAAGTATTAAAATTAATAATACTAGATATACTAAAAGTGGGGTTTTGATTGATTTAAAATAAAACAAGATAAAATAAATTAACAAGTAGGCAAATAAAAAAAGAAGTAAAGATTACTAAGGAAAACGATTGTGATTGATATCCAGTTCTTAGTTCCGTTATCCCCCGTTCTAATTTAATTTAATTTATGAATTAGTGCAGCACTTTATCTTTCCTTAATTCATAATGAACTCCTACTCCGAAGTCAACAACAAGCTCTGTTAACTCCAATCGTTTTTTAAGTTTATTTAATCAAAACAAACTCTTCAATTAAACCTATCCAAACGAAGGATTCAAAACAAGCTCTTCAAATCTTGTTCGTTAGATACATTAAGAACCAAAACTATGGAAATAGACAAGATACTGAGTTTACAAGCTCGACCCAAGGGATCTTGATTTTGTGTTACCCAACTGATACAAATCAATTGTTGCTAATTGTGATTTAGAATTAATTATAACGATTACGAAGTATAACCCTAGATCTAGCAATAAATAAAAAAACCACAATTAAGTTGATCAGACCAATTAAACTAAATTATATCAAAAATAATTCTACTCAATAACTTTCAAAGGGAATAAGTCAAGAATATGCTACGAGAATAAAATATAAATAATATAGATACGAGTTCAAACTTCCCTAAGAAGTGGAATAAAGAATTTAGCCGGACATGATGGCTAAATAAAAGAGGAAATAATTAATAGGCATAGAATAAAAAAAATCAGAAAATTCAAATCTATCTCACTGCTCCTCGACCGAAGTCTTCTTCCAAATTGCTTGTGCCTTTTCTAGGGCTGTCTAAATGGTTCCCGATTCTCAATTAGAACCGGAACCGAACCAGAACCGCACGGTTCCGGTTAAATGAGAACCACAAATGTGGTTAATCGTTCGGTCTTCGGTTCCAACTATTTGAGATTTTGCGATTCTCGGTTGATCGAGAACCGAATTTTTTTTATATTTTTATTACTAACTTCTAAGTTCTAACCCTAATCCCTCATTTATTTTTTAAGATGATTGGGCGATGGATTCGATGAATTGGTGATATTTTTCTTATTTGAAAGTTGAATTGTTGAATCTTGATTGTTGAGTGTTGAAACTTAAATGCCTCTTCTATTTCTTTCATGACTCCAATCATTCTAGTTGTATCCCATTTCTGCTGTAGTGCATTTCGACCCCTGCGTGTGTATGTGTTCTAATGTGATTTTTTTTCGGTTTTGATTAGTCGTATAACCTTGCTGGTCTATGTATTTTGAGTATTTGTAGTTTGACCCCGGTCGATCAGGCGTTGGATTGTCTTGTGGTATTCAGCCTGATAGATCCTTTTGAAAAGGCTCTAGGGCGTGTGACATTCCCTGTGATTTCTGGAGGTGTTATATTTATGGTATCAGAGCTTATATTATGGAAACCTAGGTTGTCGGGTCGAGTTGGATCGTGACTTGTCGAGTCGTGTTTTGTCGCATCATCTGAGTTGTCGGTTGACAAGCTGAGTTGTGCATTGTCCCATCGTGTCTTCTATATTGTTGGTTGAGATTAGTATCGTGAGGTCCAGATATACAGAGTTATTTTCGTCTTGAGTTTCGGGACGAAACTCCTTTGTAGAAGGAGAATATGTAATATCCGGATTTATTATTAAGTATTTCATCTGTATTTGAACCCTGTATTATTCGGAATTTGTGATATCGATAATTGAAGTATGATATTTTTCGTATTTATCCTTATACATGAGTGTGGCAACATGTAAATTTTCTCATGCAAATACGTGACAACGTACGTTAACAAGGAAGCTTAACGTACGCTATCAGTCGAAGTTAGCATACGCTACGAATGTAGCGTAGCGTGCGTTAACCAGCCAATAATTGAGCTGGGCGGCTAGCACATGCGCCAGCCAGACATGGGTCCGGATAAGATTCCCGTGGGTGAACCTGGACAATTTTAGAGTCAACGCTCATTAGCGTACGCTAAGGGTAGTAAGGTAGCGTACGCTAAATAGTTAACGTACAGAAACATTATAAAAGGGACAACACCCCATTTTATTTTGTTTACGTTTTCTTCACTTGTCCCTTATTTCTTGGAAGTCAGAGAGAGCCTCCCCTCCTTCATAAACACATATAAACCATCTCTACATGATCATTGAAGATTGGAGAATACTTATACTTGATCATTGAAGTGGAGAATCATTTTGGATTGACACACAATCAACCGGAGTTGGATTCTACCTATTGTCTCGGTGTTTTCTTCATCATAAGGTATGTTCATACTATCTCCAATCTTGGATTCGTGTTATTAAGGATATAATGACCATGCTATCAAGATATTAATTTCCATTGATGAATTATTCAAACAATCATCATGTTTAGAGGTTGGAATATTTATGCGTAAGTTATCGTCGTTGAAAAGATCATAGTTGAAATCCTATCACGTCAAATGATGAGAGAAATATTCTGAGATTGATTATCCGTATTGAATAATGTTTCCATATTGATCGTAGGCTTAGAGTTGATATCACTTTTGTTAAATGGACTTAAGAAAGAATCATTGAAAGTTGTATCCTTTCTTATAAGTTGGATTTGTTAGTCATCTTTATGGTGAAATCTGAATGTATTGATGATATTAGAATCTAACGCATCAACCTTTGATCACCGAACTTCGCATGAGAATTTGTAATCATAATTGGAGTATGATCACCATGATGATATACATATCCTTGAATTCGAAGATGTTTGAATCCATAAGATCATACGTAATTGTATGAGTATGATGAGTATGAAGATAACGTACATTAATCACCGAAGATTTCGTAAGCTTCATCAGAGTTAGAACAGTCGTCTGCCCAGTGAGGAACTGTCATACATGTTTAGCGTACGCTAATCTATGTAGTTAACGTATGCTATCGGGCATAGTTAACGTACGCTACGCTTGGTACGTAACGTACGCTATATCATCAGACGAGTCAGTCGACTGATCAGTGAAGGACTGACAGTGCATGGTTAGCGTACGCTATACTTCATATTTTGTGTGCGCTAATAAGTAGGCTTAACGTACGCTACATAGGGTACGTAACGTACGTTAAGCAAGTCAGGCAGGTTATGTTTTATGAACTTCCGACCATAATTTGGATTGTAAAACATTCGTACGACGTGAGATGAATTCTATATTATTTCTTTTGTTAAGGTTTGAGCTTAGCAACGCGATTGATCGAAGGGGACGACCTTCGAGCGTTTTGATATTCGTGGAAGTTTTATTCTTGTCATCAAATCGAGGCAAGTACTTAAATAAGAATTGTTTGTATTATGTCGGTTATATTATGATTGTACTGTGTACATGTTGTTAGGAGTATGCCCTCGAATGCCACTCAGAGGTTGTTGAGTGAGGGCATTGTACTTGTAATTATGTAAACCATTTATATAAGGCAAATGATTGTTTCTTTATTTACTGGTAGTCACTGGCATTCCTAACTCGTAAATAAACATATAGAAACTAGTCCGTGTATTTGAGAGCAAAACGTTCCACTCCTTATTGGATAAGGGGGTCGGCACTGGAAAGGTTTATAGCTCAAATACTTAATCGTTCGCAAGTCGATGAAACTTGACTGGGCGTTAAGTTTATGTAAAGACTTGTATGACGTGTTCTTTGACATGGAGAGTGCCTGTCGAACACTAATGGTTAGTGGGAGCACACGTTATAGGTATGCTAATTAGATTAGTATACTCAAACCGACTCACCCTCGATTCGTCACACGGATTTCACTCCGGTTAATTCAATGACGGAATCGAAAGGTTGTGATAGGTATTCGTGAACCTTCGACTTGAGGATTTAGTAGGGATGTGCTTGTGACGTCAAGATTTTCATTAGAGTAGTTCGACCCTGTAAATCGGAAGGCGGGGGTCAACCTCGACGTGCATCTTGACGGCAAGTAGCAGTGTCCCATCAATACCAAGATAGAATTCTTTCTCCCATTAGTGAGGGTTATATGTCCTATGCGGTTATTGGCGATGAGATCATAAGTCATTGGCCAAAGCATTGGAGCTAGTTGTATTAGATACACGATACCGATGATCTCGATTTGCATTAACGCATGCATAGCGTCAAGTACGTATAGGGTTTGACCGACCGTGACCCTATAACTTGATCGGGACATTTGAAAGAAGGGTTTATACGTATACCGGTATTCACGATGAATGGTTCTTGAATGATCCCAATCATTCGTTCTCAGTTGGGGTACAGTGTAGGCCGCCAGGCTGGCTAGGTGGTGCTACTACTCTTTGGTTCCTCCCATTGCTGACTGAGACGGACCTACCGAGTCGCGCAATAGGATTGACAACGGAATGAATCAAGCTTAATTCTCTCATTATGCATATTAGATATTGGATATCTAATTCGGGACATTGGATGTTTAAATTGATTTATTGGATAAATTAATTTACGGCCTAATGAATTAAATAAATTACTTGGTGATAAATTTAATTCATGGATATAATTATTTCTTGGAGAAATTAATTATGTCATAATGTATTTGATATGATAAAATTAATTGGATTAATTAATCGATATAAATACATCGGAACGGAATCGGAGTTTATCTGTTTGGACTCACAGGAGTCCGAAACGAACCGAACTCATCCGTTTTTCATCATAGCCGCTGCCCCCACTTTCCACCTTATTCCCTTTTGTTTTTGTTCCCATTGATTAATGGGTGATAATGACATGGTGGGGTTGATTCTCATTTGATGAGTTGTTTTAAGGTGAGTGGAATTTGAATAAGAAGAAGAGACTTCATTCTCTCATTGATATTTTCATTTCTCACGTATGAAGAGAGAGAGAGAGAAAAAGAATTTTTCATTTCTCAAGTCTTCTTCTTGTTCTTCATTTCTTCTTGGTTTTCTTTGAGAAATTTCAAGAGATTAATTGAGAGTTGTGAGTTATACACTTAGAGTGTGATAAATCTCATATTGCAAGCTTCATCACCTAGCTCTAGCCGTATCCTCGGAGGATAGCAAGGTGTTGTCATTCCGTTCGTTTTTCCGGCGCGTGGCAAGTAGAGACGCCGTGCTTTCGGCGTTGGATCGTTCAAGAGCTTGGGGAATAGCTCAAGAGAAGGTTACCATTTAATCAACGGACTTCGAGGGTTAGTTTCTTACGACTCTTGCTTTTGTTCAATATTCGTATATATGTAGCTCGATCGATCCTCGTAGGGATTCGGATCGTATTTATTTTCGTTTCACCGCTTCCGCTGCGGCCTTTGTTTTTAGGCGCCGAATCCCAACAGTGGTATCGGAGCGTAGGTCTTGCGATCGTATATACGATATTAGCATTTGGAATGCTCGATTAGATGGTGAATGATTTGGAATCATTTTAGTCATAATCGTGGTATATGTTTTTACGTTCGTTGTAATTATATTTTTCGTAAGTTTATGTCTAAATATAAATCTTAATTTCTTGGAAAAATGATTTATATTGAAGATATGAATGTTGGAGAATATAGATATTGGATATCCGGTCGAAAAACTAGCCCCAAAATGCCGTTGGACGGTCCAGGAGGGGTCCTGGGGCCGCGCCTGTGGCTGGTGCAAATGCCCGGGCGCCCATCAGACTTGGGCCGCGGTACGCCTGTGGGCCGCGGCACGTGGCTGCCGGGCAGCCGGCCGGCACCGCTGAGCATGATCGGCCATGCAGTGCATGTTCACGCGGCATGCCGTGAAGTGACTCGGCCATGGCAAGCCAATTTCGCCCCGGCTCGATTTTTTCGTGTATTCTTGAAAATTAATCTCCCTCATGTTAAATTGGATTTAATATGATTAAAATGATTTATGGTATTTCATTTTATAAGGGAAATTTGATTAATTGGAATATTTATGGTCGACCGAATTATTTTGAACGTTATCATATTACCGATTGTGTGAATCGATTGGATCGGTTCGTATTGTTGATTGGATCAATGTATCTCTACGCTTTCCATTTATTTAGTATTTATTAGATGAATGCTTTTGAATGGGGATGTGGTTCGTGGACTTAGTTTTTGAATCGATCGTTTTATTCGATTGGGTTGTAAAGGCCGTTTTGAGCCTATTTATTTTACTAGAAATGTTTGTATCTAGGATGCAATTTTTGATGTAAAATTTATATGTAATGACGAAGACCGGAGGAAGATCCATTTCGAGAAGACGAAGATTCAAGACGAAGACTTGTAATTAGATTACGGAGTTTTTGTTTTCTAGGAACGGTCCATGAACCACATGTTGGTAGCAACTAGGTTGTGAATGGTTGTTTCATATTGTATGAATGCCACAAACGCGCTTAAACGATTAATGTGCAAAGTGTAACGTTAATCGCGATAATTCTCCCACAACAAATAATTAAGTTTATAAGGTTTCAAAGTTTTTTCCTTCCCTCCATCGAGTTTTCGGGAAATTGAAATCCAAACCGGATGTGCTATGCTTCCGAGTTATCGGGGTAGTCGTTCGGGGAGGACGGATAAATTACCGAGCGCATTGGATGCCTTCGTTGGAGCAAATTTTATCCCTAGAAACCTGATAGGTTGCCGGATAAGATTCAATTGTGAAACTGATTTGCGTCGATGGTATAAACTTAACTTGTTCATGAACCATAGAAACCGTATAGGTTGAGGGGAGTGAACAAGGGGAAAAAGAAGATCGAATCATCCATTAGATGGGTTGGTGTTCGACACCACTTTATGAAAATTAATAGACTAGAAACCTGTTCGGTTGCCCTCTATTAAGATTTATAAAGAACTCGATCACCACTATGAAGTAGAGCGACGATACTTAGGATTTCACATGGGAGTGTGTTATTCCGATAAAATAGTGGGAGCTGGGTAACAAGAATAGAAAAGACCTTAAATTCTATACTCAGAACATATTGAATGAGTCACTAATTAATCTGTTATACTTAATGCAGACAAATCTCAATATGACAATGAATCCACTCGCAATTCTACTCGAAAAGAACACCTTAATGGGACCTAACTTTGTGGATTGGCTCCGCAATCTGATGATTGTCCTCAGTATAGAGGCACTCGGATACGTCTTGGAGACGGACATTCCGGCGCCTCCTATGCGGACTCGAGCCAATCAGGAAGAGATTGAAAACCACGAAAAGTGGGTTAAGGATGACGTGAAATTCCGTGCTTATATGATGGCTTCCATGTCTAATGAGCTTCAGAGAGCTCATGAGAAAATGACTTTTGCTAGGCAGATTCTATCTCACTTAACCGAGCTTTATGGTGAGCACAGCAGAACTGCTAGATATGAGATATCCAAGCAACTGTTCGGTGCAAGGATGAAGGAAGGTGAGAAGGTTGGGGAACACGTCCTCAAAATGATATCCATGATCGAGAGATTGGAGGCTCTTGATTTTAAAATGGATACTTCTCTCCAAACCGACCTTATCCTACAGTCTCTCCCTGATTCCTTCTCGCTTTGTTATGAACTTCAACCGCAATGAGATTGCATGTAACTTAGCCGGGCTAATGAACAAACCGGTGACCGCTCGCCTCGATGAAGACCCCGCGGATGAAGGAGTCTCGCACTTGTGATTTCTTCTCGGACTTCTAAGTCTAAGAATAAGAAGAAAAAGACCAAGAAGCGGACTGGACCACAAGCTAAGGACCTTAAGGGAAAGGGCAAGGCCCCGATGGTTCCAAAGAACAAGAAGAAGAAGGATACTTGTCTCAAGTGCGGTGAGCTGGGCCACTGGGCTAGAGACTGTCCGATTCTTCATGGCACTTCAGGTACAGAACTTTTAGTTTGGAAATAAATTGTTCTGCTACTGTATTTTCTACTTCCTGGATACTGGATTCTGGTGCTAGTTCTCATATTTGTACCGTGAATCAGGATCTGGAACAAAGTAGGAAGCTTGGAGCTGGAGAAGTTATGATCACAGTCGGAAGCGGGCATAGTGTCGAGGCGACCGACATAGGATCACTTCTTTTGGGTTTAGAATCCGGCTTTGTTTTGACTTTAGAAGATGTACTTGTTTTGCCCAAGGGGCACAAAAACATTGTATCCATTCCGGTCATGGACCGAAAAGGCTTTTCATTTTTCATTGGTGATGGTTCTAAAATTTATTTTAGAAATAAACTAGTGGGTACTGCTACATTGTTGAATGGATTGTATCATCTAAATCTCAACAACAAAGTAGTTGTGAATACTATAACTAGAAAACGCGGTAGGGATGAAACCAATCAAGTTTTGAAATGGCATCTTAGACTTGGTCATGTTGGTCAGACCAAGGTTTACAAGATGGAAAAAGATGGACTTATGGGTCCATTGGGATCGGATCCCTTTCCTACTTGTGAATCTTGCCTTAAAGGCAAAATGACTAAGTCCCCTTCACAGGACATTTCAAAGAGCCACCGATAAACCGGGATTAATCCATACCGATGTATGTGGTGCTTTGGAAGCGGACGTGACGGAAATCAATATTTCATTACGTTTACAGATGATCATACTAGGTATGGTTATGTATACTTAATGAAACATAAATCCGAGGCCTTTGAGAAATTCCAGGAATTCAAGGCCCTAGTCGAGAAACAAACTGGTAATCATATCAAAGCACTTCGGTCGGACCGAGGTGGCGAGTATATGAGTACGGAGTTTGACGAGTTCCTTAAGGAACATGGAATAGTTTCACAACTAACACCTCCAGGTACTCCTCAGTTAAATGGTGTGTCAGAAAGAAGGAACCGGACCCTGTTGAACATGGTCCGTTCCATGCTGGGCTATACTGACTTGCCGATTTACCTGTGGGGGTATGCACTCCTGACTGCCGCGTATATCTTGAACAGATGTCCTTCCAAATCTGTTCCTAAAACTCCACATGAGATGTGGGAAGGAAGGAAACCAAGTCTAAATCATATTAGGATTTGGGGATGTCCCGCTTATGTCAAGAAGACTAAGGTGGAAAAGTTGGAAGCTAGGTCTGCGAAGGGACGTTTCATTGGATTCCCGTCTGGGACGATGGGATATCTATTCTACATGCCCGAAGATCGAAGGATCATTGTTGCTTTACAAGCACACTTCCTGGAAGATGAGTTCATTCAGGAAGGCGGAGTGTAGAAGTATTTCTTTAGAAGAATACAATGAAACTCCTCGAGAGACACGTGCAAGAAATCGGAACCGAACTTTCAAACACAAGTACAACCACCTCGTAGGTCTAGTAGGGTGTCTCATTTACCTGAGAGGTATGGGCTTGTGCACTTGGAGGAGCTGGGTCTCCATGAGGTTCCAAGTGATAGCCAAGAGACCGACCCAACAACCTATGACCAAGCGATGGTGGATGTAGACTCCGCGAAATGGCGTGAAGCTATGGAAGCTGAAATAGACTCGATGCATGTCAATCAGGTCTGGACTCTAGTAGACCGTCCCAAGGGCATAGTGCCCATTGGGAATAAGTGGATCTACAAGAGAAAGACTGATGGTGATGGCAAGGTTGACGCCTATAAGGCCAGGCTTGTGGCAAAGGGTTATACCCAAAAGGAAGGGATCGATTACCACGATACCTTCTCGCCCGTAGCCATGATCAAGTCTATTCGCATGATGCTTGCTATAGCTGCCTACCACGATTATGAGATATGGCAAATGGACGTAAAGACGGCTTTCCTTAATGGATTCCTCGAGGAGGAAATCTATATGGAGCAGCCTAAAGGCTTTGTGTCCGAAGTCTATATTCAGAAAGTGTGCAAGCTTCAGCGTTCCATTTATGGACTGAAGCAAGCATCGCGTAGTTGGAACCTTCGTTTTGACGAGGCGGTCAAAGAGTTTGACTTCGTGCAAAATGAAGAGGAACCTTGTGTATACAAGAAGGTTAGCGGGAGCAAGATCGCATTCTTAGTACTATATGTAGATGACATTCTACTAATAGGAAATGATGTGGGAATGCTCAGTTCTGTGAAAGCTTGGCTTTCGAGTAATTTATCCATGAAAGAATTGGGAGAAGCAACCTATATTCTTGGTATTCGGCTCTACCGGGATAGAGCGAAGAGAACAATAGGTCTTTCCCAAGCCCTCTATATAGATAAAATCTTAAAGAGATTTAAGATGGATGATTCTAAAAGAGGGTTCCTACCGATGCAACATGGAATAAAACTCACCTTGAAGATGTGTCCTCAAAGTGAGGAACAACGCAAGGAAATGAGTAATATACCATATGCTTCGGCGGTAGCCTTATGTATGCTATGTTGTGTACAAGACCTGACATCGCGCATGCTGTAAGCGTGGTGAGTAGGTTTCAGGCAAACCCAGGTAGGGAACATTGGACTGCCGTAAAGAACGTTCTCAAGTACTTAAGAAGGACTAGAGATATGGTTCTGATGTATGGCGGTGGAGAATTGGATGTGGTGGGATTCACTGATTCGGACTTCCAAGGACTGAAGGACGACTCGATGTCCACTTCTGGCTACATATTTACTCTTAATGGAGGAGCGAGATCTTGGCGTAGTGCCAAGCAAAGCGCGACCACGATTCCACTGTCAGCCGAGTATCAAGCCTCGGAGGCTTCCAAGGAAGGGTTCGGATTAAGAAGTTTCTAGGAGAACTTCAAATGATACCATGTGCCGAAATGTCTGTCTACTGCATCACGACAACGATGGAGTCAGTAGCACGTGCCAAGGAGCCGAGGTTTCACAACAAAGACCAAACATATTGAGAGGAAGTATCATCTCGTAAGAGAATTTGTTCGCAAGGGATACATTGTCCGCATAGAGTAGACTCGGCCGACAACGTCGCCAATCCACTGACCAAGCCACTATCTCGGACTAGCTTGGAGCGTCATCCTGGAGAACATGGGTATTAGATACCATAGTGTGTGGCATTGAGTGCAAGTGGGAGATTGTTAGAGTATGCCCTCGAATGCCACTCGAGGTTGTTGAGTGAGGGCATTGTACTTGTAATTATGTAAACCATTTATATAAGGCAAATGATTGTTTCTTTATTTACCGGTAGTCACCGCATTCCTAACTCGTAAATAAACATATAGAAACTAGTCCGTGTATTTGAGAGCAAAACGTTCCACTCCTTATGGATAAGGGGTCGCACCGAAAGGTTTATAGCTCAAATACTTAATCGTCATAAGTCGATGAAACTTGATCGGGCGTTAAGTTTATGTAAAGACTTGTATGACGTGTTCTTTGACATGGAGAGTGCCTGCGAACACTAATGGTTAGTGGGAGCACACGTTATAGGTATGCTAATTAGATTAGTATACTCGAACCGACTCACCCTCGATTCGTCACACGGATTTCACTCCGGATACCAATGACGGAATCGAAAGGTTGTGATAGGTATTCGTGAACCTTCGACTTGAGGATTTAGTAGGGATGTGCTTGTGACGTCAAGATTTTCATTAGAGTAGTTCGACCTGTAAATCGGAAGGCGGGGTCAACCTCGACGTGCATCTTGACGGCAAGTAGCAGTCCCATCAATACCAAGATAGAATTCTTTCTCCCATTAGTGAGCGGGTTATATGTCCTATGCGGTTATTGCGGATGAGATCATAAGTCTTTGGCCAAAGCATTGGAGCTAGTTGTATTAGATACACGACACTCGATGATCTCGATTTGCATTAACGCATGCATAGCGTCAAGCATGATAGGGTTTGACCGACCGTGACCCTATAACTTGATCGGGACATTTGAAAGAAGGGTTTATACGTATACCGGTATTCACGATGAATGGTTCTTGAATGATCCCAATCATTCGTTCTCGGGTAGTGCAGTGTAGGCCGCCAGGCTGGCTAGGTGGTGCTACTACTCTTTGGTTCCTCCCATTGCTGACTGAGACGGACCTACCGAGTCGCGCAATAGGATTGACAACAGAATGAATCAAGCTTAATTCTCTCATTATGAATATTAGATATTGGATATCTAATTCAGGATATTGGATGTTTAAATTGATTTATTGGATAAATTAATTTACAGCCTAATGAATTAAATAAATTACTGGGTGATAAATTTAATTCATGGATATAATTATTTCTTGGAGAAATTAATTATGTCATAATGTATTTGATATGATAAAATTAATTGGATTAATTAATCGATATAAATACATCGGAACGGAATCGGAGTTTATCTGTTTGGACTCACAGGAGTCCGAAACGAACCGAACTCATCCGTTTTTCATCATAGCCGCCGCCCCCACTTTCCACCTTATTCCCTTTTGTTTTTGTTCCCATTGATTAAGGGGTGATAATGACATGGTGGGGTTGATTCTCATTTGATGAGTTGTTTTAAGGTGAGTGGAATTTGAATAAGAAGAAGAGACTTCATTCTCTCATTGATATTTTCATTTCTCACGTATGAAGAGAGAGAGAGAGAGAGAAAAAGAATTTTTCATTTCTCAAGTCTTCTTCTTGTTCTTCATTTCTTCTTGGTTTTCTTTGAGAAATTTCAAGAGATTAATTGAGAGTTGTGAGTTATACACTTAGAGTGTGATAATCTCATATTGCAAGCTTCATCACCTAGCTCTAGCCGTATCCTCGGAGGATAGCAAGGTGTTGTCATTCCGTTCGTTTTTCCGGCGCGTGGCAAGTAGAGACGCGGTGCTTTCGGCGTTGGATCGTTCAAGAGCTTGGGGAATAGCTCAAGAGAAGGTTACCATTTAATCAACGGACTTCGAGGGTTAGTTTCTTACGACTCTTGCTTTTGTTCAATATTCGTATATATGTAGCTCGATCGATCCTCGTAGGGATTCGGATCGTATTTATTTTCGTTTCATCGCTTCCGCTGCGGCCTTTGTTTTTAGGCGCCGAATCCCAACACATGTGTTGTGATTAATTGTCCACCATGCATTGATCTGACGGGAATCATCATGGAAAATCTATAGCTGTGTGCGCTGGATCGTTGGACAGGTAGTTCCACCATGCTTTGGTCCGACGGGATCATCATGGGAATCTATAGCTGTGTGCGCTGGATCGTTGGAATACCATGAGTATGTTGAGACTGTTGTGATGTGATATGTGTTGATATTATTTCTCGTTGGAGAAACTTTTCATGATTATTGTTGATTAAATCGTTGTTGTATGATTATCGTACTTGTACTAGCATCGTTGTGCTAACCCCTTCGGGGGTGAACATTTATTTGTGTTCAGGATCCAGGAGATTAGGGAAACAACCATTGGAGCTGCATGACGACGAGAGTGCAGAGTGATTTTCCTGCCGGGTTTATTCGTCTGTTGATTTTGTTGTTTTAATAAGTACTCGAGTACGTCGTCGTTTGTGATGATTTGGATTTGGTGATGTATTAATACTTTTCCTTTGGATATTAGTATTCTCAGTATTGACCAGAACTGTTTGTATTTTATTTCAGTTGCTTTCATACGTTGGTGTCTGTTATTGTCTTTTTATTTCTCTAGCCTTGTAAATTCTTATGTAAAGGATTTACGGCGCTATAATATTCCTGAATATATCGGGGGTGTTACAAAGACCGTCCAATAAAAAAACCGCCACGTGTCATGCCACGTCAGCACGGCACATGCCCAGCGCACGCTGTCACACAAGAACCAATAATACGCCGCCGCATGTCACGCCACGTCATTTAGGTGTAATATCCGCAATTTCGAATTTCGGTAAATTTCTTTTTCGGCTGGAGTCTGTTTTGATGACTCTCTCATGACCGTCTCGTCATTTCGAGAATGATTAATTCTGCACTTTTTGTCATCCGAGTTCGTTTCGGTGTCGTTTTGTTGAATTCCGTGTCCTTAATCGACTTTTTCACGTGGGAGTTCGACTTTGTAAAGTCACCATTAATTCTTGGAAACTCCAAAAATTTTGAATCTTTGCAATATTATAAAGCATCGAGTTAGCTTTCCAATGGTTCAAACGGTGAGTCAATCGGAGTCCGTACGAGAGAGTTATGGTCGTTTTAGCTCACCCGCTCGTTATTGGCCGATCACTGCCGGCCGAACTCGGCCGTGTCGTCCGACACGGCCCATGCCGTACTCGTCCGGAAATGCCGGAGTCTCTGCCTCAGGACCCGACCGTGTCGTCTGGCACGGCCAAGTCGAACTCTTCCGGATAGGCCAGAACCGACTGCCCAGACGCCCGACCGTGTTCCAGGACACGGTCGAGTCGTGCCGAGTCAGCCGCTTGACGGGTCACTATCGGTAGGCCCTCTCGCGCGCGACCGTGTCAAGGGCAGACACGGCCGAGTCCTCGCTGTCAATCTGCGCGCCACGACCGTGTCGCGGACACGGTCGAGTCTGTCAGCCTATTTAAGGCCTGGCAGCGTTTTTCTTCAGCCATTTTCTCGTTCTTTTCTTCCCGTACGCAGCTGTGGGTGTGTGAATCTTATTGAGATGTTGTTGGACAATGAATCCATGAAGTTTTGAGGTTCATATCATCAATCATCCGTCCTATAACATCCTCCGATCTACCGACCAGCCGATTTCCTAGAAATCTAGTTTTGGGGAAATTGGGTGTTTTGGTTGTTTTCATCCGTTTAATCCGATTTAACTTAGGATTATGATGTATTGATGAATATTTAGATGTATTATATCATTTCCTTTATTATTCCATGGTTGGATCGTATTGATTCGTTGTTTGAGTCGAGTTCTTGACCGACGCCTTGAAGGTGTCCGGTAAAATGTCTTAGAGGGGTTTTCGGGCGTTCTACGATTATTCTTCCTCGTATGATCGATGATTTATTGATTGTATGATGTTAGGGTCGTGTTTCTTGCGAAGAAACCGTGTTGAACCCTTTCGTTCGTCGTCGTCTTCCGTTTCGATAGCATTGGGCGTTTCGAAGCTTTCCGGTTGAGCCGTGTTCGTCGGAATACTTGCGTACCGATTTTGAGGCAAGTATCTTGCCCATACGTTTCATGTTTCATAGGCATAATTGTTGATAAATGATTTTATGCGAAATCCAATATTTAATGAACGTAAAAAGGGATTGGTATGTTCTCGATAAATGTTGTCTTTCAACGATAATTCGTATACTTCGTGAATATGTGTTCTCGGAATATGTGTGTTGGTTTTGTACGTTTAAAGATAATATGATCACTTCGAGTGAGTTGATAGACCGTAATCCTTTGCCGGGGATTACGTATTGTTATTGTGTACTTGTTCGGTAAGAACGTAATGTGTGTGATATTAGTTGTTACTCCTTGAAAGGAGGTTGTGATACTTAATGTTGTTTGGCTTGATAAGTGATTATTGTTGTGTGCTTGATGTATGTGATGTGCCTCCGGGTAGGATTGTTGAATCTCCGGGATCCATACTTGCTAGTATGGGTTGGGCGTGACCGTAGGGTTATCCATTCCGGGTATGTCTTGCGGGGACTCCGAGGTTCGTGGCTTGTTAGCCCGATGCCGAGATAACTTGTGGGGTATCATCGGGTATGTCTTGCGGGGACTCCGAGGTTCGTGGCTTGTTAGCGCGATGCCGAGATAACTTATGGTTGTGGTTTGATTATGTACGTATATGTGTTGTAGTCACGTGACTGCGGTTACGGTGACATGTGATTTGATATAGTTTCCCTGTGGGTTATTCACTCGGGTTTGTTCTACGGGAGCATCTGAGGTCCGTGGCTTGCTAGCACGGGACGCGAATAATCTGTGGAAACAGGTTGTTATGGTATGATCGGGTCGTGGACCCCATTTGTTGTTATCGAATTTATGTTTTGGGAAAATGACTTTTGGGCTGTGTCACTAAATGTTTTTGAAAGGTTTGAGAATTCTTAAATCCCAATGTGTTTTCAAAACTCCCGAGATCGTAAAATGTTTTCACAAGATGTATATCGGGTTTACCCCTATCTTTTGATTTAACCGTTTTGATTAAGTGATTTACCTTGGGAAGTATGTTTATGATTAACATGTTCCGTGGAGTATGATATGTATGGCTCGTTTTCGTATTTTATACTTGCACTAGCAAAACAGTGGAGTTTTTGCTAACCCCCGAGTATTCGGGGGGTAGATGTCTGTATTGCATTCAGGTTTTGGAGCAGAGCACAGGGTCGGCATGAAGGATGATGAAAGATGAACGATACTAATCACACGAGGACCCGTTGATGTCGTATTGGTATAGTTGTACTTTATTTTCCGCTGCTATATTTTTCCCGTTGTACGGGTGTGGTTGTATTTTGACCCCTGCGTGGGCATGAGTTGTATTCGAGTTGTATGTATTTATTGAAAGACCAAATCGGTCTACTGAGTCATTTTTGCCTTGAAGACATTGTCGAGATATTAAATGTTGTTACCAGCCTGGTAGATCCTCGAGGAGAGGGTATACGGCGTGTAATATCCCTGAGTGGATTGGGGGTGTTACAGAATGGTATCAGAGCTTTAGGTTGTGGAAACCTAGGCTGTCGGGTCAGTGGTGTCTGTTGAGTTTTGTCTCGTCGGATTTTATCTGACTGAGTCGTGTCGCGACGCGTCGTCTGAGTTGGTTTGTTGTGATTAGTATCGTGGGGCAATGATCATCTTCGTGCGACCTGTGAATGTAAGTCTCCCTTCTTTGTGTTGTGCCTCGTGTGACACAAGCCATTTTTATGATTATCGGTTAAGTGACGGAATCCTCTTATGGATTTTGATTTTGTGATATGTGGTTATTTGACTCTCATATTTCGTTCATATGAGGAGTAGTGTTGCTCGATTGTGTATGTTGAACCGTATTTCTTTTATCCGCTGCGTGAGTTCTTCTGTAATGGCTTTCGGTATTTTACCGACTGAGTTTTATTTCGAAAATCAATTCCCTTAACCGAGTTTTTGGCATTATGGCCTTGATCATTTTGGCGAAATTCTTATGACGGAATTTAGTATTTTGTAAATGGATTTTGTGAGTTTTTGAAATATTACCGTCATCGGCCTTTTTGGTAGTTTATAAAAGGTTTTTAGCACAGTGGGTTCCTACAGGACCCACGGCGCTATATTGTTCCTTGTAATTACCTGAAATTTTTGGGCATTCTAGCCCATTGAATTATTTTTGAAAACCTTGAGTATCTTAGAAAATTAAAATTCGAGACGTACTTTTAAAACGAATTATTTTCTTGCGGTGTTTTCAAAGTGTTTTCTAATGCCGCAATACATTTCAAAAATTTTCCGGTTGAGGACCAAAAATATTTTGAGATATTTTTAAATGCAGTTTCTTAGACCCAAGGGTCGAATATTTCTGAAAGTTTTGCACTAAAAGAAATGTGTCCTCATTTTTGTTCAAACGCAAGATGATTTTCAAAGTCTCGATAATGGTGTTTGTACTACTTTTTGTAAAATTTTACTCAAGATCAACCGTCGTTTCCAAACTGTTTTCAAAAGGTGTTTTCGTTTTAAAACCTATCATTCCTGTTTGCGGACCGGAAATGCGTGTATGGTTTTCGAACTTTCGTTACGGTGTTAACCCCGAATTGTGATTGAATTGGTGGCGTGAGCGTCGAGTCTTTCGCCACACATATATTTTGTTAGCCTTTGTGGGAGGTGTGATGACGATCCTTAATGTTGTCATTTCGTGGTGGCTTGCGTGTTATCGCACCTGTGTGAGCTGTTAAAGCTTGGGTTGGTATGTTCGTGTATATGTGTGATTGTTCCATGATGTTTTGTGATTATGTGCTGGTTATCGTTCGGGCCGTTGAGATTGTCAACGATCACTGTTGCTATGATTTTAGTATGCATGTTGCTTTACGATGGAAATTGTTGTATGTGGTATATGTTATGATTTTTCTCAGCCGAGTAATTACTTATTCAAGATGCCGAGGGGCCGAGGTCGTAGTCGTGGCACCGACGCGTAGTCGAGATCATGTCACGGTGATGATGCCGATATCGGTGTCGCTACTATTTTACAAACAGTAGCTACAGATGACTCATTGACTCAGCAGATTCAACAGACATGAGATGTGACTCGAACACCGGTGCAAACCAAAGGCTTCGGGAGATAATTCGTATGAATCCCCTCGATTCGCCGGTGTTGCGGATGCGTTGGGTCGATGGTTGGCTTTTCCAATTGGGAAAGATATTCGAGGTCATCGATTGTCCCAAGAGCGAAAGGTACCTATTGCGCAGCACCTTCTTGACAAAGATGCCGCTAATTGTTGGGAGGTTAAGCCTCATGATCGTGATGTCACGTGGGCGGAGTTCCGTGCATTTATGGAAGCCGAGTTCGTCAAACCGATTAGAGAGCGAGAGGATTCACGAATTTTATTCGCGTAACCGCAAGATGTTTCGATGTCACAGTCGTCATCGACTATAGCAAACAATTCGATTATGTGCGAGATCGGGTGAGAACCGAGGAAGAGAGGATCTTTCATTTTGTGACGAATGAAGCGAGAGATTCGTGTGTATATGTCGGGACTCACTTGCACTTCGTTGAGGACTACCAAGATCGAGCCTTGGCCCGTGAACTAGCTTCATTATCGTCGGAGCGTGTGCCCGATTCGAAGAAGCAGAGGAAGTCCGATGACCTTGTGGATGCGGCAGGAGTTGGTGTTTATAGTTCGCAACGCCGTAGTCTTTCTACCGTGAAGCTCACGCCGCTGCGTGGGACTGAGAGTTCCAAGTCTTCTGCTTTGACTCCTGGTAAAGCCAGGAGGTGTTTTAACTGCAATGTGGCGGGGCATGTCCGTGCACATTGCCCTTCTCCGCTAGTAACGTGTTACAAGTGCGGGCTTGAGGGACACCGAGTTCAGTTTTGCGAGTTGGTCACCGAGCCTTCCGAGGCACGGATTTGAGCATCAAATCGGGACCAACTCCGAGGAGTCCCCGAGGGCGTGGTCTATCAGTTGTATGTTATGTTATTTCCTTACCCGGTTGTTTCGAATCTCGGAGATAAAGTTCTTTTATTCGAAGTGGATCGTTTTGTGTTTATTTTTCGTTTTCTCGACTGTGCTCGGTGCTTAGTGTTTTGTAATTGTTCGGATAATTGACTTGATTGTATTATCTATTTGATGACGCTTGTCACTTGTTGATTTTATTATGTTTCTACCTGTGGCGTTGTGTTGGTCATCGTGGGGCGTGTTTTCACGCCGTATGTCTCTTTGCGTTTCTTGCAGCGTTTCGCCGTTGGGCGCGAGTTTTCTGTTTTTGGTGTATCTCGTCGAGTTTTCCTGGCGGGTATATTGCTCCCCCCTACTTGTTTTAAGTTTCGGGACGAAACTTCTTTTAAGGAGGGTAGAATGTAATATCCGCAATTTCGAATTTCGGTAAATTTCTTTTTCGGCCGGAGTACATTTTGATGACTCGCTCATGACCGTCTCGTCATTTCGAGAATGATTAATTCTGCAGTTTTTGTCATCCGAGTTCGTTTCGGTGTCGTTTTGTTGAATTCCGTGTCCTTAATCGACTTTTTCACGTGGGAGTTCGACTTTGTAAAGTCACCATTAATTCTTGGAAACTCCAAAAATTTTGAATCTTTGCAATATTATAAAGCATCGAGTTAGCTTTCCAATGGTTCAAACGGTGAGTCAATCGGAGTCCGGACGAGAGAGTTATGGTCGTTTTAGCTCACCCGCTCGTTATTGGCCGATCACTGTCGGCCGAACTCGGCCGTGTCGTCCGACACGGCCCGTGCCGTACTCGTCCGGAAATGCCGGAGTCTCTGCCTCAGGACCCGACCGTGTCGTCTGGCACGGCCGAGTCGAACTCTTCCGGATAGGCCAGAACCGACTGCCCAGACGCCCGACCGTGTTCCAGGACACGGTCGAGTCGTGCCGAGTCGCTGTCGGACGGGTCACTATCGGTAGGCCCCTCCGCGCCGCGACCGTGTCAAGCAGGACACGGTCGAGTCCCTGCCGGTCAACTGCGCGCCACGACCGTGTCAGGCGGACACGGTCGAGTCTGTCAGCCTATTTAAGGCCTGGCAGCGTTTTTCTTCAGCCATTTTCTCGTTCTTTTCTTCCCGTACGCAGCTGTGGGTGTGTGAATCTTCTTGAGATGTTGTTGGACAATGAATCCATGAAGTTTTGAGGTTCATATCATCAATCATCCGTCCTATAACATCCTCCGATCTACCGACCAGTCGATTTCCTAGAAATCTAGTTTTGGGGAAATTGGGTGTTTTGGTTGTTTTCATCCGTTTAATCCGATTTAACTTAGGATTATGATGTATTGATGAATATTTAGATGTATTATATCATTTCCTTTATTATTCCATGGTTGGATCGTATTGATTCGTTGTTTGAGTCGAGTTCTTGACCGACGCCTTGAAGGTGTCCGGTAAAATGTCTTAGAGGGGTTTTCGGGCGTTCTACGATTATTCTTCCTCGTATGATCGATGATTTATTGATTGTATGATGTTAGGGTCGTGTTTCTTGCGAAGAAACCGTGTTGAACCCTTTCGTTCGTCGTCGTCTTCCGTTTCGATAGCATTGGGCGTTTCGAAGCTTTCCGGTTGAGCCGTGTTCGTCGGAATACTTGCGTACCGATTTTGAGGCAAGTATCTTGCCCATACGTTTCATGTTTCATAGGCATAATTGTTGATAAATGATTTTATGTGAAATCCAATATTTAATGAACGTAAAAAGGGATTGGTATGTTCTCGATAAATGTTGTCTTTCAACGATAATTTGTATACTTCGTGAATATGTGTTCTCGGAATATGTGTGTTGGTTTTGTACGTTTAAAGATAATATGATCACTTCGAGTGAGTTGATAGACCGTAATCCTTTGCCGGGGATTACGTATTGTTATTGTGTACTTGTTCGGTAAGAACGTAATGTGTGTAATATTAGTTGTTACTCCTTGAAAGGAGGTTGTGATACTTAATGTTGTTTGGCTTGATAAGTGATTATAGTTGTGTGCTTGATGTATGTGATGTGCCTCCGGGTAGGATTGTTGAATCTCCGGGATCCATACTTGCTAGTATGGGTTGGGCGTGACCGTAGGGTTATCCATTCCGGGTATGTCTTGCGGGGACTCCGAGGTTCGTGGCTTGTTAGCCCGATGCCGAGATAACTTGTGGGGTATCATCGGGTATGTCTTGCGGGGACTCCGAGGTTCGTGGCTTGTTAGCGCGACGCCGGGATAACTTATGGTTGTGGTTTGATTATGTACGTATATGTGCTTGTAGTCACGTGACTGCGGTTACGGTGACATGTGATTTGATATAGTTTCCCTATGGGTTATTCACTCGGGTTTGTTCTACGGGAGCATCTGAGGTCCGTGGCTTGCTAGCACGGGACGCGAATAATTTGTGGAAACAGGTTGTTATGGTATGATCGGGTCGTGGACCCCATTTGTTGTTATCGAATTTATGTTTTGGGAAAATGACTTTTGGGCTGTGTCACTAAATGTTTTTGAAAGGTTTGAGAATTCTTAAATCCCAATGTGTTTTCAAAACTCCCGAGATCGTAAAATGTTTTCACAAGATGTATATCGGGTTTACCCCTATCTTTTGATTTAACCGTTTTGATTAAGTGATTTACCTCGGGAAGTATGTTTATGATTAACATGTTCCGTGGAGTATGATATGTATGGCTCGTTTTCGTATTTTATACTTGCACTAGCAAAACAGTGGAGTTTTGCTAACCCCCGAGTATTCGGGGGGTGGATGTCTGTATTGCATTCAGGTTTTGGAGCAGAGCACAGGGTCGGCATGAAGGATGATGAAAGATGAACGATACTAATCACACGAGGACCCGTTGATGTCGTATTGGTATAGTTGTACTTTATTTTCCGCTGCTATATTTTTCCCGTTGTACGGGTGTGGTTGTATTTTGACCCCTGCGTGGGCATGAGTTGTATTCGAGTTGTATGTATTTATTGAAAGACCAAATCGGTCTACTGAGTCATTTTTGCCTTGAAGGCATTGTCGAGATGTTAAATGTTGTTACCAGCCTGGTAGATCCTCGAGGAGAGGGTCTACGGCGTGTAATATCCCTGAGTGGATTGGGGGTGTTACATTAGGCGCACGCCAGACACACACCAGTCCACTGTGTCGGTCGAGGCCCACTCTCATGTACAGTGCGTGAGTCACACGCGCTGGACTAGAACCGTCAGATTGGCGCGTGGATCACATGTGCGCGTGAAAATTTTGCCACGTCAGAGATGACGTGACAGATCAGATTTATTGTTTGAAGTGCCTTTCTTTTCCTTTGCCTTTCTTCTGCAGATTGCGTTGAAAGAAGCAACATTATTGTAAGATAAGAAGATGCTGCAATAATGAGCAGCATCTTTCATTTTTTAAAATTCTGGCGAGGTTGATGTACTGGTATAAATAGCAGTACCCTCTCAACGTAAGAGTAAGGAGAGTAGGAGGGTAGTAGAGTACAGAGGAGAGTGCAGAAGATTTTAGTGATGATACAGAATACAATTGCAGTTTTTTTTATATTTTAGTTTTTATATTTATTTTCTGTATTTATGTTTTATGTATTTCTACTGTAATAGACAGAAATAAATAATGCACCCCAAATTATATTCCAAATAAAGTTTAGTTAATATTATTTTTATCAGATAAAATTCACCTTTATGTTTTTATTTGTAATTATAATTTTGTAATTTAAGTTCGTACGTTACATTCAAGCTGCTTGGATCAATTGGCGTATTGGGATAAGTCTCTCTCTATCATTTTCAGCATTTTCCTTTCAAATTAATTTATCTACAAGTAAGTTCTTTTAATTCCTGATGTATTTATTCTGAATATTTCAATATTTATCTGTCTCGTAATTTTACCTGTCAATATGAATATGAGCTAAATTTTATATTCTAGGGTTAGGATGACTTAAATTAAATACTCGAGCTTATATTAAATTTATTAATGTGCCTTCTTTAATTTAAATTGATATTATTTACAAAAGCAAAAATAGAGACCGGAAGGGAATGTTTTTGCAAATCTAATTTAATTAAAAAAGGCTAATTATTAATCTGAAAGGTACTATTTAGCCCAAGGAACTAAATATGAATCCTAAAGGCATTATTTAGTTGGATGAAGTAATTAGATTATTTAAATATAAACTTCTGTTAAAATGATTTGTGAATACGAAAGTTATCAAATCATTTTTCCTGAAGATATAATATTTATCTAATTATTAAATCTCACAGTTAAGAAATTGATATAATACTCGAGTTATTTATTTAATAATCTGAATCCCTAGAATCTTTATTATCCAAACAGCATAATTCTACATTAAGTCATTTTTATTCTTACTGCCTTATCTTATTTAAATTATTGTAATTAAAGTTCTTAAACAGAATTTATTTCCTGTATTTGTGTTTCTACAAACTAGTTGATATCAGGAAACTCAAAATATTTAGAATGTTTAGAAATTATTATTTTTTTGTGAATTCATAGTTATTGTAATTTTAACAAACAAAAATGATCCTCAAGTGAAACGACCTTGGTAAACTCATCAACACTACAAAAGCCGTATACTTGTGAGTTGCTAATTTTACAAGTACATTTTGAGCGAACAAGTTTTTGGCGTCGTTGTCGGGGATCGATGTTAAAATTACTATTTTTGTGATATTTTCTATGTTCATTATTTTTTCTTTTCTTTTTTTGTTTTTTTCTCGTACTTTTGTTCTTATATTTGAATGCAAGGGAGTAGATCTCTTAAAGAAGATCTCCAACCATATATTAAAAATATTAATCAAATTCAACGGGAACCGAGAGAGGAACCAAAAATAGAAGAAAATAAAAAAATACCTCTCGAAATAATACCTGAAGAACTTGATATAGCGAACGAACCATCACCAAGAGTAACATATATGCGTGATATTGCACGGACTGTTACAGGTACATCTACATCTTGTATTGTATTAGGGGAAGCTGCTAGAAACTATGAATTAAAACATCTTCACTTTAGTCAATTGCCCTCATTTTACGAAATGTTAAATGAAGATCCTTTGAACTTCATTCGTAATTTTTATTCCGGAATTCAAACTTTTCCTTTACAAAATCTAAATGAGGATCAATTGAGAAGCGATATTTCTCCTATACTCTAAAAGATCGAGCTAAAACTTGGTTAATGTCATTGTACCTAATTCATTATCAACCTAGGAGGCCGTATACAATAAATTTATGGGAAAAATATTATTATAATCAGAAAACTAAAGATTTTCGAACTAAAATCGCATCATTTAATCAAATAGATGGAGAACCTTTCTATGAAGCTTAGAAAAGATTCAAAGGTCTTCTTACACAATGTCCTCATCACCATTATTCACCTGAACTGTTAAACCAATTTTTTTATGATGGATTGGGACAAACTTTCCAATACATGATAGACAATGCTGCGGGTGGAGATGTTGGTACTCTTACTGCACAATAAGTGTATGATTTATTTGAAATGATAGGGAATAATTCACAACAGAAAAGTGCACGAGCTAAAAAGACTCAAGACAGTGAAATTATCCCTAATAGCGAATTTTCACAAAGATTAGAAGAATTGACCAAGGAAATTCAACTTCTTAGCAGTAATTCTCCGACCAAACAACCTGCTGAAACTTGTGGTGTGTGTGGAGTGTACGGTCATGGAGCTAATATGTGTAATGCATTCTTGAATTAGCACAACCTGATGAGCAGGTAAATGTTATTCAAAACTACCAACCTCGCTAACCTCCCTTAAATGATCCTTATCCAAACACTTAAAATCCTGGATGAAAAAATCAGCCAAACTTTGGATGGGCTAACACTAATGCCCCTCCACCAAAACCAAATTCTCAGTTTTTATCAAAGCCAAATTATCCTTCAAGTCAACCACCAAACCAAATTATGTAACCAATGAATCAAGTTCCTAATCCACCAACTTATCAAATGAATCAACCTTCAAACCTACCACATCATTTATCTCTTGAAGAAACTTTAAACAATTTCATACAATCAATATCATGCCGTTTTGAAATGATAGAATCGAACTCAACTAATAGATATAACGGTAAAATGATTAGACACTACGATTGGATAATTGGCAATCCAAGTGGGAGATTTAGCCATAAAAATCGAAAAAGGGAAACTTCCTAGCTAGCCAGAACAAGCTCAATCCATCACAATACTCACAAGCGGAAGAGAAGTCGATAACAAGATAGAACCTCCAAAGATGCTGGATGATAAGGACAAACTGGCGGTAGAGGATAAAGAAGAATACGATCCAAAAACAAGGAACTCTTTTCATAAATCTTCAAATCCTTATAAACCACCTATTCCCTTCCCAAGCAGATTAAGAAATGAAAAACAAGATAAGCAATTCGAGGCTCTTTACCAAATGCTTTCAAAAGTAAATGTCAATTTACGTCTAATTGATGTTATACAAAATGCCTTTATAAAATTCTTTAAAGAGTTATCATCTAAAAAACGAAACTATTTAGAAAATGAAAAGGTGATTGTCTCAGAAATAGCAAGTAAAATCTTTCAAACTCACCTTCCTCATAAAGAAGACGATCCAAGCAGTTTTATAGCAAAAAATACTTTAGGAAATGGTAAAGAAACTTTTGGATTACTTGATCTCAGAGTCGGGATAAATTTAATGCCATATTCAATTTTTAAACAACTAGAACTTGGAGACCTAAAACCAACTAGAATATGCTTACAACTCACTGATAGATCTATCCGATACCCTAAAGGTGTCATTGAAGATATTCTAGTAAAAGTAGGTGGTCTAATAATACCTGTTGATTTTGTTGTACTCGAAGTTGGTGAAATATCTAATAATAATAACAATGAACACACAATTTTATTAGGAAGACTATTTATGGCTACCACAAACACATTAATAGATGTGAGAAATGGAAGCGTTACTATGACAGTTTTAGGTGAAACGATTATTTTTTCTATAAAAGATATTAATCCCATCCCTACCACCTCTTTTTCTGAAAATTGCTCTTTTATCGATGTTATTGATCTTGTCGTCGGGGATATTTTTAGAGAAGAATCAGATATTAATGAGAATTATCTTGACATCGTGGAAGACGATCTTGAAATAGAGGAGGGAGTGGAGTTATTTGCACTTACTGAAGGGAACTTAGAAAAATTTGAACCCAACTTAGAAAAAACTGAACCCCAAAAATTTTTAGAATTAAAAGAACTTCCTAAACATCTAAAATATGTGTTTCTAGAAGACGAAAACAAGAATCCTGTCATCATCCATGCTGAACTTTCGAAAGACGAAGAAGATGAGTTAATCAAAATTCTGAAACAATTTAAAAATGACATTGGATGGGGATTAAGTGATATAAAAGGAATTAGTCCTTCAACGTGTATGCATAAAATTATTATAGAAGAAGAAATAAAACCAACTAGAGAAGAACAAAGACATCTGAATCCTAACATGCTGGACGTGGTAAAGAAATAAATTTTGAAACTTATCGCCGAGGATATAATCTATCCTATTGCAGATAGCGAATGGGTGAGCCCAGTACACGTGCCAAAAAGAGTGGAATTACAGTAGTTCAAAGTGACAAAGGATAAATTATCCCTACTAGAGTTACTATAGGTTGTCGAATGTGTATTGACTATCGGAAACTTAATGCAGCAACCAAAAAAGATCATTTCCCCTACCATTTATTGACCAAATGTTAAGATAAACTTTCTGGTCATAAATTCTATTGCTTTCTTGATGGTTTATTAGGATACTATTAAGTAGCAATTGCACCATGGGATCAATCAAAAACAACCTTTATTTGTCCATTCAGAACATTTACTTTCAGGAGAATGCCTTTCGGGCTTTGCAATGCACCTCGAACTTTCCAAAGGTGCATGCTTTCTATTTTTTCAGACATGGTAGAAGATTTTATTGAGGTATTTATGGATGATTTTCAATTTTTGGATCATCATTTTCTAATTGCTTCAATAAATTATCTAAATTCCTACAAAGATGTATAGAAAGTAATTTAACCTTAAGCTGGGAGAAAAGCCGTTTCATGGTGGTTAGTGGAATTGTCTTAGGACATATAGTCTCTAGTGAAGGAATTGAGGTTGATAAAGCTAAAATTGATGTAATTGAGAAATTACCTCCTCCAACCAATATAAAAGGTATTACAAGTTTTCTTGGGCATGCCAGTTTTTACAGAAGATTTATAAAAGATTTTTCAAAAATAAGCCAACCTTGGTGCAAATTAGTTTCTAAAGATGCCCCTTTTACCTTTGATGAAAAATATTTAACCGCTTTTAATAATCTGAAAGAAAAGTTAATTTCAGCTCCTGTAGTTATTTCACCAGACTGGACCTTACCATTTGAACTATTATGTGATGCTTCAAAGTATGGGGTGGGGGCAGTTCTCGGTCAAAAAGTTGATAAAGTATATCGTGTATTCTACTATGCTAGTTTTACCCTCAATGAGGCACAAGTAAATTACACGACCACGGAAAAAGAGTTGTTAGCTATAGTTTTTGCCCTCGGCAAATTCCAATCTTATATCGTAGGATCAAAAGTAATAGTGCAGAGTGATCATGCAGCATTAAAATATTTACTAAAAAAGCTACAAGCTAAACCAAGACTAATTAGATGGATTTTAATGTTGCAAGAATTTGACGTAGAAATCAAGGATAGAAACGGGAGCGAAAATATGGTCACCGACCATTTGTCACTCTTGCTTTGCAAAAGTCCGATACGATCCCTAAATCACTTCCTCATGAACAACTTTTTCAAATTAATACAACTCCTTGGTATGCTGCTATTGTGAATTACCTTGCATGTGGAACGTTAAAAACTGGCTTATCTTTTTAAGAAAGAAAAAGATTTCTCTTCACTTATCGAAGTTATTTTTGGGATGATCCTTTATTATTTAGAATAGGTAAAGATGATATTATAAGACGTTGTATTCCCGAAAATGAACAAAAAAATATTTTGACATTTTGTCATGAGTATAATTATGGAGGTCGTAAAACTGCTTTTAAATCCAATCAGGGATGTATTGGCCTTCACTTTTGAAAGATGCACATCAATTTTATATTTCATGTGACCTGTAACACCCCTAAGATATTCAGGGTATATTACAGCGCCGCCTGGGACCCACCAGGCTAAATAATAAATACCACTCGTCTAACCATCACAGTTAGAGATAAAACACACATCACCGAACGGAGATTAAATAAAACGCCCGGCGTAACCGGCGAAACAAACATCACCCGACAATCATAAATAACATTCAACGAAACAATCCATAATCTGAGTAAAAATGCCTAAGTACTCGCGAGTACTGTCTATAAGTTCACAAGTTGGAAAACAACCATATCGAAATGGACAACGGAAATACAAAAAACTCATTTGCACACGTCAACAACCCTAGCCAGCATCCTCGTACTGTCCCAATGCCCTCTCGTCCGGCTGAACATAATATGAAATCCATAACAAGAATTTTCCCAAAACGGGTCTTCAAAGGGGTTAGCAATTACGCTAGTACAAGTAATCAAGGAAAACCATTCGCTTACACATTTCATAGCATATGCATCAAGTCATTTCAAAAACTAAAACCCGACATGTCTTTTCCCGAAAAACAAACAGTTAAAATCAATTTGCCTAGGACCGGCGCTAAACCACTGGTCCCATCCGAGGCCTCTAAGGACCCTCCCGGGCTGGCTAGCCAACAAGCTCGTGAATCCGGGGCTTAACCACTGGATTCCTCCGAGGCCCCGTCGGATCCTCCCGGAGTGAGCAAAACACACAATTATCATACATCATCATTTCATGTTAAGCATAAAGGTTTCACAAGAATACTTGCCTTGGGTAATTTGACGACGACACGATCGGAAAGAAAAATCAACCACGATCGCTAGGAACCGACAAACCCGAACCTAACGATTCGAAGAACACAATTACAACCATTTCTAAACGAGTACGGAAATGGAATACACTCGAAAACCCACATACGATTCATGTAAATTCGTACAAAAACAACAACGAGGGCGGATCACAACCGAACCCTCTCGATTCCCCAATTACCAAGAAATTTACCATGAACTCATAGGGAAACGTGACTACCACTAAGATTAATCACATATATCATGTATTAATCAACAACACAGAACGAAACGGATAATACATCGAAAATACCCAATTTCCCAAAAGTAGGGTTCTAAGAGATTTTACCTTGATTCGAAGATGAACAATGGATGATTTGTGATATGTTGATGTTATGATGCTTGAATACACTTCTCCAACGAAGTTTTAGTGAAAATCGGACGAACCTTAGGCCTCAAGGTAGCTCCCGTCGCGATGAGAAGAGAGAAAGGTGAAAATGAGGAAAAGTCGGCCGCTGCCAGTTTATATACTGGCAGGTGTTACGGCCGTAACATCACTAACATACAGCCGTAACATAAGAACATTACGGCCGTAACGTGCCTGACTTACGGCCGTAACTGGCCCTGGTAAAGGATCTGGACAAAACAACGAAGCGCACTTAGGGCCGTATATGGTTACGGCCGTAACATTTCTTACGGCCGTATCTGACGAACATTACGCCCGTAAGTGCCCACTGGACCAAATGCAAAAAAACAAAGTCAGGTTATGGCCGTACAAGGAAGAACTTACGGCCATAACTGATGAGCATTACGGCCATAACAGCCTTCGCTTACGGCCGTAATGTGCCTCTAGCAGCAGGCCAGATATGCACGACGTTTCAACGAAGGTCGATAGGAGGGTACAAAGGTGTACCAACGGATACATTCACATCAAGTCGAGGCAGAAACTAAAATGTTAAAATGAAACGTGATTCCGACTACCCGAGGGTTCGGAAATGGCAAGGATAGTAATTACCCCATAACTTTGGGAAATTACAAAACGGCCCAAAACATCCGAAACACATGATACACGATCGAAACCTTAAACTAAAGCTCACAACACGCATAATAACATAAGATGGATTTACGGCAACCCCGAAACGGCGGTTCCGAACAACGATTATGAGAATCGACCAAATAGCGATGGAAATGACATAAAACACAGAATTGAGTAAAACAAGTCCGAGACAAGCACGGATGACAAAAAGTTCAGTATTAAATATTCTCGAAATATCAATACATTTACAAGAGAGTCACTAAAAATGAAAAATACAGCAAAACTAAAAATACCGGAAAAAGAAAAAATGCGGATATTACATTCTACCCCTCTAAAAATAAGTTTCGTCCCGAAACTTAAGAAACAAACAACTCGGGGTACCTAGAACAGATACTATCCTCGGTGTTGTGCGGCGATTTATATGCCTTGACGGCAATCGGCATAAGGGCCGAGCAACCAAGCCAGCATCAGATGAACCAAGACAGACTAATCAAACGAGGGTTCCAGATCAAGGTCAAGTACCGAGCAATCGACATCCAGGGCGATCGTATCTTGACACCTAGCTCGAGTGATCGACGTCCAAGGTGATCGTCTCTTGGCACCTAGAGGTCGACTCCAGTGCCCGACCAAGACGACCGTCTTATGCCACGTGTAAAGCCAACATCCGTCAAAGTCTACGAAGACCGAATCTCAGATGAAGACCCACGTGCAGATCCGCAAAAGGCGCCACCAGATAAGGTCTTTTGACTCCAGCCCATCACCAGCTGTAGACGACAAGGACAGCCTCACCTACCGATAGACCCGCCGAAAGGGTCCAAGGTGGGACCTCCCGAGACAGCGACATGAGACGCGTGTTGTCTTCTCTTTGGTTTGCACATCTGGCTGCCAGTAGCAGCTGTGGACTTTAAGAAAACCGACCCACGTGCTGAGACGATCGCCCGTTTATTATAATACAGGAAAGGCGATCGCTCGCTCGGGATTAAGACATCCCAACTACCTCCTCTTCTATAAGTAGGAGACTCCCATCATTTGGAAAGGGACTTTTGGCTTCTCTCGGGGATCTGCTATCTCTCTTAGAACCTCTTAACCAAAAGACGGTCGACAGTAATGAGAACACCCTACATTTCAAGAACTCAGAGAGCATCAACTCTGGTTCTTCCGGCAATCATCAACACTCAAGAGATAGATAGCTAGGGTTATTACACTCATTGTAATTGTACTCTTACATTAATATCTGTACTCCCAAGCAGAATTCTTATTAATAATATCTCGCGAGAGCATTCAAGCCCGAGACTAACAATCCCGTCAAATCTTGTGTTATTCACACTCCTCGTACGTGCTCTCGCATTTTATTTGTTACTCATCCGTAGCCATATCTAGTGAATCATTCCGAATAATATTTTGGGTAACAACAATTGGCGCTAGAGGAAGGGCATCTACCCTCATTTTCATTCCGACCATTTCGAAGAATACTCACTGTTCTCCGGAACATATACTTGAAGAAACACTCACTGTTCTTCAAAGAAAAACCCTCAAGATAATGACGTCTGCCACCACTCCAAAGATATCCACCCTACGATCCGTCGGACGCCTTATTCCGGCCCAAACCGGATCCCAACCTACGACGAAGGGCAGTCGTGGCGACGCGAGACTTTCTCTCCCGCCCCCGAGGGACGGTTCCAGCCTCTCACTCGATCAATCCCAAATCGCGGAACAGATCGAGGAGGCCATGGCCATCCTAAGGGAGCGACGGAGAGCATGCAACGCGCCCACTATTACCCCATCAGCCATCCGCCGCGCGGGCAAACGAAATCTCAAGGGGTTACTTATCGAGCAATCGTTAGAAAGCCCCGATTCATAAGAAAAGGCACGCGCGAGGCGGGACAGTTCCATCTTCATCCGACTTGGAAGTGACCCTTCATGGCGATCGGGGCATTCTGGCCCCAACCATGAGACGTCGGAGCCCGAATCCATCACCATGAGTTCGGCATACCCAACTCCCAGAAGCCAGGTTGCCCATTTGGCTACACCTCGCCGAAAAACCGAGCTCGGCGGCGAAGACCTCATCGCCTACCGTGGAGCAAGGAGATCATTACACGATCGCCTCGGCTCCCGCTCCGAGAGCGAAACCACGAGCAACCAGGCTACGGCGATGGCCGCAATGCAACGCCAGCTCGACGATATGAAGGCGCTCCTAGAAACTGGGGTAGGCGCCAAGAGAAAGGTCGCCGGACCAAGTGAGCCGCTCGTGGTCCAGATCGAGTTTGCCCCCATGCAACCAAAGATCACTCCTCCTCAAAGACCTTTGTATGAGGGGAGACTGGACCCCGAGACTCACTTAAGCAAGTTCCGGATCTACATGACCGGATACGGGGCGTTCGGATGCGACGAAATGCCGAATGTTCCCGTTGACATTGGGTAATCTTGCCCATAGGTGGTACATCTCATTACCACCACACTCCATCAATTCCTTTGAAAAACTGGCGAGTGGCTTCACGTCGTACTTCGCCGCCAAGGTCACTCGGCCAGAAGGTCCCCACCACATGATGAAGATCAGGCAGGGGAAAGATGATTCCGACGAAGATTACATCGATCGGATGGATTAAATAATCCTCATCGGCGAACCCATAAGCGATGAGATCGCACTCCACTCGGTCCTAGGGGGATTCGATGGTCTTTCGCCCATGTTCAGGCACCTTACTAAGGACATCCCCCCAACCTACGCGATCTTCCGCGCCAAGGCCGCAGACTTTATGGCCAGGCAGAGGTTGCTCACCCTTCGCCTGGGCGAGGGGGCGGAAATGGCGGTCGCCAAGTCCAACAAGGCGGTCGCCAAGCCACCCGGTGATTTCAAGGCCTTCGAGGATGTGGAAGCCCATCTCCTCCACAACCTCAATCTATCTCCGGCCCATATTTTTTACGCCATCAAGGGGCGCGAGCGGCTAAGCAAGCCAAAAGCGATAAGGGACAACAGTCATCTGGACCACGATAAATTTTGTGCTTACCACAAGAGTCCCGGCCACAACACCAACCAATGCCGCGACCTCCTCAAACAACTCTCGAGATTGTTTGAGGAGGGCAAGCTGGATAGTTTAGTGACTTAGCCGGAGCCCCGGGCAGAAAGGACCAAGGGCCACGATCGGCGATAGAACAACGACCGTCAATCTCCCAATCCGATTGCCAGAATCAAACGCGACGAGCCACAGGCTTCGTACGAGTCAATCCCCCCGATCAACCTCGGCGGCCGGATCTATATGCTTCTGTTGGTCCCCAAAATGATGAAGACTATCCTCACTGTACCAACACGAGTCTTTTCTAGCATGCTTTGTCCTCACTCACGCGCACCCTGAGAAACTTCCTAGGGGGTCACCCATCCCATAACTACTCCAGGCCAAGCACGCTTAACTGGAGTTTCTATGAGACGGCTACCAGAAAAGAAGATGCATCTTGTTGGTATGAGTAGTCCAAATCAATTCATTTAACCACTTTCTAGTGCAGATCTCACAGGTAGAATCGCAAGCCGCGCCTCGCGCATTTTTAAGCCTATGCAGGCAGGATTCTGGTCCGAAGCCCAACAGCTTCAATCAAGAGGTGGAAACTTCGGAGGTCTTGCCCCAGTTTCCACCATGTCAAATGAAATGCTACTGCCCAAGCAACATATCCAAAGAGAGGATGACTCGCGCGCCCTCTAAAGTTCGTCCTCTAACATGATGGACCTAGGCAAGCGATCGCCTCCCCCAGCACAATTAATACCGTCGAGGATCGCCATCTAACATGACGGTCCGAGGTAGAAAAGTGCAGCCATGGTTCTGGAGGTCGATGGAACCGACAACCCGTCTATGCAAGGTTCCTTTGGGCAGAGATCGCTCGCCCTTCGTTTAAATATGAGGCGGGCGTAGCCGAACGACCCTCCAAAACAAATCTGAGGATACACTCGCCCGCCCTCACGGATCCATCATCTAACATGATGGGCCCGAACAATGCGATGCGTCCCGTCCCCGTCACAACGTATGCCCTCAAAAGTTCGTCATCTAACATGTCAGTCCCAGGAAGAAAAGTGCTAACAAGCCACAGTCGCGAAGTCGATTCATCCGACGGCGCCCTGTGCAAAGACTCCTCCAAGCTAAGATCGTCCGCCCCGTCGCTACATTGCGAGGCAGAACGTAGCCACCGGAGGACCCTCACAATAAAGTGACTCGCGAGACAGACCTACAGGTGGAATGTCGCTCGCGCACAAGACATGGTCACGGAGGTCGGTTCCATCGAACTCCGCGACCGTGCACGGTTCCTCAAGGCCGAGATGATCGGCCTTCCTCGAGGAATCTGCAAAATTGAAGATCGCAAGAACTAAACCGAAGAGAGCTCGATAAACGATTGATTTTCGTTCCCTTTTACTAAATAAACAGTCTCAAGAGCCGCTCCTTTCAGCAACCGAGTAGGTCGTCCAAATTCAAAATCAAAGGCCGCTCGATGAGTCGCTCGTCATTATCTGAAACGATCGCCAGTGGAACCACCTCACCCCACGTCTCGGACATCGGAGCGAGGTGGGGGGCAATTGTTGTGCGGCGATTTATACGCCTCAACGGTGATCGGCATAAGGGCCGAGCGACCAAGCCAGCATCAGATGAACCAAGGCAGACTAATTGAATGAGGGTTCCATATCAAGGTCAAGTATCGAGCGATCGACATCCTGGGCGATCGTATCTTGGCACCTAGCTCGAGCGATCGACGTCCAAGGCGATCGTCTATTGGCACCTAGCGGTCGACTCCAGTGCCCGACCAAGATGACCGTCTTATGCCACGTGTAAAGCCAATATCCGTCAAAGTCTACGAAGACCGAATCTCGGATGAAGACCCATGTGCAGATCCGCAAAAGGCATCGCCAGATAAGGTCTTTTGACTCCAGCCCATCACCAGCTGTAGACGACAAGGACAGCCTCACCTACCGACAGACCCGCTGAAAGGGTCCAAGGTGGGACCTCCCGAGACAGCGACTTGAGACGCGTGTTGTCTTCTCATTGGTTCGCACATATGGCTGCCAGTAGCAGCTGCGGACTTTAAGGAAACCGAGCCACGTGCTGAGACGATCGCCCATTTATTATAATACAAGAAAGGCGATCGCCCGCTCGGGATTAAGACATCCCAACTACCTCCTCTTCTATAAGTAGGAGACTTCCATCATTTGGAAAGGGACTTTTGGCTTCTCTCGGGGATCTCTCTCTCTCTCTCTCTCTCTCTCAGAACCTCTTAACCGAAAGACGGTCGGCAGTAACGAGAATGCCCTAAATTTCAAGAACTCAGAGAGCATCAACTCTGGTTCTTCCGACAATCATCAACACTAAAGAGATAGATAGCTAGGGTTATTACACTCATTGTAATTGTACTCTTACATTAATATCTGTACTCCCAAGCGGAATTCTTATTAATAATATCTCGCGAGAGCATTCAAGCCCGGGACTAACAATCCCGGCAAATCTTGTGTTATTCACACTCCTCGTACGTGCTCTCGCATTTTGTTTGTTACTCACCCGTAGCCATATCCAGCGAATCATTCTGAATAATATTTTGGGTAACAACACTCGGTTTCCCAAATTGCCTCCTCGACACCTTGTCTCGAACACTGCACCTTGACCAATGGAATGGTCTTATGTCTCAGTCGCTTTTCACGGTGTTCCAAAATCTTCAAGGGACGCTCCTCGAAGGTAACATCCTCAGCAATATCGATCTCACCATAGTCGATGACGTGATTAGGATCCGGGACATATTTTCTCAGCTGGGAAACATGGATAACGTAATGGATGTGACTCAGAGCTGGAGGCAATGCCAAACGATACGCTAACTCACCAACCCTTTCGAGAATCTCAAAGGTCCCAATAAACCTCGGACTCAACTTTCCCTTCTTCCCGAAGCGGAAAACTCCTCTCGTCTGCGACACCTTTAGCAAAACGTGGTCTCCCACCTCGAATTCCAAAGGTCGACGACGAACATCATCATAGGACTTCTGTCGACTCTGAGCAGTCAACATCCTCTCCCGAATCAATTCCACCTCCCGCCTCGTCTCCAAAGCGATATCCAGTTCGGTCCCAACTAGATTGGATGCCTTGTTCCAGCAAATCGGCGATCGACATTGCCGCCCATAAAGTGACTCATATGGTGCCATCTTGATCGACGCGTGCCAACTATTGTTGTACGTGAACTTGATCAACGGCAAATGGTCCTCCCAGTCTCTGCTCCAATCGAGAGCACAAGCATGCAACATATCCTCAAATGTCTGGATAGTGCGTTCCAACTGCCCATCCGACAGAGGATGAAAAGAAGTGCTCAGACGCAAATGAGTACCCAACGCCTTATGCACCGCCTGCCAAAAGTGCGATACAAAACGGCCATCCCGATCCGAAACAATAGACTTTGGAGTACCATGAAGTCTCACAATCTGCGCAATAAATATACGAGCTAACTTTTTTGGACCCCAAGTGTCCTTGATGCCCAGAAAATATGCCGACTTGGTCAGACGATCCACAATCACCCACATCATATTCATACCAGACTTCGATCTCGGAAAGCTCGTGACGAAGTCCATCGAAATATCTTCCCATTTCTATTCTGAAATGGGAAGCGACTACAATAATCCGGCTGGTCGCTGATGCTCGATTTTGACCTGCTGACAAGTCAAACATCTCGCTACAAACCGTGCGACCTCCTCCTTCATGTCATTCCACCAGAAGTTCTTCCTTAGGTCCTTGTACATCTTACTCGAACTAAGATGAACTGAGTAAGGCGTAACATGAGCCTCACGCAAAATACTCTGCCTCAATTCCAAGTCGTTTGGTACGCAAAGCCGACTCTGGAATCTCAACACACCATTCTCTTGAATCACAAACCCAGGAGACTTTCCCTTAAGAACATACTCTTGGATTTGAGTAATCATCGAATCCTCCAACAGCTTCAGTTTAATTTCATTGATCAGCAACGATGAAATCTCCAAAGCACGAAGTTGCCCAACATCTCCTGGCAACAAAATCTCAACACTCAACTCGATCAAATCCCGCAGAAGCTCAGATTGAGACGTAAGTATCTCAAGCGTCCGCAACGCAACTGGTTTCCGGCTCAAGGCGTCTACCACGACGTTCGCCTTGCCCGGATGATAAAGGATTTCGAGGTCATAGTCCTTAATCAACTCTAACCACCTCCTCTGCCTCATCTTCAACTCCCGCTGAGTAAATATGTACTTCAAACTTTTATGATCGGTAAATATCTGACATGCAGAGCCAAAAAGATAGTGATGCCAAATCTTGAGCACAAAAACAACTGCCGCTAACTCCAAATCGTGAGTAGGGTAGTTGAGATCATACGGCCTCAACTGTATCGACGCATACGCAATAGTCTTGTCGTGCTGCATTAACACGCACCTAAGATCTTGACCCGAAGCATCGCTATAAACAACAAAACCCTCGCTGCCAGATGGCAATGCTAAAATTGGGGCTGAAGTCAAACGCCTCTTCAGCTCCTCAAAACTCGACTGTCTTTCGTCATCCAGACGAACTTCTTAGATTTCTGAAGCAACTGTGTAAGTGTCCGAGCCAGTTTCGAGAACCCCTCGACGAACCTACGATAGTAGCCATCCAAATCCAAGAAACTACGGACCTCCTTCACATTCTTAGGCGGTGCCCAATCCAACACTGCCTCAATCTTCTGTGGATCCACATGGACCCCCTCGACTGAAATCACGTGACCCAGAAACATTACCTCCTTCAGCCATAACTCACATTTCGAGAACTTCACATAGAGTCGTTCGGTCCTCAAAATGTCTAACACCACATGCAGATGATGCGCATGCTCCTCCTTGTTCTTCGAATAGATAAGAATATTGTCAATGAAGACGACGGCACACTTATCTAAATACTCGATGAAGACCTTGTTCATCAACTGTATGAACACTGCCGGCACGTTAGTTAACCCGAAGGGCATAACCACAAACTCATAATGTCCGTATCTCGTCCGAAAAGCTATTTTCGGAACATCAGACTCCTTCACCCGAAGCTGATAGTACCCCGATCTCAAGTCGATCTTAGAGAATACCGCGGCTCCCTGCAACTGATCGAACAAGTCATCAATCCTTGGCAAGGGATACTTGTTCTTGATGGTCACCTTGTTTAGCTCGTGATAGTCGTTACATAAACGCAGCGAACCATCCTTCTTCCGCACAAATAGAACCGGTGCGCCCCAAGGCGAAGCACTCGGTCGTATATACCCCGACTCAAGAATCTCACTCAACTGCTTCTTCAATTCAGCCACCTCTGAAGGTGCCATGTGGTACGGCGCCTTCAAAATCGGAGCCGCACCTGGCTCTAACTTGATAGCGAACTCTACCTCACAGTCCGGTGGCAACCCTGGTAATTCATCAGGAAAGACATATGGGAACTCATTAACAACTGGAATCGATGAAAACTCGACTCTACCATCCTCCGCCTTCAAGGCGTAGCACCAATAACCAGTACACCCCTTCCACAGAAGGCTCATTGCCTTCAGGGCGTTAATTACGAACTTCTGGTTTCCCCTCTTTCGCCCCACGAAAGAGTGCTCGGTGCCGTCCTCGGCTAACATGGTGATGATTCTCGTGCGGTAGTTCATGATTGCACCATGCCGCTCGAGCCAATCATCCCCGAGAATCAAATCCTCACCCTCAATACTCACAACAATAAGAGTAGAGAGCCAAGCCCTCTCACAAATAAACACATAACAGTCTCGGACCTCTCGATCACCAATGATTCTATCACCGCTAGGAAGTTTAATGATGAAAGGTTCAAAAGGCGACAAACAGTTAAGACTCAAACGGCGCACACACTCCAGAGAGATGAATGAATGCGTATCACCCAAATCAAAAAGCACACTGACACGATGAGACTGAATATGAACGGTACCTGTGGCCACGGTGGCTGATGGATCATCGACCCTCCTCATCTCATAAACACGCGGATAAACGGAGCCTATGTAACACCCCCAAAACCATCCGGGATATTACAGCGCCATGGGTCCCGTGCCGGAACCCACCAGGCTAAAAACCGTTTACAAAACCAATTCAAAAACGCCAAAAGGCCGATGACGGTAATATTTTAAATACTCAAATATTTTCAAAAGCATAATTTCGAAATACCGTCATAAAATACCATTTGAAAATACAAGGCGAAGTGCCAAATCTCGATAGTTCAAAATGTACGTTAAGACGCCGCTTAAACGTACCGATAAAATAGTTTAGGAAAAGGTTTAACGAAATAACCCAAGTTCGCAAAGTGCCAAAAGGGCCATTTAAAATACACATACGCAGCGGATAAAGATACCGAAAAGCCATTTTGAAATATACACACACAGCGGATAAGGATACCGAAAAGCCATTTTGAAATATACACACGCAGCGGATAAATGCAGTTCAAAATACACATTTGCAGCGGAAATGAATAACCAGAAAAGAAATACTCGATACTCCAAAACATGCCACCGCCAGTATCACATCGGGAAGCTCATCCCTTCACGACCGCTACTAGCTCGATTTCCGAGTACCTAAAAATAAAGCCCACGACGGGGTCAGCCACAATACTCAACGATGATATCGATCACATCAACATAAATAATTACATACCAATGTAATAATATAGTAAGAATACTACCAAAGTAATCTTACCGCCATAACCGTACCAACCATGGCAATTCATAACCAATCAATCCTTACCATAATCCATATTTCGCATTCTCAAATGACGAAATGAACTCAACCATAATTATCTGTACTGTATTCCAAAAATACCAATAATCCTCAAAACATCATCAAAACCCATAAGTGCGGAAATAATCCAATATGTGCCAAATCCTGTCCGTCGGATTACACAATCAAATCTCAACATGTATAAACCAATAATACACAACATATCTGTAGATCAACTACCACATGATAATGATAACAAATCCTGAAACATCAACGTACAGTCCAAATGCTCATACGATCAATAACAATGATCAACCAATACATCACTGAGAATATCATCGACATGATAACTCCAATACGACCAATAAAGGATCAATGATAACTGAGAGTACCCTCAACATGGTAAACTCCCAACACGATCAACAAAGATCAATAATAACCGAGGATACCCTCAACAAGGTAAACTCCAAATGATCAACAAAGGACCAACAATAATCGAGAATACCATCAACAAGGTAAACTCCAAATGATCAACAAAGGACCAACAATAATCGAGAATACCATCAACAAGGTAAACTCCAAATGATCAACAATAATGGATCTCAAAGAAATAACTTCGACTGTCGAACATACCCCTCGGGCGTATGAACGATTAATCACAAAACGTCGAACACATCCAATACTATGGACGATGAACAACCAAAATTGTACGGCTCAAAGATGGACATCACAGTACGCCCGATCCGGAAATGTGTCCGTGCACATGTCCGCCCCGTATACGGAATCCAGAATATACGTGGGACAATGTACCTAATTAGCCTCACGAAACTACGTCTCGTGTGCACAGTCCAATACGGAAATAATATTCACGCATGACTATATATGTGCCTGGCTAAAAATCCTACACAATAACCAATCGGAACGCAGATATGATTCCAGATATGTCACGATGCAACATGACAACGAAACTCAAAGAATCACATATCCAATAAGGATCAAAAGACTCACTGAAGTGAACAAAGGCAAGCTGATAAAGAAAAGTCGACACGACTAATCAATATCCAAAACAGCAATCCTGGGATCATCATCCCCGACAAATGATCAACACGATCAACGATCTCAATACAATCAGCCCTGGGATAATCATCCCTCAGCGAAATAATCAATATCGACACTATAACGATCCTCGATATCCGATATTCTATATCCTTGACGAACGATAACTCACGTCTTCCTTGAACATAATTAAATCATATACATTATGATTTAATCCAAACTAGAGCACGATATACAAACCATCATCCCGATAATTTACATTTCTAACAACATTGCTATACGAATTATAAATGAAATGAAAACGAAACCATTCATCAAATATTATAAACTGAACAAGTATAAACTTGCCTCGATACCGATACCACGAAGCCGTTACCAAAATCCATTGCCTTTGTATACGAGCTCCTCAGCCCCGACCAAAAGCAATCTACGAACTCTTCAATCTCAACCGCAACACAACGGTCATAATCCACGATCAAAACATATCAACCTATTGCAATAACCGATTAACACACATTCGATAAAAATCAATTACCGACATACCCAACCAACAAACTCAACGGTTCAACGAAACCTCGATCATATACATAAAACCAACTAATCCAACTCAACAAATACGAACTCATATCCACAATACAATCCGTAATTCGATGATCATAAATAACAATCAATGACCGATCAACAAACACAACGGTTCTACAATATCCCGATTAAATACAAATCCAAACAATCCAAACCAAATTAATCACGAATTCAAAACCACAATACGATTCCACAATCCGAAGATCATATCAATAATCAATTTAACCAAGTCTAAGCATTACCGATTCCATATTCAATCTTAAATACGATTACAAGTTTCCTCCTTGTATAATCATAATTAAACCATTTACCGATTATCATCACCAATCCGGACGATCCGATTAATTCAACATCATAGATAACCATATTCCAAGGTTTCAAATATTTCCATTATCCGAATTGAACACTTGTTCAATACGTATGAATTCTTAAACTCAAAAGTGAATCATAATCTTATTTCGTATTCCTATACGAATATTGTACCAAAACACATAACTTAGTTTTAGATATGAATATTCCATATTCATATCCAAAACACCAACATCACTCAAACATGTTCATCAATTCATATATAATCCAAGAGTTCCTTAAGAACACAACTTATTCCGACATCACATTCAAAATCCTCAAACGACATAATCCTATGTGTTCTAACATCTAAACAATCCTTATTCACAATTCAAGGTGTATATAATCATGTCCTTCAACATATATACTTCTCATAACATCATGAATCGCAACAAACCACCAAGAACATCGAGAATACAACGATTCCATAATCATAACAACATAATCGAATCATTTGATCACCAATTCATTATCTTCCTTTAACAAAATTCTCGTAAATACCAAGAATCATCACAACAATATCATTTCAACCATCATTCATACGAAAACGTGTAGAATTTTCCAAGTTCTACTCATTGAGACATTTCATCGAACACTTTGAAGGCATAGTCCAATTCAATCGATTATTCAAAGGAATACTCGAATTTGTTCCACAAAACTTCAAGGCTAATGAATGATTACGAGTTTACAACAAAGTTCCATCAATAATCTGAATCAAAACGAATCAAATCGGCCAAAACACCAAGAATCCTCAAGAACATCCAAAAACCAAAAGTTTAGGTGTTCTTACCTTCGATCCGGGTGGACGATGATGTTAATCCATGATTCCAACTTCCAAAACATGTTGTTATAAGTTGATTCTACTCAAAACCATCCATTTTGCTGAAGAAATCGCGAAGAAACGAAGAGAAAACATGAAAATGGCCGGATGACTCGGTCCAGGCCTTTAAATAGGCGGGACCTGCCGGACCATTACGTACGTAACCGGCGGGCCCTTACGTACGTAGCCGGCCGTGGCCTACCCTACTGCCCAGTTTGTTCGGCACCCTTACGTACGTAACCGGCAGCTGGCTTACGTACGTAACTGGCCCTTACGGCCGTAACCGGCCACTGCCTTACGTACGTAATCGGCCAGTCCTAGCCATCCCCGCGAGTCACTGCCGACCGTGATCGGCCATCCATGCGAGTCACTGCCGACCATGCTCGGCCATTCCAATGAGTCACGGCCACGACTCGGCCAGCCGCCCCCTAACGTACGTAACACTTAATCCGTTGCGTACGTAATACATACGTTGACTTGCTACAGTATAATACTCGTATTACGTACGTAATACACCCTGTATAACGTACGTAACTCCATCCGTTGACTCACCTGTCCACATCTGCGCCGAAAGCTGCCGACCACGGGCCCCACTATCCGATTCCTCTTGTTACGTACGTTATGTACACTGTAACACCCCCAAAATATCCCGAGGTATTACAGTGCCGTGAATCCCACGTGGGACCCACAAGGCTAGTTAGAAAAATAGACATTTTAAGAAAATCGTGATAAAACCTTAAATTCAAGGGTTACATGACATGAAACGAAAGATTTAAGGAAAAATGTAATTCGGAGAATTATTACACAACAAATGTTTTCCAAAGAAAATAATTTATTCCAATTTAAGCAACGGCTAGAGATAATTCCAACACCGCTCAAGTCTGACCGGACCCCTCGGGAATGTCCTGCACATGATGAACAATTTTACCTGGTATGACTCGTCATACCAGGTTGCCAGGGTCAGAGAATGCATATCAAATAACAACTACTAACAACAATATACGACATTTTTACAATCACCGTACCTAGCAATCACAATGAATATTTCATCATTCAACCGACGTGTCTCCCTCTTTATCACATAAACCCCCAAGGTCGCAACCAAGGGTCACGGAAGTATCCACACGGGAATACCCCGGAACATAGGTGCCCAATTCGGGTCTTACCCCCTAACACATTTCCACACGGGTACCATACAGGTTTTATCCCCAACACATCGGCCCATTTACAACATCTTTAGAGAAAGACAACGTCGGTTTTTATCAAAATGACACGTACACACATACGGTATAACATTGATATTAGAAATTCACGAGCAAGATTTCACTTGCCTGTGATCCGATAGTAGGTGCTTTATGATAACGAAGTCCCCACGCCCGCTCGAGCTTAACCTAGCCACGAAACATCCGATTAACACTTCGTACGGATCATAATGAATAAAACTAGTCTCCCTTTCCTAACCGGATTCCTAGTGTAGTTTTAATTGTCGGTATGAGTATCGTTTCCAAGTTTTCAAGTGTCGTTTATCTCGTTCAATCTTATAGTTAACATTAGGTATATCGATTTACTCAAGAAGATAATCCTACCATTCTTCGGTTGTCAACGAATTATTATGGCGAAATCGAATCTTATGCTTTCTAATACAATTCTATATTCCGAATACTAAAATCGACGAATTTATTGCACAATAACTCCGGTGGTTTAACAACTAATATTAATTATACTATCGGATTACTTCCTTAGTTTGCTAAGTGTCAAAAATCACAAGGTGAGGGTGACTACGAACAATGGAACATACGGTGACGGATTACTACGAATTTCCCCACAATTGATTCGTCAAATTTTACATTCCTAGTGATGATTTGAAGTGAAATTTCGTTTACATGAAACGAAACATATAAGAAACGGAATTTCCGGTTACTACAATTTCATCCGACAAGATTGTCTACGAAGTTTAGCAAAATCTAACCCATACCCGCAATATAACAAGTATTAACTAAGAAAACATCGAAGATATAACTCCAGGGATTGGTGGCTTACCTTATTGGAAGAAAAATAGTGATGATAGTTGACGGATTCACAAGAACTACGAGGAGAACGAGAAGTGACTTGAACGACTTGGATAATCTTCACCGGAGCTCAAGAATCCACCTCCTTAATGTTAATTCAAGTGTTTAAGGCTTAAGAACCGGGTATAGGGCTAGGAATTTCTCCAAGGGTGGTAGTTTTGTGGTGTTGGGTCGTGCAAATGAAGAAGGGAGTTATCATTTTATAAAACTGGATTTTGATAACGTACGTTAACGATAAGAGTGTTACGTACGTAAGGTGTATTACGTACGTAACCGTGCGATGACAACGTACGTAAAGAACTTACTGCCCGAAATGTGCCCAAGTGTTACGTACGTTAATTTTGGGACATTACGTACGTAACAAACAGTTGACTCGTTTGTCATCTAGCCCGCCGAAAGTAGCCCTGTCCGTGTCAAAAGAAAGATTCTGGTCGGGAGACCGACCCACCCGTTACGTACGTAATATGGCTGCCTTAACGTACGTAACCATTGAAATTTAGCGTACGTTAGGCATGGGTTATAGCGCGCGTTAGACAGAAATTTTAGCCTCAACCACATTCTAACCATCTCGGGTGACCATCCCTTCCGCTCGTCAACAATTATCGGGGAACAAGACGTTGGCCACCGTCATATTCGCACCGACGATCGTCCCACGGCATCAAGGTGTGTCACCCCCGTTTCATTCACATCGTACAATTATATAGCACTCAATGGAATACATAAATAGAAATGACGTCACATTACCAAACATTCACACAATACAAAGTAATCAAGCATGGAATACCGGAGGTATTACATATCACCCCTCTTAAAATAGTTTCGTCACGAAACTTAAGAAAATAACTCGGGATGACTCTCCTTCATGCTCGACTCGGTTTCCCAAGTCTCCTCTTCCGTGCCGTGGTGCGACCACTGAATCTTCACAAGGGGTATGGCTTTATTTCTTAACATCTTCACACGCCGATCCAGAATGGCGATCGGTATCTCCCTAAAGGTAGCGTCATCGGAAATTTCCACTTCTTCGAAATTGAGCTTGTGGCTCGGGTCATAGACATACTTCCTTATCTGGGAGACGTGAAAAACATTATGCACTCCATCCAGATGCGGCGGTAGAGCTAATCGATACGCGAGTTTTCCGACCCGGTCCAATATCTCAAATGGACCTATAAATCTCGGGCTTAACTTGCCCTTCTGGCCGAAACGCCGAATACCTCGCATAGGTGATACCTTGACCCAAACATGATCCCCGACCGTAAATTCTAACGGTCGCTGTCGGTTTTCGGCATAAGACTTCTGCCGACTCTGTGCGGCCAGCATGTGTTTCCGAACTATAGAGATCTTCTTAATGGACTCCTGGATAAGATCCAACTCGGTAACCGCGGTGTCGGAGGCATCATCCCAGCATAACGGTGACTTGCATCTTCGCCCATACAGGGCCTCAAATGGTGCCATGCCTATGCTTGCATGCCAGCTGTTGTTGTACGAGAACTCCACTAACCCTAAATGTCTAGCCCAATCCTTTCCCCAATCGAGCACGCATGCCCTCAACATATCTTCCAAGGTCCGATAAATCGCTCTGGCCTGTCCATCTGTCTGAGGATGATAAGCCGTGCTAAAGTGTATCTGTGTCCCCATAGCTTTATGGACGGCTTTCCAAAAACGAGACACATATCTGGTATCCCTATCCGAAATGATGGACGAGGGAACACCATGTAGCCTTACGATTTCTCTGATGAAAATGACAGCCAGCTGCTCTGTCTCGATTGTCTCTTGAATAGGAATGAAATGTGCTGACTTTGTCAATCGATCAACAATGACCCAAATCGTATCCTTTCCTCCCACCGCCGTAGGTAGCTTAGTGACAAAGTCCATTGATATGCTCTCCCATTTCCACTCCGGGATGGGTAGGGGTTGCATAATTCCCGCTGGTCTGCGGTGTTTGATCTTCACTTGTTGGCATGTCATACATCGGGCGACGAACCTAGCAACCTCCCACTTCATATTCTTCCACCAAAAACTCTGTCTTAGATCCTTGTACATCTTGCTTGCTCCGGGGTGAATAGAATAAGGGGTGGAGTGCGCCTCCTTCAATATAGTTTGCTTCAGTCCGTCATTCGGTGGAATACATATCCTGTTCTTGAACCTCACCAGATCACCCTGAATCTTATAGTCGGAAACATCCCCTTTCTCGATTCTTTCACCAATCGCACGTAATTCAGGATCTTCCATCTGTGCTAGGCGTATCTCATCTAGTAAGGACGAAAGTATATTGATTGAGCATAATCGTCCTTGCCTACGTTGTACCCATACTTCGGTGTTGCTTCTCCTGATCTCTTGCTGTAGTTTGGGCTGAACTGTTATGCTGGATACCATCATCTCTTGTGTAATTTTCCGACTAAGAGCATCAGCTACCACGTTGGCTTTTCCGGGATGATAGGAAATTTCCACATCGTAGTCCTTGATTAGCTCCAAACAACGCCTCTGTCTCATGTTTAGTTCTCTCTGCGTGAAGATATATTTCAAACTCTTATGATCCGTGGAAACTTTGCAAGTAACTCCGTAAAGATAGTGCCTCCAAATCTTGAGGGCATGCACCACCGCGGCTAGCTCCAAGTCATGTGTCGGGTAATTTACTTCGTACGACTTCAGTTGTCGGGATGCGTACGCAACGACTCTGCCATTCTGCATGAAGACACATCCTAGTCCATGCTTGGATGCATCCGTGTATATAATGAATCCTTATGTACCTTGTGGTAACACTAGTACTGGGGCAGTAGTTAACCTACTCTTGAGCTCGTCGAAGCTCTTCTGGCAGTCTGCAGTCCATACAAATTTGGTGCTCTTTCTCAGTAGGTTCGTTAACGGTCGGGCGATACAGGAAAAAGCCTCGACAAATCTTCGATAGTACCCCGCCAATCCTAGGAAGCTCCTAACCTCTTTGACATTCTTCGGTGGTTCCCAACTCGTTATTGTCTCGATCTTTTGTGGGTCGACCTTGACACCTTCTGTCGAAACAACATGTCCGAGAAAAATTACCTCCGGCATCCAGAATTCGCACTTGGACAGTTTCGCATAAAGTTGGTGTTGTCTTAACACGCCCAGCACTTGCCTCAAATGTTCCTCGTGTTCCTGTCGGCTTCGAGAATATATCAGGATGTCGTCGATAAAAACCACCACGCATTTATCGAGGAAATCAATCAAAACTCTATTCATCAGTTCCATGAAAACGGCTGGGGCATTAGTCAACCCGAATGATACTACGATGTATTCGTAATGCCCATACCTCGACCGAAATGCAGTCTTGGGTATATCTTCCTCCCGGATTCTCAATTGGTGATATCCGGACCATAAATCGATCTTTGAAAACACGACTGCCCCTTGTAACTAATCCAAGAGGTCGTCAATCCTTGGTAGTGGATAACGATTCTTGATAGTAACCTTATTCAGCTCCCTGTAGTCGATGCACAAGCGTAGAGAGTTATCTTTCTTCTTAACGAAAATGCACCGCGCCCCACGGCGAGGTGCTTGGGCGGATCAACCCTTTCTCCAATGATTTTGAGTGTATCTTTAATTCCTTCATCTTGGCGGTGCCATTTTGTAAGGAGCTTTGGAAATAGGTCTCGTCCCGGTTCGAGTTCAATGGCAAGGTCAACTTCTCGGTGCGGTGGCGTACAGTAGTTCATCGGGAAAAACATCTGAAACTCATTCACCACCGGATGTTTGTGATTGCAAGTTGTGAAGTGTCCTCTCGAAGAACATAACACCGGTAGTATTCATTTCGAGAGAGAGCTGCAGAGGCTTCGATGCGATAATGCCGAGAGAACCTTTTGTACTAAAATGTTCACGTCCGTGATGACATGTGTGGTACCATCATGAGCCGAAATGGAGATAGTCAGTGGTAGGTATCCAAGATCGTTACGTGCAATGGCATCCAGTCCATACCTAATATGATATCTTCATTCGGGCGGGAAGACCATAAGATTAGCGGTCCAAATGTGATCGTTGATGCGAGATCCGACAGTCCGAACCTTTGATCGCCGCAATCTACTACCCTCGGGTAGTTTTACGGTAAAGGGATCACAAGGTACACAAACAAGATTTAAGCGTTCAACACATTCCACGGATATAAACGAATGGGTGGCTCCGGTATCAAATAGTACATGCACCGGCCGAGAGTTAACAAGAAGAGTACGAAATAGGCGGCGCAGTGACCATCCGTAGCCCTCGGCTCAAATACACGAGACAGTCGACTCCGAGAAGGACGAGGTACCTCACGCGCCACGGCCTCGTCCGGCACCGTGCGGTGGTGGTTGGTTGCAGTGGGATGGATCTCGGTAGTTGGAAACAAGGGCGTCTAGGGATTGCACAGAGCCTTGTTGACTTGGTTGCGAAGCTGGGCTCTGAGTGGAATTGGCCCGCCAGTAATAACGAGACATGTGTCCACTCTTTCCGCAAGTGAAACATTTGGTAGCCGTCTTATGACACCGATCCTTAGTATGCCCGGTCATGCCACAATTGAAACAGTCCCTACGGTAAGGCCGATCAGATACACCCTTCTGTTGGTACGAAACCGCCGACTTAAAAGAAGATGCGGGCCCCGAATTCGTTTTGTTGTTGCTCCCAGGCTGAACTGATGTCTTCTGCTTCTTCGAGTTATGCCCGATGTCGGTATTAACAACTGTGCCGGCATATGCCGTGACTACGTCCTCGTATGCTCTCAGGGTAGTGCAGTGAAATCCGGCGCCATAGCGTTGTACATCCTCCGGTAACCTCTGTGCAAGATGACATATTCGTTGATCTTCTGATGGAACCATCTGGGAGATGTAACTTAGCTCGGTTCGGTAGGCCCGAATGATCTCTGGTACTGGCATGTTCTGTGGGCCGGCACTGAAAAAGTCTCGTGCGCGAGCGGTTCGGGCTGATCTGGGACAGTACTCGCTCCGTAGTAGTCGGGCAAATTCGGTCCACCCGACCACTCGGTCCTCTGGCCTGTAAGTCCTCCACCATCGTGCAAGTTGTCACGAAGTTGATTAATTCGGCGGCACCTTTACATTTTACGGGCATCCGATCACTTCAAGGCGGTCTCCATTTCGAAATCCGATCGTCCATGTGTTTCTCTCTGTCCCGTCAAATAATGGAGGCCTAGCCTTGACATCTCTCCCAACCATCGATCCCTTCTGCGTTTTCTTCCACATTGATGACCGGTATCCGTTCCTTTGATTGACGAGCAATTCCCATGGCGATAGCTTTGAGCAAGGGCATGAACAAAATTTGGATCCATGCCTCCCGGGTTGTTGTTACGGCGTTCGCCTCCCGATCATTTTGATTAGCGGTGGCGGTGGCCCCCGAGGATGGGTCTCGCGGTGTTCCGTCCTCATTGTGGTTCGCGGCGGAACCCTGAGCGTCATTCACCACCCTTCTAGCTCCTCGGCGTGCCATCACTAACGGTATTAATCTAAAGCCAGTTCCACGCATGGTTTACAATTAAATGTTGCACAAAATATAAACACACTCATATCACTTACTTGCATTCCCATGAGGAGCTTCGATCGCTTGGGGTGTTGGACTTTGAAAAAGAAATAGGGGAAAGTTTATTCAAACCAGGAGTTTCTCTCTGATACCATTTTCTGTAACACCCCCAAAATATCCCGAGGTATTACAGTGCCGTGAATCCCACGTGGGACCCACAAGGCTAGTTAGAAAAATAGACATTTTAAGAAAATCGTGATAAAACCTTAAATTCAAGGGTTACATGACATGAAACGAAAGATTTAAGGAAAAATGTAATTCGGAGAATTATTACACAACAAATGTTTTCCAAAGAAAATAATTTATTCCAATTTAAGCAACGGCTAGAGATAATTCCAACACCGCTCAAGTCTGACCGGACCCCTCGGGAATGTCCTGCACATGATGAACAATTTTACCTGGTATGACTCGTCATACCAGGTTGCCAGGGTCAGAGAATGCATATCAAATAACACCTACTAACAACAATATACGACATTTTTACAATCACCGTACCTAGCAATCACAAGGAATATTTCATCATTCAACCGACGTGTCTCCCTCTTTATCACATAAACCCCCAAGGTCGCAACCAAGGGTCACGGAAGTATCCACACGGGAATACCCCGGAACATAGGTGCCCAATTCGGGTCTTACCCCCTAACACATTTCCACACGGGTACCATACAGGTTTTATCCCCAACACATCGGCCCATTTACAACATCTTTAGAGAAAGACAACGTCGGTTTTTATCAAAATGACACGTACACACATACGGTATAACATTGATATTAGAAATTCACGAGCAAGATTTCACTTGCCTGTGATCCGATAGTAGGTGCTTTATGATAACGAAGTCCCCACGCCCGCTCGAGCTTAACCTAGCCACGAAACATCCGATTAACACTTCGTACGGATCATAATGAATAAAACTAGTCTCCCTTTCCTAACCGGATTCCTAGTGTAGTTTTAATTGTCGGTATGAGTATCGTTTCCAAGTTTTCAAGTGTCGTTTATCTCGTTCAATCTTATAGTTAACATTAGGTATATCGATTTACTCAAGAAGATAATCCTACCATTCTTCGGTTGTCAACGAATTATTATGGCGAAATCGAATCTTATGCTTTCTAATACAATTCTATATTCCGAATACTACAATCGACGGATTTATTGCACAATAACTCCGGTGGTTTAACAACCAATATTAATTATACTATCGGATTACTTCCTTAGTTTGCTAAGTGTCAAAAATCACAAGGTGAGGGTGACTACGAACAATGGAACATACGGTGACGGATTACTACGAATTTCCCCACAATTGATTCGTCAAATTTTACATTCCTAGTGATGATTTGAAGTGAAATTTCGTTTACATGAAACGAAACATATAAGAAACGGAATTTCCGGTTACTACAATTTCATCCGACAAGATTGTCTATGAAGTTTAGCAAAATCTAACCCATACCCGCAATATAACAAGTATTAACTAAGAAAACATCGAAGATATAACTCCACGGATTGGTGGCTTACCTTATTGGAAGAAAAATAGTGAAGATAGTTGACGGATTCACAAGAACTACGAGGAGAACGAGAAGTGACTTGAACGACTTGGATAATCTTCACCGGAGCTCAAGAATCCACCTCCTTAATGTTAATTCAAGTGTTTAAGGCTTAAGAACCGGGTATAGGGCTAGGAATTTCTCCAAGGGTGGTAGTTTTGTGGTGTTGGGTCGTGCAAATGAAGAAGGGAGTTATCATTTTATAAAACTGGATTTTGATAACGTACGTTAACGATAAGAGTGTTACGTACGTAAGGTGTATTACGTACGTAACCGTGCGATGACAACGTACGTAAAGAACTCACTGCCCGAAATGTGCCCGAGTGTTACGTACGTTAATTTTGGGACATTACGTACGTAACAAACAGTTGACTCGTTTGTCATCTAGCCCGCCGAAAGTAGCCCTGTCCGTGTCAAAAGAAAGATTCTGGTCGGGAGACCGACCCACCCGTTACGTACGTAATATGGCTGCCTTAACGTACGTAACCATTGAAATTTAGCGTACGTTAGGCATGGGTTATAGCGCGCGTTAGACAGAAATTTTAGCCTCAACCACATTCTAACCATCTCGGGTGACCATCCCTTCCGCTCGTCAACAATTATCGGGGAACAAGACGTTGGCCACCATCATATTCGCACTGACGATCGTCCCACGGCATCAAGGTGTGTCACCCCCGTTTCATTCACATCGTACAATTATATAGCACTCAATGGAATACATAAATAGAAATGACGTCACATTACCAAACATTCACACAGTACAAAGTAATCAAGCATGGAATACCGGAGGTATTACATACACTATATAACGTACGTAAGCTAAAACATTTTACGTACGTAAGCTCCAAGGCTTAACGTACGTAATGGCTTTTATACTTTGCCGAAAATCCAACTATTCCTGTCCGACGTCTCGACATACAAAATACAAACATACGGCATACTGAATACACATACTGAATCCAAAAATATTCTCATACGGTATACCTGATATCCAAATCAGTTCAACCTGATACAACATATCCTGAATATATCTGTCAATCCAAAACGATAACCACACCAGTATAACTGTCTCGGTTCTCAATTTATTTTATCCATACTATATAGATACTAAACTATACAGTATATCTCAGATAAAATAACGTGAAAAATTTATACTGAAAATCCGGGTATTATATACTACCCCCCTTAAAATAAGTTTCGTCCTCGAAACTTGCGACATGTCACCAACAACAGATAAATCCAAAACTTTCCAACTCATCATGAAAACAATCAATCGTCGCCACAAGCGAATAACCAAAACGGTATACTTACAGGTGCGTGAAGCCGATGATCTCCCGTGATACTAGCACACGACTCCCATACGAAGTCTCAAAACAACCAACACACACCAATATCACAAATAGCAATCTGAAAAGAATCTCAAAAATTTTGGAAACTCCAAAAATCGATTTGACTCAAAAGTCAGAAAAACTCATTTTCAAAAATCACGTTACTACCGTACCGGTAGAGCCACACAACACACATGCCTGGGTTTCACAAAACCCAAGCTCCGATACCATCTTCTGTAACACCCCCAAAACCATCCGTGATATTACAGCGCCGTGGGTCCCGCGCCGGAACCCACCAGGCTAAAAACCGTTTACAAAACCAATTCAAAAATGCCAAAAGGCCGATGACGGTAATATTTTAAATACTCAAATATTTTCAAAAGCATAATTTCGAAATACCGTCATAAAATACCATTTGAAAATACAAGGCGAAGTGCCAAATCTCGATAGTTCAAAATGTACGTTAAGACGCCGCTTAAACGTACCGATAAAATAGTTTAGGAAAAGGTTTAACGAAATAACCCAAGTTCGCAAAGTGCCAAAAGGGCCATTTAAAATACACATACGCAGCGGATAAAGATACCGAAAAGACATTTTGAAATATACACACGCAGCGGATAAAGATACCGAAAAGCCATTTTGAAATATACACACGCAGCGGATAAATGCAGTTCAAAATACACATTTGCAGCGGAAATGAATAACCAGAAAAGAAATACTCGATATTCCAAAACATGCCACCGCCAGTATCACATCGGGAAGCTCATCCCTTCACGAACGCTACTAGCTCGATTTCCGAGTACCTAAAAATAAAGCCCACGACGGGGTCAGCCACAATACTCAACGATGATATAGATCACATCAACATAAATAATTACATACCAATGTAATAATATAGTAAGAATACTATCAAAGTAATCTTACCGCCATAACCGTACCAACCATGGCAATTCATAACCAATCAATCCTTACCATAATCCATATTTTGCATTCTCAAATGACGAAATGAACTCAACCATAATTATCTGTACTGTATTCCAAAAATACCAATAATCCTCAAAATATCATCAAAGCTCATAAGTGCGGAAATAATCCAATCTGTGCCAAATCCTGTCCGTCGGATTACACAATCAAATCTCAACATGTATAAACCAATAATACACAACATATCTGTAGATCAACTACCACATGATAATGATAACAAATCCTGAAACATCAACGTACAGTCCAAATGCTCATACGATCAATAACAATGATCAACCAATACATCACTGAGAATATCATCGACATGATAACTCCAATACGACCAATAAAGGATCAATGATAACTGAGAGTACCCTCAACATGGTAAACTCCCAACACGATCAACAAAGATCAATAATAACCGAGGATACCCTCAACAAGGTAAACTCCAAATGATCAACAAAGGACCAACAATAATCGAGAATACCATCAACAAGGTAAACTCCAAATGATTAACAAAGGACCAACAATAATCGAGAATACCATCAACAAGGTAAACTCCAAATGATTAACAATAATGGATCTCAAAGAAATAACTTCGACTGTCGAACATACCCCTCGGGCGTATGAACGATTAATCACAAAACGTCGAACACATCCAATACTATGGACGATGAACGACCAAAATTGTACGGCTCAAAGATGGACATCACAGTACGCCCGATCCGGAAATGTGTCCGTGCACATGTCCGCCCCGTATACGGAATCCAGAATATACGTGGGACAATGTACCTAATTAGCCTCACCAAACTACGTCTCGTGTGCACAGTCCAATACGGAAATAATATTCACGCATGACTATATATGTGCCTGGCTAAAAACCCTACACAATAACCAATCGGAACGCAGATATGATTCCAGATATGTCACGATGCAACATGACAACAAAACTCAAAGAATCACATATCCAATAAGGATCAAAAGACTCAATGAAGTGAACAAAGGCAAGCTGATAAAGAAAAGTCGACACGACTAATCAATATCCAAAACAGCAATCCTGGGATCATCATCCCCGACAAATGATCAACACGATCAATGATCTCAATACAATCAGCCCTGGGATCATCATCCCTCAGCGAAATAATCAATATCGACACGATAACTATCATCGATATCCGATATTCTATATCCTTGACGAACGATAACTCACGTCTTCCTTGAACATAATTAAATCATATACATTATGATTTAATCCAAACTAGAGCACGATATACAAACCATCATCCCGATAATTTACATTTCTAACAACATTGCTATACGAATTATAAATGAAATAAAAACGAAACCATTCATCAAATATTATAAACTGAACAAGTATAAACTTGCCTCGATACCGATACCACGAAGCCGTTACCAAAATCCATTGCCTTCGTATACGAGCTCCTCAGCCCCGACCAAAAGCAATCTACGAACTCTTCAATCTCAACCGCAACACAACGGTCATAATCCACGATCAAAACATATCAACCTATTGCAATAACCGATTAACACACATTCGATAAAAATCAATTACCGACATACCCAACCAACAAACTCAACGGTTCAACGAAACCTCGATCATATACATAAAACCAACTAATCCAACTCAACAAATACGAACTCATATCCACAATACAATCCGTAATTCGATGATCATAAATAACAATCAATGACCGATCAACAAACACAACGGTTCTACAATATCCCGATTAAATACAAATCCAAACAATCCAAACCAAATTAATCACGAATTCAAAACCACAATACGATTCCACAATCCGAAGATCATATCAATAATCAATTTAACCAAGTCTAAGCATTACCGATTCCATATTCAATCTTAAATACGATTACAAGTTTCCTCCTTGTATAATCATAATTAAACCATTTACCGATTATCATCACCAATCCGGACGATCCGATTAATTCAACATCATAGATAACCATATTCCAAGGTTTCAAATATTTCCATTATCCGAATTGAACACTTGTTCACTACGTATGAATTCTTAAACTCAAAAGTGAATCATAATCTTATCAAACCCGAAAAACATATTCGTATTCCTATACGAATATTGTACCAAAACACATAACTTAGTTTTAGATATGAATATTCCATATTCATATCCAAAACACCAACATCACTCAAACATGTTCATCAATTCATATATAATCCAAGAGTTCCTTAAGAACACAACTTATTCCGACATCACATTCAAAATCCTCAAACGACATAATCCTATGTGTTCTAACATCTAAACAATCCTTATTCACAATTCAAGGTGTATATAATCATGTCCTTCAACATATATACTTCTCATAACATCATGAATCGCAACAAACCACCAAGAACATCGAGAATACTACGATTCCATAATCATAACAACATAATCGAATCATTTGATCACCAATTCATTATCTTCCTTTAACAAAATTCTCGTAAATACCAAGAATCATCACAACAATATCATTTCAACCATCATTCATACGAAAACGTGTAGAATTTTCCAAGTTCTACTCATTGAGACATTTCATCGAACACTTTGAAGGCATAGTCCAATTCAATCGATTATTCAAAGGAATACTCGAATTTGTTCCACAAAACTTCAAAGCTAATGAATGATTACGAGTTTACAACAAAGTTCCATCAATAATATGAATCAAAACGAATCAAATCGGCCAAAACACCAAGAAACTTCAAGAACATCCAAAAACCAAAAGTTTAGGTGTTCTTACCTTCGATCCGGGTGGAAGATGATGTTAATCCATGATTCCAACTTCCAAAACATGTTGTTATAAGTTGATTCTACTCAAAACCATCCATTTTGCTGAAGAAATCGCGAAGAAACGAAGAGAAAACATGAAAATGGCCGGATGACTCGGTCCAGGCCTTTAAATAGGCGGGACCTGCCGGAACATTACGTACGTAACCGGCGGGTCCTTACGTACGTAGCCGGCCGTGGCCTACCCTACTGCCCAGTTCGTTCGGCACCCTTACGTACGTAACCGGCAGCTGGCTTACGTACGTAACTGGCCCTTACGGCCGTAACCGGCCACTGCCTTACGTACGTAATCGGCCAGTCCTAGCCATCCCCGCGAGTCAGTGCCGACCGTGATCGGCCATCCATGCGAGTCACTGCCGACCATGCTCGGCCATTCCAACGAGTCACGGCCACGACTCGGCCAGCCGCCCCGTAACGTGCGTAACACTTAATCCGTTGCGTACGTAATACATACGTTGACTTGCTACAGTATAATACTCGTATTACGTACGTAATACACCCTGTATAACGTACGTAACTCCATCTGTTGACTCACCTGTCCACATCTGCGCCGAAAGCTGCTGACCACGGGCCCCACTGTCTGATTCCTCTTGTTACGTACGTTATGTACACTATATAACGTACGTAAGCTAACACATTTTACGTACGTAAGCTCCAAGGCTTAACGTACGTAATAGCTTTTATACTTAGCCAAAAATCCAACTGTTCCTGTTCGACGTCTCGACATACAAAATACAAACATACGGCATACTGAATACACATACTGAATTCAAAAATATTCTCATACGGTATACCTGATATCCAAATCAGTTCAACCTGATACAACATATCCTGAATATATCTGTCAATCCAAAATGGTAACCACACCAGTATAACTGTCTCGGTTCTCAATTTATTTTATCCATACTGTATAGATACTAAACTATACAGTATATCTCAGATAAAATAACGCGAAAAATTTATACTGAAAATCCGGGTATTATAGCCTACACTGGAATCTTCCCTTCTAGCGGGCTGACCCCGACCTCTCCCCCGACCTCTGAAATCCATAATAGGAATTTCTCCAAAATGGGTCCCCAAAGGGGTTAGCAATTACGCTAGTACAAGTAATCAAGGCAAACCATTCGCTTACACATTTCATATCACATGCATCAAGTCATTTCAAAAACCAAAACCCGACATGTTTTTTCCCGAAAAACAAACAGTCAAAATCAATTTGCCTAGGATCGGGGCTAAACCACTGGTCCCATCCGAGGCCTCTAAGGACCCTCCCGGGCTGGCCATAGTCAAAAATCAAAATTACACACATACATCGCCTAGGACCGGGGCTAACCCACTGGTCCCATCCGAGGCCTCTATGGACCCTCCCGGACTGGCTAGCCAACAAGCTCGTGAATTTGGGGCTAAACCACTGGATTCCTCCGAGGCCCCATTGGACCCTCTCGGAGTGAGCAAAGCACACAATTATCATACATCACCATTTCATGTTAAGCATAAAGGTTTCACAAGAATACTTGCCTTGGGTAATTTGACGACGACACGATCGGAAAGGAAAATCAATCACGATTGCTAGGAACCGACAAACCCGAACCTAACGATTCAAATAACACAATCACAACCATTTATAAACAAGTACGGAAATGGAATACACCCGGAAACCCACCTACTAGGGGTGGCATTTCGGAACCGAAAATCGAAAACCGAACCAAAAATACCCGTAAAAAGAGCCGAAAAACCGAAACCGAAGAAGACCGAACTGAAAAACAAAAAAACATAACCGAACCGAACTAATTTGGTTCGGTTCTCGGTTCGGGGTCGGGCGGAACCGAACCGGACCGAAATGGACCAAAGTCAAATTTCAACATACTAAAATGACCTTGTTTTTGTGATTTTGGTGTGTTTCGAATTTTAGTATAATTCGTTTTCCTTTTGTAAGACCCTCATGGGTCCAAGGAGGACCGATAATATGCTCATGTAATTTGTGATTCAATTAATTTAGGTTGAGAGAATGAACAACTGTGATTTACGATTGTTATATATTTTGAGATATTTGAAAATTGCTATGCAACTCTAACTTTTATCTTGAACATATATAACTCTTGTTGGCTTATTGTTATACATAACTTATTCTATTGCATATAATATTTGAGTTTATATTGTGAAGAACCGAAAAAACATCAAACCAAATCGAAACCGAACCGAATATTTATAAAACCGAACTTAACCGAACCGAACTTCAAAAAGAACCGAACCAAACCGAAACCGAATATTTGGTTCGATTCTCGGTTTCGGTCAAAAACCGAACCGAATGGAACCGAGTCCACCCCTACCACCTACGATTCATGTAAATTCGTACAAAAACAACAACGAGGGCGGATCGCAACCGATCCCTCTTGATTCCACAAATATCACAAAATTTACCATGAACTCGTAGGGAAGCATGACTACTATTAAGATTAATCACATACATCATGGATTAATCAATAACACGGAACGAAACGGACAATACATCGAAAATCCCCAATTTCCCAAAAGTAAGGTTCTAAGAGATTTTACCTTGCTTCAAATATGAACAATGGATGATTAGTGATATGTTGATGTTATGATGCTTGGATACACTTCTACAACAAATTTTTAGTGAAAATCGGACGAACCCTAGGCCTCAAGGTCGCTCCCGTCGTGATGAGAAGAGAGAAAGGTGAAAAATGAGGAAAATCGGCCGCTGCCAGTTTATATACTGGCAGGTGTTACAGCCGTAACATCACTAACATACGGCCGTAACATAAGAACATTACGGCCGTAACGTGCCTGACTTACGGCCGTAACTGGCCATGGGAAAGGATCTGGACAAAACAATGAAGCGCACTTACGGCTGTATAACTATATGGTTACGGCCGTAACATCTCTTAAGGCCGTATCTGATGAGCATTACGCCCGTAAGTGCGCATTGGACCAAATGCATAAAAATGAAGTCAGGTTACGGCCGTACAAGGAAGAACTTACGGCCGTAACTGATGAGCATTACGGTCGTAACAGCCTTCGCTTACGGCCGTAATGTACCTCTGGCAGCAGGCTAGATATGCACGACGTTTCAACGAAGGTCGATCGGAGGGTACAAAGGTGTACCAACGGATACATTCACAACAAGTTCGAGGCAGAAACTAAAATGCTAAAATGAAACGTGATTCCGACTACCCGAGGGTTCGAAAACGGCAAGGATAGTAATTACCCCATAACTTTGGGAAATTACAAAATGGCCCAAAACATCCGAAACACAAGATACACGATCGAAACATCAAACAAAAGCTCACAACACGCATAATAACATAAGATGGATTTACGGCAACCCCGAAATGGCAGTTCCGAACAACAATTACGAGAATCGAACCAAAAAGCGACGAAAATGAAATAAAACACGGAATTGAGTAAAACAAGTTCGAAACAAGCTCGGATGACAAAAAGTCCAGTATTATATATTCTCGAAATATCAATAAGTTTACAAGCGAGTCACTAAAAATGAAAAATACACCAAAACAAAAAAATATCGGAAAAAGGAAAAATGCGAATATTACATGACCGGTGTCAACGAACAGGAAATATTAGAAAAAGAAATGAAATGCCTTTGACAAATAATTTAGTTATCAAAATGTTTTGACGTATGGGAAATCAACCTCATGGGGCCATTTCCTTACTCATTTAATTTTGAGTATATCTTGGTCGCAGTTGACTATGTGTCAAAATGGGTGGAAGCTATTCCAACACGAACTAATGATGCTCAAACAGTTTTAAAATTTGTGCAAGAAAACATTTTATGTCGTTTTGGCTTTCCGAGTGCAATCATTAGTGATGGGGGATCCCATTTTTGTAACAAGCTTTTTGAAAAACTGTGAAAAAGTATTAATAATAAAATAGCTACTCCTTACCATCCCTAAACATCAGGACAAGTGGAAACGAGTAATAAGCAGATTAAAGGAATCCTTGAAAAGATTGTACAACCTTCAAGGAAAGATTGGTCTGTTAAGTTGAATGACGTACTATGGGCTTATCGTACTGCTTATAAAACGGTCTTAGGAATGAGTCCTTTCTGTCTTCTTTACGGTAAAGCATGTCACTTACCTGTCGAAATGGAACATAAAGCCTACTGGGCAATAAAAAGCGTTAATTTTGACTTAATGAAAACAGGATAAGAAAAAAAGCTTCACCTCTCCAAACTCGATGAGATCCGAAATGAGGCATATGAAAATGCAAAAATATATAAAGGAAGATTCAAACGACTACATGATAGAAAGATCATCGATAAAAATTTAAAATCTAGAATGCAAGTTCTATTATTTAATTCTCGCTTACGATTATTTCCGGGAAAATTGAGATCTCGTTGGAGCGGTCCATTCACAATCCTATAAACATATCCTTATGGGGTTGTAAAGCCGTTAAATCCCAGAACGAATGAATCATTTCAGGTAAACGGTCACCGTGTTAAACCATATTATGAAGGAACACACCGAGTAAAAGTAATTGAAAGTATAACTTTCGTTGAAAAACTTTAAATCAGAATCATACTAACGTCAAGCTAACGACGTTAAACAATGGCTTCTTGGGAGGCAACCCAAGCTTTATTTTGTTTTTTGATTTTCTTTTTGCGTAATTTAAATAGAATATTTAAGCTTCTTTTTACAGAGCATGACAAGAAAACACGACAATCAGGCCACATGACCATCATTGTCAAGATAAGATCCTATTATGTACTTTTCAAGATAGAAACTTACTTAGGAAGAATTGAATTTTTCTACTTTTAAATTACCTCTTGTGTGTGTAAATTTTAATTTTCTTTTAACCCCCCCTCCACAAAAAAAGGGAAAAGCTTTAAAAAATATTGAAAAACAATTTCCTTTTCTAAGTAAAAATGCAATCTTAAGAATTTACAGAGCTCGAGCCGAACGAATGCGATTATTCATGTTGTATGACATCCCACATGACATTCGCTTTACTATTGAAGTCAAAGTAAGAATATGTGGGGAATCATTCGAACCACCCACTAGATTCTTACCAGGGCTTGATAAAAGTTCATATGCCAAGAAAAAACGAGCCAAGAAAATATGTTTGTTATAAATATGCCAGATGCACTTGTGATAAAAAATATCATTCTCTTGGAATTCCTTCCACAAACAGACAAGATAAAATTGAGTTCATAAAGGGTGGGCTGAGTAAGGACAAATTGAATGATAATCAATTATCTCTTGACACGCATCCTAGTGGACTAGTGTATCATGAGATTCTCTATTTGTGGAAGAAATTCAAATCCGAATATGAACATCGTCTTGGGAATCGGACGAGAAAAGACCCTGTTTGCCAATTTGTAAAATTGGATGGGAAGCATATCCCCGACTCATAGAAGGCATTTAAGCCGTTTATGGACGTAAAACTAGAGGAAGATGTGAGCCACAATCACAACTACTGTACATACATACATATCTATATTTTTTATCGTTTTTGTCAGATTTTCTTAATAATAAAGTGACACGCAATAAATGCATTTATTATTCTATTGAGTAGTTGAAGCGCAATTAACGCAGTCACAGATTTGATAAATCTTTTTTCTTTATTTTGCATCTATAAATAAACATTGCATTTGTTTCTTTCTGCATCTCCCAAACTTGCAATTCTCTCATTTTCTCTCTAAAATAATTTTTCTTTCAAAAAATAGAATCATCATCTTCCGCAAAAAGATTTAATTCCATCTGCATTTTTGGTGGAGCTAGTCATGGGAATGAGGCTTGCTTTACTGAAGCAGCCCACAACTTGGGAGAAAAATGCATTTATGTAGTTTACGGAGGAGGAAGTCTAGGATTAATGGGACGTGCTGCTGCTTCTGCCTATATGGAAGGAGTAAAAGTGATGAGAATCATCCCAAAATCTCTGGCTGAAAGTAAAATCACCAAGGTAACCATTGGAGATGAGTTTAGAGCTGTGAATATGCAAGACCACATAACTCACATGTTAAATAATGCCGACGCCTTCATCACCCTTCCAGGTGGTTTCGGCACTCTTGAAGAACTTTTTCATGTAGTTACCAGAGCCCAACTAAATATTCATAAAAAACCAATAGGTCTGCTAAATGTCAATGGTTTCTTCGATGGTTTACTATATTTCATCGAATACTCTTCTAAAAAAGGCTTTACTTCTGAGCGTGCTAAACGAATCATAGTCGTTGCGACAACACTATAAGAGCTGATCAAAAAACTTATTGCATTTGTTCCTGAATCAGATCCAGCTCTAGCGAATATTGTTTGGATGGAAGATTTCACTGTGCGAAAATGTAAAATTGATGCATTCCTTTCCCTTTGATATCCCACTTCATTCCTCTTGTTGTTTAGCGGGTTTAAAAATTGTGAAAATGATAGCAGCTTAAGGAGTTTCTTTTCGATCTCTTGACACGCATCAATTCATGATATATGTATTGTTATTTCTATTAGTGTAATTTTCTTTTTCTAAAATTAATAAAGTTTTGATGGCAAAATAAGGAGACTCTCAGGACGCTCTTGAAATGCATCTAGGATGTTTGTGTTATACATAAGGGTATATATATATATATATATTTATATGTTTTATTTTTGTGTGTCTCGCCCCACTGATTTATTTTGCAGATTTCTCCATATCAATAAGAAAATGGCGAATTCAAAGCATCACTATCGTCACAGGGGGTCTTCTTCAACCCTCGTTATATTATTATTTTAAATGATAATCATATTGCACAAGATAAGTGTGGGGGAGTAAAAACTATAAATACTTATTCGTGGATCCTAAAATTAGTCTAAGGGCATTTATGTACAAGAATAACTTGAAAAACAAAAACTTCAAAACGTGTTGCTAAAAATATTGTTGATGTACTCTCATTTCATATTTCAAAGAAAACGTTTATGCTAATTTTGACATAGAATTTGAAAATGAATTACTAACGGATTATTCTAAGATGATCAACAATTAGTCGGTTGAATGGTTTAATAATCAAATTCATAAAAATCAAAACTTGTACTTGTGAGATTTTGATCCTTGACTGCTTTATCATATATGCAAGCCTTTTATTGATTGAATGTATTGTTCATGTTGTAATACTCTAGAGATTGCATTGGGTATCTGTGTCAAAACCACATGTGTGTGCAATTTGTGAAAATTATCTTAATCAAATTTTGTCCAAAAGCCCTTCTAGCTTCTTTACCTACCTAATGATATTAATTCCCTCGTTAACCCAATTGAACTTATTATCTATTTTATTGTTAACCACATACTGATCTTTCCATCGCTATAATCCTTTGGCCCATACTTGATGTAATACCCGGATTTGCAGTATAAATTTTTCGCGTTATTTTATCTGAGATATAATGTATATCTTGGTGTCTATACAGTATGGATAAAATAAATTGAGGACCGAGACAGTTATACTTGTGTAATTGACGTGTTTGATTGACAGTTATATTGAGGATTTGTTGTATCAGGTTGAACTGATTTGGATATCAGGTATATCGTATGAGAATATTTTTTGGGATGAGTATATGTGTATTCAGTATGCCGTATGTTCGTATCCAGTATGTCGAGACGTCGGACAGGAATGGTTGGATTTTGGCTAAGTATAGAGCCCTTAACGTACGCTAAGTTTAAGGACTTACGTATGCTAAATTATACGTTTTACGTACGTTATGCGTAAGGTATTACGTACGTAACAAGAGGAATCGGACAGTTGGGCCCCGTGTCGGCAGTTTTCGGCGTGGATGTGGACAGGTGAGTCAACGGATGGAGTTAGTACGTTATACAGGGTGTATTACGTACGTAATACGAGTATAATACTGTAGCAAGTCAATGTACATATTACGTACGCAACAGATTAAGTGTTACGTACGTTACAGGGCGGCTGGCCGAGTCGTGGCCGAGATGACCTGTAGTGGCCGAGCATGGTCGGCAGTGACTCGCAGGTATGGCCGATCACGGTCGGCAGTGACTCGCTGGGGGCAAGGACTGGCCGATAACGTACGTAAGGCTGTGGCCGGTTACGGCCGTAAGGGCCCGCTACGTACGTAAGCAGCTGCCGGTTACGTACGGAATGATGTCGACCAAACTGGGCAGTTTATTTTCAAGGACCGACTACGTACGTAAGGACGCTGCCGGTTACGTACGTAAGGAACCGGCATGTCTCGGCCTATATAAGGCCTGGACCGAGTCATCCGACCATTTTCATATTTTCTCTTCGTTTCTTCGCGATTTCTTCAGCAAAATGGATAGATTTGAGTAAGAACATCTTAGAACAACATGTTTTGGAAGTTTGATTCATGGATTAACATCATCTTCCACCTGGATCGAAGGTAAGAACACATGAACTTTTGCTTTTTGGATGTTCTTGAGGTTTCTTGGTGTTTTGGCCGATTTGGTTCGTTTTGATTCAGATTATTGATTGAACTTGATTGTATACTCGAAATCATTCATTATCCTTGAAGTTTTGTGGAACAAATTCGAGTATTTCTTCGAATAATCGATTGAATTGGACTATGCTGTAACACCCCGAGATATTCGGAATAATTACAGCGCCGTAAACCCTTTAGGTAAGGATTTACAAGGCTAAATTTAAAAAGAGTGTAAATATAATCCAATCGTACAACTGAAGTTCAAATACAGATTTGATTCAACCGATCAAATGAGTTAACTTATACAACCATATAGAAAAGACGTTATTAAAAACAGACGTACTCGAGTACTAAATGGACCAAGAAGACAAATCACAATAACAATAAACATCAACCACATCACTGAGCCATTTCATCGTCCTGTCGGTACTGTTGTTGCTTCCCCGCTCCTCGGCTACCTGAACATCAAAACAATGTCCACCCCCGAAGGGGTTAGCAAAACAATGCTAGTACAAGTATCGTAATACATAAATCATCAATGCATCATAAAACATGCAAAATGGACTTCCGCCACCGGAATCCAACGATGCGAATCCTCACGATTCCATCAACACAGTACAGGGTAATCCAGCGATCCAGCGCCCTTGGTATAGATCCCCATGATGATCCCGTCGGACCAACGCATGGTGGAAAACCCGTCCAGCGATCCAGCGCCCTCAGCATAGATCCCCATGATGATCCCGTCGGACCAACGCATGGTGTACATTCGATCCAGCGCCCTCAGCATAGATCCTCATGATCCCCTCGGATCATTTATACCATAAATCAATCAACTATGCATACACATATGCATTTCAATATGTTCATCAATACGAATAATTAACAACGAATATCACGAGAATTTTCAGAAATACATCTCATATTCAACAATATGAACAATACCACAAGCATGATCAAAGTTTCAATATAACTCGAACTCGACATATGATACTTGCCTCGAAAATGGCAAGAACGAAACACTTCGATGATCCCAACACACTCGAAGGCCGCCTCCTTCGATCAACGTAACAAGCTCGAACCTTAACAAAAGGAACGATATACAAATCATCTCAAGTCGAACGATGGCCTAACAATTCGTTCTACGGCCCAAAAGCTCAAAATAAACAATCTGCCTGGACTGCTTAGCGTGTGCTACGTACTCTACGTAACGTGCGCTAAGCCGGCCTGTTAGCGTACGCTATCGTATAAGACTAGCGTGCGCTAGCCACGGACTGACACTTTGAATCGGCTGATACATAACGTACGTTACGTACGTATTGTGCGTTAACTCAACCCCGATAGCGCATGTTAACTCACATATGTTAGCGTGCGCTAATCTTGCATGGCAGAATACTGCTAACGGAAAACTGGGTTGAATGGTGGTGAATTCATGAATTCTATGGTGATAATACAAGTTATCCTCGGGCATATCATGCTAATAAGGTTTGTGGAAGTTCTATGATTATGAGATACAAATATACGGATAATCATCTCAACATCATAATTCATCTTAGATCTTCAAGAAATATTCTAAGTTCCATTCGTCCTACGTTCCAAAACGCATGATTCCAAAGTATAAAACGTAACAACTGGGTAATATCCGTTTACTGATCATAAATCGATTTGAAAATGCTAAGGAGTCCAAATACTAAGATGGGTCAAAGGTTCAAACGATATATAGTGTCGATACGTCAAAAGTATCCTTTTAACATGTGATGACCGATTATAAACGAAATACTGGCTATCAAAACATGATCAACGTCAATACTAACATTGGTGAAGAATCACCTACCTCAAGGTAGTGAAGAACACGGAGGAAATCGAAGCAATCCAACACCGAAGGCTTGAACACCAATCTCCAACGATGTACGATCTTCAATCACGATCTAGGATGTTGATATGGAGTGTTTTAGGATGAAGGAAGTTATGTTCTAAGTGTAAGAATTCAGGTAATGGGAGAAGAAAGAACTGAAATCACGAATAGGATGCTGTCCTATTTATAAGAAATGGCTATTAGCGCGCACTAGACCCTGCTCGTAGCGTGCGCTAACGGCTCACTGACTTAACTGTATTCAGCACTTAGCGTGCGCTACGCATATACCTGTAGCGTACGCTAAGGCGTTGACTTGGCTTTTCCCGAAAGCCGTCCAGTTTCATCCCGACACGATCCGACAGGGGTCCCCCGGCCAGATCTCACCTACCGCACGTCTCAATCAAATTGACCACACATAGCGTGCGTTAATAATCCTTTGTAGCGTGCGCTATTGAGTCTATGTTAGCGTACGCTACGCATAGCCGATAGCGTGCGCTACATGCGCAGAATTACAATTTGTAAATCACATACATGAAATCATACGCTCGACAACACCAGATTATGAAATACGGAGAATAATACTCAGATCAAGTACAACCTATGTTGCACAGGTGCGGGGGGGCGGGTGCGGGTGCGGGCAGATACGGGTGCGGGGATACGGTTTTTTGAAAATGTTAGGGTGCGATACGGCAAGGATACGTCTGTTTATTTTATATTTTATTATATATAACACTTGTTAAATATAAAAAACAACAATTCAAATATCACCATAAAATCAATTCAAATATATAAAACAAGTCATACAAAAACAATTCAAAATGGCTTTGAGCAATGGAGCTTTCTAATGTTGTCCGTGAATACCGCTAAAGGTAAAAGTAATTACTTATTAAATGATTTACTTTTTGTATTTTAATTTATTTGATTTACTTTTTAAAAATTATAAAAATCTAAAAAAAAAACATAAAAATTCGGACTCGCGTATCACGGCACAGATACGCGTATCTATCGCGTATCTGTGCCGGGATACGCGAGTCCGAATTTTTTTTTGCACGGATTCGCCACGTGGCGAATCCCGTGCGAATCCCACGCGAATCGCACCCGCACCCGCACCCATGCAGTATCCGATACTGCATACTGCCCAATTTTGAAGAATCCGTGCATTATAGAGTACAACGATTACAATATCACAAGTTCCAAATACAAGTCAGAAATCTCGGGTATTACATCCTTCCTCCCTAAAAAGAAGTTTCGTCCCGAAACTTAAGATGAAAACAACTCTGGATATCTAGCCTTCATACTGTCCTCTGTTTCCCAAGTGGCCTCTTCGACTCCGTGTCGTGACCATTGTACTTTAACCAAGTGTATTGGTTTATTCCTCAATTGTTTGATCCGACTCTCAAGTATCTTGATTGGTCTCTCTTCGAAGGTGCCATCATTAGCTATCTCGATCTCGTCGAAATCAATGACGTGACTGGGGTCCGGTACATACTTCCGCAATTGGGATACGTGAAAAACATTGTGAACGTGACTCAGCGATGGCGGTAAGGCCAACCTGTATGCTAAATCTCCAACTCTCTCGAGGATCTCAAATGGTCCGATATATCTCGGACTAAGCTTGCCTCTCCTCCCAAAACGGAAAATCCCTCGTGTAGGAGACACCTTCAATAGTACATGGTCCCCAGTGTCGAACTCTAGAGGGCGACGACGTATATCTGCATAAGATTTCTGTCGACTCTGGGCAGTCAACAATCTTTCTCGAATCAAAGCTACCTTCTCTTGAGTCTGAATAATCAATTCCAGTTCCGTCCCGATCAAATCCGAAGAATCATCCCAACACAGGGGTGATCGACATCTTCTTCCGTACAAAGCTTCAAATGGTGCCATTTTGATAGAAGCATGCCAACTATTATTATAAGTGAATTCAATCAAGGGCAAGTGAACTTCCCAATCAGTTGACCAATCTAATGCACAAGCTCTAAGCATGTATTCTACTGTTTGTATAGTCCTTCCGGACTGACCGTCCGTTTGGGGATGATAAGCCGTGCTAAAGTTGAGCTCAGTCCCCAAAGCCTTGTGAACTGCTTTCCAGAAGTGTGACACGAAACGGCCATCTCGATCTGAAATAATGGTCTTCGGCGTCCCATGCAATCTGACTATCTCCGCAATAAATACTCGCGCCAATCTCTCGGGTCCCCATGTATCTTTAATCCCTAGGAAATGAGCCGACTTGGTTAGTCGATCAACTACAACCCAAATCATGTTCATTCCCGTTCTAGTCCTTGGCATACTGGTGATGAAATCCATCGAGATGTCCTCCCACTTCCATTCAGGGATTGGAAGCGGCTTTAACATTCCGGCAGGTCGCTGATGTTCGATCTTAACCTGCTGACAAGTCAAACACCTCGAAACATACTCTGCTACGTCCTTCTTCATATTCCCCCACCAGAAGTTTTGTTTTAAATCCTTATACATCTTACTGCTGCCCGGGTGAATAGAATAGGGCGCGCTGTGAGCTTCCTTCAGAATAGTCCTTCTCAAATCATCGTCATCGGGAACGCAAAATCGACTCTGAAATCTCAGAACTCCATCGTCTTGTAACACGAATCCTGGGGCTTTCCCTTTCTTTACTTCGTCACATAATCGAAGGATCATAGAATCGTCCAACTGCTTAGACTTGATCTCCTCGACTAGTGATGAAGTCAGTTCCATCACATAAAGTTACCCTTGGATTCCTGGTGCCCATACTTCAATCCCCTCGCGGATCAGTTCTCGTTGAATACTGGTTTGGGATGTAAGTGCTTCCAACACTCGAAGAGAAACAGGTTTACGGCTCAAAGCATCGGCTACTACGTTTGCTTTCCCCGGATGATAGAGAATCTCCAAGTCGTAATCCTTGATCAATTCCAGCCACCTTCTCTGCCTCATGTTTAATTCTTTCTGACTGAAAATGTACTTGAGGCTCTTATGGTCTGTAAAGATCTGACAATGAGTGCCGTACAAATAATGTCGCCAAATTTTCAAGGCAAAGACCACAGCTGCTAGCTCCAGATCATGAGTCGGGTAATTAACCTCATACGGTTTCAATTGCCGAGAAGCATAGGCAATCACCTTATCCTTTTGCATCAACACACATCCCAGACCCTGATTTGAAGCGTCAGTAAACCATGAATCCATCGGTTCCATCCGTAACGCTAATATAGGTGCTGTCGTCGGTCTCTTCTTAAGCTCATCAAAACCACCTGGCATTTCTCATCCCACTTAAACTTTTGAGTTTTACGTCTTGGTGAGTGAGCGGACGAGAGATCTTGGAAAATCCCTCTACAAAGCGGCGATAATATCCCGCAAGTACTAAGAAACTCTGGACTTCTTTCACATTATTAGGAGCTTCCCATTCCAAGATTGCTTCGACTTTCTTCGGGTCCACCTGAACTCCGTCAGCTGATATCACATGCCCAAGGAATGTTACTTCCTTAAGCCAGAATTCGCATTTTGAAAACTTTGCATACAGCTGTTCCTTCCTCAAAGTGCTCAAAACCACATGCAAATGTTCGGTATGTTCCTCTGCGTTCTTCGAATATATCAAGATGTCATCAATGAAGACGACCACAAATTTATCCAAGTATCCCAAGAATACCCTATTCATCAATTGCATGAACACCGCAGGAGCATTGGTAAGTCCAAACGGCATTACTACGAATTCATAATGCCGATCTGCAAGATCGATTTTGGTATATCCGATTCCTTAATTCTCAACTGGTGGTATCCTGATCGCAAGTCAATCTTCGAGAATACCCTTGCCCCTTGCAGTTGATCAAACAAGTCGTCGATCCGAGGTATAGGATACTTATTCTTGATCGTCATCTTATTGAGCTCCCTGTAATCAATACACAGTCGGAGGGATCCGTCTTTCTTCCGAACAAAGAGAACGGGCGCTCCCCAAGGAGAAACACTAGGTTGGATATAGCCCTTTTGTAACAATTCCTCCAGTTGCTTCTTGAGTTCATACATCTCGGTTGGCGCCATGCGGTATGGTGCCCTGGAAATAGGAGCTGCTCCAGCTTCTAATTCGATAGTGAATTCCACTTCTCTCTGCGGAGGTAACCCAGGTAGTTTGTCAGGAAATACATCTGAGAACTCATTCACAACTGAAATAGACGAGAGCTCTACTCCTTCCTCTTTCCTCATGGCATAGCACCAAAGTCCGTGACATCCCTGCTTCAGTAATTTCACGGCTTTCATTGATTTGATCAATTTTCCCGAGCTTCCTGGTCTCCATCCTCGGAATAAGTGTTCAGATCCGTCATCAGCAATGATAGAAATGACTCTCTCTCGGTAATTCAGAATAGCTCCATAACGGTTGAGCCAATCGTCTCCGAGAATTAAATCGTCACCGTAGATGTCAACCACAATAAGGTTCGACAGCCAATCTCTCCCTCCTATAGTTACTGGAAAATCTCTAGCCTCTAGGGTTCCCACGATTCTCTCTCCACTCGGCAAACCCACAACATATGGTTCACAATCAAATAAGCACGAGATTTTCAAACGATTTACACAGTTCAATGATACAAAAGAATGTGTAGCTCCGGAATCGAATAAAACACTAACTGGTTGCAAAAGGATCTGAATTTTACCTGATGCAACAGCAGTGTTCTGATCATCAGATTTCCTCATTTCGTACAGGCGCGGAGGAACGGACCCAGCACTGGATGTCTCTCTCTTCCCAATGTTCTGCTGCTGAAATCCACTCTGGTGCGTCTGGTTCACACTTGTCTCCTTCGGAACTGGAGCTGGAGTGCGAGTACCAAAAGATCGGTTCGCATTCCCACAAAATGTCGCGCGATGTCCTTCCTGTCCACACTCGAAACAGGTCACAGCAGGCGCGAAACAATCACGTCGAATCACGTCGAACATGTCCCGCTTTGCCACAGTTATAACACTTCTTCCCTGCGTCTGAAACAGTTGGTGCTGCCCGGAACTTCTTTCCACCTCGAGAAGGATGCGGAGGTCTCCTGGATGAGTGAAAAGAGGACTGACCCCGGCGGGGCCCGCTACTCTTATTCTCCGTGAAGTTGCCAGACACCTTCTGTTTCTTTGCTTCCGTCGATTTCTCTACTGCTGCCTCCTTCATATCATAGGCCAACGCCTTGTCCTGATACTGTCGCAAGGTGGTACAATCAAATCCGGACATATATTGCTGAATTTCCGGCTTCATTCGCATGTCAAAATGGAAAATCCTTTCTGCCTCGGTCCTGACCAAGTGGCGCACATAAGTCAGCTGGTGATTAAAGGTCTTAATCACGTCCGTCACAGATGCTTCCGAATTTTGTGGTGAGAAAAACTCCCGAACTCGGGCTTCTCTTACTGGGCGAGGACAATACTGCGCCTCCATCATCAATTTAAATTCCGTCCAGTCAACATTGTGCTCCTCCGGTCGAATGGCCTCCCACCAGTCGAAAGCCTCCCCGGTCAGAAGATACTGGGCGACCGGAACCTTCCTATCGTTGGGACAGTTAATCCCTGCAAAAATCTTCTCTAATTCCTTCAGCCAGTGATCCCAAGAAAGTGTCTCGGCAGAACAGTCAAATTTCGGAGGGTGCAATTTAATCACTTCGGTAAGCCATCTATCTCCTCGATTTTCCACGTTATGCTGTTGTCCCATCGCCGTCTGGATGCGATCCACAACTTGAGCAAACTGGTTTATCAGGCAACCACTGTGAAGCACTCCGACGCGTTAGGATCGCATTATTATTTGCCGATCCTGCGTCCCCGGAATGGGAATCCGTTCGACTAGCGGTTATCTCTGGGGTAGATACCGACTCTTCTTGTCTCGTATTTCGGCGTCGCGTCCACGACCGCGTCGCGTCCACGACCTCCTCTCAACATCGTAAACATAAATACTCAATATCCAGGCAAACTTTCTAAAAGTACATCCATCAATGTTCACAAAACATGAATAAAATAAAAGCGGTAGTATTTGAGATTTAGGAACTTACAACCACGGTCCACACGACGATGCTTTGGCTCGATAGTGATGTTACGAACGACCAATAATCAAATAACGTAAACTGACCCAACTAACCCTACCGCCAAGATATCCATGAATCTTAGCTCGATACCATATTCGTAACACCCCGAGATATTCGGAATAATTACAGCGCCGTAAACCCTTTAGGTAAGGATTTACAAGGCTAAATTTAAAAAGAGTGTAAATATAATCCAATCGTACAACTGAAGTTCAAATACAGATTTGATTCAACCGATCAAATGAGTTAACTTATACAACCATATCGAAAAGACGTTATTAAAAACAGACGTACTCGAGTACTAAATGGACCAAGAAGACAAATCACAATAACAATAAACATCAACCACATCACTGAGCCATTTCATCGTCTCCGTTTGCATCGTTGTTGCTTCCCCGCTCCTCGGCTACCTGAACATCAAAACAATGTCCACCCCCGAAGGGGTTAGCAAAACAATGCTAGTACAAGTATCGTAATACATAAATCATCAATACATCATAAAACATGCAAAATGGACTTCCGCCACCGGAATCCAACGATGCGAATCCTCACGATTCCATCAACACAGTACAGGGTAATCCAGCGATCCAGCGCCCTTGGTATAGATCCCCATGATGATCCCGTCGGACCAACGCATGGTGGAAAACCCGTCCAGCGATCCAGCGCCCTCAGCATAGATCCCCATGATGATCCCGTCGGACCAACGCATGGTGGACATTCGATCCAGCGCCCTCAGCATAGATCCTCATGATCCCCTCGGATCATTTATACCATAAATCAATCAACTATGCATACACATATGCATTTCAATATGTTCATCAATACGAACAATTAACAACGAATATCACGAGAATTTTCAGAAATACATCTCATATTCAACAATATGAACAATACCACAAGCATGATCAAAGTTTCAATATAACTCGAACTCGACATATGATACTTGCCTCGAAAATGGCAAGAACGAAACACTTCGATGATCCCAACACACTCGAAGGCCGCCTCCTTTGATCAACGTAACAAGCTCGAACCTTAACAAAAGGAACGATGTACAAATCATCTCAAGTCGAACGATGGCCTAACAATTCGTTCTACGGCCCAAAAGCTCAAAATAAACAATCTGCCTGGACTGCTTAGCGTGCGCTACGTACTCTACGTAACGTGCGCTAAGCCGGCCTGTTAGCGTACGCTATCGTATAAGACTAGCGTGCGCTAGCCACGGACTGACAGTTTGAATCGGCTGATACATAACGTACGTTACGTACGTATTGTGCGTTAACTCAACCCCGATAGCGCATGTTAACTCACATATGTTAGCGTGCGCTAATCTTGCATGGCAGAATACTGCTAACGGAAAACTGGGTTGAATGGTGGTGAATTCATGAATTCTATGGTGATAATACAAGTTATCCTCGGGCATATCATGCTAATAAGGTTTGTGGAAGTTCTATGATTATGAGATACAAATATACGGATAATCATCTCAACATCATAATTCATCTTAGATCTTCAAGAAATATTCTAAGTTCCATTCGTCCTACGTTCCAAAACGCATGATTCCAAAGTATAAAACGTAACAACTGGGTAATATCCGTTTACTGATCATAAATCAATTTGAAAATGCTAAGGAGTCCAAATACTAAGATGGTTCAAAGGTTCAAACGATATATAGTGTCGATACGTCAAAAGTATCCTTTTAACATGTGATGACCGATTATAAACGAAATACTGGCTATCAAAACATGATCAACGTCAATACTAACATTGGTGAAGAATCACCTACCTCAAGGTAGTGAAGAATACGGAGAAAATCGAAGCAATCCAACACCGAAGGCTTGAACACCAATCTCCAACGATGTACGATCTTCAATCACGATCTAGGATGTTGATATGGAGTGTTTTAGGATGAAGGAAGTTATGTTCTAAGTGTAAAAATTCGGGTAATGGGAGAAGAAAGAACTGAAATCACGAATAGGATGCTGTCCTATTTATAAGAAATGGCTATTAGCGCGCGCTAGACCCTGCTCGTAGCGTGCGCTAACGGCTCACTGACTTAACTGTATTCAGCACTTAGCGTGCGCTATGCATATACCTGTAGCGTGCGCTAAGGCGTTGACTTGGCTTTTCCCGAAAGCCATCCAGGTTCATCCCGACACGATCCGACAGGGGTCCCCCGGCCAGATCTCACCTACCGCACGTCTCAATCAAATTGACCACGCATAACGTGCGTTAATAATCCTTTGTAGCATGCGCTATTGAGTCTATGTTAGCGTACGCTACGCATAGCCGATAGCGTGCGCTATATGCGCAGAATTACAATTTCTAAATCACATACATGAAATCATACGCTCGACAACACCGGATTATGAAATACGGAGAATAATACTCAGATCAAGTACAACGATTACAATATCACAAGTTCCAAATACAAGTCAGAAATCTCGGGTATTACATATGCCTTCAAAGTGTTCGATGAAATGCCTCAATGAGTAGAACTTGGGAAATTCTACATGTTTTCGTATGAATGGTGATTGAATTGATATTGTTGTGATGATTCTTGGTAATTATAGGAATTTTGTTAAGGGAAGATAATGAATTGATGATCAAATGCCTTGATTATGTCGTTATGATTATGGAATCGTAGTATTCTCGATGTTATTGGTAGTTTGTTGCGATTCATGATGTTATGAGAAGTATATATGTTGAAGAACATGATTATATACATCTTGAATTGTGAATAAGGATTGTTTGGATGTTAGAACACATCGGATTATGTCGTTTGAGGATTTTGAATGTGATGTCGGAATAAGTTGTGTTCTTAAGGAATTTTTGGATTATATGAATCGATGATCATGTTTAAGTGATGTTGGTGTTTTGAATATGAATATCGAATATTCATATCTAGAACTAACTTATGTGTTTTGGTACAATATTCGTATAGGAATACGAATATGATTTTCGGGTTTGATAAGATTATGATTCACTTTTGAGTTTGAGAATTTATACGTATTGAACAAGTGTTCAATTCGGATAATGGAATTATTTGAAACCATTGGAATATGGTTATCTATAATGTTAAATTAATCGGATCGTCCGGATTGGTGATGATAATCGGTAATTGGTTTATATTATGAATTTACAAGGAGGAAACTTGTATCCGTATTTAAGATTGAATTTGGAATCGGTAATGTTAGACCCTTGTTGGTTTAAATTGATTATTGATATGATCTTCGGATTGTGGAATCGTATTGTGGTTTTGAGTTCGTGTTTGATTGGTTTGGGTTGTTTGGATTTGTATTTAATCGGGATATTTTAGAACCGTTGTGTTTGTCGATCGGTTATTGATTGTTATTTGTGATCATCGAGTTACGGCTTGTATCGTGAATATGAGTTCGTATTTTTTGAGTTGTATTATTTGGTTTTATGTATATGATCGAGGTTTCGTTGAACCGTTGAGTTTGTTGGTTGGGTATGTCGGTTATTGATTTTTATCGAATGTGTGTTAATTGATTATTGCAATAGGTTGTGATGTTTGATCGTGGATTATGACCATTGTGTTGCGGTTGAGGCTAAAGAGTTCGTAGATTGATTTTGGTCGGGGCTGAGGAGCTCGTAGACTAAGGCAATAGATTTTGGTAACGGCTGTAATATCCGCAATTTTGGATTTCCGGTAATTTTCTTTTTTCGGCGGAAGTCCGTTTCGACGACTCGCTTGGGACCGTCTCATCATTCTGAGAATGATTAATTCTGCATTTTATGTCATCCGAGTTCGTTTCGGTATTGTTTTGTTGAGTTCCGTGTTTCTTAACGACTTTTCCGCACTCGAGTTCGATTCTTGTGAATCTCGTTCGAAATTACTGTTTCGAGTTTCCGGTAAGTCCGTTTAACTTTGTTAGACGTGTTGTGAACTTCGGTTTGGTTATTCGATCACGTATCGCGATTTTCGGACGTTTCGGGCCATTTTCGTAATTTCCCAAAGTTTGGGGTAATTACCTTCCGTTGTCGAATTTCGAGCCTTCGGGTGGTCGGAATCATGTGTTCTCTCAGTGTTCGGATTCATCTTTACGAGTACTTCGTAACCGTGCTTTCGGTTTAAGTTCAGATCTGAATTTCGGGATTTTTCGAACCGTCGGATCGACCGAGTCCTGGTTGGCCGGACCTGTGCGAAACGGCCCTGGAAACGGCGCTGCCCAGCGCCGTGTCTTGCACCAGGTCGGCCAGGACCTTCAGCCTGCCGAGACACGGCCGAGACACCCGGCGCTGATCTGGGCCGTTTGCTGCGCCGTGTCCGACAGGGCTATAAATATGGCAGAGTAGTCGGGTTTTTCTTCATTTTTCTCACTCGTTTCATCCTCTTCCGCGGCTGGAGATTTGATGATCATGGAGGGATGTTATTAGGGGTTAAATCCATGAAGTTTTGGAGTTCATAACATCGAGTAATCCTTCCATAACTTGCTCCGATCGACCGAATCAAGGCAAGTTTTCTTAAAATATAGTTTTGGGGATTTTGTTCGATTTGTCCGTTTAATCCGTTTTAACTCAGAATAGTGATGGATTGATGATTGTTAAGCTATATTATATCTAATTCCTTGTTATTCCACGGTTGTATTGCCACGGATTTGTCGTTTTATTGAGTATTTTATCGACGCATTGAAGGTGTTCGATAAAATGTCACAAAGAGAATTCGAGCGTTCTACGATTATTCTTCCTCATTCGTTCGTTAATTTATTGATGGTATGATGTTAGGGTCAGATTTCTCGCATTGTATTCGAGTCGGAACCCTTCCGTTCGTTGTCTTCTTCGGGGTCCGAACTTCCCGGTCGAATCGTGTTCTTCGGAGTATTCGGTAGCAGTTATTAAGGCAAGTACCTTGATATACGAATTGTAACTGCGTGAAATCATTGTTGTCGAAGTGTATGGATTTATACGGATGTATAAATGTGTGTATATATATATATATCTAGTTTTATATATGTATATATATTTATATGTTAAATATATGTAAGTATACACATATATTGATATAAGCGCCTATATTGGTGAATGACGAGTGATGAATACTAACACTAGATGACGTACTCGACTTGGATTGATGGGTAAACTATATTTATTCTTATAATATAGTAAGGTTATATATATATTCGGTTGAGTCGCAATATAGGGATATATGTGCGGTGTTGGTTGGTTATGCTTGAAGGCTTATTGTGATTGAGTTTGATTGATAACGTGCGTGTTATTGTTTATTTGTGTGGTTATGGACTGGCGGAGAAAATTGTGTAACTTGATGTACCGAGTTGATAATTGTGGTGACGTTTGTCTGTGTGCTTGATGTTTGAATTAATGTGGATACTTGTTGTGAGAAACGTCATATCCAGGAACCTCTGAGGGCGGGGCGTGCACTCCGGCCTGGTGTATGCTGCAATGTGCGGCTCCATATGGGTGGTGAACGCCGATGTTACCTAATGCGCGCGCAAGGGGCGGTTCTTGCGGGAGTGATCGCCGGCGCGGTGACATGTTCAAGGAGCGGCCAACATAGTGGAGTGAACGCCGGTACACAGGTGCGCAAGGGAGGCGCCTGGAAGGCTTATTGGTTTCGGGTATTTGAGTGATAGCTAAGACCCCGTTACCGAACGATGTTCGTATCTCAAATCTTTCAACTCTCTCTTAAATGTTTGTCTTGATATAGACCGCGATTCGTGTTTTTGAAAAGTTTCTTTCAACTTGTTTTTAAAGCGTTGGTATCAGGGTTAATTAACCAAGGAGGTTTGACGAAATCTTCGAGGGTTAATTAATCGGGGGTCTTGAGCAGGATATGTCGAATGAGAGTTTGTGCCTTCGATTGTATTGTGGTGTTATTCTGTGTTTTGGGTCGAGGACCCTGTGAAATGTTGAGATGATTGATCTCGTGAGGATGTTATTTGGATTGGGTTGAGAACCCCGTGAGATGTTGTAATGATTTCGTTTGTGACAGTGTTCTATAAATTGGGTCGAGGACCCCGAATAACATTGACATGTTTTCGTGTAATTGCTTTCCATATCTTGGGTCGAGGACCCGAGAGCTTTTGAAATTATTTTCTAAAGGTATTCCCATTCAATTTTCAAAATTCCAAGACGGCCCGAGTCATTAATAATATTTTCAAACTATCTTATCAAAATACTTTTCCTTTTATAAAAATGGATTTTCAAACTAAATCTTTTGACTCCTTAGGCTCGTTTAAAGTTTAATTGGTGTTATGTTCCATATAGAGAATATGACTATGTGATTATTTTTCACCTTGTGTATACGAGTGCTATACTGTGTTGACTTTGGGAATGTATGGTTTGTGTTAAGGCTTCACGATGGTTGATTTTTGTGTTGTTATTGTTCATATATCTTGTATATTATGTACTTGCACTAGCAAAATTCCAGTTTGCTAACCCCCGAGTTTTCGGGGGTGGGTGCCTGATATGCGCTCAGGTTTTGGCAGCTCGGGAGCAGTCACGGGATTAGCTTGGAAGGAGATGGAAGACGACGATGCTAATCACACAAGAGTCAGAGTCTTTTGCTTTTATTCCATCTGGGTCGGTATTTTCCATTTGGTTGAGTATTCACCCTTGCACGGGTGTAGGTTTTCCTTTATTAAATGGAGTTTTCATCCCTTTTGTGTGAAAGTTTATTCTTTGTCATTGAGATGTAAAATTTATTAGTTTCTGAATTGTTTAATGACCTTGTCGGTCTGCGTTGTATTTAGATTGACCCCGGTCGGTCAATCATTGTGTAGTCTAGTGGAGTTTAGCCTGGTAGATTCTTGTGAGAAGGGCCTACGGCGTGTAACATTTCCGGACGTATTCTGGGGGTGTTACATTTATGGTATCGGAGCAAGGTTTGCGAAAAACCTAGGCCGTTGGGTCAAGTCCATGTCCGGTGTAAGTCGCGCACATCAGAGTTGTGATTAGTATCGTGGTTCCGACATCATCTTCAAGCGATCCGTGATGGTAAGTCTCCCGATCGTAAGTCCCTTTATATACGTAGTTGATTATATAGTGCTAATATACTTAATGTGAACTAAGGATTTGAAACTTGTTGGTGATATTATTGTTTTAAGATATAGCATGCGTATGCGGTCCGAGTAAAAATGGTTATGTAATATGCTTCGGAAGTCGAGCATATTTATTTGTTCCTGCACTTTATTAGAATAAATTTATGAATGTTAAATTTATCCGCTGCGTGAATATTTTGAGATGGCTTTTGGTGTCTTGCAAACCGAGTTTTGATATTTTGATTTTGCACGTTTTGATTGTATTCTTATGACGGTATTTGGTATTTTATAAATGACTTTTGTGAGTATTTGAGAATATTACCGACATCGGCCTTTTTGGCATTTTGAACATTTTTTTTAAATGATTTTAGCCTGGTGGGTTCCGGCACGGGGCCCACGGCGCTGTAGTATCACGAATATTTTAAATTGGTGCTTTGAAATTTTCTAACATTATGGAAATCCATGATTTAATGTCGTCATGTCAATTGGTCACGTATCTCGGTGGAAAATTCTTTCAAAATAAATGTTTTGGTAGGAGAGGAAAGATTTTCAAAATTGTGGTATTTGGGACTCAACACTTTTGAAATACTTCAAATTAGTTACAATTCAATTTCCAATTTTCTTTTATACATCACTCGAAAATAAATTTTAGAGTCGTTGTATAAACTTCCTCTTCTGAAATACATGACAGTATTTACAAGTCTTGGGCGTAACGTGACTAGCCCTCTTGTTCAAAAATTTGTTTTCATTAAGTGCATACATATAATGATCGTCCTCGTCGAAGAACTTAAAATTGACTTCATAAAACTTTGTGCTTTACGATGTAGTTGTGTATCGCACTTCGTGCTGTAATTCTTGTAGAAATTGATATTTGTTGCGTGAACTTTTTGGTTTTGTTTGTATTCTACCATGATGTTTTATTTTAAGTTTCGGGACGAAACTTATTTTTAATAGGATAGAATGTAATGTCCGGTATTCTCGTTTTCCGTTATCTTGAATTGTTTGTGTTTTGACGTCGGACATTTTCTTATTGATGAGAATCGGAATGATTTCTATCGTGATACTCTATTTGTTTCTATCGCATAGCCGTTTTAGTCGGGTGCGACTTGTTGTAGCGTACGTTTCTTAGATTAAATGTGTGCATGTGATGTGGTATGTGATGCGTCGTTAATTGCTCGTTGTTGTTTGAAACATAGTCGGTGGCGTTGCGTTAGTCTTCGTGGGGCGTGTTTTCACGCCGTATATTCCCTTGCGTTGCTTGTAACGTTTCGCCGTTGGGCACGATTTTTTTCGGTTCTTGTGTATCTCGTTGAGTTTTCCTGGCGGGATATTGCTTCTCTCTACTTGATTTAAGTTTCGGGACGAAACTTCTTTTAAGGAGGGTAGAATGTAATATCCGCAATTTCGGATTTCTGGCAATTTTCTTTTTTCGGCGGAAGTCCGTTTCGACGACTCGCTTGGGACCGTCTCATCATTCTGAGAATGATTAATTCTGCATTTTTTGTCATCCGAGTTCGTTTCGGTATTGTTTTGTTGAGTTCCGTGTTTCTTAACGACTTTTCCGCACTCGAGTTCGATTCTTGTGAATCTCGTTCGAAATTACTGTTTCGAGTTTTCGGTAAGTCCGTTTAACTTTGTTAGACGTGTTGTGAACTTCGGTTTGGTTATTCGATCACGTATCGCGATTTTCGGACGTTTTGGGCCATTTTCGTAATTTCCCAAAGTTTGGGGTAATTACCCTCCGTTGTCGAATTTCGAGCCTTCGGGTGGTCGGAATCATGTGTTCTCTCAGTGTTCGGATTCGTCTTTACGAGTACTTCGTAACCGTGCTTTCGGTTTACGTTCAGGTCTGAGTTTCGGGATTTTTCGGACCGTCGGATCGACCGAGTCCTGGCTGGCCGGACCTGTGCGAAACTGTAATACCCGTAATTTTGATTCCCGGTAATTTTCTATTTTTGGCGGAAGTCCGTTTTGACAACTCGCTTAGGACCGTTTCGTCACCTTGAGAATGATTAATTCTACACTTTTTGACATCCGAGTTCGTGGCGCACGCTGTCGGCCGGCTAGCGTACGTTACCGGGATGAGTTTGTTAGTCCAGAGGCTACTGGATAGGTCGGCTAGCGCGCGCAGGCTTCCGGCCGTAGCGCACGCTAGCGGGAGTCGGGCGGACAAGTCATGGTCGGCAGATTTGGTCGGTGGTGCCGGGTCATGCGGGCCATGGCCGAGAGTGCTGGATCGGTACTGGCCGATAGCGCACGCTAGTCCGGGAAGGCTAGCGCACGCTAGTTCCGGCCCAGTATATATATGACAGACCAACGACTTTTTCATCTATTTTTCATTTCATTTCTCTTCGGTCCGCGGCTAGGGTTTTGGAGGGGACGAAACCATGTTGTTGAACAACAAATCCATGAAGTTTCTGAGTTTATATCACTGATCATTCATCCGTTATCATCCTTCGATCCAGCGAATCAAGGTTAGATCTTTAGAACCCTACTTTTGGGGAGATTTGGGGATTTTCGCGGTTTTGTCCGATTCATTCGGTTTTGCTGAGTAATTCATGATGAATATGATTAATCTTGTTGATACTCTTAGTTTCCCTACGAATTCATGGTATATTTCGTGATTTTTACGAAATCGAGAGGGTTTGGTTGTGGTCCGCCCTCGTTGTCGTTTTTATACGAATATACATGAATCGTAGGCGGGTTTCCGGGTGTATTCCAATTCCGTATTCGGTTAGAATCTGTTGTGATTGTATTCTTCGAATCGTTGGGTTCGGTTTCGATGGTTCCTAGCATTCGTCGGTGACTTTCCATTCCGTTCGTTGCGTCGTCGATTATTCAAGGCAAGTGTATATTTATGATTGTACGTTCTCGATTTTGAAAGTAAGAAATATTGATGGCATATCATGAACGAACCGTTTTTACGGCATTCATAGATATATTGTTGGCATGTAATGAACGAACCGTTTTGACGGCATTCCTACATGTATCGGCGTATGAGGTGAACGAACCGTTTCTACGGCATTCACATACGTATCGGCGTATGAGGTGAACGAACCGCTTCTACGGCATTCACATACGTCTTATGAGATTTTAGTTATTCCGGAATACTAGTCTTGAATTGATGAATTGACGGATTACATTTACTTTATTGTCGAGGAGTATTGTGTTTCATACTGTTATACTTGCACTAGCTATTCGACGGCTAACCCCTTTATGGGGGAAATACTTTTTATGTATTTCAGGTTCCAAAAGAACGGACAGACGGGTATCGGGTCGGCATGAAGATGATGGGCAAGTGTGATACTGTTTCTTGTCTCCGGTTATCTTTTTGGGATTCCTCCATTCAGTGTTGTTGTACTGGGATGGATTTTAAATACTCGAGTATTGTATTTCAATTTCCTTGATGTTCCGGCCTGTGTTGCCGAGGTATTGATTTGTGCGGTGATGTATGTGGTTTCATTGGTTATGGTTTTGAATACCATTTGTATCGTCTTTCTTTCCATTGTATGTAGACCTTCTCGGTCAAGTTTTATAGTTCCGCGTATGTTTAGCCTTGTGGGTCCCACGGCGGGGCTCACGGCGCTGTAATATACCCTGAATAACTTGGGGGTGTTACAGAATATGGTATCAGAGCTTTAGGTTTATGGATACCTAGGCTGTCGGTCTTTTGGGTCGATTGAGTCGTCTTTTGCCCACAGTATCGCTACTCTGCCATCATCATAGTGCGACCGGTACTTGTAAGTCCTCTCACTCTTCTTGTATTTTTCTTAATCGTTTCGTTTATAGCTTGGTATTCTTGGGAATTGGTCACTTTGAGATTGTGCGATTTGGATTATACTTACGCACGTGTGTGCCCTTCAGAATGTTGGCTGAAAGTAGGAAGTATCGTGGCCGTGGTCACAGACGTGAACTTTTTCTTGAGATTGTGTTAAATTCCTAATTACGATATTGATGTGTATCGGTATTATGTTGAGACTTTGTTTAGGAGTCGCATGCTAGTATCACGGGAGATCTTCGACTTCACAGACTTGTAAGTATATTGTTCGGATTACTCGATAATTCTTGGTGAATTTGAATTTCCGTTGAAATGTTGTTTGTGCGAGTGATTGCAAGTTTCGGGGACGAAACTTATTTTAAGGGGGGTAGAGTGTAATACCCCGATTTTTTCGGATATATTTTTTTTCGTTTATATGTCAGATGTCGTTGATGGATAATTGTGCTTGAGGATGATGTGAACGTATGACAATGTTGTTGAATGCGTATATGCATTCATTGTGCCGTATGATCGTTTGGTATGTCGAGATATTGGTCGAGAATAGCGGAAAATGGTTAAGTACAGCTACGTTAGCGCACGCTTCAGGGTATGCCTAGCGCGCGCTAAGATATACACTTAGCGTACGCTACGATGCATGCTTAACGTACGTTAAGAGGTTCGGTTACGTACGCTAAGGAGGACCCCTAACGTACGTAACGAATTGCTGGGTAGTTCCGGAAGGTGACCGACAGGTAGGCCCAGATTGACTTTTATATTCAGTTAGCGCATGCTAACGCATGTTGGTTAGCGCACGCTAACATCAGATCGCCATTAATGGAATCTTAACTTTCGGCGGGTGGACCCGGCCATGTTCGACGCGTGTGCACATAAGGTCAACGAGTGTTTGTCGTGTAGAGCTAGCGCACGCTAAAACCGTATAATTAGCGCACGCTAATTCCATATCGGTCAAAGGAATCCCGGTAATCGCGGATGCTTTCGGCATGTGGGGGCACGATACTGTAGCAAGTCAACGACGATTAGCGCGCGTTAAGGTCGAGGAATAGCGCACGCTACTGAGCATTTCACTGTACCAAGTCAACGCCTATTTGCGTACGCTAATGCATGGGTATTACGTACGTTAGATGAATTTCGAAGCAATGTAGTAGCTTCTGGACTGCCCGATAGCGCACACTATCAAGGAAGGATAGCGCACGCTAGTCCTGTAGCGCACGCTAAATATAAGGTCTAGCGCGCGCTACTGATGTGTTTTAAAGAGAGGATAGACGAGTGCTGAGAGGCATTTTGTCCATTCTCCTTCCTTCAGTCAATAGAGAGAACCTTGGGAAGTATTTGAAGTCCCTAAACATTGAGAGATGATTCTCTTAAACAAGATTAAGATGGAGAGCTCGGATTTAAGTATTGTTCTTGAAGTTTTTGATGATTCTTGGAATGGAGTTCGAATTATTCTTATTCGTGGTTCGTTCCATACAGGGTAGTCCTCGTATCCCTTTGATAGTGGTTCATTTTTTTTAAGGATTACTACTTGGGAGGGAGTATGTTGGGAATCGTGTATTTTGATGTTCGTCTTATTTCAATGAAAATGCATAAATTGGACTGTACTTTTATCCGCTGCGTGAGTATTTTGAAATGGCTTTTGGTATTTTACCAACTGAATTTTTATTTTGTAAAACCGATTCCCTAAACTGAGTTTTTGGCATTTCGGCCTTGATCGTTTTGACGGTATTTGGAAAATGATTTTTTTTAGTATTTGGAAAACATTACCGTCATCGGTCTTTTTAGCATTTTTGAAATGACGTGGAAAATTGTGCTTAGCCTGGTAAATCCTTGTGAGAAGGGTTTACGGCGTGTAATATTCCCAGGAGGATCTGGGGTGTGACAATTATGGTATCATGTGATAATGTTATACGAGATTTATTGGAATTGTAATAAGAGATTTCGGATGTTGATATGATTATTGAGATCTTCTTCATATGATGATAACGGTATTGTTGCGATTCTTAAGGTTGTATGAATGGCATGAAGAAGAAAATGGTAACATGGAGATATATACCTCGGATATGTTGTTCTGAACGGGATTTCGGATATTTCGTGTTCTTGAAGAACTCTTGAATTATATGAGGTGATGAAATTTTTTTTTAAGAAGTGTTGATGTTTTGAAAATGAATACGGAATATTCATATCTAGAGCTAAACCATGTGTTTGAAATAATATTGGTATAGGAATACGAATGTGATTATGAGTTGATGAGACTATTATTCATCTCTGAATTTGGAAACCCATACGTATGGAGCAAATATTCAAGTCGAATGATTGGATTGTTGGATAACCTTTTTAATAGGATTATCTATTGTTTTGAACCAGTCGGATGATTCGAATTGATGACGGTCATAAGTAAATTTTAACGATGGATTTACGAGAAGGGAACCTTATCATTTCGTATTTAAGAATTGAGTTTGGAACATTTAGACCCTTATTATTGGTCCTCATTTGTTGCTGATATGATCATCATATTTCAACTCGTATTGTGGACAAGATTTGTAAGTGTCTGAGTTGGATTGTTCAGACTGTGTTTAATCGAGATATGGTGAAACGGTTGAGTTTGTGGTTTGGTGGTATTGATATTGGTCGTCATCGAACCTGTTGATTATTAATTCTCCGTTTTACAATAAGATATGATGTTTGATCATGGATTATGACTGTTGTGTTGCGGTTGAGGTTGAAGGGTTCGTAGATTAGCTTGGTCGAGACTGAGGAATTCGTAAGACGAAATCAACTGAATTGGTAACAGTTCGTTGTATTGATATCGAGGCAAGTTTTATAATTGTACTGGTCAATGAGATTAATGTTATCATGTATGTGTATGAATGTGTGTATCATTTTGAGACTTGGTCTCTTTATGATTTTGTTGATATCAGGGGATTGTTTGATACGATACCCTTCGGCAAATTATGCCAAATATTATTGTTGTTCGTAAATGGCCGATTTAAGGCATTGCGGTACTTGTTGGTAATATATTTGTCGATAGCCGGTTCGCGGTATCGACATATCGATTGTTATTGTTGATTGATGTTCCTTTGAGATAATGTTGTTGATAGCCGGTTCGCGGCATCGACGTATCGATTGTTGTTATTGATTGATGTTCCATCAAGATATTTTTTGTGAATCGTCGTTATTGATATCAGTGTTTTTCTATTGATGTCGTTTTGGCCGATTGAAGGCATTGACGTATTCGATTATCATCTTCGTTATCGGTAACCGATTAAAGGTGCCGAGACATCCGTTGTACAATTGTTATCGATTGACCGTCCTGAAGGTAATCGAGGTATTGAATTGGGACTGTCGAGGATAGTTCCATCCGCTGAATTATTATTGCCGTGTTGGCCGACTCAAGGCAGCACACTATTATTCTTGTGAACTCGATAATTTTGTGATCGTTGAGGGTGGAGGATTTCCCGAATTGTGGTGTTGTGATTATTGCCGTGTTAATCGGTCCTTAGGGAATTCTGATCCCAGGATGGTTGTTTTGAATATCGTTGGTCATGTCGATCTTTCATTATTCGTGTGTCATCGTTCACTTGGTGAGTCGTATGATCCGTATTGGATGTTTTATCCTTTGAGTTTCGTTGTCATGTTGTATCATGGCATATCTGGAATCATGTCTGCGTGCCGATTGGTTATGTGTAGGATTTTTAGCCAGGCACTCGATGGTCATGCGTGGATGTTTCCGCATTGGACCGTGCACACGAGACGTAGTTCTTGAGGCTAATTAGGTACATTGTCACACGTATATTCTGGATTCTGTATACGGGGTGGACATGTGCACGGACACATTTCCGGATCGGGCGTACTGTGATGTCCCTCTTGAGCTTTATTGTTTAGTCGTTCGTAGTCTATGTTGTATTGGATATGTCCGACGATTTGCGACTGGTTGTTCATACGCCGAGGGGTATGTCCGACAGTCAGGTTGGTTTCTTTGAGATCCATATTGTGATGATTTGACTTTGGGTCATGTTCGGCTTTCAGGCCATTATGATGTATCGGTATTTTCCGTTGGAGCCTTCGGGCATTGTGAATTCGTATCTTTTTCGGCATTGGTTTGGTTTACCTTCGGGTAATGTATTGTTGTGTTCTATATTGATGATTCGCCGTTTGGGCGTAAGTTTTCGGTTCTTGTGTATCTCGTTGAGTTTTTCCTGGCGGAATATTTCTTCTCTCTACCTGTTTTAAGTTTCGGGACGAAACTTCTTTTAAGGAGGGTAGAATGTAATACCCGTAATTTTGATTCCCGGTAATTTTCTATTTTTGGCGGAAGTCCGTTTTGACAACTCGCTTGGGACCGTTTCGTCACCCTGAGAATGATTAATTCTACACTTTTTGACATCCGAGTTCGTTTCGGTATCGTTTTGTTGAGTTCCGTGCGTTTTCGGAAATCGAGTCGTCGAGCCCTGGTGGTCGGGCACTGGCCGGACGGTTATGGTTCTCGCCGACGGCTTGCGGTTCTCGCCGAGCGATGGCGGGCATCGACCGAACAGCACGGCAGAACCGGCGAGCGCACGCTACGGCTCGGACGCCGCGCGCTAGCTCGGCAGTGTAGCGCGCCGCCGAGTCACCCCAGCATACGCCATCGGTCCCCGGCGAGGGGTTCGAGGTTCGACTCGGGTAGGATCGGCGGTGTAGCGCACGCCATCGCTTGGCCGTGGGCGCACGCTAACCGGCAGGGGTAGCGCACGCCGGCCGGCTAGCGACGCACGGATGAGTTTGTTAGTCCGCAGGCTACCGACAGCCGGCTAGCGCGCGCAGGCTTCCGGCCGTAGCGCACGCTAGCGGGAGTCGGGCGGACAAGTCATGGTCGGCAGATTTGGTCGGTGGTGCCGGTTCATGCGGGCCATGGCCGAGAGTGCTGGACCGGTACTGGCCGATAGCGCACGCTAGTCCGGGAAGGCTAGCGCACGCTAGTTCCGCCCCAGTATATATATGACAGACCAACGACTTTTTCATCCATTTTTCATTTCATTTCTCTTTGGTCCGCGGCTGGGGTTTTGGAGGAGACGAAACCATGTTGTTGAACAACAAATCCATGAAGTTTCTGAGTTTATATCACTGATCATTCATCCGTTATCATCCTTCGATCCAGCGAATCAAGGTTAGATCATTAGAACCCTACTTTTGGGGAGATTTGGGGATTTTCGCGGTTTTGTCCGATTCATTCGGTTTTGCTGAGTAATTCATGATGAATATGATTAATCTTGTTGATACTCTTAGTTTCCCTACGAATTCATGGTATATTTCGTGATTTTTACGAAATCGAGAGGGTTTGGTTGTGGTTCGCCCTCGTTGTCGTTTTTATACGAATATACATGAATCGTAGGCGGGTTTCCGGGTGTATTCCAATTCCGTATTCGGTTAGAATCTGTTGTGATTGTATTCTTCGAATCGTTAGGTTCGGTTTCGATGGTTCCTAGCATTCATCGGTGACTTTCCATTCCGTTCGTTGCGTCGTCGATTATTCAAGGCAAGTGTATATTTATGATTGTACGTTCTCGATTTTGAAAGTAAGAAATATTGATGGCATATCATGAACGAACCGTTTTTACGGCATTCATAGATATATTGTTGGCATGTAATGAACGAACCGTTTTGACGGCATTCCTACATGTATCGGCGTATGAGGTGAACGAACCGTTTCTACGGCATTCACATACGTATCGGCGTATGAGGTGAACGAACCGCTTCTACGGCATTCACATACGTCTTATGTGATTTTAGTTATTCCGGAATACTAGTCTTGAATTGATGAATTGACGGATTACATTTACTTTATTGTCGAGGAGTATTGTGTTTCATACTGTTATACTTGCACTAGCTATTCGACGGCTAACCCCTTTATGGGGGAAATACTTTTTATGTATTTCAGGTTCCAGGAGAACGGACAGGCGGGTATCGGGTCGGCATGAAGATGATGGGCAAGTGTGATACTGTGTCTTGTCTCCGGTTATCTTTTTGGGATTCCTCCATTCAGTGTTGTTGTACTGGGATGGATTTTAAATACTCGAGTATTGTATTTCAATTTCCTTGATGTTCCGGCCTGTGTTGCCGAGGTATTGATTTGTGCGGTGATGTATGTGGTTTCATTGGTTATGGTTTTGAATACCATTTGTATCGTCTTTCTTTCCATTGTATGTAGACCTTCTCGGTCAAGTTTTATAGTTCCGCGTATGTTTAGCCTTGTGGGTCCCACGGCGGCTCACTACCGTAATATACCCCGAATAACTTGGGGTGTTACGTAAACGGCCTGAAACGGCGCGCCTGGCCGCGTGTCTTGCGCCGGGTTGGCCAGGACCTACATCCTGCCGAGACACGGCCGAGACACCCGGCGCTGATCTGGGCCGTTTGCTGCGCCGTGTCCGGCAGGGCTATAAATATGGCAGAGCAGTCGGGTTTTTCTTCATTTTTCTCACTCGTTTCATCCTCTTCCGCGGCTGGAGCTTTGATGATCATGGAGGGATGTTATTAGGGGTTAAATCCATGAAGTTTTGGAGTTCATAACATCGATTAATCCTTCCATAACTTGCTCCGATCGACCGAATCAAGGCAAGTTTTCTTAAAATATAGTTTTGGGGATTTTGTTCGATTTTTCCGTTTAATCTGTTTTAACTCAGAATAGTGATGGATTGATGATTGTTAAGCTATATTATATCTAATTCCTTGTTATTCCACGGTTGGATTGCCACGGATTTGTCGTTTTATTGAGTATTTTATCGACGCCTTGAAGGTGTTCGATAAAATGTCACAAAGAGAATTCGAGCGTTCTACGATTATTCTTCCTCATTCGTTCGTTAATTTATTGATGGTATGATGTTAGGGTCAGATTTCTCACAATGAATTCGAGTCGGAACCCTTCCGTTCGTTGTCTTCTTCGGGGTCCGAGCTTCCCGGTCGAATCGTGTTCTTCGGAGTATTCGGTAGCAGTTATTAAGGCAAGTACCTTGATATACGAATTGTAACTGCGTGAAATCATTGTTGTCGAAGTGTATGGATTTATACGGATGTATAAATGTGTGTATATATATATATGTGTGTGTATATATATATATATATCTAGTTTTATATATGTATATATATTTATATGTTAAATATATATATAAGTATATACATATATTGATATAAGCGCCTATATTGGTGAATGACGAGTGATGAATACTAACACTAGATGACGTACCCGACTTGAATTGATGGGTAAACTATATTTATTCTTATAATATAGTAAGGTTATATATATATATATATATATATATATATATATATATATATAGAGAGAGAGAGAGAGAGAGAGAGAGAGATTCGGTTGAGTCGAAATGTAGGGATATATGTGCGGTGTTGGTTGGTTATGCTTGAAGGCTTATTGTGATTGAGTTTGATTGATAACGTGCGTGTTATTGTTTATTTGTGTGGTTATGGACTGGCGGAGAAAATTGTGTAACTTGATGTACCGAGTTGATAATTGTGGTGACGTTTGTCTGTGTGCTTGATGTTTGAATTAATGTGGATACTTGTTGTGAGAAACGTCATATCCGGGAACCTCTGAGGGCGGGGCGTGCTCTCCGGCCTGGTGTATGCTGCAATGTGCGGCTCCATATGGGTGGTGAACGCCGATGTTACCTAATGCGCGCGCAAGGGGCGGCTCTTGCGGGAGTGATCGCCGGCGCGGTGACATGTTCAAGGAGCGGCCAACATAGTGGACGCCGGTACACAGGTGCACAAGGGAGGCGCCTGGCAGGCTTATTGGTTTTGGGTATTTGAGTGATAGCTAAGACACCCTTACCGAACAATGTTCGTATCTCAAATCTTTCAACTCTCTCTTAAATGTTTGTCTTGATATAGACCGCGATTCGTGTTTTTGAAAAGTTTGTTTCAACTTGTTTTTAAAGCGTTGGTATCCGGGTTAATTAACCAAGGAGGTTTGACGAAATCTTCGAGGGTTAATTAATCGGGGGTCTTGAGCAGGATATGTCGAATGAGAGTTTGTGCCTTCGATTGTATTGTGGTGTTATTCTGTGTTTTGGGTCGAGGACCCTGTGAAATGTTGAGATGATTGATCTCGTGAGGATGTTATTTGGATTGGGTTGAGAACCCCGTGAGATGTTGTAATGATTTCGTTTGTGACAGTGTTCTATAAATTGGGTCGAGGACCCCGAATAACGTTGACATGTTTTCGTGTAATTGCTTTCCATATCTTGGGTCGAGGACCCGAGAGCTTTTGAAATTATTTTCTAAAGGTATTCCCATTCAATTTTCAAAATTCCAAGACGGCCCGAGTCATTAATAATATTTTCAAACTATCTTATCAAAATACTTTTCCTTTTAAAAAAATGGATTTTCAAACTAAATCTTTTGATTCCCTGGGCTCGTTTAAAGTTTAATTGGTGTTATGTTCCATATAGAGAATATGACTATGTGGTTATTTTTCACCTTGTGTATACGAGTGCTATACTGTGTTGACTTTGGGAATGTATGGTTTGTGTTAAGGCTTCACGATGGTTGATTTTTGTGTTATTGTTCGTATATCTTGTATATTATGTACTTGCACTAGCAAAATTCCAGTTTGCTAACCCCCGAGTTTTCGGGGGGTGGGTGCCTGTTATGCGCTCAGGTTTTGGCAGCTCGGGAGCAGTCACGGGATTAGCTTGGAAGGAGATGGAAGACGACGATGCTAATCACACAAGAGTCAGAGTCTTTTGCTTTTATTCCATCTGGGTCGGTATTTTCCATTTGGTTGAGTATTCACCCTTGCACGGGTGTAGGTTTTCCTTTATTAAATGGAGTTTTCATCCCTTTTGTGTGAAAGTTTATTCTTTGTCATTGAGATGTAAAATTTATTAGTTTCTGAATTGTTTAATGACCTTGTCGGTCTGCGTTGTATTTAGATTGACCCCGGTCGGTCAATCATTGTGTAGTCTAGTGGAGTTTAGCCTGGTAGATCCTTGTGAGAAGGGCCTACGACGTGTAACATTTCCGGACGTATTCTGGGGGTGTTACAACGGCTTCGTGGTATCGGTATCGAGGCAAGTTTATACTTGTTCAGTTTATAATATTTGATGAATGGTTTCGCTTTCATTTCATTTATAATTCATATAGCAATGATATTATAGATGTAAACTGTCGGTATGACGATTTGTTTATCATGCTGTGGTTTGGGACAAATCATAATGTATATGGTTTAATTAAGTTTGATTGAGGACAAAGCTGTGAGTTATCTTTGATCTATGATATGGAATGACGAGGATACTTATCGTGATGGCATGAGTATCGGGATAAAGGTTTATTGGTATTGAATGGACAGTACCTTATTTGAGATTATTCGTATAATTGTGTATTCGTTCAGGGATGTTGTTCGTGGAAAGGATGTTGTCCTCGACTTTGAGGTAATTTATGTATTGTTCAGTTATGAGATAATTATTATGTTGATTTGTTGTATATGTTGTACGTTGAGGCTTCGTATATTGATATTCGTATTGGTTGTTCGTTGAGGGATGTTGATCCCAGGACTATTGTTGATATTAATGGTTGTGTTGATCGTCTCATTGAGGGATGTTGATCCCAGAACTGTTGTCTGAGATTGTTGATCGTATGGATTATCCTTTGGGGGTTGTGATCCCAGGATTGCTGTTTTGAATATTGATTGGTCATGTCGACTTTTCATTGTCAGTTTGTTGTTGTTCACTTCGGTGAGTCTTTTGATCCTTATTGGATATGTGTTTCTTTGAGTTTCGTTGTCATGTTGCATCGTGACAGATCTGGAGTCATATCTGCGTTCCGATTGAATATTGTGTAGGATTTTTAGCCAGGCACATATATAGTCATGCGTGAATATTTTCCGTGAAGGGCTGTGCACATGAGACGTAGTTCGTTGAGGCTAATTAGGTACATTGTCCCACGTATATTCTGGATTCCGTATACGGGGTGGACATGTGCACTGACACATATTCGGATCGGGCGTACTATGACGTCCATATTTGAGCCATACCATTTGGTCGTTCATAGTTCCATGTATGATTGGATATGTTCGACGGTTTGCGACTGGTTGTTCATACACCCGAGGGGTATGTTTCGACAGTCGGGGTTATTTCTTTGAGATTCATTATTGTTGATCATTTGTAGTTTACCTTGTTGATGGTATTCTCGGTTATTGTTGGTCCTTTGTTGATCATTTGGAGTTTACCTTGTTGATGGTATTCTCGGTTATTGTTGCTCCTTTGTTGATCATTTGGAGTCTACCTCGTTGAGGGTATTCTCGGTTATTGTTGATCTTTGTTGATCGTGTTTGGAGTTTACCATGTTGAGGGTATTCTCGGTTATTGTTGATCCTTTGTCGATCGTATTGGAATTTATCATGTTGATGATATTTTCGGTTGTACTTTGACCCTGGGTTGGTCGTATTGGAGCTCATCATATCGATGATATTCTCGATTGAATTATTGGTTGATCATTATTATTGATCGTATGAGCATTCGGACTGTACATCGATGTTTCAGGACTTGTTATCATTGTTTTGGGGTAGTTGATTTACATATATGTTGTGTATTATTGGTTTATCCAGGTTGAGATTTGATTGTGTAATCCGACGGACAGGATTTGGCACAGATTGGATTATTCCCACACTTATGAGTTATAATGATATTTTGAGGATTGTTGGTATTTTTGGAATATAGTACAGATAATTGTTGTTGAGTTCATTTCGTCATTTAAGAATGCGAAATATGGATTATGTCAAGGATTGATTTAGTATGGATTGCTATGAATTGGTAAGGTTATAACGGTAAGATTACATTGGTAGTATTCTTACTTCGTTATTACATTGGTATGTAATTATTTATGATGATGTGATTGATATCATTGTTGAGTAATGTGGCTTACCCCGTCGTGGGCTTTATTTTTATTTACTCGGAGATCGAGCTAGTAGCGGTCGTGAAGGGGTGAGCTTCCCGAGTGATACTGGTTGTGGCATTTATTTGAGTATTGAGTATTCTCTTCTGGTTGTTTTATTCCGCTGCAAATGTGTATTTTGAACTGTGTTTTATCCGCTGCGTGTGTTTATTTCAAAATGGCTTTTCGGTATTTTTACCAACTTGTGTGTATTTTAAATGGCCTTTTGGCACTTTGCGAACTTAGGTTATTTCGTCAAAACCTTTTCCTAAACTATTTTGTCGGTACGTTTAAGGGGTGGCTTAACGTACATTTTGAAATGTCGAGATTTGACATTTTGCCTTGTATCTTCAAATGGTATTTTATGACGGTATTTGGTATTTTGTAAATGTCTTTTGTGAGTTTTTGAAATATTACCGTCATCGGCCTTTTGGCGTTTTTAAACGTTTTTGAAATGGTTTTTAGCCTGGTGGGTTCCGGCGCGGGACCCACGGCGCTGTAATATCCCGGATGGTTTTGGGGGTGTTACAGAAGATGGTATCGGAGCTTGGGTTTTGTGAAACCCGGGCGTGTGTGTTATGTGGCTCTACCGATACGGTAGCAGCGTGGTTTTTGAAAATGAGTTTTTCTGACTTCTGAGTCAAACCGATTTTTGGAGTTTCCAAAATTTTTGAGATTCTTTTCAAATTGCTATTTGTGATATTGGTGTGTGTTGATTGTATTGAGACTTCGTGTCGGAGTCGTGTGCTAGTATCACGGGAGATCATCGACTTCACGCACCTATAAGTATATTGGTTTGGTTATTCGCTTGTGGCAACGCTTGATTGTTTTTGTGATGAGTTGGAAGTTTTAGATTTATCTGTTGTTGGTGACAGGTCGCAAGTTTCGAGGACGAAACTTATTTTAAGGGGGGTAGTATGTAATACCCAGATTTGCAGTATAAATTTTTCGCGTTATTTTATGTGAGATATATTGTATAGCTTGGTGTCTATACGGTATGGATAAAATAAATTGAGGACCGAGACAGTTATACTTGTGTAATTGACATGTTTGATTGATAGTTATATTGAGGATTTGTTGTACCAGGTTGAACTGATTTGGATATCAAGTATATTGTATGAGAATATTTTTTGGGATGAGTATATGTGTATTTAGTATGCCGTATGTTCGTATCCAGTATGTCGAGATGTCGGACAGGAACGGTTGGATTTTGGCTAAGTATAGAGCCCTTAACGTACGCTAATTTTAAGGACTTACGTGCGCTAAATTATACGTTTTACGTACGTTATGCATAAGGTATTACGTACGTAACAAGAGGAATCGGACAGTTGGGCCCGGTGTCGGCAGCTTTCGGCGTGGATGTGGACAGGTGAGTCAACGGATGGAGTTACGTACGTTATACAGGGTGTATTACGTACGTAATACGAGTATAATACTGTTGCAAGTCAACGTACGTATTACGTACCCAACGGATTAAGTGTTACGTACCTTACGGGGCGGCTGGTCGAGTCGTGGCCGAGATGACCTGTAGTGGCTGAGCATGGTCGTCAGTGACTCGCAGGGATGGCCGATCACGGTCGGCAGTGACTCGCTGGGGGCAAAGACTGGCCGATAACGTACGTAAGGCTATGGCCGGTTACGGCCGTAAGGGCCCGCTACGTACGTAAGCAACTGCCGGTTACGTACGGAAGGATGTCGACCAAACTGGGCAGTTTGTTTTCAAGGACCGACTACGTATGTAAGGACACTGCCGGTTACGTACGTAAGGAACCGGCAGGTCTCGGCCTATATAAGGCCTGGACCGAGTCATCCGACCATTTTCATGTTTTCTCTTCGTTTCTTCGCATTTTCTTTAGCAAAATGGATGGATTTGAGTAAGAACATCTTAGAACAACATGTTTTGGAAGTTTGATTCATGGATTAACATCATCTTCCACCCGGATTGAAGGTAAGAACACATGAACTTTTGGTTTTTGGATGTTCTTGAGGTTTCTTGATGTTTTGGCCGATTTGGTTCGTTTTGATTCAGATTATTGATTGAACTTGATTGTATACTCGAAATCATTCAGTATCCTTGAAGTTTTGTGGAACAAATTCGAGTATTTCTTCGAATAATCGATTGAATTGGACTATGCCTTCAAAGTGTTCGATGAAATGCCTCAATGAGTAGAACTTGGAAAATTCTACATGTTTTCGTATGAATGGTGATTGAATTGATATTGTTGTGATGATTCTTGGTAATTATAGGAATTTTGTTAAGGGAAGATAATGAATTGATGATCAAATGCCTTGATTATGTCGTTATGATTATGGAATCGTAGTATTCTCGATGTTATTGGTAGTTTGTTGCGATTCATGATGTTATGAGAAGTATATATGTTGAAGAACATGATTATATACACCTTGAATTGTGAATAAGGATTGTTTAGATGTTAGAACACATCGGATTATATCGTTTGAGGATTTTGAATGTGATGTCGGAATAAGTTGTGTTCTTAAGGAATTCTTGGATTATATGAATCGATGATCATGTTTAAGTGATGTTGGTGTTTTGAATATGAATATGGAATATTCATATCTAGAACTAACTTATGTGTTTTGGTACAATCTTCGTATAGGAATACGAATATGATTTTCGGGTTTGATAAGATTATGATTCACTTTTGAGTTTGAGAATTTATACGTATTGAACAAGTGTTCAATACGGATAATGGAATTATTTGAAACCATTGGAATATGGTTATCTATAATGTTGAATTAATCGGATCATCCGGATTGGTGATGATAATCGGTAATTGGTTTATATTATGAATTTACAAGGAGGAAACTTGTATCCGTATTTAAGATTGAATTTGGAATCGGTAATGTTAGACCCTTGTTGGTTTAAATTGATTATTAATATGATCTTCGGATTGTGGAATGGTATTGTGGTTTTGAGTTCGTGTTTGATTGGTTTGGGTTGTTTGGATTTGTATTTAATCGGGATATTGTAGAACCGTTGTGTTTGTCGATTGGTTATTGATTGTTATTTGTGATCATCGAGTTACGACTTGTATCGTGAATATGAGTTCGTATTTGTTGAGTTGGATTATTTGGTTTTATGTATATGATCGAGGTTTCGTTGAACCGTTGAGTTTGTTGGTTGGGTATGTCGGTTATTGATTTTTATCGAATGTGTGTTAATTGATTATTGCAATAGGTTGTGATGTTTGATCGTGGATTATGACCGTTGTGTTGCGGTTGAGGCTAAAGAGTTCGTAGATTGATTTTGGTCGGGGCTGAGGAGCTCGTAGACTAAGGCAATGGATTTTGGTAACGACTTCGTGGTATCGGTATCGAGGCAAGTTTATACTTGTTCAGTTTATAATGATTGATGAATGGTTTCGCTTTCATTTCATTTATAGTTCATATAGCAATGATATTATAGATGTAAACTGTCGGTATGACGATTTGTTTATCATGCTGTGGTTTGGGACAAATCATAATGTATATGGTTTAATTAAGTTTGATTGAGGACAGAGCTGTGAGTTATCTTTGATCTATGATATGGAATGTCAGTTAACGAGGATAGTTATCGTGATGGCATGAGTATCGGGATAAAGGTTTATTGGTATTGAATGGACGGTACCTTATTGTAATATCCGCAATTTTCGATTTTCGGTAAATTTCTTTTTTCGGACGGAGTCCGTTTTGACGACTCTCTCATGACCGTTTCATCATTCTGAGAATGATTAATTCTACACTTTTTGACATCCGAGTTCGTTTCGGTGTCGGTTTGTTGAGTTCCGTGCTTTTTAGCGACTTTTCCGCGCTTGAGTTCGATTCTTGCGAATCTCGTTCAAGCTATTGCTTCGAGTTTCCCGTAAGTCCGTTTAACTTTGTTAGACGTGTTGTGAACTTCTGTTTGGTTATTCGATCACGTATCGTGATTTCCGGGCGTTTTGGGCCATTTTGTAATTTCTTCGAAGTTACGGGTATCCGTATCTGTAATTTTTGTCTCGACCCATTTCTTGGTCGCGTATGATTAATTATGGTATTATGTTTTCATTTTGGGTCGTTGGTGTCGTCCGCGAACTTGTCGTCGTGTTCGTTCCGTGCGTTTTCGGAAATCGGGTCGTCGAGCCCTGACGGTTACGGGACTGGCCGGACGATTGCGGGCACCGGCCGGAAGGGTGCGGCAGGAACCGGCGTAGCGCACGCTACGGCCGGAAGGCTGCGCGCGCTAACCGGCAGGTGTAGCGCACGCTACCGGATGGCCTAACGCACGCTAGCGGGCCTGGACAGTGGAGTCCTGGGGGTTCTGGAATGGGTCATGCTCGGCAGGTAGCGCACGCTACTGTCGGACGCTGCGTACGCTACGCCCGGCAGGTAGCGCACGCCACGGCCGGAAGGCTTCGCACGCTACCTGGCCGAGTCAGTAGGGCAGTGAGGCCACTGGATCGCTGGCTGGGCCGATAGCGCACGCTAGCTCGGCGACTCAGCGCTAGTCCGGCCCGAGATAAATGTGGTGGACGATCACATTTCATTTCGTTTTTCACTTCCTTCTTTCTCCGTCCGCGAGTGGCGATTCATGGGTCACGAAGCCATGTTGTTTAGCAACAAATCCATGAAGTTCTTGAGTTCATAACATCAATCAATCGTCCGTTATCATCCTTTGATCCAGCGAATCAAGGTAATCTTCCTTAGAACCCTAATTTCGTGAATTTGGGGATTTTTGCATTTTCGTCTGATTCGTTCCGTGTTGTTGATTAATTCATGATGGGTATGATTAATCTTGGTAGTATTGTTGTGTTTAACGTCATTTAATCCATTGATCTTCGTCGAATCGAAGTATATTTCTTGATTTCCTTCGAATTGACTTTTTGGGGGATTTGTCCCCGATCTCGTTTTTCATCCGTTTTCGATAGATCGATTATGGTTAAATGATGTTGTTAAACATATTCTATGGATTGTATATCCATATTTCAACTTGGAATTCCGTTTTCGTGATTTGACGGAACGAATCGTGTTCGTGGCCGTTTTGGGGGAAATCCGTGAACTTTCGTCACTCGTTCTTTGAATTCAACGGCTTTAAGTCGTGTTATGGAATTCATTTCATTGTTATTATTTGTCCTTCGTAGTTTATGAACGTGAGTTGGCGTTCGGTGGAGTCGGCGGGTTCGTAGTCGGTTCTGGCCAACCTACTTCGGTCGATTCTCCGCGTTGTTCTTATTCGAGGCAAGTACCTTGCCCATACTTTTCTTATTTTATGGATATGATAATCGGTGATCGTTTTAGTGTGTTTGTTTGGTTGTTTGAAATGAAGTTTCAAAAGATTTCGGTTTGGCCTCGTTAAAGGCTTTCTTTCAAATGGCGTGTGTGTTTTGTGAATGGTGTGTTTTGGGGATTGATTATGATTTGGTTATTTTGAACGTTGAAGAATTTGATGATAATACTCCTATTGATTAAAGTTATGGAATCGTGTATTCCGTATTTAATCTTGTTGTGGTGTTTTGAAGAGTTTGACAATGGTGTCGAGTTAATGGCCATCTCTAGTGAGTATTCTTAATGAACTTACATTCTTAGCATATTAGTATTGCATGAGTAACGTGTGTGTGTGTATGCTCACTACGGGTTAGATCCGACGGGGTCTCGGTAGGGGTCCACAAGAGACGTGGATCGACGAGCTTGCTTTTAACCACTACGGGTTAGATCCGACGGGGTCTCGGTAGGGGTCCACAGAGATGTGGATCGACGGTTAATTGTGGTGCATTTTGCAAACGTGATTTGATTATGGCATTTCCGGAAATGAGTGCTTTTGAACGATTTTCATTTGCATGCATTGACTAAGTGTGTAAGAGGTAAGTTGTTCATTTGGCCTACTTGACTAGGATGGCTCTAGAGTATTTTGTTGTTGTGTTAAATCCTTTATTTGTGGATTTTGATGTCGGGAGACGAACCTTGTGGTCGTTCTTGTGTACTGTGAGTTAATGAGATTTGGGGCTAAAATCCCAATGGTTTTGTAAAAGTCGTTTTACGGATTTGGGGCTAAAATCCCAACGGTTTGGTTAATGTCATTTTTCAGAAAGTAAACCTTTGGGGCGGTGACCCCTTTTTGCCTTTTGGATTTTGAAAAGTAGGATTTGATAATCCTAAATTGTTTTCTATTAAAACTCTCGATGGCATTCTAAACCGTTTTATAAATTACTTCCATTGATTTATGATATTTCGATTTTGAAATGTTTTCTCAAACCCTTGCCTCGGGAAGTACTTTTCGTTTCGTTTGGATCTTTGAGGATCCTTGGTTATTGTTATTCGTGGAATGTGAATTGTATGGCTCGTATTTGCACTTTGTTCTTGCACTAGCAAAACAGTGGAGTTTTGCTAACCCCCGAGTATTCGGGGGGTGGATGTCTGTTTTTGCATTCAGGTTTTGGAGCATAACACAGGGTCGGCACGAAGGATGATGAAAGATGATCGATACTAATCACATGAGGAACCGTACATCGTGTGTTGGATCAGTTGTACTTTATTTTCCGCTGCTATATTGTTCCCGTTGTACGGGTGTGGTTGTATTTTGTCCCCTGCGTGGGCATGAGTTGTATTTGAGTTGTATGTATTTGTGGAAAGACCAAATTGGTCTACTGAGTCATTTTAGCCTGAAAGGCATGGTTGAGTTGTTATATGTCGTTACCAGCCTGGTAGATCCTTGAGGAAAGGTTCTACGGCGTGTAATATCCCTGAGCGGATTGGGGGTGTTACATAAATGGTATCGGAGCTTAGGTTGAGGAAACCTAGGCGGTCGGGTCAAGTCGTGTTGTTTGAGTCTTGTTTCGTCGGATTTTATCTGACTGAGTCGTGTCGCGACGCGTTGTTTGAGTTTGTTGGTCGTGATTAGTATCGTGGGGCGATCATCATCTTCGTGCGACCTGTAGAAGTATTGGTATGACCGTGTGCATCGGTGATGGTTCCGTTTTGTGTCGGTTGTTTAATGTCTTCTTACCTTGCTCCCGTTTTTGTGAATTTCGTGGACGAGGTCGGAGGTAATGCCCGTACTATTTTGACTTCTGTATTTTCTCTTTCCACAGTCTATCGATTCGCTCATGTTCGTTGGTACTTTATGAACTTGTTCTGTATTTCGGTTTCATCGTCCGAACGAGCTGTGATCTTGTTGTGGGTCGATCTGGTTATCGATGTGACTTTTTCGGGTTCAGTTCGATTCTTGTGAACCTTGTTCGGGAGTGACATCATCTGGTTCTATTAGTTCTTTTATTCAAAGTGGATCGGATTTGGAACTCTTATGTTTTCGACTCTGTCGACTCATTTATGTTCGTTGACATTTCTGAGCTTGTCCTGCCCCTTGTTTTTTGTTTATCGAACGAGTGTGGTATCATTTCGGAATAACTCGTTTGTCGTTGTGACTTTTTAATTGCTATTCCCTTTCCTGTGGATCTTATGTGAATGCACATCCTGTTGTTTTCACCGGATCATATATTGTCTCGAGTCGAGATGTGAACCTTGGAGTTGTTGTTTGAATTTTATTATCCTTCGTGTTTCGGACATGATTGTTCGATTTTTGTTGTCTCGATCGTTTGTTTGTTCGGTTTTTGTTCTCGTTTCGTGATTGTTGAGCGTTCAGACTCCTTTGTAATTCCCTTAAGTTCGGGAAATTAGTCTCGTTTTCGATCTTCAAACCCTTGGGCGGTGGAATTCCGTATTTTGTTCAGCGATTGGCTCGCGTTTTGATTGATGTACCGTTGGGTTGGTCAATCATATTGATTTTCGTTCGTTGTGTTTTGTGATTGTCGGATAATTGAATTGGCTATATTATCCGTTTGATGACGCTTGTCATTTGTTGGTTTTATTATATCCCTAACGGCGACGTTGTGTTGGTCGCCGTGGAGCGTGTTTACACGCCGTATATTCCTTTGCGTTGTTTGTAACATTTCGCCCTTGGGCGTTAGTTATGCATTCTTGTGTATCTCGTTGAGTTTTTCCTGGAGGAATATTTCTTCTCCCTACTTGTTTTAAGTTTCGGGACGAAACTTCTTTTAAGGAGGGTAGAATGTAATATCCGCAATTTTCGATTTTCGGTAAATTTCATTTTTCGGACGGAGTCCGTTTTGACGACTCGCTCATGACCGTTTCGTCATTATGAGAATGATTAATTCTACACTTTTTGACATCCGAGTTCGTTTCGGTGTCGGTTTGTTGAGTTCCGTGCTTTTTAGCGACTTTTCCGCGCTTGAGTTCGATTCTTGCGAATCTCGTTCGAAACTGCTGTTTCGAGTTTCCCGTAAGTCCGTTTAACTTTGTTAGACGTGTTGTGAACTTCTGTTTGGTTATTCGATCACGTATCGTGATTTCCGGGCGTTTTGGGCCATTTTGTAATTTCTTCGAAGTTACGGGTATCCGTATCTGTAATTGTTGTCTCGACCCATTTCTTGGTCGCGTATGATTAATTATGGTATTATGTTTTCATTTTGGGTCGTTGGTGTCGTCCGCGAACTTGTCGTCGTGTTCGTTCCGTGCGTTTTCGGAAATCGGGTCGTCGAGCCACGGCGGTTCTGGATCGCCGGACGATTGCGGGACTGGCCGGACGATTGCGGGCACCGGCCGGACGGGTGCGGCAGGAACCGGCGTAGCGCACGCTACGGCCGGAAGGCTGCGCGCGCTAACCGGCAGGTGTAGCGCACGCTACCGGATGGCCTAACGCACGCTAGCGGGCCTGGACAGTGGAGTCCTGGGGGTTCTGGAATCGATCATGCTCGGCAGGTAGCGCACGCTACTGTCGGACGCTGCGTACGCTACGGCCGGCAGGTAGCGCACGCCACGGCCGGAAGGCTCCGCATGCTACCTGGCCGAGTCAGTAGGGCAGTGATGTAACACCCCCAATCCACTCAGGGATATTACACGCCGTAGACCCTCTCCTCGAGGATCTACCAGGCTGGTAACAACATTTAACATCTCGACAATGCCTTCAAGGCTACAATGACTCAGTAGACCGATTTGGTCTTTCCACAAATACATACAACTCAAATACAACTCATGCCCACGCAGGGGACAAAATACAACTACACCCGTACAACGGGAACAATACAAAGAATGAAAATAAAGTACAATCGAACCAACACACGATGTACGGTTCCTCATGTGATTAGTATCGATCATCTTTCATCATCCTTCGTGCCGACCCCGTGTTATGCTCCAAAACCCGAATGCAAAACAGACATCCACCCCGAATACTCGGGGTTAGCAAAACTCCACCGTTTTGCTAGTGCAAGAACAAAGTGCAAATACGAGCCATACAATTCACATTCCACGAATAACAACAACCAGAATCCTCAAAGGTCCAAACAAAGCGAAGAGTACTTCCGAGGCAAGAGTTTGAGAAAACCTTTCAAAATCGAAATATCATAAATCAATGGAAATAATTTATAAAACGGTTTAGAATGCCATCGAGAGTTTTAATAGAAAACAATTTAGGATTATCAAATCCTACTTTTCAAAATCCACAAGACAAAAGGGGTCACCGCCCAAAGGTTTACTTTCCGAAAATGACATTTACCAACCCGTTGGGATTTTAGCCCCAAACCGGTAAAATAAGTTTTACAAAACCATTGGGATTTTAGCCCCAAATCTCATCAATTCACAAGACACAAGAACGACCACGAGGTTCGTATCCCAACATCAAAATCCACAATAAAGGATTTAAAACAAACAACAAAATACTCGAAGGCCATCCTAGCCAAGTAAGCCAAACGAACACTTACCTCTTACACACTTAGTCAATGCATGCAATCATGAAAAACCGTTCAAAGCACTCATTACGGAAATGAACAGCCTCACAATTAGCCTCGAGAACAGGGCGGCAGATACATTCTCGCTCGAGGCCTCATAGGGACCCTACCGAGTTGGCTACAATTACAGAAAAACAAACCACGCACACGCTAAGCCGTGAGAACAGGGCGGCAGCATACATTCTCACTCGAGGCCTTGCAAGGACCCTAACGAGTTGGCTAGCGGTACGAAACTCGTGAAATCCAGGGCGGCAGCATAGATTTCCCTCCTTGACCCCGTCGGGCCAACACGAGGTGAGTTACACACAAAACACGTTACTCATGCAATACTAACATGCTAAGAATGTAAGTTCATTAAGAATACCCACTAGAGATGGCCATTAACTCGACACCATTACCAAACTCTTCAAAAATACGATAACAAGATTAAATAAGGAAATACACGATTCCATAACTTAAACAATAGGAGTATCATCATAAAATCCTTCAACGTTCAAAATAACCGAATCATAATCAATTCTCAAAACACCGCTCACAAATCACACTCGTTTTGAAAGAAAGCCTTTAACGAGGCCAAACCGAAATCCTTTGAAACTTCATTTCAAATAACCAAACAAACGCATCAAGATGACCACCGATCATCATATCCATAAAACGAGAAAAGTATGGGCAAGGTACTTGCCTCAAAATCGGTACGCAAGTATTCCGACGAACACGGCTCAACCGGAAAGCTTCGAAACGCCCAATGCTATCGAAACGGAAGACGACGACGAACGAAAGGGTTCAACACGGTTTCTTCGCAAGAAACACGACCCTAACATCATACAATCAATAAATTATCGACCATACGAGGAAGAATAATCGTAGAACGCCCGAAAACCCCTCTAAGACATTTTACCGGACACCTTCAAGGCGTCGGTCAAGAACTCAACTCAAACAACGAATCGATACGATCCAACCATGTAATAATAAGGGAAATGATATAATACATCTAAATAATCATCAATCCATCAAAATCCTAAGTTAAATCGGATTAAACGGACGAAATCGAACAAAATACCCAAAATCCCCAAAATCTCCCAAAAATGGGTTCTTAGAAGATTACCTTTGGAGATTCAAGAACTAAGATCCGTAGAACTCGCGTTAGATTGATTATCCGAGCCTCACAACCGAAAAGAAATGATGAAAATTGACCCCCGGATGAAGAACTCTCCCCCTCTATATCCTCTCTCGCGACGCAGTGGAAAAATGGGGAAGGAATGAGCTGTTCACGCTCAAAACGACACATTTATAGTGTAACTCAGCAGAACCTATCGGCCAGCCTATCGGCCGATAGGCCCAACCGATACCCTATACAAAATGCCGGCAGTAGAGTCTATCGGCCCCCCCTATCGGCCGAAAGGCTCCTGGACGGTGCCCGACAGCTGACAGTCTTCCACTAAAACGACCATAACTCTCTCGTCCGGACTCCGATTGACTCACCGTTTGAACCATTGGAAAGCTAACTCGATGTTCTATAATATTGCAAAGATTTATAATTTTTGGAGTCACCAAAAATTAATGGTGATCTAACAAAGTCGAACTCATACTTAGAAAAGTCGTTTAGTAATCCTGAATTCAACAAAACGACACCGAAACCCGAGCAAGAATACGAACCGAAGATACGGTTACGAGGTACTCACAAAGACGAATCTAAGAGCTAGTAGAACACACGATTCCGACCACCCGAAGGCTCGAAATTCGACAACGGAAGGTAATTACCCCAAACTTTGGGAAATTACGAAAATGGCCCAACTGCCCGAAAATCACCATACGACAACGAATAATCAAACCGAAGCTCACAACACGTCTAACAAAGTTAAACGGACTTGCGGGAAACTCGAAACAACGATTTGGACGAGATTCGCAAGAATCGAACTCAAGTGCGGAAAAGTCGCTAAAAAGCACAGAACTCAACGAAACGACACCGAAACGAACTCGGATGTCAAAAAGTGTAGAATTAATCATTCTCAGAATGACGAAACGGACATGAGCGAGTCGTCAAAACAGACTTCCGCCGAAAAAAGGAATTACCGAAATCGAAAATTGCGGATATTACATTCTACCCTCCTTAAAAGAAGTTTCGTCCCGAAACTTAAAACAAGTAGGAGAAGAAATATTCCGCAGGGAAAACTCAACGAGATACACAAGAATGCGTAACTAACGCCCAACGGCGAAATGTTATAAACAACGCAAAGGAGTATACGGCGTGAAAACACGCTCCACGGCGACCAACACAACGTCGCCGTTAGGGATATAATAAAAACCAACAAGTGACAAACGTCAGCAAACGGATAATATAGCCAAGTCAATTATCCGACAATCACAAAACACAACGAACGAAAATCAATATGATTGACCAACCCAACGGTACATCAATCAAAACGCGAGTCAACCGCTGAACAAACACGAAATCCCACCGCCTAAGGGCTGGAAGATCGAAAACGAAACTAATTTCCCGAACTGAAGGGAATTACGAAGGAGCCTGAATGTTCGCCAATCACGGAACGAGGTCAATGTAAACCGAACAATCAAACGATCAAACCACAACGGTCGAGACAACAAAGATCGAAGAATCATGTTCGAATCACAAAGAACAATAAAGTTCAAACAACAACTCCCAGGATGATCTGGTGAGAACTACAAGACATGCATTGCCGAAGATCCACAGGAAAGGGAATAGCGATTGAAAAGTCACAACGACAACGAGTTATTCCGAAATAACACCACACTCGTTCGATCAACAAAAGCAAGGAGCAGGACAAGCTCAGAAATGTCAACGAACATAAACGAGTCGACAGAGTCGAAAATGTAAAAGTTCAAGATCCAGTCCACTTCGAATAAAAGAACTAGTAGAACTAAAGATGTTACTTCCGAACAAGGTTCACAAGAATCGAACCGAATTCGGAAAGTGACATGATAACAGATTGACCCAAAACAAGATCACACTGCTCGAATGATGAACCCGAAATACAAAACAAGTTCATAAAGTGCCAACGAACATGAGCGAATCGATAGACTCGAGAAAGAGAAAATACCGAAGTCAAAATAGTACGGGCATTACCACCGACCTCGTCCACGAAATTCACAAAAACGGGAGCAAGGTAACAAGACATTAAACAACCGACACAAAACGGAACCATCACCGATGCACACGGTCATACCAAACCAAGCTCTAACAGCTCGCACATGCGCGACAACGCAGAAATCACCACGAGGCGACAACATTCAACACCAACATCCCGCCTCTCACAGGGGCTAGCACAACCCATGTGTGGAAAGCGACTCAACGCTCACACCGCCAATTCGATCATACTCGGGAGAAAGTATCAAAATGACAACGCGAACATCATACATTCATACCCAGCCCTCAAACGGGAATGGATAGGTTTTAAAAAACGAAAACTTCATTTTGAAAATAATTTGAAGAATACTGGTTGATCTTGAGTATCACCTTTCAAAAAGTACAAACGTGAAACATCATTATCGAGACTTTGGAGAACCATATCACATTTGATAAAAATGAGGACACTTTCTCTTAGTGAAAACTTTCAAAATATTCGACCCTCGGGTCTAAATAAAAGTGTTGAAAATACCTCAAAATATTTTGGTCCTCGAGGCAGAAAATTTTTTTTGAAATATATTGTGGCACCTAGGATGTACCACAAGAAAATAAGTCATTTGAAAAGTATGTCTCGAAGTTTATTTTTTTCTAAGATACTCAAGGTTTTCAAAAATCCAATAGGCCAGAATGCTCAAAACTCACACATATCGATGTTCACTAAAACAACTCCTAGCCCACGCACCAAAACGTTTAAAATCAAGACAATACATGTCTTTAAACGAAAATAAACGATAAAACACCACATTCAGAACAAAACCACCGATAAAATACCCTCCCGCACTGGCTAGTGAACAAGTCGAACGCGTATAAGCACAAAGCTTCCACAAGAGACTTGTAAAACGTGCAAATCGATTCGAAAATCATCAACAACGGAGAAAAACAACAATAAAAAGACATCACAAACGACGACACTCCTCGTATAAATCAAATACGAGAGTCGACTAAATACATATCGTGAAATCAAAATTCACATAAGGATTCCATCACTTAACAAATAATCATAAAAATAGCTCGTGTCACACGAGGCACAACACAAAGAAGGGAGACTTACTTCCACAGGTCGCACGAAGATGATGATCGCCCCACGATACTAATCACGACCAACAAACTCAAACGACGCGTCGCGACATGACTCGATCAGATAAAATCCGACGAAACAAGACTCAAACAACACGACTTGACCCGACAGCCTAGGTTTCCTCAACCTAAGCTCCGATACCATTTATGTAACACCCCAATCCACTCGTGGATATTACACGCCGTAGACCCTCTCCTCGAGGATCTACCAGCCGGTAACAACATTTAACATCTCGACAATGCCTTCAAGGCTACAATGACTCAAGAGACCGATTTGGTCTTTCCACAAATACATACAACTCAAATACAACTCATGCCCACGCAGGGACAAAATACAACTACACCGCATAACGGAACAATACAAAGAATGAAAATAAAGTACAATCGAACCAACACACGATGTACGGTTCCTCATGTGATTAGTATCGATCATCTTTCATCATCCTTCGTGCCGACCGTGTTATGCTCCAAAACCCGAATGCAAAAACAGACATCCACCCCCGAATACTGGGTTAGCAAACTCCACCGCTTTGCTAGTGCAAGAACAAAGTGCAAATACGAGCCATACAATTCACATTCCACGAATAACAACAACCAGAATCCTCAAAGGTCCAAACAAAACGAAGAGTACTTCCCGAGGCAAGAGTTTGAGAAAACCTTTCAAAATCGAAATATCATAAATCAATGGAAATAATTTATAAAACGGTTTAGAATGCCATCGAGAGTTTTAATAGAAAACAATTTAGGATTATCAAATCCTACTTTTCAAAATCCACAAGACAAAAGGGGTCACCGCCCAAAGGTTTACTTTCCGAAAATGACATTTACCAACCCGTTGGGATTTTAGCCCCAAACCGGTAAAATAAGTTTTACAAAACCATTGGGATTTTAGCCCCAAATCTCATCAATTCACAAGACACAAGAACGACCACGAGGTTCGTATCCCAACATCAAAATCCACAATAAAGGATTTAAAACAAACAACAAAATACTCCAGGCCATCCTAGCCAAGTAAGCCAAACGAACACTTACCTCTTACACACTTAGTCAATGCATGCAATCATGAAAACCGTTCAAAGCACTCATTACCGGAAATGAATAGTTCACAATTAGCCTCGAGAATAGGGCGGCAGATACATTCTCGCCGAGGCCTCATAGGGACCCTACCGAGTTGGCTACAATTACGAAAAACAAACCACGCACACGCTAAGCCGTGAGAACAGGCGGCGGATACATTCTCACTTGAGGCCTTGCAAGGACCCTAACGAGTTGGCTAGCGGTACGAAACTCGTGAAATCCAGGGCGGCAGCATAGATTTCCCTCCTTGACCCCGTCGGGCCAACACGAGGTGAGTTACACACAAAACACGTTACTCATGCAATACTAACATGCTAAGAATGTAAGTTCATTAAGAATACCCACTAGAGATGGCCATTAACTCGACACCATTACCAAACTCTTCAAAAATACGATAACAAGATTAAATAAGGAAATACACGATTCCATAACTTAAACAATAGGAGTATCATCATAAAATCCTTCAACGTTCAAAATAACCGAATCATAATCAATTCTCAAAACACCGCTCACAAATCACACTCGTTTTGAAAGAAAGCCTTTAACGAGGCCAAACCGAAATCCTTTGAAACTTCATTTCAAATAACCAAACAAACGCATCAAGATGACCACCGATCATCATATCCATAAAACGAGAAAAGTATGGGCAAGGTACTTGCCTCAAAATCGGTACGCAAGTATTCCGACGAACACGGCTCAACCGGAAAGCTTCGAAACGCCCAATGCTATCGAAACGGAAGACGACGACGAACGAAAGGGTTCAACACGGTTTCTTCGCAAGAAACACGACCCTAACATCATACAATCAATAAATTATCGACCATACGAGGAAGAATAATCGTAGAACGCCCGAAAACCCCTCTAAGACATTTTCTAGGACACCTTCAAGGCGTCGGTCAAGAACTCAACTCAAACAACGAATCGATACGATCCAACCATGGAATAATAAGGGAAATGATATAATACATCTAAATAATCATCAATCCATCAAAATCCTAAGTTAAATCGGATTAAACGGACGAAATCGAACAAAATACCCAAAATCCCCAAAATCTCCCAAAAATGGGTTCTTAGAAGATTACCTTTGGAGATTCAAGAACTAAGATCCGTAGAACTCGCGTTAGATTGATTATCCGAGCCTCACAACCGAAAAGAAATGATGAAAATCGACCCCCGGATGAAGAACTCTCCCCCTCTATATCCTCTCTCGCGACGCAGTGGAAAAATGGGGAAGGAATGAGCTGTTCACGCTCAAAACGACACATTTATAGTGTAACTCAGCAGAACCTATCGGCCAGCCTATCGGCCGATAGGCCCAACCGATACCTTATACAAAATGCCGGCAGTAGAGTCTATCGGCCCCCCTATCGGCCGAAAGGCTCCTGGACGGTGCCCGACAGCTGACAGTCTTCCACTAAAACGACCATAACTCTCTCGTCCGGACTCCGATTGACTCACCGTTTGAACCATTGGAAAGCTAACTCGATGTTCTATAATATTGCAAAGATTTATAATTTTTGGAGTCACCAAAAATTAATGGTGATCTAACAAAGTCGAACTCATACTTAGAAAAGTCGTTTAGTAATCCTGAATTCAACAAAACGACACCGAAACCCGAGCCTGAATACGAACCGAAGATACGGTTACGAGGTACTCACAAAGACGAATCTAAGAGCTAGTAGAACACACGATTCCGACCACCCAAAGGCTCGAAATTCGACAACGGAAGGTAATTACCCCAAACTTTGGGAAATTACGAAAATGGCCCAACTGCCCGAAAATCACCATACGACAACGAATAATCAAACCGAAGCTCACAACACGTCTAACAAAGTTAAACGGACTTGCGGGAAACTCGAAACAACAGTTTCGGACGAGATTCGCAAGAATCGAACTCAAGTGCGGAAAAGTCGCTAAAAAGCACAAAACTCAACGAAACGACACCGAAACGAACTCGGATGTCAAAAAGTGTAGAATTAATCATTCTCAGAATGACGAAACGTACATGAGCGAGTCGTCAAAACAGACTTCCGCCGAAAAAAAGGAATTACCGGAAATCGAAAATTGCGGATATTACAAGTGAGGCCACTGGATCGCTGCCTGGGCCGATAGCGCACGCTAGCTCGGCAGCCTAGCGCGCGCTAGTCCGGTCCAGTATAAATGTGGCTGAGCAGTCACATTTCATTTCGTTTTTCACTTCCTTCTTTCTCCGTCCGCGAGTGGCGATTCATGGGTCACGAAGCCATGTTGTTTAGCAACAAATCCATGAAGTTCTTGAGTTCATAAAATCAATCAATCGTCCGTTATCATCCTTTGATCCAGCGAATCAAGGTAATCTTCCTTAGAACCCTAATTTCGTGAATTTGGGGATTTTTGCATTTTAAATCCCGATTCGTTCCGTGTTGTTGATTAATTCATGATGGGTATGATTAATCTTGGTAGTATTGTTGTGTTTAACATCATTTAATCCATTGTTCTTCGTCGAATCGAAGTATATTTCTTGATTTCCTTCGAATTGACTTTTTGGGGGATTTGTCCCCGATCTCGTTTTTCATCCGTTTTCGATAGATCGATTATGGTTAAATGATGTTGTTAAACATATTCTATGGATTGTATATCCATATTTCAACTTGGAATTCCGTTTTCGTGATTTGACGGAACGAATCGTGTTCGTGGCCGTTTTGGGGAAATCCGTGAACTTTCGTCACTCGTTCTTTGAATTCAACGGCTTTGAGTCGTGTTATGGAATTCATTTCATTGTTATTATTTGTCCTTCGTATTTTATGAACGTGAGTTGGCGTTCGGTGGAGTCGGCGGGTTCGTAGTCGGTTCGGGCCAACCTACTTCGGTCGATTCTCCGCGTTGTTCTTATTCGAGGCAAGTACCTTGCCCATACTTTTCTTATTTTATGGATATGATGATCGGTGATCGTCTTAGTGTGTTTGTTTGGTTGTTTGAAATGAAGTTTCAAAAGATTTCGGTTTGGCCTCGTTAAAGGCTTTCTTTCAAATGGCGTGTGTGTTTTGTGAATAGTGTGTTTTGGGGATTGATTATGATTTGGTTATTTTGAACGTTGAAGAATTTGATGATAATACTCCTATTGTTTAATGTTATGGAATCGTGTATTCCGTATTTAATCTTGTTGTGGTGTTTTGAAGAGTTTGACAATGGTGTCGAGTTAATGGCCATCTCTAGTGAGTATTCTTAATGAACTTACATTCTTAGCATATTAGTATTGCATGAGTAACGTGTGTGTGTGTATGCTCACTACGGGTTAGATCCGACGGGGTCTCGGTAGGGGTCCACAAGAGACGTGGATCGACGAGCTTGCTTTTAACCACTACGGGTTAGATCCGACGGGGTCTCGGTAGGGGTCCACAGAGACGTGGATCGACGGTTAATTGTGGTGCATTTTGCAAACGTGATTTGATTATGGCATTTCCGGAAATGAGTGCTTTTTAACGGTTTTCATTTGCATGCATTGACTAAGTGTGTAAGAGGTAAGTTGTTCGTTTGGCCTACTTGACTAGGATGGCTCTAGAGTATTTTGTTGTTGTGTTAAATCCTTTATTTGTGGATTTTGATGTCGGGAGACGAACCTTGTGGTCGTTCTTCTGTACTGTGAGTTAATGAGATTTGGGGCTAAAATCCCAATGGTTTTGTAAAAGTCGTTTTACGGATTTGGGGCTAAAATCCCAACGGTTTGGTTAATGTCATTTTTCAGAAAGTAAACCTTTGGGGCGGTGACCCCTTTTTGCCTTTTGGATTTTGAAAAGTAGGATTTGATAATCCTAAATTGTTTTCTATTAAAACTCTCGATGGCATTCTAAACCGTTTTATAAATTACTTCCATTGATTTATGATATTTCGATTTTGAAATGTTTTCTCAAACCCTTGCCTCGGGAAGTACTTTTCGATTCGTTTGGATCTTTGAGGATCCATGGTTATTGTTATTCGTGGAATGTGAATTGTATGGCTCGTATTTTCACTTTGTTCTTGCACTAGCAAAACAGTGGAGTTTTGCTAACCCGAGTATTCGGGGTGGATGTCTGTTTTTGCATTCAGGTTTTGGAGCATAACACAGGGTCGGCACGAAGGATGATGAAAGATGATCGATACTAATCACATGAGGAACCGTACATCGTGTGTTGGTTCAGTTGTACTTTATTTTCCGCTGCTATATTGTTCCCGTTGTACGGGTGTGGTTGTATTTTGTCCCCTGCGTGGGCATGAGTTGTATTTGAGTTGTATGTATTTGTGGAAAGACCAAATCGGTCTACTGAGTCATTTTAGCCTGAAAGGCATGGTTGAGTTGTTATATGTCGTTACCAGCCTGGTAGATCCTTGAGGAAAGGTTCTACGGCGTGTAATATCCCTGAGCGGATTGGGGGTGTTACACTTATTTGAGATTATTCGTATAACTGTGTATTCGTTCAGGGATGTTGTTCGTGGAAAGGATGTTGTCCTCGGCTTTGAGGTAATTTATGTATTGTTCAGTTATGAGATAATTATTATGTTGAGTTGTTGTATATGTTGTACGTTGAGGCTTCGTATATTGATATTCGTATTGGTTGTTCGTTGAGGGATGTTGATCCCAGGACTATTGTTGATATTAATGGTTGTGTTGATCGTCTCATTGAGGGATGTTGATCCCAGAACTGTTGTCTGAGATTGTTGATCGTATGGATTATCCTTTGGGGTTTGTGATCCCAGGATTGTTGTTTTGAATATTGATTGGTCATGTCGACTTTTCATTGTTAGTCTGTTATTGTTCACTTCGGTGAGTCTTTTGATCCTTATTGGATATGTGTTTCTTTGAGTTTCGTTGTCATGTTGCATCGTGACATATCTGGAGTCATATCTGCGTTCCGATTGGATATTGTGTAGGATTTTTAGCCGGGCACATATATAGTCATGCGTGAATATTTTCCGTGAAGGGCTGTGCACACGAAACGTAGTTCGTTGAGGCTAATTAGGTACATTGTCCCACGTATATCCTGGATTCCGTATACGGGTTGGACATGTGCACTGACACATATTCGGATCGGGCGTACAATGACGTCCATCTTTGAGCCATACCGTTTGGTCGTTCATAGTTCCATGTATGATTGGATATGTTCGACGGTTTGCGACTGGTTGTTCATACACCCGAGGGGTATGTTTCGACAGTCGGGGTTATTTCTTTGAGATCCATTATTGTTGATCATTTGGAGTTTACCTTGTTGATGGTATTCTCGGTTATTGTTGGTCCTTTGTTGATCATTTGGAGTTTACCTTGTTGATGGTATTCTCGGTTATTGTTGCTCATTTGTTGATCATTTGGAGTCTACCTTGTTGAGGGTATTCTCGGTTATTGTTGATCTTTGTTGATCGTGTTTGGAGTTTACCATGTTGAGGGTATTCTCGGTTATTGTTGATCCTTTGTCGATCGTATTGGAATTTATCATGTTGATGATATTTTCGGTTGTACTTTGACCTTGGGTTGGTCCTATTGGAGATCATCATATCGATGATATTCTCGATTGAATTATTGGTTGATCATTGTTATTGATCGTATGAGCATTCGGACTGTACGTAGATGTTTCAGGACTTGTTATCATTGTTTTGTGGTAGTTGATTTACATATATATTGTGTATTATTGGTTTATCCAGGTTGAGATTTTATTGTATAATCCGACGGACAGGATTTGGCACAGATTGGATTATTTCCACATTTATGAGTTATGATGATGTTTTGAGGATTGTTGGTATTTTTGGAATACAGTACAGATAATTGTTGTTGAGTTCATTTCCTCATTTGAGAATGCGAAATATGGATTATGTCAAGGATTGATTTAGTATGGATTGCTATGAATTGGTAAGGTTATAACGGTAAGATTACATTGGTAGTATTCTTACTTCGTTATTACATTGGTATGTAATTATTTATGATGATGTGATCGATATCATTGTTGAGTATTGTGGCTGACCCCGTCGTGGGCTTTATTTTTAGGTACTCGGAGATCGAGCTAGTAGCGGTCGTGAAGGTGTGAGCTTCCCGAGTGATACTGGATGTGGCATTTATTTGAGTATTGAGTATTCTCTTCTGGTTGTTTTATTCCGCTGCAAATGTGTATTTTGAACTGTGTTTATCCGCTGAGTGTGTTTATTTCAAAATGGCTTTTCGGTATTTTTACCAACTCGTGTGTATTTTAAATGGCCTTTTGGCACTTTGCGAACTTAGGTTATTTCGTCAAAACCTTTTCCTAAACTATTTTGTCGGTATGTTTAAGGGGTGACTTAACGTACATTTTAAAATGTTGAGATTTGACATTTCGCCTTGTATCTTCAAATGGTATTTTATGACGGTATTTGGTATTTTGTAAATGTCTTTTGTGAGTTTTTGAAATATTACCGTCATCGGCCTTTTGGCGTTTTTAAACGTTTTTGAAATGGTTTTTAGCCTGATGGGTTCCGGCGCGGGACCCACGGCGCTGTAATATCCCGGATGGTTTTGGGGGTGTTACAGAAAATGGTATCGGAGCTTGGGTTTTGTGAAACCCGGGCGTGTGTGTTATGTGGCTCTACCGATACGGTAGCAGCGTGGTTTTTGAAAATGAGTTTTTCTGACTTCTGAGTCAAACCGATTTTTGGAGTTTCCAAAATTTTTGAGATTATTTTCAAATTGCTATTTGTGATATTGGTGTGTGTTGATTGTATTGAGACTTCGTGTCGGAGTCGTGTGCTAGTATCACGGGAGATCATCGACTTCACGCACCTGTAAGTATATTGGTTTGGTTATTCGCTTGTGGCAATGCTTGATTGTTTTTGTGATGAGTTGGAAGTTTTAGATTTATCTGTTGTTGGTGACAGGTCGCAAGTTTCGAGGACGAAACTTATTTTAAGGGGGGTAGTATGTAATACCCAGATTTGCAGTATAAATTTTTCGCGTTATTTTATGTGAGATATATTGTATAGCTTGGTGTCTATACGGTATGGATAAAATAAATTGAGGACCGAGACAGTTATACTTGTGTAATTGACGTGTTTGATTGACAATTATATTGAGGATTTGTTGTACCAGGTTGAACTGATTTGGATATCAAGTATATTGTATGAGAATATTTTTTGGGATGAGTATATGTGTATTTAGTATGCCGTATGTTCGTATCCAGTATGTCGAGATGTCGGACAGGAACGGTTGGATTTTGGCTAAGTATAGAGCCCTTAACGTACGCTAATTTTAAGGACTTACGTGCGCTAAATTATACGTTTTACGTACGTTATGCATAAGGTATTACGTACGTAACAAGAGGAATCGGACAGTTGGGCCCGGTGTCGGCAGCTTTCGGCGTGGATGTGGACAGGTGAGTCAACGGATGGAGTTACGTACGTTATACAGGGTGTATTACGTACGTAATACGAGTATAATACTGTTGCAAGTCAACGTACGTATTACGTACGCAACGGATTAAGTGTTACGTACGTTACGGGGCGGCTGGTCGAGTCATGGCCGAGATGACCTGTAGTGGCTGAGCATGGTCGGCAGTGACCCGCAGGGATGGCCGATCACGGTCGGCAGTGACTCGCTGGGGGCAAGGACTGGCCGATAACGTACGTAAGGCTATGGCCGGTTACGGCCGTAAGGGCCCGCTACGTACGTAAGCAGCTGCCGGTTACGTACGGAAGGATGTCGACCAAACTGGGCAGTTTGTTTTCAAGGACCGACTACGTATGTAAGGACGCTGCCGGTCACGTACGTAAGGAACTGGCAGGTCTCGGCCTACATAAGGCCTGGACCGAGTCATCCGACCATTTTCATGTTTTCTCTTCGTTACTTCGTGATTTCTTTAGCAAAATGTATGGATTTGAGTAAGAACATCTTAGAACAACATGTTTTGGAAGTTTGATTCATGGATTAACATCATCTTCCACCCGGATTGAAGGTAAGAACACATGAACTTTTGGTTTTTGGATGTTCTTGAGGTTTCTTGATGTTTTGGCCGATTTGGTTCGTTTTGATTCAGATTATTGATTGAACTTGATTGTATACTCGAAATCATTCAGTATCCTTGAAGTTTTGTGGAACAAATTCGAGTATTTCTTCGAATAATCGATTGAATTGGACTATGCCTTCAAAGTGTTCGATGAAATGCCTCAATGAGTAGAACTTGGAAAATTCTACATGTTTTCGTATGAATGGTGATTGAATTGATATTGTTGTGATGATTCTTGGTAATTATAGGAATTTTGTTAAGGGAAGATAATGAATTGATGATCAAATGCCTTGATTATGTCGTTATGATTATGGAATCGTAGTATTCTCGATGTTATTGGTAGTTTGTTGCGATTCATGATGTTATGAGAAGTATATATGTTGAAGAACATGATTATATACACCTTGAATTGTGAATAAGGATTGTTTAGATGTTAGAACACATCGGATTATATCGTTTGAGGATTTTGAATGTGATGTCGGAATAAGTTGTGTTCTTAAGGAATTCTTGGATTATATGAATCGATGATCATGTTTAAGTGATGTTGGTGTTTTGAATATGAATATGGAATATTCATATCTAGAACTAACTTATGTGTTTTGGTACAATCTTCGTATAGGAATACGAATATGATTTTCGGGTTTGATAAGATTATGATTCACTTTTGAGTTTGAGAATTTATACGTATTGGACAAGTGTTCAATTCGGATAATGGAATTATTTGAAACCATTGGAATATGGTTATCTATAATGTTGAATTAATCGGATCATCCGGATTGGTGATGATAATCGGTAATTGGTTTATATTATGAATTTACAAGGAGGAAACTTGTATCCGTATTTAAGATTGAATTTGGAATCGGTAATGTTAGACCCTTGTTGGTTTAAATTGATTATTGATATGATCTTCGGATTGTGGAATGGTATTGTGGTTTTGAGTTCGTGTTTTATTGGTTTGGGTTGTTTGGATTTGTATTTAATCGGGATATTGTAGAACCGTTGTGTTTGTCGATTGGTTATTGATTGTTATTTGTGATCATCGAGTTACGACTTGTATCGTGAATATGAGTTCGTATTTGTTGAGTTGGATTATTTGGTTTTATGTATATGATCGAGGTTTCGTTGAACCGTTGAGTTTGTTGGTTGGGTATGTCGGTTATTGATTTTTATCGAATGTGTGTTAATTGATTATTGCAATAGGTTGTGATGTTTGATCGTGGATTATGACCGTTGTGTTGCGGTTGAGGCTAAAGAGTTCGTAGATTGATTTTGGTCGGGGATGAGGAGCTCGTAGACTAAGGCAATGTATTTTGGTAACGACTTCGTGGTATCGGTATCGAGGCAAGTTTATACTTGTTCAGTTTATAATGATTGATGAATGGTTTCGCTTTCATTTCATTTATAGTTCATATAGCAATGATATTATAGATGTAAACTGTCGGTATGACGATTTGTTTATCATGCTGTGGTTTGGGACAAATCATAATGTATATGGTTTAATTAAGTTTGATTGAGGACAGAGCTGTGAGTTATCTTTGATCTATGATATGGAATGTCGGTTAACGAGGATAGTTATCGTGATGGCATGAGTATCGGGATAAAGGTTTATTGGTATTGAATGGACGGTACCTTATTTGAGATTATTCGTATAACTGTGTATTCGTTCAGGGATGTTGTTCGTGGAAAGGATGTTGTCCTCGGCTTTGAGGTAATTTATGTATTGTTCAGTTATGAGATAATTATTATGTTGAGTTGTTGTATATGTTGTACGTTGAGGCTTCGTATATTGATATTCGTATTGGTTGTTCGTTTAGGGATGTTGATCCCAGGACTATTGTTGATATTAATGGTTGTGTTGATCGTCTCATTGAGGGATGTTGATCCCAGAACTGTTGTCTGAGATTGTTGATCGTATGGATTATCCTTTGGGGTTTGTGATCCCAGGATTGTTGTTTTGAATATTGATTGGTCATGTCGACTTTTCATTGTTAGTCTGTTATTGTTCACTTCGGTGAGTCTTTTGATCCTTATTGGATATGTGTTTCTTTGAGTTTCATTGTCATGTTGCATCGTGACATATCTGGAGTCATATCTGCGTTCCGATTGGATATTGTGTAGGATTTTCAGCCGGGCACATATATAGTCATGCGTGAATATTTTCCGTGAAGGTCCGTGCACACGAAACGTAGTTCGTTGAGGCTAATTAGGTACATTGTCCCACGTATATCCTGGATTCTGTATACGGGTTGGACATGTGCACTGACACATATTCGGATCGGGCGTACAATGACGTCCATCTTTGAGCCATACCGTTTGGTCGTTCATAGTTCCATGTATGATTGGATATGTTCGACGGTTTGCGACTGGTTTTTCATACACCCGAGGGGTATGTTTCGACAGTCGGGGTTATTTCTTTGAGATCCATTATTGTTGATCATTTGGAGTTTACCTTGTTGATGGTATTCTCGGTTATTGTTGGTCCTTTGTTGATCATTTGGAGTTTACCTTGTTGATGGTATTCTCGGTTATTGTTGCTCATTTGTTGATCATTTGGAGTCTACCTTGTTGAGGGTATTTTCGGTTATTGTTGATCTTTGTTGATCGTGTTTGGAGTTTACCATGTTGAGGGTATTCTCGGTTATTGTTGATCCTTTGTCGATCGTATTGGAATTTATCATGTTGATGATATTTTCGGTTGTACTTTGACGTTGGGTTGGTCCTATTGGAGCTCATCATATCGATGATATTCTCGATTGAATTATTGGTTGATCATTGTTATTGATCGTATGAGCATTCGGACTGTACGTCGATGTTTCAGGACTTGTTATCATTGTTTTGTGGTAGTTGATTTACATATATATTGTGTATTATTGGTTTATCCAGGTTGATATTTTATTGTGTAATCCGACGGACAGGATTTGGCACAGATTGGATTATATCCACACTTATGAGTTATGATGATGTTTTGAGGATTGTTGGTATTTTTGGAATACAGTACAGATAATTGTTGTTGAGTTCATTTCCTCATTTGAGAATGCGAAATATGGATTATGTCAAGGATTGATTTAGTATGGATTGCTATGAATTGGTAAGGTTATAACGGTAAGATTACATTGGTAGTATTCTTACTTCGTTATTACATTGGTATGTAATTAATTATGATGATGTGATCGATATCATTATTGAGTATTGTGGTTGACCCCGTCGTGGGCTTTATTTTTAGGTACTTGGAGATCGAGCTAGTAGCGGTCGTGAAGGTGTGAGCTTCCCGAGTGATACTGACTGTGGCATTTATTTGAGTATTGAGTATTCTCTTCTGGTTGTTTTATTCCGCTGCAAATGTGTATTTTGGATTGTGTTTTATCCGCCGCGTGTGTTTATTTCAAAATGGCTTTTCGGTATTTTTACCAACTCGTGTGTATTTTAAATGGCCTTTTGGCACTTTGCGAACTTGAGTTATTTCGTCAAAACCTTTTCCTAAACTATTTTGTCGGTACGTTTAAGGGGTGGCTTAACGTACATTTTGAACTGTCGAGATTTGACATTTCGCCTTGTATCTTCAAATGGTATTTTATGATGGTATTTGGTGTTTTTTAAACGGCTTTTGTGAGTTTTTGAAATATTACCGTCATCGGCCTTTTGGCGTTTTTAAACGTTTTTGAAATGGTTTTTAGCCTGGTGGGTTCCGGCGCGGGACCCACGGCGCTGTAATATCCCGGATGGTTTTGGGGGTGTTACACTTGAACGGGTAGAAATTATTTTTGACAAGGATGAATATATTGTGTGGTGAAATTGGATGGTATATATTGTTGGTGGTATTGAATAATGGAGAAATCAATTACTCTACTGTTTTTGGGAACTTAGTAACATGATATATTCATGAGCCCCATGTTTATATTTGCGTAAAACAATTACCTTAGACATGAGTATGCATAGAAGCAGCTTAAGTATGTTTTTATCTTAGTAACCGGGTGTATTCACGTGACCCATCATTTACATTCGCATAAAACAGATAATAACAACTCAAGTATGATTTAAAAAAAAAATTGGTTGGTTGAAAAGCAAGAAAAAGAGCTCGGATGATTCGAAACATAAGTAAGGGGATCGATAGAACACTACGCCATAAATGGCCTTCAGCAACCACATAACCGTGTTACCTTACACCTAATTTTCTGTTGCCACAGACCTAAAATGGGCAAATGTAACATTTTAGCTAAGTTGCTCTGTGAGCAGTAGCCTTTGGACTCAAAGGTAACATGTGGATCATCATAAGCTAACATATGATTATTTGTTACAAAAGAACTATACAGCAACATCCTAAGGACCCTACAGTAACACCATATTCGTGTTGCAATAGACTTTAAAATTTTGTAAAATATATAACCAATTTAGTGGGTTGCACATGTAGGCCCCAGTTTGTGGGTCCCACAGGCCGGTCCCACCGGTGGGACCCACTTAGTGGGGTCAGCTGGTTGGGCCCATATGTGGGCCCCACATTTCTTGGGCCTTTTAGTGGGGCCTACTTTGTGGGGCCCACATGTGGCCCCACAAAATATGCAGCAATTTTTAGTCTATTGCAACACCTATATTACCAATTGCAACACACCAAGTGTTACTAATGAAAGACATTTGCAACATATATATAGTACGTAAGGTAACACCTTCATTTTAACAAAATATAAATATAAATTTTAAATTTAGCATTTTCCATTAAAAAAACCAATACATCATCCAACTACATAATCCCATCATAAAAAAAGCAACTATATCCAATCGCAAAACCAACCAACTACTTCACCAACTACATATATACAAATACTAGAAGAAAATAACTTGATCATTTTTAACCAACCACATCGCAATGTCATAAGCGAGATAGAAAAACCAATACTAGTTCAAAAGGTACTGTCATAAAGCAGTGGACATCGAAGACTAATATACAAATAGACTCTAAGAAACTATTCTGTGGAACACTTATTCAATTTGCCAAGGATTAGCCACTGTGCCTGAGTTGGTGTCCATTCATGTTAGGCGTATTTTTATGCGCTTATTTATCATTATTTTTATCTATTTGAAGTCTAAATCTGCTTAAATGAGCTTTTAATGCACTATTCTTATATGTTTTGTAGGAAATTGGAGTCCGAAAGCTCGAACGGCGAAAAACGGGCCGAAACGACAATTTTTGGCCTGGGGCCGCGGCACGAACCAAATGAGCCGCGGCACACGAAGGTGACTAGCAAGCACCGAGCACGCTGTACCGGGGGCCGCGGCATGTTGAAGCTGAGCCGCGGCCCATGAAGAAAAAAAGGCGCCCAGGTATAGGCGCTGAACATTAGGGGCCGCGGCACAGCTTAAGTGAGCCGCGGCCCGCGGGGCGGTTTTGATGTGTTTTTCGCGTTTCGTTGCCGTTTATGAAGCCCGTTTTCATCCTAATCCACGGACGCGTTTTGGAAATGAATGATAGTTATAAATAGGGATTTAAGGTCTGAAGATGAATCATCGAGGAAAAGAGAAAGAATCGCGGATCATCGAGAAGAAGCAGAAAACACCAAGGAGCAGAGAGCGGAAGCTAGAGAGAACGGAGGAATCCAAGTTCTTCGTCTGCGTTTGATTTCTATGCTTTCTTTAATTCTTTGTGTATTTTTATTTTCTAGCATGTCAGGCTAGAACCCTATTCTAGGATTTTGATGAAACTGAGGTTTTGACGAATTAACTTTTGATTATGATTTATTAAAATATAATTTCCCTTTCTTATTGAGTTTTCCCCAATTATTCTTAATGCTTTCAATTGTGTGGCCTATAATTGAATTGTTTTGATTACGCAACTCGAATCGGGAGAAGAGAGTTGGTAGGAAAAATCGGTGAGAACCGTTTTATCTTGTGAGATAGGAATATACTCATAGGAATTACATGGCCTTTCTGGAGATTTCGTACTTTTTGCCTATTGTCGAATTAATTCACCTAGGAATAGAGTGTGTTATTCGCCTTAGAAAATTCTATTGACCTCGGGAGAGGCGGTAGAGTATTTTAGCAATCTTCGCCTCAAATAAATGGGGAATTCATTAAATTCATATAATCAAGAGTAATTCGGATAAACCAAGGTGGATTCACAATCCTAGATTAATTCCTTATTAGAGTTCTTTCTTCGAACAATCGTTTTCATTATTTATTCTTGTATTTTCTTTAATTATTCTTGCACCTCCAATTTCAATCGTTCAGATAAAATTAGAATACTCATAAATCGGTAGTTAGTAAGTCAGTCCTCGTGGGAACGATATCTTACTCATCTCTTTATTACTTATTTACGACAACGTGCACTTCCGTTCACCAAATTTCGCAACAAGTTTTTGGCGCCGTTGCCGGGGACTGATTATTTTACTAATATCGATTTCAGTATTTCTAGTCTTAATTTGAACATTATTTTATTTTTGTGTTATTTTTTTTATTTGTTTTCCTTTCAGGAATTTCTGGTTAGTGCATGAGAAAATTCGGTAACGAAGGCCTATTACCTTTGGATACTGAACTCGAGCGCACTCTTAGGAAAAGCAAGAAGGAAAAGCGTGAGCAACCGGCAAAAGACACCATGGCCGATAACACAGAAAATCACGGAGGAGAAAATCTTTTGCAGCAAGCTCAACCGGCATTGGCGCTCCGTGATTATGCTATGCCACAAATCAATGCAAACTTTTCGGGGATTCGGCGTCCAACCATCCAAGCGAACAACTTCGAGATTAAGCCGGCTATTATTCAGATGGTACAAGCAAGCCAATTTTGTGGACTGGCGAACGACGATCCCAACGCACATATCACTTCATTTCTCGAGATTTGTGACACCTTCAAGAATAATGGTGTCACTGATGATGCTATTCGTCTACGACTTTTCCCTTTCTCTTTGAGGGACAAAGCGAAGTTTTGGTTGAAGTCATTACCGCCGGGCTCTATCACGACTTGGGCAGAATTAGCACAAGCCTTTCTGGCTAAGTTCTTCCCACCATCGAAGACAGCGAGACTTAGGAACGAGATAACCACTTTCGGGCAATTTGATATGGAATCGCTGCACGAAACTTGGGATCGATACAAGGATTTATTACGGAGATGCCCACACCATGGTTTTACCGGATTGGATGCAAATCCAAACCTTTTATAACGGATTGAGTGCTCTAATGGGTAAAACGATGGCCGAAGCCCACTCTTTATTGGAAGCTATGGCTGCAAACGCTTATCAGTGGCCTTCCGAACGAGTGAACCCGAGACGAGTGATGGAAATCTCCGATAATGATCCTATATCTACGCTATCGGCCCAAGTTGCCGCCTTGACTCAACAACTTCAAGCTTTTTCACATGCTCCTTCCCCCGTTACTACTGAATCATGTAACTGGTGCAACGGATCTCATCCTAGCGCAGAGTGCCAAGTTGGAAATCCTTTTGAGCAACATCCGATGGAACAAGCTCAGTTTGTGGGGAATGGGAATCGACAGAATAATTCGTATTCCAACACATACAATCCGGGGAGGCGAAATCACCCTAACTTTTCGTGGAAAAACGGACAAAACGGAAACCAACCTCAGTTTGCTAAACACCAACATCAACCCCCTCCCGCTCCAAATATCTCTCTAGATGAGGCAATGGCAAAATTAGCAGCAAATACGAGTCAGTTCATGACCCGTACGGAAGCAACCTTGCAAAACCATTCCGCCTCTATTCGCAACTTGGAAGTCCAATTGGGCCAAATAGCTAACGTGTTAACAGCTTGCCCTGAGGGTACCTTGCCAAGTACAACTGAGACGAACCCCAGAGAGAGTATCAATGCCATTAGTTTGAGAAGCGGGAAGGAATTGTGTGAGCAGCCCGGGCAGAAAAAAAAGAGAGGTGATGATGAGGAGAAGAAAAATTCGGCGACTGAAGAATCACAAATTTCTAGAAGTTCGAAATTGTTTCCAGATAATCCGACAGCCTATGTGCCACCCGTCCAGTTTCCACAGCGTTTGCAAAAACAAAAATTGGACAAAAAATTCTCCAAGTTTCTTGACGTCTTCAAGAAACTACAGATCAACATTCCATTTGCCGACGCCTTAGAACAAATGCCGAGCTATGTGAAGTTTATGAAGGAAATCTTATCTAACAAAAGTAAGCTCGAGGAATATGAAACGGTGGCACTGACTGAAGAGTGCAGTGCAATCTTGCAGAGAAAGCTCCCGCCTAAATTGAAGGACCCAGGAAGCTTCACTATACCATGCACTATTGGGAATTTGTCTTTTGATAGAGCATTATGTGATCTCGGCGCTAGCGTTAATCTCATGCCTCTTTCTATTTTCAAGAAGCTAGGAATTGGGGAAGCGAAAACTACTACGGTCTCTTTACAATTAGCCGATAGATCAATCAAGTACCCGAGAGGGGTAATAGAAGATGTCTTGGTCAAGGTCAATAAATTCATTTTCCCTGCTGATTTCATTGTACTTGATATGGAAGAAGACCATGAGATTCCGATTATCTTGGGTAGACCGTTCTTAGCCACCGGAAAGACCCTTATCGATGTTCAGGAGGGTAAATTAATACTCCGGGTTGAATATGAGCAAGTCACGTTCAAAGTGTTTCGATCTCTCCCGTGTCCAAGCAAGGACCAGAAGTGTTCACAAATTGATATCTTTGAGAAAGACACACACCGGGAAAGTTGTCGGTCGAAGTGTTCAGAATCCGTTTCAGCTGCTTCGATGTCTAAGAAAAATGAAGAACAAGTCGCATATCTTAGGCATTTGGACATGTCGTCATCATCAACCGCTCATACACCAACGAAAAATTCTAATGTTGTCATAAGTGCATTCGTGAAAAAGGAAAATAAGCCGGAAGTGAAACGGGTGCCAAATCATGTGCAATATGGGTGTTTTGGAAAATTGTTTTTGTTTAAATCTTTTCGCAAAGAACATTGGATGTCCAAACCAAAAATCGAATTGTTAAATACCAATGGTCAAAAATTTAAAACACATATTAACGGTTCGATGGACGGGGCGGAATTCAAATGGTGTTTGCGAAAAGTAAATTGATTTTCAAAAGGTCCGACTGAAGACTATAAACTTAGCGCTTCTCGGGAGGCAACCCGAGTATTAGTTGTAGATTTTTTGTTTCAGTATTTTCTTACATTTTAGGAGTCTTTATTTTTCATCATTTGTGCTTTGATATGCTTATCCCTCACGTTCTTGATGTGTTCCTTTGAAAATTCTGTGCAGAAATCACCCCAGGGGAAGAAATCAGCAATGGGCCATGACACAAGGATAGTGAGCCGCGGCACACACGAGTTGACACAAAAAGGCCAAACAAACTGTACTCTGTGCCGCGGCACGACCTTACTGAGCCGCGGCACACCCGGTCCCTGAGACGCGGCACATATGCACTGAGCCGCGGCACGCCAAATGTCCAAGAAGTGTCCAGGAAGCTGTACTCTGTGCCGCGGCACGTACCAAATGAGCCGCGGCACACTTACACTATGACCCGCGGCACCCATATGCTGAGCCGTGGCACACGGCGAAAGAACAAACACGCCCAGACAGGCTGTACTCTGGGCCGCGGCTCACTTAAGCTGTGCCGCGGCCCCCCTTGCGAAGATGAACAGCCCAGGCTTGCTTTATAACATCGATCGGCCGGCACATTAGGTAAGTTTTCTTCCCTTTCTTCGCACAGCGCTCGGCCGAACCCTATTCACTTCTTCTTCTTCTTCTTGCATTCCTCAATCCAAGCAAGGTAATTCTCAATATCTTAATCCTAATTGCTACATGATTTGAAAAGTGAGGTATTGGTATTCCTTCGATGATGAATATGTGTTAGTTTTTTTTTTTTCAAAGTTCTACCAAGGTTGAGTTGGGATATGAAATTTTTGGTTGATTATTGATTGTATTTGTTGATTATGAATGAATTGTGGATGTTATTTGTCGTTTGACATGACTATCTATTTATGTTGTTTTTGTGGATTAGATTTAGCCATTATATTTCTTGTTCTTCATTCAAACCCATGCATGTCAAGTGTTTGATAAAATGCGTCAAAGAAAATTTTTGAGCAAAACGTTTTCAAATGATATGCAACGAAATTGATTATCGGATTACATTGTACCCCAACCATTACGTCATGCTTAAACTTGAATGCTCAGCCTTAATTTCCTCTTCGATGATGCAAGACTCTATATTCACGTTTCGTGTATTTTAAGTCGAGAGTGGTATAATGTTCCTTAAAGGTTACTTAATCTCCGGTGTTTATTTTTTCAGGAACTCACCATGGCTAGAAAACGGAAGATAAGCACGAGGGCTAGGACACAATCGTCCCCCACAAGAGGGGAGACTTCACAGAGCCGAGCCGATTTGGAGTCTCACTAATTCTCCGATCCAGAAATTCACAAAATATTCAATGAAAAAATCCGACCTCGACCTATAATCCCGGAGCGGGGATTCACTCCCGCCCCCCAGGACGGTGAGCTTCTGACTATGATAGACGAGATGGGGTGGGCTCGTTTCACTGCGCCTCCTGAGCCGGCTGTGATATCTATCGTCCAGGAGTTTTACGCTAGCGCTCTACTGCGACATATTCGGGCAGGGCAGATGATACCGCAATCAGATACTCGGACTCAGGTCGTCGTCCGAGGCCATACTGTGGATTTTTTGGTGGCGGCAATTCGGAGACTATACGAGCTGCCAGTGGTGGACGACACGGCGTTTACGCAGAGTATGAGTAGACTCACTAGGGAGGCTCTGCTTGAGGCACTCACACAGCCCGGTTCCATCTGGGAGACTCGTGCCCCGGGTTCTTCAGCCTTCTACTTTAAGAGTTCGCGCCTCAGTCGGCTCGGGCGAGCCTGGTTATACTTCCTCTGCGCACGGGTCGATCCTACCTCGCAGATTCGCTCAGTCTTACTCTCTCGTGCCCGACTGATATATGCTATCACTTCCGGGATCAGATTCGATGTGGCCCCTCATCTAGTCCGATCTATCCTTCAGTGCATTCAAGGAGGGGCCAAGACGGGGCTGAAGCACCCCTCTCTCATTTGCGCTCTATGCCGCCAGTCGGGCATGACTTGGTCGGATGATGAGCCGAAGGTAGCACTGTGGTCCGATTGATCATCGCATTATTTCTCATTTTGACCAGTGGGGTGGAGCGCCGGCACACGCTCGGGGACGAGGATTTCTTCTTGACGAGGCACATGAGCAGTCCCCCGAGCCCCTTCTTCTGATGCATGAGCAGGCGGACTCCAGCCCGCCGCCCGAGAGAGAGCACCTTCAGGCGATGTTCGACGGCCTAAGAGAGGAGATGAGGAGAGATAGAGAGAGAGCCACCTAGCTGCCCTGAGAGAGGAGATGCGGACGGAGAGAGAGAGCATCCTCGCAGCTGTCCGGGAGGAGATGAGAGAGCAGGCCCGCCGGGCCAATCGACGTGAGGAGAGGCGCCTGGCAGCGAGAGATGCTTACCACCAGGATTACCTTGCTGCGTGGACGAGCCATGTACTGCACCCGGACGGGCCATTCATTCCACCAGTTAGGCCAGCCACACCACCCTCCTCGCCGGACGAGGCCGACACCAGTTCATGACCTGACATTAGGGGAGTACTTGACCTTTTCTCTTATTGCATATTTCTATCTATGTCCATTGAGGTCAATGTACGTCCTAAGTTTAGGGGGGGTTTACTTTCAGTTGCTTTTTACTTATTTGTTTGCATTTTTCGTTATTTTTCGTTATCTTTGGCGCTAGCCTTGATTGTCTTGTTTTTATTTGCATTCGTGAATTTTTTGTGCTTCTTTGTGTAAAACTAATGTTATGATACTGATTTCTCTTTGAAGAAACGGTTGAGTTTTGGTCGAGTTTGCAGTCAGCGATATCTGTTTCCTCTGAGTATTCATTTAGGTCTATACTTTTCATTTTTGTAGAAATCTTAGCAGATAAGAAAGGAGACATACGTGTTTTCAAATCGCCGTCTATACGTTTGGTTACACTTTTCGCGTAGCTAGTCGTCCAGTAACATGAGTCCTGTTGGCACTTAAATTGAGTTTAGAGTCGGACAGTTTTTCCCAAAAAGTCGAGATATTATACATATTCTATGATGGGAAGTTTAGTAACCGGGGGTATTCACGTGACCCGTTGTTTACTCTCGCGTAAAACGACAACCCTGAATAGACTAATGGTTTAGAAATATCGCATTTACCGATGATGGGAAGCCTAGTAACCAGGGGTATTCACGTGACCCGTTGTTTACTCTCGCGTAAAACAGCAACCTTGACATGCGGGAATTGCTATTCGAGTTTTTTTCTCCGCTGTAGAAGGGGACTTAGTAACTAGAAGCATCCATGTGCCCCATGAGTGTCTTTTACGTCAAACGGTTCCCCAATACATGAGAATGGAAATCCACCCTATGATCATCCCGATGAAACATCCCGAGATCCGAACCTAGTGGTTAACTCGAATCTTTATTATGATCATACATAAGGGAATGTTGTCCGAGGATTATTTTTGATGATGAAACTCTTGAATTTTTGCCACTTGACTGTGGGACTGGGCGAGTTGGCTTGTTTACTCTAACCCTTCGTATTGGCGGTCGGTTAAATTCACGCTTGTTAATCTTTGAGCTTGATTTTCTTCATAAACGATTGATTAACACTAAAAATGGTTACTTTGTGGAATCAGTGTCCTTGATGTGACTCACTATTACGATACTCGTATTATTCTTTGAGATTTTCAGGGTAGTATTGATTAAGTTGAGCACTATGGATGTGCACGATCATTCACGATACTTTTTATTTGAAAATTGATTTTTGCTTGAGGACAAGCAAAGGCTCAAGTTTGGGGGTATTTGTTAGGCGTATTTTTATGCGCTTATTTATCATTATTTTTATCCATTTGAAGTCTAAATCTGCTTAAATGAGCTTTTAATGCACTATTCTTATATGTTTTGTAGGAAATTGGAGTCCGGAAGCTCGAACGGCGAAAAACGGGCCGAAATGACAATTTTGGCACAGGGCCGCAGACGAACCAAATGAGCCGCGGCACATGAAGGTGACTAGCAAGCACCGAGCACGCTGTACCGGGGGCCGCGGCACGTTGAAGCTGAGCCGCGGCCCATGAAGAAAAAAAGGCGCTGAACATTAGGGGCCGCGGAACAGCTTAAGTGATCCGCGGAACAGCTTAAGTGATCCGCGGCCCGCGGAACAGCTTAAGTGATCCGTTTTCATCCTAATCCACGGACGCGTTTTGGAAATGAATGATAGTTATAAATAGGGATTTAAGGTCTGAAGATGAATCATCGAGGAAAAGAGAAAGAATCGCGGATCATCGAGAAGAAGCAGAAAACACCAAGGAGCAGAGAGCGGAAGCTAGAGAGAACGGAGGAATCCAAGTTCTTCGTCTGCGTTTGATTTCTATGCTTTCTTTAATTCTTTGTGTATTTTTATTTTCTAGCATGTCAGGCTAGAACCCTATTCTAGGATTTTGATGAAACTGAGGTTTTGACGAATTAATTTTTGATTATGATTTATTAAAATATAATTTCCCTTTCTTATTGAGTTTACCCCAATTATTCTTAATGCTTTCAATTGTGTGGCCTATAATTGAATTGTTTTGATTACGCAACTCGAATCGGGAGAAGAGAGTTGGTAGGAAAAATTGGTGAGAAACGTTTTATCTTGTGAGATAGGAATATACTCATAAGAATTACGTGGCCTTTCTAGAGATTTCGTACTTTTTGCCTATTGTCGAATTAATTCACCTAGGAATAGAGTGTGTTATTCGCCTTAGAAAATTCTATTGACCTCGGGAGAGGGGGTAGAGTATTTTAGCAATCTTCGCCTTCAATAAATGGGGAATTCATTAAATTCATATAATCAAGAGTAATTCGGATAAACCGAGGTGGATTCACAATCCTAGATTAATTCCTTATTAGAGTTCTTTCTTCGAACAATCGTTTTCATTATTTATTCTTGTATTTTCTTTAATTATTCTTGCACCTCCAATTTCAATCGTTCAGATAAAATTAGAATACTCATAAATCGGTAGTTAGTAAGTCAGTCCTTGTGGGAACGATATCTTACTCATCTCTTTATTACTTGTTTACGACAACGTGCACTTGCGTTCACCAAATTTCGCAACAATTCACAAACTTCACCTTCTTTGAATGATAGAGCTGCAGAATGAAAGAAGAAAGAAGAGTCAATAATTAGTGATGGTTACTAAGCTTCCAAATAGGCAGCCTATTAACAACTATCAGAAAAATAAGGTCTCCAAACTAGTTGTTCTAAACCAGAAATAATTTGCCTAGTTTATTTATCTTGACCAAATTTGAAAGATCACTTATCGAATTCTGATACTTTTCAAGAATAAACTAAAGTACATAAAAGAACACCTACCTCCCTATTTCTCTAGGTTTAAAATCCAAGCACACTACTCTTCATTCGGCTTTCCAAGGAAAGCTTCAGAATATTTTTTAAGATCGCCTGCTACTGTTGCAGCAATAACCTAACAAGTAAAATATTTTAGAATTTAGAAGAAGAAAATATATTTTATGCAGTAAGAATCTAAAAGAAATGCATAAAGAATGCCTTTAAGGCTCTACCGAATGATATAGTAAATCAAATATTAAAGGTTGAAATATCGTAGTCACGCAAAGTTTTTGACTATCAAAGCCAAATCCGCTGGTGTTAGAACCATGCAACATATTATAGACCACCTGCCAGTCTTTTTTAATGGTTTTTATCCTCGATTCAAAATGGGTTTTACCGAATATACCAGAGTCCGGAAGCGCTTCTTTCATTACCTGTTCCAAATGTTGCAAGTATCCAGCTTTGAATCCATTATCAGCTTTAAAACCACCGGTATTTGCCATATTCACCAAAGCTTCGACAAGTTTGGAATCCTCAAGTGCAGACCAAGGCCGATAATTTCTTCCTTGACTCGACATACCTATGTGCATAAAAAATTAACATAAAATCAGAAATGGAGCAAAAAAAACAGCACTAAAACAACACTGATATGCTGCCAAAAACAAAAAAAAAAACACAGCAAAAAATAGCACTAGAACTGCAACAAAACAGCACCAAAACTGCACCAAACCATGAAGAACATACCTGCTGCCAAAAACAGCAAAAAAACAGCACCTAAATATCAAAAACACAGCACCTATACTGCACCTAAAGTGCTGCAAAAACGCAGCTTTTAACCAAAAAACGCACCTACACTGCACCACAAACACATCAAAAAAGAACAGAGAACAAAAGCATAATCAGATTAGGTGTGGCATATTTTGGTGTTCTGCAATGTTAAAATTGCAAATTCCAGAGTTTAGTTTAGAGTCATTTCTGGCCTAACATAGCTCTCATATGGATACAAAAATAACAGAAGTTTTATGTCATAATAATGTCGACCATGTGAATTGAGCTGAAATTTAGTTATATTTACAAGTATTGACTCATTAGAAAGTGAGACACATATATCGTTTCATGTTTAATAATTCAAGAATCAGACTAATAATCAGTAGTAGTCTAATCGTCTCTACAATCAGAACCGAGAATGACATGGTATTATGTAACAAACCATCCAGTGTGGTCCTCCAAGGTCCTACCATGTCTTTCTATAGTACCTACATATTATTCATCTCACTGTTCTGCTTGTGATAGACTGATAGTTGTCAGAACTCTCGAGTATCGTTCACAATACTTGCAGCTATAGATATGCAACAGATAAGATTATTTGATGTAAACATCTTAAAGTTCTTGATTTTATATCTTTAGAGAAAAAGTTAATTAATACTAAAATCAATTTATTCATACAACTCGTTTTAAACCATCTATTCTCTCTTTTTTCAATCGACTAATATTTTAAGTTATATAAGGAATATAAATTTGAATGAGATATTAAGATCTTATTTTGAAAATACCCTCTTGAAGTTGGACAAAATCATGTTTTTAAATTTCCTTCTTCAAGTGGGACGTAGAAAGTATGATTATCATGACAATATGTTCTAGAGAAATGATATAATGCTCGAGTAGGAAATCTTGTGTCTCATATTCAAGAAAAGCACAAAGAGTGATCCTTGGGATTGAAAATCATTTAGTGGAACCAAACCATTTGGCATTGATGAGTTTTATTAATTGGAACAGATGGACATTTGATTCTGATGTCTTATAAGCCAGTACATGTACATGGCTATTTATCCATATTACTATTGTTACGTACATGTGCATAAAATAGCAAATTAACACAATTTTATTAAAAAATAAGCAGGTACAAGCTTACTCCCTTAAGTATTTATTGATGTCAAAACGCAGAGCAGTGGTAAATAATGATTTTCCTACCTCAAGTACTCTTTTCCATCGAAGCCACCAGCAACATAAAGTGTGCCATTCATATATGCAGCAGCAGCGCGCATACGCTGCCGAGAGAAAAACAACATATAAAAAATAAGAGATATTTAAGAAGCAAGTGGATGCTTTTGATGTATAATAAGAGAAAATGGTGAGAGTGGATAAAAGGTTTATGCACGCCTTCAGATATACATTAAACATTTCAACTTAAGATTACACAAGCAATGATATGCTTCATACCAGATAAACTAACTTTGTGCAGACAGTTATAACGATTACACTGACTGAGGACTACAAATGTGTTGGAATATATTTAACATAATAGAAAAACATACCTTCTCAAGCATGGGTTGAGTGGACATCCAACTTCCAATATTTAGGTCAAGCAATTCTACCTCTGAGAAACACTCAACTCCATTTCCACCACCCATTGCAAATGAGTTTCATACAAAGATGCTCTAGCCATGCATCCTTTCTTCTTACTCAACGAAGGCCATCAGATGCATTTGATTAATAATCGGGTTGTATGACTCAACTGCCGACAAGTACGGTGATACAAATTTGAATAACCAAAATGAAATGAATCAGATAAATAAATAATAAATTTTGTCAGTTAGAATCAAAATAGAAATTAAGGGACCTAGGAACAGAGTGATGGAAGTCATACCTGTGCCATACCAAACACCATCACAAGTGCCGCCAAATATGTAGAGCTCACCATTCAGCTTGGCTACAGAGGCCCGCGACCATGGAAAGGTCACTGGACAAAGTGAGACAACATTGTCTTGCAATGGTGAATACATAATCAAATCTGAAATATATGAGTTTCCATCAGATCCCCAAACAATCAACACATATTCCTCAGATGTGACACAGTCCTCCACATTGCACTGATCACTCGCAAAGGAGCGCATCGATTCTAATTTATGGCACCGTTTCTTCAGTTGGTCGATTTCAATTTTGGAATGGACCTACATTAACATCAATTAAACAAAATCATGTACAAAGCAGGAAGAGCAAAAGCACGAGATGACTAAAACTATCGATCATGTTTTCACTCATCCATCTTTCACTGTATATCGAGCATGAAAAACATGAACATGAATACCTTGATAGTGCAGAAACAAAAAAAAAAAAAAATCAGCGCGAGTTAAGAAGAATCGGGGTATGAAAAACAAGAACAAGAGAGCACAACACCGTTTAAGAAGATTGTACAAAATAGATATCAAAATCGGTTCGAATCAGTGTTGAATCAAGAAATATCCAAGCATCGTTTAAGAAAATTGTGCAGAAAAAAAAAACTATTACCTCAAAGCAGCGAGTTGGCCTGAGAAGAGCAGTCGTCGGCTGAGAAGAGCAGTCGTCGGCTGAGAAGAGCAGTCGTCGGCCTGAGAAAAAATCTATTACCGTCAGCCTGGGAAGAGAAGTCGGGTCGAAGGAGAGATGAAGAGGAGAATAGATGGTTGCGGGGTTGAAAGAGGAGAATAGACGAAGAGGAGAATGTAGGATTTTCTTCTGTATATACTTTCTTTTGTTTTTAGTTTTCTTCTTAAAAAAATATCACAAATTTATTTTAATTTGTTGATATTTAATTATAATTATTAAATTTATTATTTTAATTATTTTATAAAAATTCACAGTTATTACAAGCTATTATTTTATCGAAGAAAATTACTACTAATTTTAATCAAAATTTATTAATTTTTGAATATTACTTTATTTTAAAATCTTTTTATTCTAAATTCTTTAAAAATATTTTAATATTTATAAAATATAAATAATTTGATTATTTGATAGAATATTACTTTTTATACTAATATCTTCAATACTTTTATTCAAAGTAATTATTTTTAAAGTTAAATATTTATTGCTTTTAAATAAAATTCAAAATTTTTTATTAATACTCTAAGGTAACATATCTCATGGTGTTGCTGAGTGTCACACCTTTAATAGCTAGAGTAACATACGTTTATGGATTTGGTAACACCATAACCACAATGTTGTGATAGGTTCAAAATTTTATAGATATGGTAACATCCAAGAAGGTAACACCCATGCCTAAATGTTGTAAAAAGCCATCTATGGCGTAGTGGAAGACTCATTAATTAGCTTCTAAGTGTTTACCTGTTTATAAACATCGATTCAGAATATTTTAATTTCTAATTATTCAGCTCAAGTCACTTTATCCATATTTTCCTACCCCAACCAAAGAGCCGATATTGTAACCAAAAGAATTTTTTTCCCCATAAATTTGCAACACACTAAGTGATAGAGATAGTAGATAATTTGCAAATCTATGGAAGTTTTGACTTCATTAAATGGATCTGAGCGTAAATGCATCCCTTATACACTTGTGAGAGAGATATACACTTTTCTGGTGATGAATTTTAGAATTTGGTTTAATTCATTTCTTAAAGCCTATTGAAACTTTTTGCATATTTGTTTATTTTAAAGTGGAACGAGATTACTTCGGACTTTTAATTGAATTAATAACGTTTAATTAATTTTCTTGTTACTCTTACTACATATTTGCCCGAGCACGTACAAATGATAAGTGTTGGGGAATTGTTTGGCATACTTTTATTAGTATTTTTATTAGAATTTATATATATATATATAAATATATATATTTTTTTTTGTATTTTGTGTGATAATTTTTATTATTTTTCGTGTGTTTTCATTATTTTACTTCAAGTATAATGTTTGGTGATTGTGTGTAATTTTTGTTATATTAATGGGAATTAAATTATATCTACAGCGGTTGAAGACATATATGTCATTTTAGGAGCGATATTTTTTTCAAACATATTTATGAGTGGTCTTGTCTTATTCGTCTCGTTGAGACGATCGTTTTGAAAAAAACCTCATTCGAATCCGAGTTCATATGAAGAAGTTATAGCCGTTCGAAGTTTTTGGAGGAAATTTAAAATGCACATGTAACACCCCCAATCCACTCAGGGATATTACACACCGTAGACCCTCTCCTCGAGGATCTACCAGGCTGGTAACAACATTTAACATCTTGTCAATGCCTTCAAGGCTAAAATGACTCAGTAGACCGATTTGGTCTTTCCACAATTACATACAACTCAAATACAACTCATGCCCACGCAGGGGACAAAATACAACCACACCTGCATAACGGAACAATATAGCAGCGGAAAATAAAGTACAACTGAACCAACACACGATGTACGGTTCCTCATGTGATTAGTATCGATCATCTTTCATCATCCTTCTTGCCGACCCTGTGTTATGCTCCAAAACCTGAATGCAAAAACAGACATCCACCCCCCGAATACTCGGGGGTTAGCAAAACTCCACTGTTTTGCTAGTGCAAGAACAAAGTGCAAATACGAGCCATACAATTCACATTCCACGAATAACAATAACCGAGGATCCTCAAAGATCCAAACGAAACGAAAAGTACTTCCCAAGGCAAGGGTTTTGAGAAAACATTTCAAAATCGAAACATCATAAATCAATGGAAGTAATTTATAAAACAGTTTAGAACGCCATCGAGAGTTTTAATAGAAAACAATTTAGGATTATCAAATCCTACTTTTCAAAATCCAAAAGACAAAGGGGTCACCGCCCCAAAGTTTACTTTCTGAAAAATGACATTAACCAAACCGTTGGGATTTTAGCCCCAAATCCGTAAAAACGACTTTTACAAAACCATTGGGATTTTAGCCCCAAATCTCAGCAACTCACAGTACACAAGAACGACCACAAGGTTCGTCTCCCAACATCAAAATCCACAAATAAAGGATTTAAAACAAACAACAAAATACTTGAGTGCCATCCTAGCCAAGTAAGCCAAACGAACACTTACCTCTTACACACTTAGTCAATGCATGCAATCATGAAAACCGTTCAAAAGCACTCATTTCCGGAAATGCCAATAATCCAAATCACATTGTAAAATGCACCACAATTAACCGCGGACCCACAGCTTCGTGGATCCCTGCCGAGACCCCGTCGGATCTAACCCACAGTGGTTAAAAGCAAGCTCGCGGTTCCACAGCTTCGTGGAGCCCTACCGAGACCCCGTCGGATCTAACCCGTAGTGAGCATACACACACATACGTTACTCATGCAATACTAATATGCTAAGAATGTAAGTCCATTAAGAATACTCACTAGAGATGGCCATTAACTCGACACCATTACCAAACTCTTCAAAAATACAATGACAAGATTAAATACGGAATACACGATTCCATAACTTAAACAATAGGAGTATCATCATAAAATCCTTCAACGTTCAAAATAACTAAATCATAATCAATTCTCAAAACACCGTTCACAAATCACACTCGTTTTGAAAGAAAGCCTTTAACGAGGCCAAACCGAAATCCTTTGAAACTTCATTTCAAATAACCAAACAAACACATCAAGACGACCACCGATCATCATATCCATAAAACGAGAAAAGTATGGGCAAGGTACTTGCCTCGAATAACCACATCGCGGAGAATCGACCGAAGTAAGTTGGCACGAACCGACTACGAACTCGCCGACTCCACCGAATGACAATCCACAACAACGAACTACGAACGAAAACAATAACAACGAAAATGAATTCCAAAGTACGACCCAAAGCCGCTGAATTCAAAGAACAAATGACGAAAGTTCACGGATTTCCCCCAAAACGGCCAAGAACACGATTCGTTCCGTCAAACCACGAAAACGGAATTCCAAGTTGAAATATGGATATACAATCCATAGAATATGTTTAACAACATCATTTAACCATAATCGATCCATCGAAAACGGATGAAAAACGAGATCGGGGACAAATCCCCCAAAAAGTCAATTCGAAGGAAATCAAGAATTATACTTCGATTCGACGAAGAACAATGGATTAAATGATGTTAAACACAAGAATACTATCAAGATTAATCATACCCATCATGAATTAATCAACAACACGGAACGAATCGGACGAAAATGCAAAAATCCCCAAATTCGCGAAATTAGGGTTCTAAGGAAGATTACCTTGATTCGCTGGATCAAAGGTTGATAACGGACGATCGATTGATGTTATGAACTCAAGGACTACATGGATTTGTTGTTAAACAACATGGCTTCGTCACCCATGAATCGCCATTCGCGGAAGGAGAAAGAAGGGAATGAAAAACGAAGTGAAATGTGACTGCTCAGCCACATTTATACTGGGCCAGACTAGCGTGCGCTAGCCCTCCCGGACTAGCGTGCGCTATCGGCCGGTATCAGCCGAGTACCCTCGGCCAGGGCCACACGACCCGGCATCACCGACCAACCCTGCCGACCAAACCTGTCGACCCGACTCCCGCTAGCGTGCGCTACGGCCGGAAGCCTGCGCGCGCTAGCCGACCTGTCCAGTAGCCACCGGATCAATCGCCCGGCAGTAACGTCGCTAGCCGGCCGGCGGCGGCGTGCGCTACGCCTACCGACTAGCGCGCGCTACGCTCGGCTTAGCGTGCGCTACCTGCCGATCTGACCGAGTCGAACCTCGAAACCCCAGCTGCCCGGGCGATGGCGTCGTTAGGCGGCCCGGTGGCGTCGCTACACTGCCGGTTAGCGCGACCTTCCGGCCGTGGCGTGCGCTCGCCGGATCTGCCGCACCGTCCGGCCGGTGCCATGTCGTCGGCGATCGCCACCGTCCGGCCCGATCCATAACTGTCGAGCTCGACGACCCGATTTCCGAAAACGCACGGAACGAACACGACGAAAAGTTCACGGACGACATAAACGACTCGAAATGAAAACGTAATACCATATTTAGTCATACGTGACCAAGAAACGGGTCGAGACAACCATTACAGATACGGATACCCGTAACTTTCAAGAAATTACAAAATGGCCCAAAATGCCCGGAAATCACGATACGTGATCGAATAACCAAACCGAAGTTCACAACACGTCTAACAAAGTTAAACGGACTTACGGGAAACTCGAAACAGCAGTTTCGGACGAGATTCGCAAGAATCGAACTCAAGCGCGGAAAAGTCGCTAAAAAGCACGGAACTTAGCAAAACGACACCGAAACGAACTCGGATGTCAAAAAGTGTAAAATTAATCATTCTCATAATGACGAAACGGACATGAGCGAGTCGTCAAAACGGACTCCGACCGAAAAAAGAAATTTACCGAAAATCGAAAATTGCGGATATTACATTCTACCCTCCTTAAAAGAAGTTTCGTCCCGAAACTTAAAACAAGTAGGGAGAAGAAATATTCCGCCAAGAAAACTCAACGAGACAGACAAGAATGCGTAACTAACGCCCAACGGCGAAACGTTACAAACAACGCAATGGAATATACGACGTGAAAACACGTTCCACGGCGACTAACACAACGTCGCCGTTAGCGATATAATAAAACCAACAAACGACAAGCGTCATCAAACGGATAATATAGCCAAGTCAATTATCCGACAATCACAAAACACAACGAACGAAAACCAATATGATTGACCAACCCAACGGTACATCAATCAAAACGCGAGTCAACCGCTGAACAAACACGGAATCCCACCGCCTAAGGGCTGGAAGATCGAAAACGAAACTAATTTCCCGAACTGAAGGGAATTACGAAGGAGCCTGAATGTTCACCAATCACGGAACGAGGTCAATAAAAACCGAACAATCAAACGATCAAACCACAACGATCGAGACAACAAAAATCGAAGAATCATGTTCGAATCACGAAGAACAATAAAATTCAAACAACGACTCCAAGGCTCACATCTCGACTCGAGACAATATATGATCCGGTGAAAACAAAAGGATGTGCATTTACATAAGATCCACAGGAAAGGGAATAGCAATTAAAAAGTCACAACGACAAACGAGTTATTCCGAAACAATACCACACTCGTTCGATAAACAAAAACAAGGGACAGGACAAGCTCAGAAATGTCAACGAACATAATGAGTCGACAGAGTCGGAAACACAAGAGTTCCAAATCCGATCCACTTCGAATAAAAGAACTAGTAGAACCAGATGATGTCACTCCCAAACAAGGTTCACAAGAATCGAGCCGAACCCGAAAAAGTAACATCGATAACCAGATCGACCCACAACAAGATCACAGCTCGTTCGGACGATGAAACCGAAATACAGAACAGGTTCATAAAGTACCAACGAACATGAGCGAATCGATAGACTGGGGAAAGAGAAAATACAGAAGTCAAAATAGTACGGGCATTACCTCCGACCTCGTCCACGAAATTCACAAAAACAGGAGCAAGGTAACAAGACATTAAACAATCGACGCATAACGGAACCATCACCGATGCACACGGTCATACCAAACCAAGCTCTAACAGCTCGCACATGCGCGACAACGCAGGAATCACTACGAGGCGATAATATTCAACACCAACATCCCGCCTCTCACAGGGGACTAACACAACAAATGTGTGGAAAGCGACTCAACGCTCACACCGCCAATTCGGTCATACTCGGGAGAAAGTATCAAAATGACAACGCGAACATCACACATACATACCCAGCCCTCAAACGGGAATGGATAGGTTTTAAAAACGAAAACCTCATTTTGAAAATAATTTAGAAGAACACCGATTGATCTTGAGTATCAAGTTTCAAAAAGTACAAACGTGAAACATCATTATCGAGACATTGGAGAACCATTTCGCATTTGATAAGAATGAAGATACTTTCTCTTAATGAAAACTTTCAAAATATTCGACCCTCGGGTCTAAATAAAAGTGTTTCTAAAATATTGAAAATATCTCAAAGCATTTTGGTCCTCGAGGTAGAAAATTTTTGAAATATATTGTGGCACCTAGGATGTACCACAAGAAAATAACTCATTTGAAAAGTATGTCTCGAAATTTATTTTTCTAAGATACTCAAGGTTTTCAAAATTCCAATAGGCCAGAATGCCCAAAACTCACACATACCGACGTTCACTAAAACAACTCCTAGCACACGCATAAAAAAGTTTAAAATCAAGACAATATATGTCTTTAAACGGAAATAAACGATAAAATACCACATTCAGAACAAAACCACTGATAAAATACTCTCCCGCACTGGCTAGTGAACAAGTCGAACGCGTATAAGCACAAAGCTTCCACAAGAGACTTGTAAAACGTGCAAATCGATTCGAAAATCATCAACAACGGAGAAAAACAACAATAAAAAGACATCACAAGCGACAACACTCCTCGTATAAATCAAATACGAAAGTCGACTAAATACATATCGTGAAATCAAAATTCATATAAGGATTCCACCACTTAACAAATAATCATAAAAATAGCTCGTGTCACACGAGGCACAACACAAAGAAGGGAGACTTACTTCCACAGGTCGCACGAAGATGATGATCGCCCCACGATACTAATCACGACCAACAAACTCAAACGACGCGTCGCGACACGACTCAGTCAGATAAAATCCGACGAAACAAGACTCAAACAACACGACTTGACCCGACAGCCTAGGTTTTCCTCAACCTAAGCTCCGATACCATTTATGTAACACCCCCAATCCACTCAGGGATATTACACGCCGTAGACCCTCTCCTCGAGGATCTACCAGGCTGGTAACAACATTTAACATCTTGTCAATGCCTTCAAGGCTAAAATGACTCAGTAGACCGATTTGGTCTTTCCACAATTACATACAACTCAAATACAACTCATGCCCACGCAGGGGACAAAATACAACCACACCCGCATAACGGAACAATATAGCAATGAAAATAAAGTACAATCGAACCAACACACGATGTACGGTTCCTCATGTGATTAGTATCGATCATCTTTCATCATCCTTCGTGCCGACTCGTGTTATGCTCCAAAACCCGAATGCAAAACAGACATCCACCCCGAATACTCGGGGGTTAGCAAAACTCCACTGTTTTGCTAGTGCAAGAACAAAGTGCAAATACGAGCCATACAATTCACATTCCACGAATAACAATAACCGAGGATCCTCAAAGATCCAAACGAAACGAAAAGTACTTCCCGAGGCAAGGGTTTTGAGAAAACATTTCAAAATCGAAACATCATAAATCAATGGAAGTAATTTATAAAATGGTTTAGAACGCCATCGAGAGTTTTAATAGAAAACAATTTAGGATTATCAAGTCCTACTTTTCAAAATCCAAAAGATAAAGGGGTCACCGCCCCAAAGTTTACTTTCTGAAAAATGACATTAACCGGAAATGTGAATTGTTTATGGCATTTTACAAATGTGAATTGTTTATGGTTAATTGTGGTGCATTTTACAAATGTGAATTGTTTATGGCATTCCCGGAAATGAATGTTTTGGAACTATGTTTTCGTGATATCGTGCATTGACTATATGTGTAAGATGTAAGTTGTTCATTTGGTTACTTGTACTAGCGTAATTGCTAGCCCCTCTGGGGACCCGTTTTGGGGAAATTCGTTTTATGAATTTCAGGTCAGGTTCATCGAGACGAGCGGGTGCTGGACCAGTACACGGATGATGGCCGTGCGTGATGATTGTGCACGAGTGACGTCTTAGTGTCTTTTATCTTTTCATCTTTTGTGGATTTTGAACTAATTGTAGTACTCGAGTACTTAAGAGTTCTTGTTCGTCCGGATTGTATTGTTGTCTATTATGTTTGTGTTGGATGATGGTGTTATGTTTGACCGGTTGAACCGGGTGGATTATTCTGTTTTGCATCTTTATGATGAGGTGTTATTTTTGTCATTTCTGTGAGTCGTTGAGTATGATGTTATTCAGCCTGGTGGGTCCCATATAGGGATTCACGGCGCTGTAATATACCTCGAATATCTTGGGGGTGTTACAGAAAATGGTATCAGAGCTCTAGGTTTATGGATACCTAGGCTTGTCGGTTTATTGGGTCTTGTGGTGTTTTGTTTTGCACATCATCGTCACGCTGCCATGATTCCGGTACTACCAGTGTCAGTAAGTTTTCCTTCCTCTGTTCATTATTTCCTTGTATCGTACCTTCGATTCTCGACTTGTGATTGTTCTTTTCTTGTACTTACCCTCGTATGGCTTTTGCTACTTATTTAACTCCAGTATGGATGCTGGAAGAGGTCGTGGTCGCGGTCGTGGTCGTGGACGCGGCCGGGGACGTCGGGCAATGGCAAGGCGCCCACGTCAGCTTCGGAGTCGGCGATCGCGACCGTCATAGTCATGCTTCTTCTCGGAGCGTGCCGACCTTGGTATTGCGGCCGTTATGCAAATGGTGAACCAAATGGCGCGATAGCTCAGCAGATTCGTAACCCGGATCGTGCCCATGCTAATCGGGCGGAGCGGATCGGCCGCTTCGTGGATGTCATCAAGATGCATCCTACTCGCTTCGGGAGCTTCGGACCCGATCGGCTGGGAAGGGTGGATCAAGGAGATATCTAAAGTCTTCACTGCTACCAACTGTCCCGAGGACCGTAAGGTCCCTATTGCCCAGTACTTTCTCACTGGGGACGCTACGGCTTGGTGGGAGGCCGTCGGGCCCAAAGATCATGTTGCTTCGTGGGCCGAATTTCAAGAATTGATGGAGACTGAATATTGCCCGTGGCCAGTCAGACAGGCTCGGGTACATGCTTTCTATGATGCTCAACCACGGGATATCCCCGTATCTCAAGCTATTGCCGATTTTAACAAGGAGTTGGGTTATGTGAAGACCCAAGTTGTCGAGGAGAGCGACAAAATTTTCCATTTTTTCAGACGGATGAAGTTGTCGATTCAGGACTATATGTCGGGGCTCGTCTGTACTACCTTGAAAGATTACCAGAGTAGGGCCCTTGCTTACGATATGTCTGTGACGGCTAGCGAGGCGGCCCGCGAGAGCAAGAAACATAAGTCCGCTGGGAATTTTTCGGGCCACAAGGGTGGGGGTCAACAGAGATCCCAATCTGCTAACTTCCTCACGGCGGTGGTCCACTGCTCACTGGGGTCCTCGTGGAACTACCAAGGTTCCTTTCCGTGATGTGAAGTGTTTCAATTGTGGTCAGACAGCCACGCTACCGTACTTGTTTAAGCCCTTTATTGACGTGTAACTGTGGTGGCCACCGGCCACAAGGCCGCTCAGGCCGAGAGGGAGAGAATTCTTGGTGCCCGGGCTTCCATTCCAGCGCCTAGGGAACCAAGTGTAAATAAAGGATCGTTTGCTTCTCAATCTCCACCGAGTGCTAGTCGGGGAAGAGGTCGGGGTCAGCCCTCTAAGGGGGGAGCTTCTAGTGTCGGCTCTGCCCATCCGCGGGTTTATGAGATGCGGAAAGCCGATGACCCAAAGAAGCATCGTGGCGGCAGTGCACCGTTCATATTCTTTCTCATCCTGTCAGTGTGCTTTTCGATTCCGGTGCTACGCATTCGTTCATATCTTGGGATTGTGTGCGCCGTTTGAGTCTCGACTGTTTGATGCCTTGTGAACCCTTCATCGTTAAGCTTCCTAGCGGTGATAGGATCGTGGGTGATCAGGAGGTTCGAGACTGTTCTGTGCTTATTTGTGAGAGGGTTTGGCCCTCTAATCTTATTGTTGTGGGTATTGAGGGTGAGGATTTGATTCTCGGGGATGATTGGCTCGAGCAGAATGGTGCAATCATGAACTACCGCACGAGGATCATCACAATGTTAGCCGAGGATGGCACCGAGCACTCTTTCGCGGGGCGAAAGAGGGGAAACCAGAAGTTAGTTATTAACGCCTTGAAGGCGATGAGACTCCTGCGAAAGGGGTGTACTGGCTATTGGTGCTACGCCTTGAAGGCGGAGAGTGGTGGAGTCGAGCTTTCGTCGATTCCAATCGTCAGTGAGTTTCCTGATGTATTTCCTGACGAGTTACCGGGATTGCCACCGGATCGTGAGGTCGAATTTGCTATAGAGTTAGAGCCGGGCGCGGCTCCTATTTCGAAGGCGCCGTATCGCATGGCAGATGTCCAAGTTGAAGAAGCAGTTGAGCGAGCTTCTTGAGTCGGGGTATGTTCGACTGAGTGCCTCGCCTTGGGGCGCACCGGTCCTGTTTGTGCGGAAGAAGGATGGTTCACTACGTTTGTGTATCGACTATCGCGAACTAAACAAGGTGACCATCAAGAAAAAGTATCCTTTGCCGAGAATTGACGACTTGTTCGACCAGTTGCAGGGAGCTGCGGTATTCTCGAAGATTGATTTGAAATCGGGGTACTATCAGCTCCGGGTGAGAGAGTCCGATGTGCTGAAAACAGCTATCGGGGTACCCTGAGTTGTTTGTTTCTTAAGTTTCGGGACGAAACTTATTTTTAGAGGGGTAGAATGTAATATACGCATTTTTCTTTCCCTTGTATTTTCTTTTTCGGTGTATTTCTCGGTCGTAGTGATCCTCGTGTACCTTAAAGTGTATCTTTCCCGTCATCTATTGATATGATTCTCGTTATTGTTGTTCGGAACCGCTGTTTCGGGGTTGCCGTGGATCCATTCTATGTTTTGATGCGTATTGAGATGTTCCGTTTGATGTTTCGTCCATATTCTGGTGTTTTGGACCGTTTATATTCTGTACCTAGCGCACGCTAATTTTTTGTGCATAGCGCACGCTAGAAGTCCCTTTGTAGCGCACGCTACGTTTACTTCGTAGCGCGCGCTAGCGAGTTAGCCCCGACCGGCGCCTGCCTCACCTCCGGACTATCGGATTAGCGCACGCTACCTTGTCTAGCGCACGCTAATGTCGGGAGACTAGCGCACGTTAAGTTGTTCGGTAGCGCGCGCTAGCGCGGGTGTCCAGATCGACGCTTTATCAACCCGGCCAAAGTGCGATTAGCGCACGCTACGCTTGTATGGTAGCGCACGCTAATGGATCAGGTGAGTCCTGGACAGTTTGTCACTGGACTCGACTGATGCCCAGGTAGCGCACGCTATTGGTCGATAGCGCGAGCTACCGATAGGTTATTAGCGCACGCTACATTTGGAGTAGTGCACGCTAACGGCCAGAAGTCTTGCTACTGGACTGGACGCTAACTGTTTGGCCTGTATTTTTTTTATCCCGTTAGCGCACGCTAACCTTGAGGATTAGCGCGCGCTAACACTCCATGGCTATATAAACCAGGGAGGTGACCGAGATAAACATAATTTCTCATTTCTTCCTCTCTCCGCGGCGAAGGCGATTCCGGGGCAATTTTCTTGGCGATTTCTTCCTCCAATCATCTCATCCAACATCTTTTTTTTGAGTTCTTGGAGTATTATAACAACATCAACACGAATCTTTCATCCCAATCCACGGTAAATCTCTTAGAACCCTACTTTTGGATAATTTGGGGGTTTTTGGGATTTTCTTCCGATCCGTTCTGTTTTGTTGGTGGATTCATGATGAATATGATTAATCTTGTTGGTATAATTAGTTTTCCTACGGATTCATGGTATATTTTCATAGTTTTGCGAAAACGAGAGGGTTTGGTTGTGGTCCGCCCTCGTTGTTATTTTTGTACAAATATACATGAATCGTAGGCGGGTTTTCGGGTGTATTCCATTCCGTAATCGTTTAGGAGTGGTTGTGATTGTGTTATTCAAATCGTTAGGTTCATTCGTCGGTTCCTCGCGGTCGTGCTTGATTCTTCCGTTCCGTTCGTGTCACCGTCTATTAATCGAGGCAAGTACCCTTATGAACTTACAATCTTCACATAATAGTATTGTATGAGAAATGGTGTGTGTGTGTGTGTATGCTCACTACGGGTTAGATCCGACGGGGTCTCGGTAGGGGTCCACAGAGACGTGGATCGACGAGCTTGCTTTTAACCACTACGGGTTAGATCCGACGGGGTCTCGGTAGGGGTCCATAGAGACGTGGATCGATGGTTAATTGTGGTGCATTTTACAAATGTGAATTGTTTATGGCATTCCCGGAAATGAATGTTTTGGAACTATGTTTTCGTGATATCGTGCATTGACTATATGTGTAAGATGTAAGTTGTTCATTTGGTTACTTGTACTAGCGTAATTGCTAGCCCCTCTGGGGACCCGTTTTGGGGAAATTCGTTTTATGAATTTCAGGTCAGGTTCATCGAGACGAGCGGGTGCTGGACCAGTACACGGATGATGGCCGTGCGTGATGATTGTGCACGAGTGACGTCTTAGTGTCTTTTATCTTTTCATCTTTTGTGGATTTTGAACTAATTGTAGTACTCGAGTACTTAAGAGTTCTTGTTCGTCCGGATTGTATTGTTGTCTATTATGTTTGTGTTGGATGATGGTGTTATGTTTGACCGGTTGAACCGGGTGGATTATTCTGTTTTGCGTCTTTATGATGAGGTGTTATTTTTGTCATTTCTGTGAGTCGTTGAGTATGATGTTATTCAGCCTGGTGGGTCCCATATAGGGATTCACTACGTAATATACCTCGAATATCTTGATGGTGTTACAGAAAATGGTATCAGAGCTCTAGGTTTATGGATACCTAGGCTTGTCGGTTTATTGGGTCTTGTGGTGTTTTGTTTTGCACATCATCGTCACGCTGCCATGATTCCGGTACTACCAGTGTCAGTAAGTTTTCCTTCCTCTGTTCATTATTTCCTTGTATCGTACCTTCGATTCTCGACTTGTGATTGTTCTTTTCTTGTACTTACCCTCGTATGGCTTTTGCTACTTATTTAACTCCGGTATGGATGCCGAAGAGGTCGTGGTCGCGGTCGTGGTCGTGGACGCGCCGGGGACGTGGGGCGGCCTGGCGGCACGCCGCAGCTTCTTGAGCCGGCGATCGGGCGACCGTCATAGTCATGCTTCTTCTCAGAGCGTGCCGACCTTGGTATTGCGGCCGTTATGCAAAGAAATGGTGAACCAAATGGCGGCGATAGCTCAGCGATTCGTAACCCGGATCGTGCCCATGCTAATCGGGCGAGCGGATCGCCGCTTCAGGATGTCATCAAGATGCATCCTCCTCGCCGGGAGCTTCGGACCCGATCGATCGGGAAGGGTGGATCAAGGAGATATCTAAAGTCTTCACCGCTACCAATCGGCCCCGAGGACCGTAAGGTCCCTATTGCCCAGTACTTTCTCACTGGGGACGCTACGGATTGGTGGGAGGCCGTCGGGCCCAAAGATCATGTTGCTTCGTGGTCCGAATTTCAAGAATTGATGGAGACTGAATATTGCCCGTGGCCGATGTGCCTGTACATGCTTTCTATGATGCTCAACCACGGGATATCCCCGTATCTCAAGCTATTGCCGATTTTAACAAGGAGTTGGGTTATGTGAAGACCCAAGTTGTCGAGGAGAGCGACAAAATTTTCCATTTTTTCAGACGGATGAAGTTGTCGATTCAGGACTATATGTCGGGGCTCGTCTGTACTACCTTGAAAGATTACCAGAGTAGGGCCCTTGCTTACGATATGTCTGTGACGGCTAGCGAGGCGGCCCGCGAGAGCAAGAAACATAAGTCCGCTGGGAATTTTTCGGGCCACAAGGGTGGGGGTCAACAGAGATCCCAATCTGCTAACTTCCCCGCCGGCGGTGGTCCATTTCGTTCACTGGGTCCTCGTGGAACTACCGGTGTTCCTTTCCGTGATGTGAAGTGTTTCAATTGTGGTCACAGTGCCACGCCGCCGTACTTGTTTAAGCCCTTTATTGACGTGTAACTGTGGTGGCCACCGGCCACAAGGTCGCTTCAGGCCGAGAGGGAGAGAATTCTTGGTGCCCGGCTTCCATTCCAGCGCCTAGGGAACCAAGTGTAAATAAAGGATCGTTTGCTTCTCAATCTCCACCGAGTGCTAGTCGGGGAAGAGGTCGGGGTCAGCCCTCTAAGGGGGGAGCTTCTAGTGTCGGCTCTGCCCATCCGCGGGTTTATGAGATGCGGAAAGCCGATGACCCAAAGAACTCTGTGGCGAGTGCACCGTTCATATTCTTTCTCATCCCGCTGTGCTTTTCGATTCCGGTGCTACGCATTCGTTCATATCTTGGGATTGTGTGCGCCGTTTGAGTCTCGACTGTTTGATGCCTTGTGAACCCTTCATCGTTAAGCTTCCTAGCGGTGATAGGATCGTGGGTGATCAGGAGGTTCGAGACTGTTCTGTGCTTATTTGTGAGAGGGTTTGGCCCTCTAATCTTATTGTTGTGGGTATTGAGGGTGAGGATTTGATTCTCGGGGATGATTGGCTCGAGCAGAATGGTGCAATCATGAACTACCGCACGAGGATCATCACAATGTTAGCCGAGGATGGCACCGAGCACTCTTTCGCGGGGCGAAAGAGGGGAAACCAGAAGTTAGTTATTAACGCCTTGAAGGCGATGAGACTCGTGCGAAAGGGGTGTATCAAGTATTGGTGCTACGCCTTGAAGGCGGAGAGTGGTGGAGTCGAGCTTGCCGATTCCAATCGTCTGAGTTTCGATGTATTTCTGACGAGTTACCGGGATTGCCACCGGATCGTGAGGTCGAATTTGCTATAGAGTTAGAGCCGGGCGCGGCTCCTATTTCGAAGGCGCCGTATCGCATGGCAGATGTCCAAGTTGAAGAAGCAGTTGAGCGAGCTTCTTGAGTCGGGGTATGTTCGACTGAGTGCCTCGCCTTGGGGCGCACCGGTCCTGTTTGTGCGGAAGAAGGATGGTTCACTACGTTTGTGTATCGACTATCGCGAACTAAACAAGGTGACCATCAAGAAAAAGTATCCTTTGCCGAGAATTGACGACTTGTTCGACCAGTTGCAGGGAGCTGCGGTATTCTCGAAGATTGATTTGAAATCGGGGTACTATCAGCTCCGGGTGAGAGAGTCCGATGTGTCAAATAAAACTTTTCGGACGAGATACGGACATTATGAGTTCGTAGTTATGCCTTTCGGGTTAACTAATGCGCCGGCGGTGTTCATGCAGTTGATGAACAAAGTCTTTATCGAGTATTTGGACAAGTGTGTCGTCGTCTTCATTGACGATATTCTTATTTATTCGAGGAACGAGGAAGAGCATGCCCATCATTTGCGGGTAGTGTTAGACATTTTGAGGACCGAGCAACTCTATGCAAAGTTCTCGAAATGTGAGTTCTGGCTGAAGGAAGTGATGATTTTAGGTCACGTGATTTCAGCCGAGGGGGTTCGTGTGGATCCGCAGAAGATAGAGGCGGTATTGGATTGGGCACCGCCCAAGAATGTGAAGGAGATCCGTAGTTTCTTGGGCTTGGCTGGCTACTATCGTAGGTTCGTCGAGGGTTTCTCGAAACTAGCTCGGCCACTTACGCAGTTGCTCCAGAAATCCGAGAAGTTCGTCTGGAATAACGAGAGGCGGTCGAGTTTTGAGGAACTGAAGAGACGTTTGACTTCAGCCCCAATTTTGGCGTTGCCATGTGGCAACGAGGGTTTTTCCGTTTATAGCGATGCTTCGGGTCAGGGTCTTGGGTGCGTATTGATGCAGCACGGCAAGACCATTGCCTATGCGTCGAGACAGTTGAGGCCGTATGAGCTGAACTACCCTACTCATGATTTGGAGTTAGCGGCGATGCTTTTGCGCTAAAGATTTGGCGTCACTATCTTTTCGGCTCTGCATGTCAGATTTTTACCGATCATAAAAGTCTGAAATACATATTTACTCAGCGGGAGTTGAATATGAGGCAGAGGAGGTGGTTAGAGCTGATTAAGGATTACGACCTCGAAATCCTTTATCATCCGGGCAAGGCGAACGTCGTGGCCGACGCCTTGAGTCGGAAACCGGTGGCGTTGCGAATGCTTGAGATCCTTACATCTCAGTCTGAGCTTCATAGGACTTTGATCGAGTTAGATGTTGAGGTTTTGTTGCCTGGAGCTGTCGGGCAACTTTGTGCTTTAGAGATTTCGTCATCTTTGATCGATGAAATTAAGCTGAAGCAGTTAGAGGATCCGATGATTACTCAAATCCGAGAGAACATTCTTTAGGGATAGTCTCTTGGGTTTGTGATTCACGAGGATGGTATTTTGAGATTCCAGAGTCGGCTTTGTGTGCCGAACGACTCAGAGTTGAGACAGAGTATTTTGCGGGAGGCCCATGCTACACCTTACTCCGTTCATCCTGGTTCGAGTAAGATGTACAAGGACTTGAGAAGGAATTTCTGGTGGAATGATATGAAGGAGGAGGTCGCATAGTTTGTAGCGAGATGTTTGACTTGTCAGCAGGTCAAAATCGAGCATCAGCGACCGGCTGGGTTATTGCAATCAGTTCCCGTTTCGGAATGGAAATGGGAAGATATATCGATGGATTTCGTTACGAGCTTGCCGAGATCGAGGTCGGGCATGAATATGGTATGGGTGATTGTTGATCGTCTGACCAAGTCAGCACATTTTCTGGGCATCAAGGACACTTGGGGCCCGGAGAAGTTAGCTCGTGTGTTTATCGCGCAGATTGTGAGGCTTCACGGTACTCCGAAGTCTATTGTTTCGGATCGTGATGGCCGTTTTGTATCGCACTTCTGGCAGGCAGTGCATAAGGCGTTGGGTACCCATTTGCGTTTGAGTACCTCTTTTCATCCCCGATGGGATACCAACGCACTATCCAGACGTTCGAGGATTTGTTGCGTGCTTGTGCTCTCGATTGGAGTAGTGACTGGGAGGAGCATTTGCCATTGATCGAATTCACGTACAACAATAGTTGGCACGCGTCGATTCGGATGGCACCATATGAGGCACTTTATGGGCGGCGATGTCGATCACCGATTTGTTGGAATGAGGCGTCCGATTTGGTCGGGACCGAGCCGGATGTCGTTTTAGAGACGAGGCGGAAGATAGAATTAATTCGGGAACGGATGTTGACTGCCCAGAGTCGACAGAAGTCGTATGCCGACATCCGTCGTCGACCTTTGGAATTCGAGGTGGGAGACCACGTTTTGCTAAAGGTGTCGCCGACGAAGGGAGTTTTTCGTTTCGAAAAGAAAGGGAAGTTGAGTCCGAGATTTATTGGACCCTTTGAGATTCTCGAGCGAGTCGGTGGGTTGGCATACCGTTTGGCGTTACCTCCGGCCTTGAGTCATGTTCATAGCGTTTTTCATGTTTCCCAGCTGAGGAAATATGTCCCGGATCCTAGTCACGTCATCTATTATGGTGAGATTGATGTCGCCGAGGATATTACTTTTGAGGAGCGTCCTTTGAAGATTTTGGAGCATCATGAGAAACGACTGAGGCATAAGACCATCCCTTTGGTCAAGGTGCAGTGGTCGAGACACGGTGTCGAGGAGGCAACTTGGGAAACCGAGGATAGCATGCGTGCTAGGTACCCTGAGTTGTTTGTTTCTTAAGTTTCGGGACGAAACTTATTTTTAGAGGGGTAGAATGTAATATACGCATTTTTCTTTCCCTTGTATTTTCTTTTTCGGTGTATTTCTCGGTCGTAGTGATCCTCGTGTACCTTAAAGTGTATCTTTCCCGTCATCTATTGATATGATTCTCGTTATTGTTGTTCGGAACCGCTGTTTCGGGGTTGCCGTGGATCCATTCTATGTTTTGATGCGTATTGAGATGTTCCGTTTGATGTTTCGTCCATATTCTGGTGTTTTGGACCGTTTATATTCTGTACCTAGCGCACGCTAATTTTTTGTGCATAGCGCACGCTAGAAGTCCCTTTGTAGCGCACGCTACGTTTACTTCAGAGCGCTAGCGAAGTTAGCCCTCGACCGGCGCTCGCTCCCACCCTCTGACTATCGGATTAGCGCACGCTACCTTGTCTAGCGCACGCTAATGTCGGGAGACTAGCGCACGTTAAGTTGTTCGGTAGCGCGCGCTAGCGCGGTGTCCAAGATCGATGCTTTACTTCTGAACCCGGTCAGGTGCCAGTTAGCGCACGCTACGCTTGTATGGTAGCGCACGCTAATGGATCAGGTGAGTCCTGGACAGTTTGTCACTGGACTCGACTGATGCCCAGGTAGCGCACGCTATTGGTCGATAGCGCGAGCTACCGATAGGTTATTAGCGCACGCTACATTTGGAGTAGTGCACGCTAACGGCCAGAAGTCTTGCTACTGGACTGGACGCTAACTGTTTGGCCTGTATTTTTTTTATCCCGTTAGCGCACGCTAACCTTGAGGATTAGCGCGTGCTAACACTCCATGGCTATATAAACCAGGGAGGTGACCGAGATAAACATAATTTCTCATTTCTTCCTCTCTCCGCGGCGAAGGCGATTCCGGGGCAATTTTCTTGGCGATTTCTTCCTCCAATCATCTCATCCAACATCTTTTTTTTGAGTTCTTGGAGTATTATAACAACATCAACACGAATCTTTCATCCCAATCCACGGTAAATCTCTTAGAACCCTACTTTTGGATAATTTGGGGGTTTTTGGGATTTTCTTCCGATCCGTACTGTTTTGTTGGTGGATTCATGATGAATATGATTAATCTTGTTGGTATAATTAGTTTTCCTACGGATTCATGGTATATTTTCATAGTTTTGCGAAACGAGAGGGTTTGGTTGTGGTCCGCCGTTGTTATTTTTGTACAAATATACATGAATCGTAGGCGGGTTTTCGGGTGTATTCCATTCCGTAATCGTTTAGGAGTGGTTGTGATTGTGTTATTCAAATCGTTAGGTTCATTCGTCGGTTCCTCGCGGTCGTGCTTGATTCTTCCGTTCCGTTCGTGTCACCGTCTATTAATCGAGGCAAGTACCCTTATGAACTTACAATCTTCACATAATAGTATTGTATGAGAAATGGTGTGTGTGTGTGTGTATGCTCACTACGGGTTAGATCCGACGGGGTCTCGGTAGGGGTCCACAGAGACGTGGATCGACGAGCTTGCTTTTAACCACTACGGGTTAGATCCGACGGGGTCTCGGTAGGGGTCCATAGAGACGTGGATCGATGGTTAATTGTGGTGCATTTTACAAATGTGAATTGTTTATGGCATTCCCGGAAATGAATGTTTTGGAACTATGTTTTCGTGATATCGTGCATTGACTATATGTGTAAGATGTAAGTTGTTCATTTGGTTACTTGTACTAGCGTAATTGCTAACCCCTCTGGGGACCCGTTTTGGGGAAATTCGTTTTATGAATTTCAGGTCAGGTTCATCGAGACGAGCGGGTGCTGGACCAGTACATGGATGATGGCCGTGCGTGATGATTGTGCACGAGTGACGTCTTAGTGTCTTTTATCTTTTCATCTTTTGTGGATTTTGAACTAATTGTAGTACTCGAGTACTTAAGAGTTCTTGTTCGTCCGGATTGTATTGTTGTCTATTATGTTTGTGTTGGATGATGGTGTTATGTTTGACCGGTTGAACCGGGTGGATTATTCTGTTTTGCGTCTTTATGATGAGGTGTTATTTTTGTCGTTTCTGTGAGTCGTTGAGTATGATGTTGTTCAGCCTGGTGGGTCCCATATAGGGATTCACGGCGCTGTAATATACCTCGAATATCTTGGGGGTGTTACAAGAGATGGGTCCTGTTGAAGTTATTTTAGAAATAACATGGTTGGTATAGCTATATTACTAAATGGTTTATACCATTTGAATCTAAAGAACAAAACCACCGTGAACACTATAACTAGGAAGCGTGATAGGGATGAAACAAACCAAGCACTTAAGTGGCATCTTAGACTTGGCCATGTTGGTCAGACCAAAATTAATAAAATGGAGAAAGATGGACTAAAGGGTCCATTTGGATCGGATTCCTATCCAACTTGTGAATCTTGCCTTCAGGGCAAAATGACTAAGTCACCCTTCATAGGACTCTTGAAAGAGCTGCTGAAAAGTTTGGATTAATCCATACCGAAGTGTGTGGCCCTTTTGAAGTGGCACAAGACGGATTTTAAGCATTGACCATACTATGTATGAATTCGTGTACCTAATGAAACATAAATCCGAAGCCTTATAAAAATTCAAGGAATTTAAGGCCCTAGTTGAAAACCAAATGGGTCATCAAATGGTGTATCATAAAGATGGAACCAAACCTTGTTGGACATTGTTCGCCCCATGCTTAACTATACTGATCTATCGATTTACCTGTGGGTACAGTCCTTACTGCTGCACATATCTTTAACATATGTCCTTCTAAATTCGTTCCTAAGACTTCACATGAGATGGAAAGGTAGGAAACCAAGTCTTAATCACATTAGGATTGGGGATGTCCTGCTTTTGTCAACAAGAGTAAAGTAGAGAAATCAGAAGGTAGGTCTGTGAAGGGTCATTTCACATGATATCCAGGAGATTCTATGGAATATTTATTCTACATGCCTGAAGATCACATGATCATATCATTGCTTTATAAGCACACTTCCTAGAAGATGAGTTCATTCAGTAAGGAGGTACAAGTACAAATATTTATTTCGAAGAAATAAAAGAAACATCTAATGAGGCACCTGTACAAGATATTGGAATAAAACCTTCCGCAATACAAACACAACCTCACACATCTAATAGAGCTTCTCATTTACCTGAGGGGTATGGATATCTGCATCAAGAGGAACTGGGTGCTCATGAGATGACGAAAAGTAGCCAAGAGAATGATCCCTATACTTATGACCAAACAATGGTAGATGTGGACTCCGTGAAGTTGCAAGAGGCTGTGGAAGCTGACATAGACTCTATGCATGCTAATCAGGTATGGACTTTACTGGATCGTCCTAAGGGCATAATGTCTATTGGGGATAAATGGATCTACAAAATAAAGGCTGATGGAGATGGCAAGGTTGAAACTTCTAAGGCCAGACTTGTGGCGAAGGGTTATTCCCAAAGAGAGGGAATCAATTACTTCGAGACCTTTTCGCTTGTATCCATGATAAAATCTATTCGCATGATGCTTGCCATAGCAGCCCATTTTGATTGTGAAATATGGTAAATGGATGTGAAAACGGCATTCCTAAATGGATACCTCGAGCACGATATCTATATGTAACAACCTAAGGGATTCATATCTAAGGCCAATATTCATAAAGTATGCATGCTTCAGCATGCAAATTTTGGACAGAAACAGGCTTGGCGAAGTTGGAATCTTCGTTTTGATGAAACAGTCAAAGAGTTTTATTTTGTCAAAAACAAAGAGGAGCCATGTATTTACAAGAAGGTCAGTGGGAGCAAAATTATGTTCTTAGTATTATAGGTAGATGAAATTCTACTCATAGGAAATGATGTAGGAATGTCCAGTTCTGTGAAAAATTAACTTTCTAATAAGTTCTCGATGAATGACTTGGGAGAAGCCACCTATATTCTAGGTATTCATCTCTACCGGGATAGAGCGAAGATAATGATAGGTCTTTCCCGAGCCCTCCATATAGAGAAGATCCTGAAGCAATTTAGGATAGAAAATTCTAAAAGAGGGTTCCTACCTATGCAACATGGTGTAAACCTTTCCTTGAAGATGTGTCCTTGTTAGGCGTATTTTTATACGCTTATTTATCATTATTTTGTAGTGTTTTGGTGAGTGAAATCATCTAAATGAGCTTTTAATGCCTTGATTTTGTATGATTGACAGGAAATTGAAGTCCGGGAGCTAAAACGAGGCAAAACGGCGAAACGGCAAAATCGATTTGGCGAGCCGCGGCGCAAGGAATCGGAGCCGCGGCACAGAAGACACCAGCCGAAGGGCGAGTAATCAGACTGTGCCGCGCATGCCTCAGTGAGCCGCGCACGTAAGAATTTATTTACGCCTGTATTCAGCTTTTGCGATGTGTCGCGGCACAGTTGATGAGCCGCGGCACACTTAGCGGGTTTGGTACGTCTCGGCGGATTCTCGGGCCGTTTGCCGCCAACCGATTAATACGGACGCGATTTGTGGAGGTGCTGAGCTATAAATAGGGCTTAAGACCCTAATTTAATTATCTTGGAATCATTGAATCTAAACCTAGGAGAGCTTAAGCTTGGAGACAGAGAAGAGGAGGAAAGCGAAGAATTCAAGGGCAGAAGGCGGAGTCAAGAACGGAGGAATCCGAGCTTCATCTGCGTTTGAATTTTATGCTTTCGTTTATTTATTCTGTATTTTCGCTTTTAGTATGTCGCTAAAGCCCTAATCTAGGGTTTTGATGAAACCTTTGTGTTGACGAATTGATTAAGATTATCCAATTTATTACCTTTTTATTGAGTTTTCCCAATTATGTTTAATGCTTGCAATTATCCGCCAATAGTTGTATTGATTTAATCATTCACTTCGAATCGGGAGAGGAGATTTGGTGAGGAACTATTGGTGAGGACCGTTTTATTCTGTGAGATAGGAATATACTCATAGAAACTACGTGGCCTTTAGGAGATTTCATGCTTTTTGCCTATCGACGAGATAATTCACCTAGGGATAGAGTGCGTTAGTCGCCGTTAGATAAATCTATTGACCTCGAGAGAGGCGGTAGAATATATTAGCAATCTCCGCCTTCAGTAAATTGGGAAAATTATTTATTACGGATAATCGAGAGTAAATTCGGATAAACTAAGGTGGATTCAGAACCCTAGACGTATTCATCATTTGATTTCCTTAATCCAAGATATTGTTTTCTACTGCTTAGTATTTTAGAAATTCTTTTAGTTATTAATCCAAAACCCCAACTTCGATTGTTCAAATAAAATTGGAATACAAAAACGTCGGTAGTTAGAGATTCAATCCTCGTGGGAACGATACTCTACTTATCACTTTATTACTTGTAAACGATGACGTGCACTTGCGTGTAGGAAATATCGCAACAGTCCTCATAGTGAGGAAGATAAAAAGGAAATGAGCAAGGTACTCTATGCTTCGGCAGTGGGTAGCTCCATGTACGCTATGATTTGCACTAAACTGGACATTGTCTATGCTATGAGCGTATTAAGTCGGTTTAGTCAAATACAGGGCATAAACATTGGACTGCTGTAAAGAATATTCTTAAGTACCTAAAAAGGACTAAATACTTGGTTCTTACATAAGGCGGTGGAGAACTTAAAGTGATGGGTTATACAGACTCGGATTTTTCGTGACATATGGATGCACAGATGTCCACATCAGGGTATATCTTTACTCTGAATGGTGGAGTAGTATCTTGGAGAAGTGCAAAGCAAAGTGCGACTGCAATTTCCACATGTCAAGCCAAATATTAGGCAGCCATAGAGGCTGCTAAAGACGCATTCTGGATTAAGAAGTTTATAGAGGAACTTCAAGTGGTTCCTGACTCAGGACGGCCTATGGCACTATTTTGTGACAACAATGGTGCTGTCGCATAGGCTAGGGAGCCTAGGGCTCACCACAATACCGAGCACATTGATAAAAAGTATCATTTTTGTTAGAGAAATGGTTCAGGAAGGGAACTTTATGTTGCAGAGAATAAACACAGCAAATAACGTTGTTGATCCGCTAACCAAGCCACTATCTCAGAAGGTCTTAGAGAGATATATGGAGAGTAAGGGCATTATATACCATATTTAGTGGCATCAAGTGCAAGTGGGAGATTGCTAGGAATATGCCGTCAAACGCCACTCAGAGGATGAAATAGTGGGAGCATTGTATTGTAATTATGAATATTAAAGTAAATAAGGCATTTATTATTTCTATATTATTGTATATCACTAGCATTCTGATTTGGTATATAGAACAACAGTCCTTGCATTTGAGAGCAAACATTTAGAAGATAAAGAGATAAGCCCTGGAAGTGTTTATGGCTCAATGCTTAACTGGTTCGCAAGTCGATAAAACTTAACTGGGCAATAAATTTAGACAAGACTTGTATAATGTGTGCTTTGACATGTAGAGTGTATGTCTTCACTAAAGTCTAGTGGGAGCACACATTATAGGTATGCTAATGAGATTAGTATACTCTAACTCGACTCATCTCGATTTGATCATATGGATTTCACCCTGGAATTATCAATGACTGAATCAAAAGGTTGTGATAGATATATGTGAACCTTTAACTTGTGGTTTCAGTAGGAGATGTGCTTGTGACATTAAGTTAGTCATCAGAGTAGTTCTGATCCTGAAATATCCACATTTTTCTATTTTTAGTAATTTTCATTTTGGTGTACTTTCAGTTTTTAGCGACTCGTTTGTAACAGTTTTGACATTTTGAGAATGTTTAATTCTGATTGTTTTGACATCAGAGTGTGTTTCGTAGTCGTTTTACTCAATTTCGTGTTTATTAGCACTCTTTCCGGTTTTTGGTTCGTTCGGCATAATCATGGTTCGAAATTGCTGTTTTGTATTTCCCATAAGTTCGTTTAACATTGGGAGTAATGTTTTGAGATTCAGTTTGGTTGTTCGACCTCGTATCGTGTTTTTCGAACGTTTTGGGCCGTTTTGTAATTTCCTAAAAATATAGGATAATTAATTTCGTTGTCGTACGCCGAACCTTCGGGTAGTCGGAATCGTGTTTTGTTGTAGCGCTTAAGTTCGTCGTCTTGAACTCTTTGTAAATCTGTCTTCAGGTTTTGTCATCGTAATATTTCGATTCTGTGATATTCTTTCCCAGTATAATCGGCTCTCAACAGTTCTGAACTGCATGAGGCTTACATACGTTATCAGTAATATATAACGTATGTTAGTTTCATCTTTCTTGCATACGTAAAACTTCAGTAACATAGTTATAGCCTTCAGAGAATCGGGTAGAGACTTCTGCCAGGCCATTATGTACATTACAGACAGGGTGTTCTGTACGCTAAGTGTATAACATACGTTAAGTTCCCCTGGCTTACGTATGTTATAGAAGACCGATTTATATACATAGTTCAGGGTTTTCTCTGCGGGTTTCTTCCATTTCTTTTCTCTTCCATGAACAGGCGATCATTGGGCAATTTTAGGGCGATTCTGGTTCTTCAATATTTCAGTTATCGTGTTCCTTGAGTTTTTGGTGTTAATTAACAACATCAAATCATGTTCTTCGTCGTCGATCCGAGGTATTATCTCTAGAACCCTAATTTTGGGAATTGAGGGTTTTCGTGATTTTGTCCGATTAGCTCCGAATTGTTCTTTAATTTTCGATGTATATTATTAATCTTCACCGTATTCATATTTTCTCTACGAATTCACGGTAAATTTTAGTATGTTTGCGAAACCGGGAGGGTTTGGTTGCGATCAGCCCTCGTAGTGAGTTTATATGAATTTCCATAATTTATAGGCGGGGCTTCCGGGCGTATTTCAGTTCCCCTTTCTAGTTGTATGGTTGTTGAGAATGGTTTTACGGATCGTTTAGGTTCGGAATAGTCAAGTTTATTCAATCTTGGTCGTCTACCGTCTTGGAACAGTCTATCACGTCTCAAAGGCAAGTAATTTTTATGAAGCTTATATTCTTGAATGTGAAAAGTACTATATATGAGTGTGAGAGTTGTACGTTCAATCCGGGAGAGTCCGACGGCCGGGATCCACGTTTGGTTGGGTCCACGAACATTGGGGTTGACCACTCCGGGAGGGTCCGATGGGGCCTCAGAGGGATCCAAGCAAGGTTGGGTCCAAGGTTAATCATGAGGATTTTTACTACTGTGTCGTATTTTGGATTTTTGCACTTTCGAAAATCATTATCCTATCTTTTGATACTATTGATGCATGTACTTTGAAATTGTAAGATGTATGGATTCATTTTTATTACTTGCACCAGTTATTCCATGTCTAATCCCATTTGGAGGAAATACTTTTCATGTATTTCAGGTACGAAGAATGCGAATGGATGAGTACTGGGGCAACACGACGATGATATCTAGGCGTGATACAATGAAGATTTATATTGTTTCCTTCGAGTCAGGTCTTTTGAGTTTATTTTGTCATGAACTGTTAGTAGTATTCGAGTACTATATGATATGTTTTTGTCCTCATTATTGTCATCGGATATTAGGGTCCGTTGTGAATTTGAGTTTTTATTGGAGTTTCATCGGTTTATCTGATTAATTTGGTCGTGGTTTGTTTTATTAGAAAACTCTTAAAGTGTTGACTTGGATTGTATTGAATTTAGCCTTATAGGTCCCAGGTAGGGATTCATGGCGTTGTGACGTACCCTAAATATCTTGGGGGTGTTATAGATTATGGTATCAGAGCCTTAGGTTTATGGATACCTAGGTTGTTGGTCTTTTGGGTCTAGTCGCGTCGTTTTGTAAACACTGTATCGTTGCGCTGCCGTCATCTTAGTACGATCGGTACTCGAAAGTTCTCTTATCCTTCTTATCATCTTTACTGTCTTGTCTTTAGACTTCGTAACATGGGGAACCGGTCACCATGGTGGTTATATTTTGAACTGTACTTATGTATTTTCTTCTTTTTCGATCCTTTAGAATGTCAGATGGTAGATGACGTGGACGCGGTTGCGGTCGAGGGCGTGGCGCAGCCGGTGGTGCGGCCATGTCTCTCAGTTCAGATGCTGGTTCAACTACTCCCACCTTGTCGAATTCAGTTCACCCTAGTACCGATAGTCAGCAGGACCAGACGTCCAATCAAGGGAATTCCGCAGGGAATAATGCAGGTCTAGGTGTGGCCACTATATTGCAGCAAATGTCTAACCAGATGGATCTTTTGACCCAGGCGGTTCAACTCAACAACCCACCTCCTGTGGCGGATACCAGGGAAGAGAAATGGTTAGAGGAAGTGATATGAATGCGCCCTTCTCAGTTCATTGGTGCTACGGACTCAACTGGTTAGGAAAACTGGATTAATGATATGAATAAGGTTTTTGTGGCAGTGAACTGTCCAGAAGCACGTAAAGTGTCGATTGCTCAATACCTTCTGATGAGAGAGGCTGCTAGCTGGTGGTAGGAAGTCGACCCCAAAGACCATGCAGTTACTTGGGACGAATTTAAAGAATTTATGGAAGCCAAATATTGCATGTGGCCTGTCCAAGAGGCCTGAATCCGAGTCCTCTTCGAGGCTAAACCCCAGGACATTCCCGTATCTCAGGCAATAATCGAGTACAATCAGTAGCTCAACCATGTGAAGGGTCAAGTGAGAAAGGAGAGAGATAAAATCTGACACTTTGACATGCAGATGAAGCTGAAAGTTCGACACTATATGGCAGGATTTGCTTGCACTACACTGAAGGAGTATCAGGGCAAAACACTAGCCTATGATATGTCCTTTGCTGCTACAGAGACGGCAAGTGAAGGTAATAAGCAGAAGACCTCCGGTAACTTTTATGTCGGTAAGAATAACAACCAACAAAGATCACAGTCGACGAACTACTCATCCGGAAAGTCCTTCCGTACATCTGGAGGCAATCAGAATTTCAGAACCGGCCCTAGTGTTGCCAATCGGGTCGTGACGTGTTTTAACTGCGGCCAACAGGGCCATATCAGCCGTTATTGAAACCTACCTCCTTTGAAATGTTATAGTTGTGGCCAAGCGGGCCACAATGCCACATTTTGTACCGAGGGAGAAAAGACACTTGGGGTTCAGGCATCCGCTCCGACACCTGGAGAACCAAGTGTTAATCAGAAGCCATCAGTGGGTCAGCTGTCTCAGTTTTTGGTCGGGTGAGAGGACAGGGTCAGTCCCTTAGAAGAAGAGCCTCCAGTGCTCGTTCAGTGCAACCGTGCATTTAATAGATGAGGAAAGCTGATGATCCAGAGGCTACAATGGCTACAGGTACTGTTTATGCTCTCTCTCATCCAGTTAGAGTGCTTTCGATTCAGGTGCTTCTCATTCGTTCATCTCTTTGGATTGTGTGCGTCGATTGAGTATTGATTGCATGTCTATTTTTGAACCTTTTGTGGTTAAATTACCTAGTGGGATAGAATTGTGGGGTATAGGGAGGTTAGAGACTGTCCGGTGATAATTGCAGAGACGGTGTGGCCTTCGAATTTGATTGTCGTGGATATCATTGATAAGGATTTGATCCACGGTGATGACAGGCTTTCTAGACATGGAGCGATAATGAATTATCGCACGAGGGTTATAACGATGTTGGTTGAGGATGATACCGAGCATTCATTTACGAGACATGGAAAGAGAGGTCATAAACATATAATCAGCGCCGTGAAGGCGGCAAACTCATTAGGGAAGGTTGTGTAGGTTACTGGTGTTATGTTGCGAGAGCAGAATACAGGAGAGTCGAACTTTCCTCGATTCCAGTGGTGAACAAGTTTTCGGATGTTTTTCCAGATAATATGCCAGGACCGCCTCCGGAACGTGAAATCGAGTTCACAAGTTGATTTAGAACCAAGTGTAGCCCCAATTTCTAAGGCGTCGTATCGTATGGCACCTTCGTAAATGTAGGAGATAAAGAGTCAGTTGGGGGAATTGTTGGAGAAGGGATATATCAGACCTAGCGCCTCACCTTGGTTTGCGCCAGTCTTGTTCGTGAGGAATAAAAATGGTTCACTGCATTTATGTATCGATTATCGGGAACTGAACAAAGTGACCATTAAGAATAAATATCCCTTGCCTCGTATATATGATTTGTTTGACTAGTTATAGGGAGCTACGATATTTTGGAAGATTAACTTGAGATCTGGATACTACCAGCTCTGGGTTAAGGAGTCCGACATTCCTAAAACCGCTTTACGCAAAGTTCTCGAAATGTGAATTTTGGTTGAAGGAAGTTATGTTTCTTGATCACGTAATTTCGGTTGAAGGGGTTCGTGTAGACCGACAAAAGATCGAGGTAGTGTTATATTGGGATCTGGCTAAGAATGTGAAGGAAGTTCGTAGCCTTTTTGGGTCTTGCTGGGTACTATCCACGGTTCGTCGAGTGATTCTCTAAACTTGCTCGACCACTTACACAATTACTCCAGAAGTACAAAAAGTTCGAATGGAACAACGACAGACAATTGAGTTTCGAGGAGCTAAAAAGACATTTCACTATGGCATCGGCTTTAGCCTTGCCTCAAAGGAAAGATGGGTTTTTGGTTTATAGTGATGCTTCAGGCCAGGGACTCGGTGCGTCCTCATGCAACAAGAAAGGACTATAGCTTTTGCATCGCGACAGTTGAAACTGTACGAAATGAATTATCCAACGCACGACCTAGAGTCGGCTGTAGTTGTGCATTGCATTAAAGATTTGGCGCCACTATTTATACGATTCATCGTGTTGGATTAATAATGACTATAAGAGTTTAAAATACATTTTCAGCCAGAAGGAGCTGAATATGAGACAACGTCGTTGGTTAGAATTGATAAAGGATACGACTTGGAGGTCGTTTACCATTCGGGAAAAGCCAATGTTGTGGTAGAAGTATTGAGCCAGAAGCCGGTATCGCTTTAGATGCTTGAGGTCCTCACATCACAAGTGAAGATTCGACAGGAGTTTATTGAGCAGGGGATTGAGGTATGGATTCAGCACGTGCAGGGTCAGTTGTATACCCTAGAGATTACTTCGTCCTTAGTTGATGACATCAAAGGGGAGCAGATGAATGACCCAATGATCAGTCAACTGAAGGCAGATGTGGAAAAAGGGAAAGCCCCCGGCTTTATGGTCCACGAGGACAGCATTTTGAGATTTCAGGGAAGACACTGCACCCCGAATGATTTAGAGTTGAGGCATAGAATACTTCGAGAAGCCCATGCTACTCCTAACTGCATCCATCCCAGAACGAGTAAGATATATAAATACCTTAAGAAGAACTTTTGGTGGAATAATATGAAGAAGGATGTCACGGAGTTCGTATCACGGTGTTTGATGTGCCAACAAGTCAAAATCGAGCATCAGCGACCAGTTGAGCTGCTGAAATCACTTCCTTTTCCCGAGCGGAAGTGGGAAGATATCTCCGTGGACTTTATCACTGGAATGCTAAGGACAAAAACTGGAATGAATATGATTTAGGTGATCGTTGATCGATTAACCAAGTTGCCACACTTTCTTGGTATTAAGGATACTTGGGGACCGGAGAGGCTGGCTCGGGTATTTATAGCGGAGATTGTGAGATTGCACGGTAAACCTAAGACTATTTTTTCAGATAGGGATGGCCATTTTGTGTCGCATTTTTGGCAATCGGTCCATCAGGCTTTGGGTACCAAGTTGAGGTTGAGAACATATTTTCATCCGCAATTATACGGTGAGACCGAGCAGACGATCCAGACATTATAGGATATGTTGCGAGCGTCTGCCCTAGACTGGAGTAGTGATTGGGAGATACATCTACTGTTGATCGAGTTTACTTATAATAATAGTTGGCACGCATCGATCAAAATGGCACCTTTTGAATCACTTTATGGTAGACGGTATAGATCCCCACTTTGTTGGGATGAGTCTCCGGAGTTAGTTGGGAGGGAGCCAGATATGCTGATGTAAACTAAGGAGAAGATTTCTACCATTCGAGACAGATTGTTGACTGCTTAGAGTCGACAAAAATTCTATGCTGATATTCGTCTTCGACCCTTGGAGTTCGAAGTGGGAGATCATGTACTACTCATGGTATCGCCGACCAAGGGGGGTTTCTATTTCGGGAAGAAAGGGAAGCTTCGCCCTAGATATATTGGACCGTTTGAGATCCTAGACAGAGTCAGTGAGTTGTCTTATCGCTTGGCGCTACCTCCAGCTCTGAGTCACACCATTGATTATGGGGATATCGAGATAGCGGATGATATCACGTTCGAAGAAAGGCTAGTGAAGGTCCTTGAACATCGTGAAAAACAACTTCGGCACAAAATCATTCCGTTGGTTAAAGTGCAGTGGTCGAGGCATGAAGTCGAAGAAGCGACTTGGGAAACTGAAGGTAGCATGCGTGCTAAATACAATGAATTATTTATCTTTTAAGTTTCGGGATGAGACTTGTTTTTAGAGGGGGAGAATGTAATATCCACATTTTTCTATTTTTAGTAATTTTCATTTTGGTGTACTTTCAGTTTTCAGCGACTCGTTTATAATGGTTTGTCATATTGAGAATGTTTAATTCTGCATGTTTTGACATCCGAGTGTATTTCAGAGTCATTTTACTCGATTTCGTGTTTATTTACAATCTTTCAGCCTTTTGGTTTGTTTGGCATAATCATGGTTCGAATTGCTGTTTTGTGTTTCCTATAAGTTCTTTAACATTGGGAGCCGTGTTGTGAGTTTCAGTGTGGTTGTTTGACCTCGTATCGTGTTTTTCGAACGTTTTGGACCGTTTTATAATTTCCTAAAAGTTTAAGGTAATTACTTTTGTTGTCATATGTCGAACCTTCGGGTAGTCGGAATCGTGTTTTCTTGTAGCGCTTAAGTTCGTCATCTTAAACTCTTTGTAAGCGTGTCTTCAAATTTCATCACGTTTCGATTCTGTGATATTCTTTCCTAGTATAATCGGCTCTCAATAGTTCTGAGCTGCATGAGGCTTACATACATTATCAGTAATACATAATGTATGTTAGTTCATCTTGCTTACGTATGTAAGCGTATGTTATAGACTTCAGAGAATCGGGCAGAGACTTCTTCCAGGCCATTACGTACGTAATAGACAAGGTGTTATGTACGCTAAGTGTATAATGTACGTTAAGTTCCCGTGGCTTACGTACATTATACAAGACCGATTTATATACATGGTTCAGCGTTTTCTCTACGGGTTTCTTCCATTTATTTTCTTTTCCACGAAAAGGCGATCATTGGGTGATTTTTAGGGCGATTCCGGTTCTTCAATTTTTCAGCTATCGCCTTCCTTGAGTTTTTGGTGTAGGTTAACAAAATCAAATCGTGTTCTTCGCCGTCGATCCGAGGTACTATCTCTAGAACCCTAATTTTTGGGAATTGGGGGTTTTCGTGATTTTGTCCGATCAGCTCCAAATTGTTCTTTAGTTTTCGATGTATATGATTAATCTTCACCACATTCATGTTTTCCCTACAAACTCATGGTAAATTTTAGTAAGTTTGTGAAATTAAGTGGGTTTGGTTGCGATCCGTCATCATAGTGAGTTTGTATGAATTTCCATAATTCGTAGGCGGGGCTTCCTGTAACACCCCGTAAATGGCGGCTATTACAGTGCCGTGGACCCCACATCGGGACCCACCAGGCGATATCAAAACATAATTTAAACATCCCATAAATGTGGTACCGAACCACAGAATATTAATCATAACCCCGAGTAGGAGCTTATACAGTAGATATCGACTTATACAACAGTACACAAGATCCAAATCCGGTAACCATATGGAGATGGAATATACCTCAAAACAATAATAATACAATCATCCGAATTTATATAAATTGAAAAAGACGTGAAATTTCATAGTTTAGACATAACCGACCAACGAAAGACTCGGGTCCCCCGAACTAGCATCCTTCAATAAACTTCGCCGTCATCGTGCTCTTCATGTGACTTGCCCATGCCTCGACCTGAAATACAAGTATTTCTCCCAAACCACAAGGTCAGCTATACATGATAATAATTCTCATGACATTATACAATTCATAGATATATACAGGATCTCAAAGAAACAACTGACCACTGAACATACCCCTCAGGCGTATGAACAGTCAGTCCCAAACCGACGGACATATATAATAGTACATGGAATATGAATGACCAATCAACGTGGCTCAAGACGGACGTCACAGTACGCCCGATCCGAAAATGTGTCCGTGCATATGTCCACCCCGTATACGGAATCCAGAATTTACGTGGGGCGATGTACCTAATTAGCCTCATGAACTACGTCTCATGTGCATGGTCCAATGCAGAAACATCTACGCATGGCCCTCATGTGCCCGGCAAAAAATCCTACACATAACCAATCGGCACGCGGATATGACTCCAGAGATGTCACGATGCAACATAATAATGAAACTCAACAAATTACACATTCATCCGAGAATCGAGAGAGCTCATCGAAGTGACAACAATGCTCAACGAGACCAACGGTATCAAAGGCAATAAACTCGGGAATACAATCCCACCACAAAACGGTAATACGATCAAGAACGACATCACATCATGAATCACAGATTCATAGAGCATTACGTATACACGAAACGTATAATATTCACAGGAATTCAATCATCATTATAACCAAGCAAGATAACTTGCCTCAATTCCGTACACGGGAATAATCCTTCCTCGACGAACGAACGGACGGTATCCTCGACCAATAATACTCACTCGAACAAGCAACCTTGAATGAAATGTAACTCATCCAACAATACATTCATACGATAATGCTATTAATTCATAGGAAACAACATCCGTAAACTTACCCGAATAATTCATCTATCCTAATGAACATTCTATCGTTTCATTTACGAATTATATACACCAAGTTCATTTTTAAAAACTGGTTTTACCAAGTTCTTTAGGTTCACCCACATTTACGTCTTCTACTACACAAGGATCGTTGTAAATGAATTCGAACATTATTTCTATAATAACATTATCACCAATAATTGTTATAATCTTCCTAAGAACACTATCAACGTATGATCAACACATTCTTAAATTATCAACACATCCGATTAACTTTGAATATGTTAAAGGTTATAGTTGTGTTCATAAATAGCCTTTATCATCTCCCAACGATTTTAATGTAACTACAATGAAGCTTATGATCATCACCGCCCCAATGATGTTAATAAATCCAGCAAGATGAGTATGACTCTAATAAACATGATTATTATCATTAAAACATCAAGAACATCTTCATTTTAAGCCTTAACCACTATATTCTTCAATAAGTGTTTAAAAAGCTTAACCATGATCATGTTTCACTTGATTAATTCCACTCTAGGTGTAGTATTCCATATCAATATCATCATTACTACGAACATATATAGCAGGATTGTACAACATACCTCAAGAAATGAAGAACAACCACCAAAACCACAAGAATGCAATCCAACTACAAGAACACACTCCAAACTTCCAACCAATAAGCTCCAATCCAAGTGCCGGAGCTCCAACACAAGATTGGAGGGGCAAAATCCGATTTGGCAAGGTAGGGGATCGGTTTTCAGAGGGAGAGGTTGAGTTTGGTTCGTGCATAAATGAAAGGCAAGCCATGCCTTTATAATCTGCATTTATTATTACGTACGCTATGGCCAAAGCATAGCGTACGTTAGGAGCATTACATACGTAATCCTGCCGAGGTTACGTACGCAATGAGTCCCCAGAGGCTACTGCCTCAAAACACATGTACCATTACGTACATTGCCCAAATAATGTATGTAAAGCTCACGCACATTATGTACGCTAACACATAGCCATTACGTACGTAATGGCCATTGACTAAGCTGTCATAATCGAACCAAGAATCTCGGGCGTGCATGGACCTACACGCTGAAAGGTGAGATGCTGTCTCATACACCACATTACATACGTTAACATTGAAGTGTTACGTACGTAATGTTACACACATAGCGTGTGTAAAGCTAAAATCGTAGTGTACGCTAATGGCAAAACACATAGTCAAAAAAATGAAATTCTCCAAACAACATCTAACAACCAACTATAGAGTGGACAACGACGATAAACAATTCAATATAGTATATCTCAACAATATAATTATTACAATAAATACGGATGTGATACGACAATACTCGAATCATCAAAAAAATACAATAGTAAAGACGAGAATTCAGGCGGATATTACATACTCCCCCCTTAAAAGGAGTTTCGTCCCCGAAACTAAGGGGTAAACAACTCGGGATATCTCTCCCGAATGTTGTCCTCAGTTTCCCACGTAGCCTCCTCGATTCTGTGTCTCGACAACTGAATCTTCAACAAGGGAATCGTCTTGTTCCTCAACTGTTTGATCCTCCTCTTAAGTATCTGCACAGGACGTTCTTCATAAGAATGATCATCGGCTATCTCGACCTCTTCGAACTGAATAATATGGCTTGGATCAGCCACATACTTTCTCAACTGGGAAACATGAAACACGTTGTGAATCCGACTCAAGGCTGGTGGTAACGCCAGACGATAGGCTAGATCGCCTACACGTTCCAAAATCTCAAATGGACCAATATACCTCGGGCTCAGCTTGCCTCTCTTCCCAAAACGAAAAACACCTCGAGTATGAGACACTTTTACCACTATATAATCACCAACCTCAAACTCAAGTGGTCGTCGACGGTTGTCTACATATGATTTCTGTCGGCTCTGAGCCGTTAATAGACGACTCTTAATCATGGAGATCTTCTCATGAGCTGCTAACAACATATCAGGCTCCGTACCAAGGGATTCAGATAAGTCGTCCCAACATAAAGGGGACCTACAACGATGGCCATATAATGCCTCATTAGGCCATCTTAATAGAAGCATGCCAACTATTATTGTAGGTGAACTCCACCAAGGGTAGTTGGGCTTCCCAATCGTACTTCCAATCGAGATCACATGCCCTAAACATATACTCCAGAGTTTGAATAGTCCTCTCAGACTGACCGTCGGTCTGAGGATGAAATGCCGTACTGAAGTTCAACTGCGCATCCATCGCACGATGAACTGCCTTCCAGAAATGTGACACGAACCGTCCATCACGATCCGATACAATACTCTTGGGAGTACCATGCAGCCTTACAATCACTTTAATGAATAGCTGGGCCAACCTCTCGGGACCTCACGTATCCTTAATCTCTAAGAAGTGGACTGATTTGGTCAGACGATCCACAATCACCCAAATCGTATCATACCTCGACGGCTCGTCGGCAAGTTTGTGATAAAAATCCATAGATATGTCCTCACATTTCCACTCAGGAATCGGGAGTGGTTTCAGCACACCTGCTGGTCGTTGATGTTCAATCTTGACCTGCTGACAGCTCAAACATCTCGAAACGAATTCTGCAACTTCCCGTTTCATATTACCCCACCAATAATATAGCTTCAAATCCTTATACATTTTATTCGACCCCGAGTGAATGAAGTACGTGGTAGCATGGGCCTCCTTTAGAATAGAGTTCCTCAACTCTTCATCCGCCGGTACACATACTCGATTCTTGAAGTGTATCAGTCCGTCTTCATGAATCACAAATCTAGGGGCTTTCCCCTGATCTACTTCACCCCGAATTCTAGATAAGAACTGGGTTCGTCACCTGTTTCGCCCTCATTATATCGTCAAGGGAAGATGAAATATCAACTGTGCAAAGTTGTCCCTGAACACGCTGTAACCAGATCTGAATCTCCGGCCTTATGAACTCTAACTGCAATTCTTTCTGAACTGTCAAGCAGGCAAGCATCGGCTTAAGTACTGTCTTATGACTAAAGGCATCGACAACCACATTTGCTTTGCCCGGATGATAAAGGATCTCGATGTCATAGTCTTTGACTAGTTCTAGCCACCTTCTCTGTCTCGTGTTTAACTCCTTCTGAGTAAAAATGTACTTCAGGCTCTTGTGATCAGTAAAAATCTGACAAGTAACTCCATACAAATAGTGACGCCATATTTTGAAAGCAAACGCCACGGCTGCTAGCTCCAAATCATGGGTCTGGTGGTCGACCTCTTAAGGTTGCAACTGTCTTGATGCATAGGCAATCACTTTCCCATTCTGCATTAACACACATCCAAGGCCCTGTCTCGACGCATCACTATACATCACAAATCCTTCCGTTCCTTTTGGTAGAACCAAAACTGGTGCTGAAATCAATCGACTCTGGAGTTCATCAAAACTCTGCTGACATGCCTCTGACCAAATAGATCCATATTTTTTCCGTACAAATAACACTGGTGCTCCCCAAGGGGATGCACTAGGTCGAATATAGTCCATCTCAGTCAACTCCTCAAGCTGGCTCTTCAACTCCTGCATCTCAGTCGGTTTCATACGATACGGTGCTTTCGAAAGTGGGGACATACTTGGCTCTAACTCAATAGTGAACTCTACCTCACGACGTGGGGATAAGCACGGCAACTCACCTGGAAATACATCTGGGTAGTCTCTAACTACCGGAATATCGGCCAATTCAACTGGTCGATCTGCTGTCTTGGTCATGTAGCACCAATAACCAACACATCCTTGGTTAAGCAGTTTCACTGCTTTCATTGCGCTGATGACTCTCCCGGAATGACTGGGATTATCACCCTGAAATATACACTCAACACCATCATCAGATGTGACGGTCACTATCCGCTTGCGGACGCTAAGTATGGCATCATGACGATCCATCCAATCGATACCCAAGATCATATCATCTTTAGGTAAATCGACCACAATCAGGTCTGAGAACCACTCACGGCTGTTTTTGCGAATCGGACAGTTCTGCACTTCACGATTCCCAACAATTATTTTACCATTGGGTAGACCAATTACATAAGGTTCACAATCGGTGACATGATCTAATTGCAAACGACTCAAACAAGAAGAAAATAAAAAGGAGTGTGAAGCACCAGTATCAAAAGAACACAAACGGGCTGAGAGCGGATCTCAAGAGTACCTGCAATCATGTTGGCTTTGGGATCGTTGGCCTTTTTCATCTCATATACTCTGGGTTTTGCAGCTCTGGTAGCAGATGAATCGACTTGATTTCCACATCCCATCCCTCTGTTTGCCCCGGTAGTCTGATAAGAATCAGACGGAGGTACACGATACTGAATAGAAGACTGGACTGGAGCATGAGATTCTACTAGAGCACGTCCCGGTCCATTCGTACAATAACGAGAACTATGCCCATTCTTCCCACAAGTATGGCATACGACGGCCGGCTTCGGGCATTTGGAGCTGATGTGCCCCTGTCCCCACAGTTATAGCAAACAAAAGATGAGCTGAGCGCTCGAGAGTGCGATCCGGCCGGCTACGACGCCATAGGTGGCCGCTCAGAAGGATTCGGTACAGACTGTGGCTTCCTGAACGTCCCCCGGTTACTGTCAGCCTAGGTCTGGTTTGTGGATCTCTTGTTCGAGGATCGTGGCTGCTTCTTGGAAATCTCCTTCGCAGTAAGTTCGTATTCCAGAGCTTTCTCGATGAACTCCGGTAGGGTCGTACAGTGGTGGTTAAGTAACTGCATCATCATTCGGGGTTTAAGCCTCTTAAGAAAATACTTGATCTTATCAGCTTCCGTACGAACAATCGACGTAGCGAACGGAAGAAGCGCCTAGAATCTCTCGGCAATCGCTAACACATCCTCATCCTAATATGGGTTGGGGTTCAGCAACTCTGACAATTTGGCTTCACGGAGTTGGGCTGGATAGTAATGATCCAACATGAGGTTCTTGAATTCTTCCCAAGTACTCATGTCGTCAGTTGGCTTCACAGAAAGCTACCAAATATGGGCACTCTTACTAAGGTAGTAAGCCGCCACAAAAACTCGATTCTCTTCTGGGCATTCCACCACCCCGAACAGCTTCTTGAAATGCTCTATCCAGTATACAATATCAGCAGGCTCAGAGGAGCCTTCAAAGGTCGGAGGCTGCTGCCGCGATATGTCGCTAATGATCTGGCTCACGCTTCCGCCGTGCACTGGAGGCGGAGGCTGTTGTCCCTGCTGCTGGCCAGTAGCAGCAGTTCTCTGCATAGCTTCCATCATCTGACCCATTTGGGACATCTGGGCCATCATGCGCTGCATAATCACGTAAGGGTCGACATGGGCACCCTCATGCCATTCGGCGTGGTGGGACTGGATCCTAGTAGGCGAATCACTCCCTGCCGAGCTTTGTCCCACACTCAAACGCGTATTAGCGCATGGCCTCAGGATTCGGACCCTTCCGTGGCCGCCTCGGCCCCCTCTACCACGGCCCATCAAGTTTCTTTTCATACTGAAAGAATCAAACAATAATCGTAAGCACAGTTCAATATACGTCTTTACGGTTAAATTACAAATTTATGCTAAGTTAATAGCAACAATGAAACTACATATTCGAGAAAACAGTTCATACTGAATTATCGGCACCGCGAGTGCCACACAAAATATCATATTGACATCAAGTCGAAACAATTTCAATCACATAATCAATTTAGAATTTTCCTCAGAAAATCAAATAGATGAATTCCACCACAGATCCTCGAAATACCATGATCAACAAAGAGATCAATTCCGTCATCAATATCATGCCAGTAATTAATTCATGACTCATGAAAAACATACCATATTCGGCTCGTAGGGTCAGGCGCTTGCACAGGTCACACGTGGCGCGAAGGTTTCTTGATGCTAGTTCAATCCATAGTGACTCAAAAAGAAAACAACTCTCTGATACCATCTTCTGTAACACCCCAAAAACGGCGGCTATTACAGTGCCGTGGACTCCACACCAGGACCCACCAGGCGATATCAAAACATAATTTAAACATCCATAAATATGGTACCGAACCACAGAATATTAATCATAACCCCAAGTAGGAGCTTATACCGTAGATATCGACTTATACAACAGTACACAAGATCTAAATCCGATATAAACCATATGGAGATGGAATATACCCCAAAACAATAATAATACAATCGTCCGAATTTATATAAATTGAAAAAGACATGAAATTTCACAGTTTAGACATAACTGACCAACAAAAGACTCGGGGCCCCCGAACTAGCATCCGTCAATACCCTTCGCCGTCATCGTGCTCTTCCTGTGCCTTGCCCTTGCCTCGCCCTGAAATACAAGTATTTCGCCCAATCCACAGGGTCAGCTATACATGATAATAATTCTCATGACATTATACAATTCATATATATACAAGATCTCAAAGAAACAACCGACCAATGAACATACCCCTCGGGCGTATAAACAGTCAGTCCCAAACTGTCGGACATATCCAATCGTACATGGAATATGAACGACCAATCAACATGGCTCAAGACGGATGTCACAGTACGCCCGATCCAAAAATGTGTCCGTGCACATGTCCACCCCGTATACGGAATCCAGAATATACATGGGACAATGTACCTAATTAGCCTCACGAACTACGTCTCGTGTGCACGGTCCAATGCGAAAACATCCACGCATGACCCTCATGTGCCCGTCTAAAAATCCTACACATAACCAGTCGGCACAAAGATATGACTCCAGAGATGTCACGATGCAACATGACAACAAAACTCAACAAATTACACATTCATCCGAGAATCGAGAGAACTCACCGAAGTGACAACAATGCTCAACGAGACCAATGGTATCAAAGGCGATAAACTCAGGATTATAATCCCGCCACAAAACGATAATACGATCAAGAACGACATCACATCATGAATGACAGATTCATAGAGCATTACGTATACACGAAACGTATAATATTCACAAGAATTCAATCATCATTATAACTAAGCAAGATAACTTGCCTCAATTCCATAGACATGAATAATCCTTCCTCGGCGAACGAACGGATGGTATCTTCGACTAATAATACTCACTCGAACAAGCGACCCTGAATGAAACGTAATGTAACACCCCAAACTAGATGGATATCACAGTGCCGTGGACCCCCAACTTGTAACACCCCCAATATATTCAGGAATATTACAGCGCCGTAAATACTTTACATAAGAATTTACAAGGCTAAATAAATGAAATGACAATGACAGATACCAAATTATGAAATTACTGAAAATACATTACGACAGTTTCTTGTTCGATACCGAAAATACAAATATCCAAAAGGAGAATATTAATACACCACTAAAATCCAAACATCACAAATTACGACATACTCGAGTACTTATTAAAATAACCAACAACAGACAATAAACCCGGCCGGAACATCACTCTGCACCCTCGTCGTCATGCAGCTCCAGTGGTTGTTTCCCCACTCTCCTGGATCCTGAACATAAACAAATGATCACCCCCGAAGGGGTTAGCATAACGATGCTAGTACAAGTACAATAATCATACAACAGTGATGTAATCAACAATCATCATGACAAGTTTCTCCAACGAGAAATATCAACAACACTTATCACATCACAACAGTCTCAACATACTGATGGTATTCCAACGATCCAGCGCACACAGCTATAGATTCCCATGATGATCCCGTCGGACCAACGCATGGTGGAACTACCTGTCCAACGATCCAGAGACTTTCTACTTCTTGGATACCGTAAGCTTCTCTATTGCTGCTTCCTTGATTTCGTACGCCAATGCTTTATCCTGATATTGACGGAGAGTGGTACATTCAAAACCGGACATGTACCTCTGGATTTCTGGTTTCATTCTCATATCAAAATGGATCATCATTTCTGCATCTGTTCTGACCAGATGTCGAACGAATGCCAACTGCTGGTTAAACGTCTTAATTGTCAGGGATACAGGTTCGTCTGACGGCTGAGCGGAGAAAAACTCCCGAACTTTGGCTTCCCTTACTGGACGAAGGCAGTACTGAGCTTCCATCATCAATTTAAATTCTGTCCAGTCAGCATCATGATCTGCAGGCCGTATGGCTTCCCACCACTCGGATGCTTCCCCTATCAGAAAGTACTGAGCAATAGAGGTTCTCCGGTCGTCTGGGCAATTAATTCCGGCAAAAATTTTCTCCAATTCCTTCAACCAATGGTCCCATGTGGGAGTCTCAGAAAAGCCGTCGAATTTGGGTGGTTGCATCTTCGCCACCTCTTGCAGCCATCGGTCACCTCGATTTCCCATGTCTGGGATCCCTTGCTGTCTATCTCCCTGCTGTAATCCCACCGCCACCTGCATTCGGTCCATGACCTAGGCGAACTGAGTCATCTGGTTCACCACCTGACGAAGGATTTCGGGTACAACAGGTTCTGGTTCATTATTAATAGATCTCTGTGGCTCGCCTGAGCTGTGGCTGGCCTGATTAGAAGGCGAAGCTTCTCTTTCGGCATTCCTTCGTCCGCATCCACGACCGCGACCACGTCCACGTCCATCTCTCAACATACTGTAAGCATAAATACTCAATATACAGGAAATAATATCGTTCTAATGTTCGAGTATAAAGAGATACAACATGTAAAGAACGAGATAGAGTTTAGGAACTTACAACCACCGTTCGCATGAAGACGTAGGCAGTACAGTGATGTTATTCACGGCTGGTTACCTCCAAAGACATATATGACCCCTATTTTAACCCAATGGCCAAGATATCCATAATCTTAGCTCCGATACCATATTCTGTAACACCCCCGATATATTCAGGAATATTACAGTGCCGTAAATCCTTTACATAAGAATTTACAAGGCTAAATAAATGAAATGACAATGACAGATACCAAATTATAAAATTACTGAAAATACATTACGACATTTTCTTGTTCGATACCGAAAATACAAATATCCAAAAGGAGAATATTAATACACCACTAAAATCCAAACATCACAAATTACGACGTACTCGAGTACTTATTAAAATAACCAACAACAGACAATAAACCCGGCCGGAACATCACTCTGCACCCTCGTCGTCATGCAGCTCCAGTGGTTGTTTCCCTGCTCTCCTGGATCCTGAACATAAACAAATGTTCACCCCCGAAGGGGTTAGCACAACGATGCTAGTACAAGTACAATAATCATACAACAGTGATGTAATCAACAATCATCATGACAAGTTTCTCCAACGAGAAATAACAACAACACTTATCACATCACAACAGTCTCAACATACTGATGGTATTCCAACGATCCAGCGCACACAACTATAGATTCCCATGATGATCCCATCGGACCAACGCATGGTGGAACTACCTGTCCAACGATCCAGCGCACATAGCTATAGATTCCCATGATGATTCCCATCGGATCAACGCATGGTGGACATTTAATCACAACACATATACACAATACAATCACAATATAACTGTCATAATATAAACAATTCTAATTAGAGTACTTGCCTCGGTTCGATGACAAGAATAAAATTTCCATGAATATCAAAATACTCGAAGGTCGTCCCCTGCAATCAATCACGTTGCTAAGCTCGAACCTTAACAAAAGAAATAATATAGAATTCATCTCAAGTCGAACGAACATCTAACAATCTAAATTACGGTCGGAAGTTCTTAAAATGAAATCTGCCTGAACTGCTTAGCGTACGCTACGTATTCTATGTAGCGTGCGCTAAGCCTGCTCGTTAGCGCACGTAAACAACGAAGTCTAGCATACGCTAACTATGTATCGACAGTCCTCTCTGATCAGCCGACTGACTCGCCTGATGACTTAACGTACGCTACGTACCAAACGTAGCGTACGCTAAACATGCCCGATAGCGTACGTTAATCTACATAGCTTAGCGTACGCTAAGCGTGCATGGCAGCTTCATTACTGGGCAGTAGACTGTTCTACGGTGATGAAACTTATGAACTCCTCAGTGATTAACGTGTGTTATCCATCTACATGCCATGTTCATAAACTTATGAATGATCTCACGGATTCAAACATCTTTGAATTTCAAGGAAATGATTATCATCACAACTCTTATATTCAACTCGATTATCATTATCATGTGAAGTCTGGTGATCTCAGGTTGATGCATTAGATTCCATTATCATTATCACATTCATACTTCATCTTGAAGGTGAACTAATAATTCCAACTAATACGAAAGGATACAACCAAAGATGATTCTTTCTTGAGTCCTTATAACCAAAAGTGATATCACCTCCAAGTTTATGATCAATATGACAACTCAAATCATACGGATAATCAACCTCAGAATGTTCCTCTCCTCATTTGACGTACTAGGATTCCAACTACGAGGTTTTCAATGACGATATCATAAGCATAGTTATTCCGACTTCTAAGCATGATGTTTGTTGAATAATTCATTAATGGAACTCAATATCTTGATACCATGATTCATCTTATTCTTCAGAACACGAATCTAAGGCTGGATAAAGAATTAACATACCTTAAGATGAAGAAATCACTGAGCCAAAAAGGTAGAATCCAACTCCGGTTGTTTGTTTGACAATCCAAGGTGCTACTCCACTTGAATGATCAATCACAAGTGATATCCAATCTTTAATGAATCAAGTAGAGGTGGCCTAAGTGTTTAGGGAGGATATAATGCTCTCTGGTCTCTCAAAAACGAAGGATACTCGAAGGAAATGTAAACCAAGTAAAATGGGTTGCTGTCCCATTTATAACATTTCTGCACATTAGCCGATTAGCGCACGCTATCCTGCTTTCCTTAGCGCACGCTAATAAGCGTTGACTCCAAAACTGTCCAGGTTCACCCGCGGGAATCTTATCCGGACCCACGTCCGGCTGGCGCATGTGCTAGCCGTCTAGCTCAATAATTGACTGCCTAGCGCACGCAATTCTTCATTTGTAGCGTGTTGTCACGCCCCGAGAGAAATGACCGACAGAGTGCTCGGACAGACCCGCACAGAGGGGTGCGAGGTTCAACGGATCAACGTGCACGGGGCACGTTCGGGACAGCTAGGCCGTGTGGAGCGGCACAACCGACTGAGGGACTTAGCCGAGTGGCGCGGCATGCGTGGATGTATGGCCGAGCAAGCAGGCCATCCGGGCAACAGAGTGCCCGACCGAGGGACAAGGCCATCAGGCCTGATGCGGGACAACCTAGGCGGCTGGACAAGGCACGCCAGGAACCGAACGGACGAGTGCGGCAGACAGGCACACCGCTTCGGGACAATGCGGGACAAGATGACGAGACGAGGCACATCCGAGGGCCGAGACTCGGACACGGGCGACGGACACCCGCGAGGGGTGCGCGCGAGGCGCGCACGCGGCGCGCGAGGATGCACGAGCACCCTCCCCTATAATAGGCTTAGCGGGAAAAAGCCTGTGATGGCGGTGGACATTGGAAAGGCGAGAGTCCAGCATGCGGAAATTATACTCGGAACATTCCGAAACGGACCGGGATGGTCGAACATCAAAGATTAATCCGAGGCATATGTGGAAGGCCGGGCCGGATCGGGTCGGGTTACATGGAAGCGGGCCGAGTCGGGCCGAGCGGGCGGGTCGGGTGAGCGAACAGGAAGATCCAGAAATATGTGGGAGGTGCTAGAGACTCTTGGATGAGTCAAGACTTGTAACTTAGAGATGATTCTAGACATTGTATAAAGACTTGTAATGTATAGAATACTCTAGAATTTGTAATATTGTAGGAGGATCTAGAAGCCTCCAAATGAGGAGGTGGAGGAAGGTTCTAGTGATAGGAGGTAGTATAAATACGGATGTTGGGGCTCATTTGCAGCCATCCTTGGGAATTCATTTGTAAGAGACACTTTGTAAACTCTTTGTTACTTAGTGGAAGAAAACTTTCCTCAACCCATTGCCTCTCTTTCGTTGTGCCAACTACATACTTAGCCAAATTCGGAGAGTTTAAGGCTGACTAGCAAGAGGGTTGCTAGGCCGCACGACGCTTAGGAGCATAGCAAACTCTAAGCCCGTGACAAGTGGTATCGGAGCGCCATCGTTAGCCACACAAGGAGGTTTGCAGGACTGCGGGAGTCGATGCTAACGATCAGCAGGCATCATGGCCGACGGACAGATCGAGGCAGGCATCAATGTGGAGGACGGACGAGTCACAGAGGCGGACAAGGTCCGGGGACGTGGAGAAGTCCCAGCTGAAGGAAAAGCCAAGCGTGGCAAGAGCAAGGCGCGCGGTGTGGTGCCGCCGCAACACGAGGAGAACCCGGCACGAAGCCGACTACTTGAGGATGAAGACATCCGAAAGATCATACTCACCTTAGCAAACCGCCTACCCGACATCGAGGACGACATCGAAGCTCTTGGGCAGCGCATCACTAACACCCAATTGAGCACGGAAGAACGCGTGGGAACTCTCGAGAAAGCTGTTGGCCAACTGGAAGGGCACACGTTGGGCCAGCTCGAGACCTTCAAGAGGGAACAACTCTCGTTGCGAAAGGAGTTAGCAACGATCGAGGATCATGTGGCAGCAAGCATAACGGAGATACGCAAGCAGTATGCCGAGTTTTACGAGGTAAGTGCCAAACGTTTTGAAGATTTTTGCGATAAAATCTGTCGGGCAAGCAACTCGGGCACCAACTCGAATGGTGGGCCGAGCTGGAACAGCACATTTGGCGGGGCGAGGTTCGAGGGACCAAGGGTTGAGGTCCCCAAACCCAAGGAGTTCATTGGCAAGAGAGATGCCAAGTCAATCGAGGAGTTCCTGTGGCGAATGGAACTTTACTTTGATGGTCCAGGGCGACGGACGAGAAGGCCAAAGTACGGCAGGCTGCACTATATCTTGCCGACGATGCAGCACTGTGGTGGCGTCATCGACAGGCCGGTGTTACGAAAGGGACTTGCCAACCGATCGGGACTTGGGACGAGTTCGTGTCGGAACTCAAGGCACAATTCTATCCCGAGAACACATGCTATGAGGCAAGGAAGAAACTCCGCGAGCTCAATCATAAGACTACCATTCGGGACTATGTTCGGGACTTTACATCGATCATGCTCTAGATTCCGGACATGACCGAGGATGATCGACTATTTTTCTTCCTGGATGGACTACCGAGTTGGGTCAGGGACAGAGTACAAAGTCGTGAGGTGAAAACTGTTAACGAGGCATTCAAAGTGGCCGAGTCCCTAGCCGAATTCGAGAAGAGGAAAGAGCCGCGAGCTGAGGGTCAAGTCAAAGGCGGGTGGACACCCGCACGTCAGTACAGCAACCAGCCCAACCATCACGCGGAAGATTCGGGACAAGACCGCAACACGACGCGGACAAGCCATACAACTCGGGTGAACGCAGGGGCGCTCCCGACCAACGAGGATGCTTTATGTGCGGCGGAGCTCATCGGATGAAGGACTGTCCGAAAATGGGGAAGCTCAACGCCATGGCCGAATGTGAGGGGCCAACGATTGATCACGACGTGCAGCAGGTAAGCACGATTCAACAACTTAGTGCAGCCGTCGATGCAGCGGCGAGGACCGCGAGGAAGCAAGTTGATGTTCGTGGAAGGAACCATCAACCACCAACCCATCAAGGCCTTGGTCGACACGGGAGCCGACTACAACTATATCACCGAGGCCGAAGCCGAAGATTGGGACTACTTGTGCGGCCATGCAAGGGCCGGATGAAGTCAAACAACGGACCCGATGCAGGTCACGGGGCGGCAAAGCGGAGTGCGAATCGTGCTTGGAGACTGGGAAGGTCGAGTGCACTTCAAAGTCACCACGATGGACGATCGGGATCTCATTTTGGGAATGGACTTTCTGGAGAAGAACAATTTTGCCTTTTTCCCAAAAGCAAAGACAATATGGGCGAACGGTCAGAACAAACCCATCATTATCCCCTTGACTGTGGAACAAGTCCCGTACGCAGCGATGACGACACTTCGATTTCAGAAGAAGCTGACCGAAGAGGAAATGCCGATGTACTGCCTAGGATCAATGCGGTACATCGAGGAACCGGGTAGCAGCACGCGTCGACGGGGACGTCGACGGAACAGGCGGGGGAGAGTGTCACGCCCCGAGAGAAATGACCGACAGAGTGCTCGGACAGACCCGCACAGAGGGGTGCGAGGTTCAACGGATCAACGTGCACGGGGCACGTTCGGGACAGCTAGGCCGTGTGGAGCGGCACAACCGATCGAGGACTTAGCCGAGTGGCGCGGCATGCGTGGATGTATGGCCGAGCAAGCAGCCATCCGGCAACAGAGTGCCCGGCCAGGGACAAGGCCATCGGGCACGATGCGGGACAACCTAGGCGGGCCGGACAAGGCACGCCAGAACCGAGACGACGAGTGCGCGGACAGGCACACCGCCGGGACAATGCGGGACAAGATGACGAGACGAGGCACATCGAGGCCGAGACTCGGACACGGGCGACGGACACCGCGAGGGGTGCGCGCGGCCCAGGCGCGCACGCGCGGCGCGCGAGGATGCACGGAGCACCCTCACCCTATAATAGACTTAGCGGGAAAAAGCCTGTGATGGCGGTGGACATTGGAAAGGCGAGGAGTCCATGCGGAAATTATACTCGGAATATTCCAGAAACGGACCGGGATGGTCCAGAACATCAAAGATTAATCCGGAGGCATATGTGGAAGGCCGGGCCGGATCGGGTCGGGTTACATGGAAACGGGCCGAGTCGGGCCGAGCGGGCCGGGTCGGGCTGAACGAACCGGGAAGATCCAGAAATATGTGGGAGGTGCTAGAGACTCTTGGATGAGTCAAGACTTGTAACTTAGAGATGATTCTAGACATTGTATAAAGACTTGTAATGTATAGAATACTCTAGAATTTGTAATATTGTAGGAGGATCTAGAAGCCTCCAAATGAGGAGGTGGAGGAAGGTTCTAGTGATAGGAGGTAGTATAAATAGGGATGTTGGGGCTCATTTGCAGCCATCCTTGGGAATTCATTTGTAAGAGACACTTTGTAAACTCTTTGTTACTTAGTGGAAGAAAACTTTCCTCAACCCATTGCCTCTCTTTCGTTGTGCCAACTTCATACTTAGCCAAATTCGGAGAGTTTAAGGCTGACTAGCAAGAGAGTTGCTAGGCCGCACGACGCTTAGGAGCATAGCAAACTCTAAGCCCGTGACAGTGTGCTAGTTATAGCCGATAACGCACGTTAAGCTACATTCTTAGCGTGCGTTATTACGAGTTTGCATGAGGAATTTTGCATGATGTTATACTTATGTACAAAGATACAAATGTGAGAAATATCATACTCCAATTATCGAGATCATAATTCCCAATAATACAGGGTTCAAATACAGATGAAATACACAATAATAAATCCGGATATTACACAGCTGGGACCCACCAGGCGAATAAAAAAAATGATTTAAATAATATAACTGTAGTACCGAACCACATTATATTACCAATTACTCCGCTGAGGAGTTTCAAGTACAATACACCCAGGAATTGTAACACCCCAAAAAGGCGGCCATTACAGTGCCGTGGACCCCACACTATGGTCTTCCCGTGCCTTGCCTTTGCCTCGACCTAAAATACAACACAAGTATTTCGACCAACACAGGGTCAGATATACATGATAAATGATTTCTCAAGATATTATACAATTCACATATATTAGATTTCAAGGAAAAACATCCCGACTAACGAACATACCCCTCAGGCGTATGAACGATTAGTCACAAAACGTCGAACACATCCAAATATATAAATGAACTATGAACGACCAAAATAGTACGGCTCAAGATGGACATCACAGTACGCCCGATCCGAAAATGTGTCAGTGCACATGTCCACCCCGTATACGGAATCCAGGATATACGTGGGACAATGTACCTAATTAGCCTCACAAACTACGTCTCGTGTGCACAGTCCAATACAGAAACATCCACGCATGACTATATATGTGCCTGGCTAAAAATGCTACACAATAACCAATCGAAACACAGATACGATTCCGGATATGTCACGATACTACATGACAACGAATTCAATAAATCACATATCCAATTAAGGATCAAGAAACTCACCGAAATGACAATAAGGATCAATGATATCAACGGTTCAAAAGTGACGAACTTGGAAATGCAATCCCCCGATGAAAACGGAACATCATCAAGAATAATATCAAATCACGGGTCACAAATGTATAAGTGTTTCATATACACGAAACGCATAATCATCACAAGAATCCAAACATCATTATAACCAAGCAAGATAACTTGCCTCAATACGGAGACGAGAATAATCCTTCCTTGTCGAATGAACGAACAGTCCTCAACTTAACGTCGGTTACTCGAACAATCAACCTTGTAAGGGATACAATCCATTCAATAACACATTCTCATAACTATCGATATCTAGTTCAACGAATCGATATCCTAAATTCAATTCGCTTAGTTCAACTATCTTTGTATACATCATAATTAAATTTCAAGGATTCACACTAGCTTCAATTTATTCTCATTATCGGTTATCACCCAAGGTGTTCCCGATTATTCGTATGGTTCAAATGGATGAGAATTTATCAAGAACAATCATCAAGGAGAACTTTGCTAAATTTGATATGCCGGTAGAATTTCTTAAAAACAACATCAATGTTTGAAAGATATAATCCAAACAACTACGTTTCATAAAACATTGATCAAAATGAAGGTTACTCAGCGATTATCATCGTTCGAACGAATCATGAGTTTGTAAAATTACTACTATGTTCATCAGTTATGAGTTCACCTAGTTAGGTTAACAATATAGTCGAGTTATTCATCACAAGATCATCACGAAATCATCATCAAGGTGAATTAAACATCTCTGAACTATAACGTTATGATGATGTAATTCAAGGTTCAACCAAATCAGATGAAAAAAAAAACTAAGTTCATCTAGTTCAAAATCTTCCTAAGCATGATAGTTTGATTCAATATAGTGATAACAATTCTACAAATCAACCTATTTAAAATGAAACTAAAGATTATTATTGTCATACTGATGTTAATAGTCCATCAAGGAGAGTGTGTTTCTACTAAACATGATTACCACCAGTTAAAACATCAAGAACACATCATGACAAACCTTTAATCACCATATTCATCATTAAGTTGTTAAAAGCTTAACTACAAACATGTTTTGTTTGATTAATTCAACATTAGGTGAAGTATACTTTATCATTAACAGCATAACTACGAAATTATAGAGTAAAATCGTATAACATACTTTCAGAAATGAAGAACAATACACCAAAACCACAAGAATACACTATAAGCTTCAAAAATAACTCTAAACTTCCAATCAACAAGCTCCAAATCAAGATGCAAAGCTCAAACACAAATTGGGAGAAGGTATAATTGGTCTAGTGAGGCAGGGGGGTGATTATAGGGGTGAAAAATCGAAGTTTAGACGTGCAAAATGAAAGACACAAGTTGTCTTTTTATAACAGCACAGTTCGTTACGTACGTTATCACATGTAGATAACGTACGTTAGCAATTTTACGTACGCTACCGAAAAAGTGTTACGTACGTAATCTACTACCACAGGCTACTGAACAAAAATACGAACATCATTACGTACGTTATGGCTTGGAGCATTATGTACGTAATGTAGGTCAACTAGGCTGCTACAAAAAGGTCAGATATTCGAATCACGCCCGACCCCACACACCGAAAGTTGAGATCGGATAAGACTACAAGCATTACATACGTAAATAACACCTTCTTGCATACGTAAAACCCACAATATAACATACGCTATGCTAAAGGGTTAGCGTACGTTAAACACAGAATTACTAGCCCAAAAATGCACTTATCTATACAACGTCGAGAATTCAATCATAGTGCGAGTGATAGTTATTTTCAAGTCTATTACGATATATTCCAACATCAATAAAGATTAAACAAATGCAACAAGACTACTATAGCATTGAATTATCCGAATAATACACAGTAGGAAAGAATTTCCATCGGATATTACATACTCCCCCCTTAAAAGGAGTTTCGTCCCCGAAACTAAGGGGTAAACAATTCGGGATACCTCTCTTGCATGCTGCTCTCCGTCTCCCACGTGGCCTCCTCGACTCCGTGTCGTGACCACTGAACCTTCATTAGGGGAATCATCTTGTTCCGCAATTGTTTGATCCTCCTCTCAAGTATCCGTATGGGGCGCTCTTCGTACGAATGATCCTCCGCTATATTGATCTCATCGAACTGAAGTATATGACTCGGATCAGCAACATATTTCCTTAACTGGGAGACATGGAACACGTTATGAACCCGGCTCAGAGCTGGTGGCAACTCCAGGCGATAGGCTAGATTGCCTACTCGATCCAAAACCTCAAACGGCCTGATAAATCTCGGACTCATCTTGCCTCTCTTCCCAAAACGAAAAATACCTCGAGTACGGGACACCTTCATTAGTACATGGTCGCCGACCTCGAACTCAAGTGGTCGTCGACGATTGTCTGCGTAAGACTTCTGTCGGCTTTGAGCCGTCAACAAACGACTCCTAATAAGAGCGATCTTCTCACGGGCTGCTAGTAACATATCGGGTTCCGTACCCAAGGATTCAGATGGATCGTCCCAACACAAAGGAGATCTACAACGACGGCCATCCAATGCTTCATAAGGTGACATCTGAATCGAAGTGTGCTAGCTATTATTATAATTGAATTCCACCAAAGGTAGTTAGGCCTCCCAATCATCCTTCCAATCAAGAACGCACGCCATCAACATATCCTCTAGAGTCTGGATAGTCCTCTTAGTCTGACCATCATTCTGCGGATGAAATGTCGTGCTGAAGTTCAATTACATACCCATTGCACGATGAACTTCTTTCCAAATATGTGACACGAATCGCCCGTCACGATCTGATACAATACTCTTGGGGGTACCATGTAATATTACAATCTCTTTGATAAAGAGCTGGGTCAATCTCTCGGGTCTCCACGTGTCATTAATCTCCAAAAAGTGGGCTGATTTGGTCAGACGATCCACAATCACCCAAATCGTATTCATCCCTCGTCGACTCATCGGGAAGCTAGTGATAAAATCCATCGATATGTCCTCCCATTCCCACTCGGGAATCGGGAGAGGTTTCAGCATTCCTGCGGGTCGCTTATGCTCAATATTAACTTGTTGACAGGTTAAACACCTCGAAACGAACTCTGCAACTTCACGTTTCATACTCCCCCACCAATAATATTGCTTCAAATCCTTATACATTTTGCTAGACCCCGGGTGAATGGAGTATGGGGTAGCATAGGCTTCTCTCAGGATAGAGTTCCTTAATTCCTCGCCTGCGGGTACACAAACTCGATTCCTAAAGCGTATCAATGCATCCTCGTGGATCACAAATCCAGGGGCTTTCCCTTGAGTTACTTCATCCCGAACTCATGATAAGAATGTGTCCGTAACCTGCTTCAATCTAATTATATCCTCAAGGGACGATGAAATCTCAAATGTGCAGAGTTGTCCCTGAATACGCTGTAACCATACTTCAATTTCCGGACTCACCAACTCTAACTGCAATTCTCTCTGAACTGTCAAGCGGGCAAGCATCTGCTCCTGTACTGTTTTACGACTCAAAGCGCTGGCAATTACATTTGCTTTGCCCAGATGATAAAGGATCTCGATATCATAGTCTTTAATGAGTTCTAGCCACATTCTCTGCCTCATGTTTAACTCCTTTTGAGTAAAAATGTACTTCAAGCTCTTGTGATCGGTGACAGGTAACTCCATACAGATAGTGACGCCAGATTTTTAAAGCAAACACCATGGCTGCAAGTTCCATATCATGGGTGGGGTAGTTGACCTCGTATGGTCATAGCTGCCTTGATGCATAGGAGATCACCTTCCCGTTCTGCATTAGTACACATCCAAGGCCCTGTTTAGACGCGTCACTATACACCACGAATCCTTCCGTTCCTTTCGGTAGAACCAAAATAGGTGCCGAAATCAACCGACTCTTGAGTTCATCAAAACTCCGCTAACATGCTTCTGACCATAAATACTTCTTATCCTTCCTTAACAGGTTAGTCATTGGTTGCGCAATCTTGGAAAACCTTCCACGAACCTTCGGTAATAACCTGCTAGTCCCGAGAAACTGCGTACTTCCTTCACGTTCTTTGGTGGTAGCCAGTCTTGGATAGCTTCTGTCTTTGGCGGGTCTACTTGCACCCCATCAGCTGATATCACATGTCCGAGAAATATAACTTCATGCATCCAGAACTCACATTTAGAAAATTTCCTATAAAGCTCCCGCCTCAAAGCATCGAGAACCAGATGGAGATGACGCTCATGCTCTTCATGGTCACGAGAGTAAATCAGAATGTCAGCGATAAAAACTACTACAAAGCGATCTAGATAATTAATAAAGACCCGATTCATCAACTCCATAAATACTGTCGGTGCATTAGTCAGTCCAAAAGGCATCATTACGAACTCATAATGCCCATAACGAGTACGAAAAGCGGTCTTCAAAATGTCAGACTCACGAATCCCCAGCTGATGGTAACCGGACCTCAAGTCTATCTTAGAAAACACAGCAGCCCACTGAAGCTGATCCAATAAATCATCAATACGCGGCAATGGATATTTGTTCTTAATGGTTACCCTGTTCAGCTCATGATAATCAATACACAGATGCAGAGATCTATCTTTCTTCCGTACAAATAACACTGGTGCTCCCCAAGGGAACGCACTAGGTCGAATATAGCCTTTCTCCGTCAAATCCTCAAGTTGGTTTTTCAACTCCTGCATCTCAGTCGGAGCCATATGATATGGTGCTTTCGAAAGTGGGGACGTACCTGGATCTAATTCAATATTAAACTCTACATCACGATGTGGAGGTAAGCCTGGCAACTCATCTGGAAATACGTCTGGGTAGTCTCGGACTACCGAAATATCGGCCAATTCGGCTGGTCGATCCGCTGTTTTGGTCATGAAACACCAATAGCCAATACACCCCTGATTAAGCAGTTTCACTTCTTTCATAGTGCTGATGACTCTCCCGGAACGGCTGGGATTGTCACCCTGAAAAGTACACTCAACACCATCGTCAGATGTGACGGTCACTGTTTGCTTGCGGACACTAAGTATGGCATCATGACGATCCATCCAATCGATACCCAAGATCACATCATCTTTAGGTAAATCGAGCACAATTAAATTCAACAACCACTCACGATCGTTCATGCGTATCGGACAGTCCTGCACTTCACGATTCCCAACAATTCTTCTACCATTGGGTAGACCAATTATATAAGGTTCACAATTGGTAACATGATCTAATTGTAAACGACTCAAACAAGAAGCAGATAAAAAGGAGTGTGAAGCACCAGTATCAAAAAGAACACGGACAGGCTGAGATCGGATCTCGAGAGTACCTGCAATCATGCTGGCTTCGGGATCGTCGGCCTTCTTCATCTCATACACTTTGGGTTTTGCAGCCCCGATACTAGATGTACCAGCTTGATTTCCATGGCCCATCCCTCTGTTTGCCCCGGTAGTCTGATAAGAAGCGGATGGAGGTACGCAGTCCTGGACGAAAGACTGAACTGGAGCATGAGGTGCTACTGGAGTACGTCCTGGTCCACTCCTACAATAACGAGCACGATGTCCATTCTCCCCACAAGTATGGCATGCAACGGCCGGCCTCGGGCATTTAGAATTGATGTGCCCCTAGTCTCTATAGCTATAGCACACAGTAGATAGGCTGACCGCTCGAGGTTGCGATCCAATTGGCTTCGAGCCATGGGTTACCGTTCAGAAGGATTTGGCACTGGTTGGGGCCTCTTGAATGTTCCCCGGTTGCTGTCAGTCTGGTTCTGGTTCCTGAATTTCTTGTTGTTGGACTGCGGTTGTTTCTTGGAAATCTCCTTTGCGGTAAGTTCGTACTCCAGAGCTTTCTCGATGAACTCTGGTAAGGTCGTACAGTGATGATTCAGCAGTTGCATTCTCATTCGGGGTTTAAGCCTCTTGAGAAAATATTTGATCTTATCGGCCTCCGTTCAGACAATCGTCGCGGCAAAAGGAAGAAGTGCCTGGAATTTCTCGGCAACAGATAGTACATCATCATCTTCAGACGGGTCTCGATTCAGCAATTCTGGTAGTTTGGCCTCGCGGAGAGGACCCGGATAGTAATGGTCTAGCATGAGATTTTTAAATTCCTCCCAAGTACATACGCCATCAGCTGGCCTCACCGAAAGCCACCAGGTGTGGGCGCCCTTGCCAAGGTTGTAAGCTGCTATGGAGACGCGATTCTCTGCTGGACAGTCTACCATATCGAATAATTTCTCGAAGTGTTCAATCCAATACACGATATCAACAGTCTCAGAGGAGCCTTCAAAAGTCGGGGGTTGCTGGCGAGAGATGTCGCTGATGATCCGACTCACCGGTCCGTCATGTACAGGAGGTGGCCCCTGTTGCTGGTCGGTAGTAGCTCTCTGCATAGCTTCCATTAACTGACCCATCTGGGTCATCTGAGCCATCATGCCCTGCATCACAGTGTAAGGATCGGCACACGCATCCTCGCGTCCAGTGTGGTGCGATCTGTCCCTAGAAGGCGAATCACTGCCTGCAGAACTATGCTCTGCATTCGCATTCCTATTGGCTCGCGGTATCGGGATTCGGACCCTTCCGCGGCCTCGTCCCCCTCTGCCACGGCCTCTCAGATTTCTTTCCATACTGAAAGAATCAATTCATAATGATAACCATAAGTGCAGTTCATGATACCAATCAAAATTCATGCTAAGGTAATATCAACAAAGAATTACATATTCAAGAAAACAGTTCATAATGAATTATTGACACTACGAGTGTCACACAAAATATCATATTGACATTGAGTCGAACAATTTCAATCATATAATCAATCCAGAATTTACTTCGAATTATCAATCAGATAAATCCTGCCACAAATCCTCAAAATATCAAGATCAACAAAGAGATCTATTCCAATATCAATATCATGCCAGTAATTAAATGATGGCTCGTAGAGTACATACCGCATTTGGCTCGTAGGATCAGGCGCTTGCACAGGTCACACGTGACACGAAGGTCTCTTGATACTAGTTCATTCCACAATGACTCTTAAAAAAAATCGACTCTCTGATACCATCTTCTGTAATACCCTAAAAAGGCGGCCATTACAGTGTCGTGGACCCCACACTGGGACCCACCAGGCGATACCCAAAATACTGATTAAATACACAATACTTGTGATACCGAACCACAATACATAGTACTTACTCCGATTAGGAGTTTACAGTAGTATGGCCAAAGGCCTTATTATACACAAAATCCAATATACAACTATAATCCATATGGAGATGGAATATACCTTAAATAGCAATACATTGTCCACAATTAAAATAAGCGGAAAGATAACATTACACGGTTCGAACAAAATCGGACAACAAAAGACTTGGGGACCCCGAACTAGTATCATTCGAACCCTTCGCCATCACCATGATCTTCCCGTGCCTTGCCTTTGCCTTGACCTAAAATACAACACAAGTATTTCGCCCAACACAGGGTCAGATATCCATGATAAATTATTTCTCAAGATATTATACAATTCACATATATTAGATTTCAAGGAAAAACATCCGACTAACGAACATACCCCTCGGGCGTATGAACGATTAGTCACAAAACGTCAAACACATCCAAATATATAAATGAACTATGAATGACCAAAATAGTACGGCTCAAGATGGACATCACAGTACACCCGATCCGGAAATGTATCAGTGCACATGTCCACCCCGTATACAGAATCCAGGATATACGTGGAACAATGTACCTAATTAGCCTCACGAACTACGTCTCGTGTGCACAGTCCAATACGGAAACATCCACACATGACTATATATGTGCCTGGCTAAAAATCCTACACAATAATCTATCAGAACGCAGATATGATTCCGGATATGTCACGATACAACATTACAACGAATTCAATAAATCACATATCCGATTAAGGATCAAGAAACTCACCGAAATGACAATAAGGATCAATGATATCAACGATTCAAAAGTGATGAACTTGGGAATGCAATCCCCCGATGAAAACGGAACATCATCAAGAATAATATCAAATCACGGGTCACATAGAGGTGGCCAAAAAAAATCGGAACCGGGAATCGAACCGTGAAACCGGACCGTATAGGACGGTTCTGGAACCAGAACCGTGTTAGATGGTTCCGAACCGGAACCGAAACCGTGTCCAGACGGTTTGGTTCCGGTTCCAGAAAATGTAACCGGCGGTTCCCGGTTCGGAACCGTAACCGAACCGTGGAACCACAAACCGTTCGGAACCGCCGGTTCACACGGTTCCGGAACCAGGAACCGTTGAAAAAAGGGAACCAGCCGGTTACATTTGTTTTTTATTTTTTGAAACAACTTTGCAGTGCAAAGTTTGCACATGATGCCAGCCTGGTCGAGGCTGTTTTTTATTTTAAAGTTTGCACAAGTTTGCACACCGTGTCCAGGCTGTTTTTTATTTTTTAAGAAGACTTTATTATTAGTAATTAGGATTATCATTAGTAATTTCTGAAATTTAATGTATTTTTTAAAAGAGTTTAATACTCCTTCATGGGTTTTCTTTTCGGTTCTTTCCCATGACGCCTTTATTGAACCGACAGGACTTAGTTATAAATACCACAAACTATTATCTAAGGAATAATAAGAAATCTCTTCTATTTCTTTTCGGTTCTTTTTCAAAATTGTTTCTTTTATTTTATATTGATTATTTAATTATAAAAACAATTAAAGTGAACGAAAAAAAAAAGGTTCGGACGGTTGAACCGGAACCGCCGATTGGAACGGGCAGAACGGCCGGTTCGGTTCGAACCAAACCATAGCGAAGTTACCGGTTGATTCCGGTTCCCATGTCGAGCAAGTGGAACCGTGGTTCGCCGTTCGAACCGGAGCCGTGGCCACCTCTAGGGTCACAAATGTATAAGTGTTTCATGTACACGAAACGCATAATCATCACAAGAATCCAAACATCATTATAACCAAGCAAGATAACTTGCCTCAATACGGAGACGAGAATAATCCTTCCTTGTCGAACGAACGAACAGTCCTCGACTTAACATCGGTTACTCGAACAATCAACCTTGTAAGGGATACAATCCATTCAATAACACATTCTCATAACTATCGATATCTAGTTCAACGAATCGATATACTAAATTCAATTCGCTTAGTTCAACTATCTTTGTATACATCATAATTAAATTTCAAGGATTCACACTAGCTTCAATTTATTCTCATTATCAGTTATCACTCAAGGTGTTCACGATTATTCGTATGGTTCAAACGGATGAGAATTTATCAAGAACAATCATCAAGGAGAACTTTGCTAAATTTGATATGCCGGTAGAATTTCTTAAAAACAACATCAATGTTTGAAAGATATAATCCAAACAACTACGTTTCATAAAACATTGATCAAAATGAAGGTTACTCAGCGATTATCATCGTTCGAACGAATCATGAGTTTGTAAAATTACTACTATGTTCATCAGTTATGAGTTCACCTAGTTAGGTTAACAATATAGTCGAGTTATTCATCACAAGATCATCACGAAATCATCATCAAGGTGAATTAAACATCTCTGAACTATAACGTTATGATGATGTAATTCAAGGTTCAACCAAATCAGATGAAAAAAAAAACTAAGTTCATCTAGTTCAAAATCTTCCTAAGCATGATAGTTTGATTCAATATAGTGATAACAATTCTACAAATCAACCTATTTAAAATGAAACTAAAGATTATTATTGTCATACTGATGTTAATAGTCCAGCAAGGAGAGTGTGTTTCTACTAAACATGATTACCACCAGTTAAAACATCAAGAACACATCATGACAAACCTTTAATCACCATATTCATCATTAAGTTGTTAAAAGCTTAACTACAAACATGTTTTGTTTGATTAATTCAACATTAGGTGAAGTATACTTTATCATTAACAGCATAACTACGAAATTATAGAGTAAAATCGTATAACATACTTTCAGAAATGAAGAACAATACACCAAAACCACAAGAATACACTCAAAGCTTCAAGAATGACTCTAAACTTCCAATCAACAAGCTCCAAATCAAGATGCAAAGCTCAAACACAAATTGGGAGAATATATAATTGGTCTAGGGAGGCAGGGGGATGATTATAGGGTTGACAAATCGGAGTTTGGACGTGCAAAATGAAAGACACGAGTTGTCTTTTTATAACAGCACAGTTCGTTATGTACGTTATCACATGTAGATAACGTAAGTTAGCAACTTTACGTACACTACACAAAAAATGTTACGTACGTAATCTACTACCACAGGCTACTGAACTAAAATACGAACATCATTACGTACGTTATGGCTTGGAGCATTACGTACGTAATGTAGGTCAACTAGGCTGCTACAGAAAGGTCAGATATTCGAATCACGCCCGACCCCACACGCCGAAAGTTGAGATCGGATAAGACTACAAGCATTACGTACGTAAATAATACCTCCTTACGTATGTAAAACCCACAATATAACATACGCTATGCTAAAGGGTTAGCGTACGTTAAACACAGAATTACTAGCCCAAAAATGCACTTATCTATACAACGTCGAGAATTCAATCATAGTGCGAGTGGTAGTTATTTTCAACTCTATTATGATATATTCCAACATCAATCAACATTACACAAATGCAACAAGACTACAATAGTATTGAATTATCCGAATAATACACAGTAGGTAAGAATTTTCTTCGGATATTACAGGAATACATAATACATATATATTTCATATGAAGATGAAATATACAACATTGAATAAAATGAAAGTCCAAACGGAAACTGCAGCGGAAAATACATATGAAGAAAACATGAATAACTGAAATGACTGGGCCCCCTACTAGTATCACGGGGACTCTGCCATGACCTAAAAACAACATCCCAACGGGGTCAGTTACACAAAACAACAATCCTCAAGAGTTGAACAAATACAATAATCACATATCTTAGTTATGAAATCAAGTTGGAAAGAGGGTCATCATAGTACGCCCGAATGGGATGTGCAAGTACACAAGTAGCTGAGTGTTCGGAAAATCCGCATAAACACACGCACTTATGCCTAATTAGTCTCACAGAGGCAAGTTACTGTGTGCACGGTCCAATGTGCCGGATTACCCGCATAACACATGATCATAGTGTGCCCGACTAAAAATTCCACACATATACCACCCGGCAATGCAATACGATCCCGGTAGGTCACAAGAACAAAAGCGACCACAATGAATGATAATGAATAGAAATTCGACAAGGGCCAAGAATGACTCACCGTGGTGAATTAATAACGCAATGAGTGATAGCTCAAATAAAATGATTGGAACCGTCGTTCCTCGTGAATTAAGTGATTAGTTTGATAATTACAAGTCTCAACATGATTGATATACTATGAATGAATTATATGTATGAATGAACAACAACCAAATGAGTGATTATCCTTTTAACTGAGCAAGAATTAACTTGCCTGGAATGAGAGGAAAAGGTACGAGCGCCGAAGTACCAAGGTTGAAGGGAAACGACAACTCCGAACCTAGACAAGTTCGTAATCAACTATCAATAACCCATCGGTAGGAAAATAAGTTGGAATCCACCCGAAAATACTACCCGCGATATATGTTTTCCGATAAGAAAACCTCTAGATGGTGAATCACACTCAACCATCCCAAAATACTCAACAATTTCGGAAAATACACCAATAAATTCATAGGAACACATGTATCCAAGGTAGATAATCCATACTCAACATATTCCAACACAATAGCAAGCTAATTCGAAGAGATCAAAAGAAAACCCCCAAATCCCAAAATTCTAGGGTTAACAAAGTTTACCTTGATTTGGAGTAGTGGAGAGAATTAAACGTTGAATAATCCGAACTAGACTAAAAAAAAAAGGCAAAAAGGCGCACACACTCTTTTTGTTTTATCTTTCCGAAAAATAAAGAGATGGTTTTACAATTTTACTCTGCGGCCTAACTATTTCTTGTCAATCCAATAGGATATAAGAATTTAGTAGAGTCCCCACAAATTCGTACCTGTCAAAAATATACACCAGTTGCAGTTTTTATTAAGCATATATAATACTGTTCTCTCCAGTTCAAAGTTGGACAGATAGTGTATTTTTGATATATTTTAGGTAATAATTAATGTAAGTAATTATCATATATATATATATATATGATAAAGATCGAAAAATAAAAAATATTGATTGTGAGTGTGTGATTGAGATTAAAAAGTGAAAAATATTGTTTGATTTGATTGTGTAAAAGTAATAAATGTAAAAATTTTAAAGGGACAAAAAAATAAGTGTAAAGTTTTGAACGGGACGGAAGTAGTATATATTTACTTTCCTACTTGTATCAGTAGTATTTATCACAATAAATGATTATTATACCTAACTAGTTTTCTTTTGTTCATCAGATCTAATCACCCAACTAATTAGTATTGATGTTTGCTTTCGATTGCAACACTATTTTTCTACACTATTTTGTTATACCATTTTCGAGCGTAATTTATTTTATTAGCATGAAGATAAATATTAACAAAGAAGAAAAAGACGTGTGTTATTAGAGCCAAAGTACAAAATCTTCCATCCCTACTTACACATACACGATCGAGACCTAGAAAAAGTTCTTAAGAGTTTTTCATCTTATTTTATATTTTAAACTAACACATCAAGACGATTAAAGAACTGTTGTCTGGATACCGGTATGAGGACGACACCTCAAGTCTTAAAGAAGTTCCACAAGAACGAAAGCTATATCTACACACGCGACAAATGTGTATATATATATATATACATACACACACACACACATATATATATATATATATATATATAAAGAGAGAGAGAGTGAGATTGGTTCGATTCACCTATACGGTGTGGATGTGATTCTTGTTTGTTTTGATAATTCAGCCAAAACAGTTTTGATCAAACCCCGCAAACACTAAATTATGTTTCCAGATTTGAAAAAAAAAAAAGCAATTGTTGATCTGGTACGTGTATAGAAGGTAGATTCTACAATTCGCCATGTAGTCGAAGATGCTGTCTAGGTTAAACAACCACTCTTCTATTGCTGTTGGTCCCTCACGACCAAGAAAGACGGACGACTTGAAATGATTGAACCGCTTGGTAACTTGAGCTTGAGCTTGCTCAGGATTATTAGGCGGTAAAATGGTTGCGCCTGAAGTAAAGTGGCCAATCCAGCCAAAAGCTGATCTTGGGTGGGTTGAGCGTTGCGGTTTCCTCGGTTAGCCATGAATCTGCCAACGAGTTGTAAAACCCATTGGTCGACGCAGTGCGAGAAATAAAGAATGAGAAGATAGGTAGAACGCATAGGAAGAACTCATGAGTTTTTATGCCACTTATGCGAGGGAATTAGGTTTTGCCATATTTAAGAGATCCATAAAAAATGTAACGGGATGGTGTCGTATGTGATTCTTCAGTGTACTCGTGGCGCCAAGCACAAGAGCAAATCAAGCAACCTACTTAAGATGCGGCCAACCTCCAAAACTGATTGCAAAGCAAAGGTTACAGCACTTTGTAGCCCTGCTGGAACATGGTTGGTGAGAACAGTTGAACTTAATCATAACCATGAAATGAGAGTAAATCCCGATCTTACAAGTGCAATAGGCACATTGAGTCAAATGTGAAAAAAGGACTTCTTTTAAATGATAAAGCTGGGATTCCAATGAACAAGAGTTTTAATTCAATTGTGGTTGCATCGAGGGGTCACAAAAATGTTCCATTTACGGAGAGAGATGCCAGAAATTATGTGAGACAAGTTAGGCATTTACAACTTGTCGAAGGTGATGCTAATGCGATGTATAATTATTTTGAGAAAATGCAATCTGACAATTCCGACTTATACTAGCTGATGGATTTGGATGACGAAGGTTGATTAAAGAATGTTTTCTAGGCAAATGCAATGAGTAGGGCAGCATTCAAAGAATTTGGTAATGTTACATATGATACAACATATTTATGAACAAATATGACACGCCATTTACGCCTTTCGTAGGGGTTAATCATCATGGGCGCCTTTAGTGATTTTTGTTAGGCGACTTTTGTATTAATGTGACTTTTTATTAAGTGACTTTTGTATTCAGGAAATTTTTATTTTAAATGATGAACAACACTTCTTGATATTTTTTGTTATGGAACGACAGGTTCAAACATTTGATCCTTAAATAGGAGTTTTGAATGATTGTTAAATATCGCAGTTTGAATGTAACAAAATAGGGACAATAACAAAATAACACTACATTACACAAATTACAACAGATACAATTGATGGTTCTTCGAATTCTTGCCATAAAGTCTTATGGCCATAATTACAAAAACAAAAGCCAACAAAAAAAATACAAAAATGTTCTTCCTTTAGTAGGTGCTTTTGACAATTGCAACTCCATTTCAGAAACGTTTGTCTTTAATATGTTAATCTCCATACATAGTCATGTTCTTTGTGATGAAGATTTGCCAATTCAACCTCTAAGTTTTTCAACATGTCCCTCTCACTTTTTATGACTTCTTTGCCTCTACTGCAAATTCCATCATCATGCTAACAAAAAAAACTGCAACCACCATTATCCTACAACAACCAACCATACTGATCAATTTTCATTTTATAGAGACAATGTCATGTGAAAATTTGGCTTCTTACCTGATGTTGTTTGCAAGCCCAAAACCTCCTTCCTGGATTCTTATCTGTCCATGAAACTCTAATAACAGCCATTCCTCCACAATTACAGACATGGTGAAATTTTGTAGAGCTAGATGAATAAATGCTTGATGTCATGAATCAGAGTTGTCGTAGTTATCTGTTTCACAACAAATAACTGACGAAGATAAATTGAATCCACACAGAAAATCCACACTGAACATTGAACTGAAAAAAAAAAGAAAATAAAAGAATCCACAGAAAATAAATTGAATCCTGAACTGAACACTAATTCTATCTCAGAAAAAAAGACACTGAACTAAAGGGAGAGAGGTTGAGAGAGACCCGAGAGTACCTCGCTGCGACTCGAGGGAGGGAGCGAGCAACCCACGAGCGACCGATAGCGAACCCTAAACCCGAAATCGGGAAACCCGACAGCGAGAGAGGTAGGCCGAGAGAGGGAGGAGGGAGAGAAAGTTGCGGGGGAAGGATTTGGTGAGGGTGTTGACGGGATTTTTTGGATTTGGGGGGGAGGAATTCCGAGAGAGGGAGGAGTTGAGGGGGAGAGCCTGGGAGGGAGAGAGAGAAAGGAAAAGTTGAGAATGGGGGAGAAGAACACCCGTGGTAGATTTTGGGTGTGTTTTTATTGTGGGATCCACTGGGTGTTGCTGAGGTGTTGGCCAAAGGTGTTAGATGTATCATTTTCCTTTTATTTATTGTGACTAGATGTCCTCTCGTGCGATTCACGGCGTAAAATAAATATTTTATTATATTAATAATATGTGATTAAATTTTAATAACATTGTAAAATTATTAGAAAATATACATGAGCCAATACACATACATACACATAAACTATTATTTGATTTGCTTTAATTTATAAATCTAAGGGCACATGATAGAAAAATATAATTTAATTAAGCATATGCATTATTTTTCATGTAGGACAATATGGGTCTTATATCTAATTTTATAAATAATAAATTAAATTATATTTATTGTTATCAACTTTCTTTAAAAGTATCCAACCCATATTCTTAGTACATAATTTTTTTTATATGATTTGATATTATTATAATTATTTTATTATTTTACAATCAGAACAAAATAATTCTGAAAAATCAAATAATCGTTGAACTACAAAAGTATGAAAATAGACTAAAAATATATATTTTTTTCAATATTCTTATATTTTTATATGGTAATATTTTAATCATCTAATATATTATTATTATATTTAAATTACTTTATATATATATACTATATGGATGTCAAATTAAAGAGTACGAAATAAGAATTAATTTGATATATTTTTTATCAAAAATAAAATTAATAAGAAAAAATTATAATTGTTTAAACTATTAAGTTAAAAATAAAAGAAATAAAATGAGAGGAAATTTTTAATTGATAGATATTATATATGGAATAACCCTCTAACTTCCCTTCCAAACTAAATATCTATTTTTTAAGATTTTTAAAAATAGAAATAATGTGTTGATAACAAGTGTCATTTAAATTTTTTTGCGACTTTCTTTTAATATTAAGTATGGATTAGACGTACTTGGGCTTTCAGGCCCGCCGGTTTTGGCCCGGAATCGGCCCTAAGTCAACGGTTTTAGTCCGGGATCGCCGGTCAACGGGCCCGAACCGGACCGGGACCGAAAAGCTAGGGCTGGGCTAGGGTCGGGGGAATTGGGATCGAGGACCGGCGGTTAGGGCCCGCCGAGCCTAAAAGGCCCGTCGGTTTGGATCGGCCCGCCGGGCCGGGCCGGGCCGACGGGCCTAACAGTGACTGCTGCCAACCGTGATTATTTTGAATTTATTTTTGGCCCCAAATTCTTAAATGTTAAATCATAATTAATTAAAATTTAATATTTAAATTATCTATTTATAAATTACTATTAAATTATCAATAGATAAAAACGTGAATCTTGAGGAGTGCATTTTTTATGAGTCCGTGTTGCATTTATTAAGGTGGGTGCTAAATCATTTCCAACTCAAAAATTTGTTTTATGCCATATGGGCAAAACATTACTTAAACTCTGATTTTATTTGTACTATGTGAATTAAGTTGCGTAGAAATAAAGTTCGTTGAGTAATGTTTGAATTATTTTATGATGCCAACATGACTATCATTTATGAAATATTATGATTCGTAATATATTTGATGTGATACCGATCAGCCTTGACGACAAAAGAGTCTTATGTGGTCGGAAAAGAATGAATTATTGTCATGTGCACGGTGATTAAAAAATAAAGTCTATGATTACTTGTGAATCTAAAATAGAAAAGATGTATTCCATGCTATCCTTGACTCTAAAAGAGTGTTGTGTGGATGGAAAATAACATGTTCTGTGATTGTCTTGACGTCAAAAGGATATTGTGAATCCAGAATAACAAAGTATGTGTTCTATATGTAATACCCGAGATTTCTAAGATGTATTTGGAACTTGTGATATTGTAATTATTGTACTTTTGTCTGAGTATTATTCTCCGTATTTCATAATCCGATGTTGTCGAGCGTATGATTTCGTGTATGTGATTTAAAGATTGTAATTCTGCGCATGTAGCGCACGCTATCGGCTATGTGTAGCGTACGCTAACATAGATTCATAGCGCATGCTACAAAGGAACATTAGCGCACGCTATGCGTGGTCAATTTGATTGAGACGTGCGGTAGGTGAGATCTGGCCGGGGGACCCTTGTCGGATTGTGTCGGGATGAACCTGGACGGCTTTCGGGAAAAGCCGAGTCAACGCCTTAGCGCACGCTACAGGCATGTGCATAGCGCGCGCTAAGTCTTGAAATCTGATTAAGTCAGTGAGCCGTTAGCGCAGGCTACGAGCAGGGACTAGCACGCGCTAATAGCCATTTCTTATAAATAGGACAGCATCCTATTCGTAATTTCAGTTCTTTCTTCTCCCATACCCGAATTCTTACACTTAGAGCATAACTTCCTACATCCTAAACACCTCATATCAACATCCTAGCTCGTGATTGAAGATTGTAGATCATTGGGGATTGGTGTTCGAGCCTTCGACGTTGGGTTGCTTTGATTTTCTCCTTGTTCAACACTACTTTAAGGTAGGTGATTCTTCACCAAAGTTAGTAGTGTTCTAAAGGACGATTTGATCATGTTTGTATAGTCAGTTACTTCGTTCTATATCAATCATCATGTGTTAGAAGAATATTTTCGACGTATCGGCACTTTTTATCATATGAACCTTTGAACCGTTTTTAGTATGTGGACTCCTAAGCATTTTCAAACCGATTTGTGATCAGTAGACGGATGTTACCTAATTGTTACGATTTACACATTGGAATCATGCGTTTTGGAACGTAGGACGAACGGAACTTAGAATGTTTCCTTGAAGATCAAGATGAATGATAAGTGTAGTAATGATTATACGTATCTTTGAATCTCATAGTCTTTCAGTACGTATAGAACTTTCACAAACCTTATTAGTATGATATGCTCGGGAATGACTGTATTATCACCATAGAATTCATGAGTTCATCACCATTCAATCCAGTTTTCTGTCTGTAGTAATCTGCCATGCAAGGTTAACGCACGCTAACAAACGTTAGTTCACTACAAAAAAAACAGTTTTTACCGACGCCATTTACCGACGCCAGCACCGCCGTTGTTAAACTTATAATTTACCGACGCCATTTACCGACGCCCGTACCGCCGTTGTTAAACTTATAATTTACCGACGCCATTTACCGACGCCCAGACCGCCGTTGTTAAACTTATAATTTACCGACGCCATTTACCGACGCCATTGCCGACGACCGGTTCGCAGACTTATTTTTTTTACAATTAACGACGCCGTTTACCGCTGCCGTTTACCGACGCCATTACCGACGCCATTTTGGCGTTGGTAAATTTTTTTTTTTTTAATTTACCGACGCCGTTTACGCCATTACCGACGCCATTTCGGCGTCGTTAATTTTTTAACACAATCCCACATCGAAAAAACATCAATGTTTTTGGTGGTTTATAAACCAAAATCCTTCTCAACTATTTGAAATTGAATGGAGCCCGAACCTGATCCGCCCGGACCCGACACAGACTGGCCGAACCCTCACTTTGAGCCCGGACCTAACCCTTTGAGCCCACTTTGAGTCGACGACTTTTTAATTTTTTTTTTAATTTAACGACGCCAAAAATGGTGTCAGTAAATGGCGGCGTCGGAAAATGGCGTCGGTAAAAAATTACCATCGAGCGTTTTTCCAACGGCGGGTTGCCGTCGGTAATGGCGTCGGTAATTTTTTTACCAACGCCATTTTCTGTTTTACCAACGCCATTTTGGCGTCGGTAAAAACTGTTTTTTTTGTAGTGGTTAACGTGCGCTATCGGGGATAAGTTAACGCACGCTACGTTTGGTACGTAACGTACGTTATGATATCAGCCGAGTCAGTCGGCTACTGTCAGTCCATGGCTAGCGTACGCTAGTCTTAGACGATAGCGTACGCTAACAGGCAGGCTTAGCGCACGTTACGTAGAATACGTAGCGTACGCTAAGTGGTTCAGGCAGATTGTTTATTTTGAGCTTTTGGGCCGTAGACCGAATTGTTAGACCATCGTTCGACTTGAGATGATTTGTATATCATTCCTTTTGTTAAGGTTCGAGCTTGTTACGTTGATCGAAGGAGGCGGCCTTCGAGTGTGTTGAGATCATTGAAGTGTTTCGTTCTTGCCATCTTCGAGGCAAGTATCGTAATATGTTAATATTGGTATCTTGAGCATGCGTGTGATTATTCATGTTGTTGAACATGAGATTTATTTCGTTGAATTGTCATGATATTCGTTATCTAGTGTTTGTATGTTCATGTTGATGAACATAATGATTTGGCATATGTGTATGCATGAGTTGTGTTTGTGTACGTTGTACGATCTATCCGAGGGCCGGATCGGATGTCCACCTCGTGTTGATCCGACGGGATCATCTTGGGATCTAGGCTGAGGGCGCTGGATCATTGGACGGGTTATTTCCACCTCGTGTTGGTCCGACGGGATCATCTTGGGATCTATGCTGAGGGCGCTGGATCATTGGAATACCCATGCTGTGTTAATGGAATCATGTGGATTCGCATTGTCGGATTCTGGTAGCGGAAGTCCGTGTGGTGTATCATGTTATGTATTGTTGATGCATATTTGATTTGTTTAAATGATACTTGTACTAGCATCATTTTGCTAACCCCTTCGGGGGTGGACATTTGTTTTGATGTTCAGGTAGCCGAAGAGTAGGGAAACATCCACAGTACCGACGTGACGACGAAGGGGTTCAGTGATGTTTGTGGTTGTTGGTGAATTGTTTTCTTGGTTTGATTTCAGTACTCGAGTACGCGTGTCTTATTAATATTATTTCGATATGGTTGTATAAATTACTCGTTGAACCAGTTGATCGGTTTTGTAAAACTTGAATTTCCGATGATGATGATGTCTTATATTTACCTTTCTTTTAAATTAGCCTTGTAAATCCTTACTTAAAGGGTTTACGGCGCTGTAATTATTCCGAATATCTCGGGGTGTTACAGAATATGGTATCAGAGCTAAGATTCATGGATATCTTGGCAGTCGGGTTTTAAATTGGGTCTGTTTACATTATTTGATTTATGGGTCATTCGTAACATCACTGTTCAGCCAAAGTCGTCATGTGGACCGTGGTTGTAAGTCTCCTAATCTCTTATACTACCGTTTACTTAATTACTGCTTTGTGAGTATTGACGGACTTTATTTCGTAAACTTTGTCCTGGATATTGAGGAATTATGTTTACAGTATGTTGAGAGGAGGACGTGGACGCGGACGCGGTCGTGGATGCGGACGGGGTAACATGAGACAGGAGGATTCCGCAACTACCCCGGAATTATCAGCTAGTCGAACCGATTCCCATTCTGGAGGGCAGCAAGGATCAGCGAACGACGACGCAAATCCTAACATGCTGGGAGTGCTTCAACAGGTGGTGGCGCAGATTAACCAGTTCGCCCAAGTAGTCGACCGCATGCAGACGGCGATGGGACAGCAGCACCATGAGGATAACCGGGGAGACAGATGGCTTGCTGAAGTGGTCAAATTGCACCCACCAAAATTTGACGGATCTGCTGAGACACTTACTTGGGATCATTGGCTTAAGGAGTTAGAGAAGATTTTCGCGGGTCTTAACTGTCCCGAGGACTGGAAGGTGCCCATTGCCCAGTATTTTCTGACTGGGGAGGCCTTTGATTGGTGGGAAGCTATTCGACCCGAGGATCATAATGCGGACTGGACGGAATTCAAATTAATGATGGAAGCACAGTATTGTCCTCGTCCAGTTAGAGAGGCAAAGATCCGAGAGTTTTTCTCACCACAGAGTTCGGAAGCATCTGTGACAGATGTAATCAAAACTTTTAATCATCAGCTGACTTGTGTGCGACACTTGGTCAGAACGGAGACGGAAAAGATTTTTCATTTCGATATGCGGATGAAGCCGGAGATTCAGCAGTACATGTCCGGATTCGAGTGTACTACGTTGCGACAATATCAAGACAAAGCGCTGGCCTACGACATGAAAGAGGCGGCGGTGGAGAAATCAGTGGAGGCGAAGAAGCAGAAGATGACCGGCAGCTTTTCAGAAAACAAGAGTAGTGGGCCCCGAAAGGGCCAGACTTTCTTTTATTCGGCTAGGAAACCTCCACATCCTTCTAGAGGTGGGAAGAAGTTCCGGACTATATCAGCAGTTCCGGACGCATCAAAGAAATGCTACAATTGTGGTCGAGCAGGGCATATTCGACGTGATTGCCCCGCGTCTTCTGTGACTTGTTACGATTGTGGACAAGAAGGGCACCGTGCGGCCTTCTGTGGAGTTGCTACTAGATCTTTTGGTACTCGCACTCCAGCGCGATTCGAAGGAGACAAGTGTGAACCAGACGCAGCAGAGTGGATTTCAAAGAGCGTCGGGAAGAGAGAGACATCCAGATCTTTGAGTCCGTTCCTTCGCTGTATGCGAGATGAGGAAATCGACGATCGAACAACTTCTTTGTTGCATCAGGTACGATTCAGATCCTTTTGCAACCAGTTAGTGTTTTATTCGATTCGGGAGCTACACATTCTTTCATATCATTGAACTGTGTAAATCATTTAAAAATCTCGTGCTTATTTGATTGTGAACCATATGTTGTGGGTTTGCCGAGTGGAGAGAGAATTGTGGGAACCCTAGAGGCTAGAAATTTTCCAGTGTCTATAGGAGGGAGAGATTGGCCATCGAATCTTATTGTTGTTGACATCTACGGTGACGATTTAATACTCGGAGACGATTGGCTCAACCGTTATGGAGCTATTCTGAATTACCGAGAGAGAGTCATTTCTATCATTGCTGATGACGGATCTGAACACGTATTCCGAGGATGGAGACCGGGAAGCTCGGGAAAATTGATCAAAGCGATGAAAGCAGTGAAATTACTGAAGCAAGGATGTCATGGACTTTGGTGCTACGCCATGAGGAAAGAGGGAGGAGTAGAGCTCTCGTCCATTTCAGTTGTGAATGAGTTCTCAGATGTATTTCCTGACGAACTACCGGGGTTACCTCCGCAGAGAGAAGTGGATTTCACTATCGAATTAGAGCCACAGGCGGCTCCTATTTCGAGCACCATACCGCATGGCGCCAACCGAGATGTATGAACTCAAGAAGCAATGGAGGAATTGTCACGGAAGGCTATATTCAACCTAGCGTTTCTCCTTGGGAGTGCCCGTTCTCTTTGTCCTAAGAAAGACGGATCCCTCCGATTGTGTATTGATTACGAGGAGCTCAATAAGATGACGATCAAGAATAAGTATCCTATACCTCGGATCGGCGACTTGTTTGATCAAGCGCAAGGGGCAAGGGTATTCTCGAAGATTGACTTGCGATCGGGATACCATCGATTGAGAATTAAGGAATCGGATATACCGAAGTGCTTTCAGTCCCGATGCAGGCATTATGAATTAAGTGATGCCGTTTGGACTTACCAATGCTCCTGCGGTGTTCATGCAATTGATGAATCGGGTATTCCTGGAATACTTGGATAAATTTGTGGTCGTCTTCATTGATGATATCTTGATATATTCGAGGGACGCAGAGGAGCATGCCGAACATTTACGTGTGGTTTTGAGCATCTTGAGGAAGGAACAGCTGTATGCAAAGCTTTCAAAATGCGAGTTCTGGCTTAGGGAAGTAACTTTCCTTGGGCATGTGATATCGGTGTGGAATTCGAGTGGACCGAAGAAAGTCGAAGCAATCTTGGAATGGGAATCTCCTAATAATGTGAAAGAAGTCCGGAGTTTCCTAGGACTTGCTGGATATTATCGCCGCTTTGTAGAGGGATTTTCCAAGATTTATCGTCCGCTCACTCATTTATTCTGAAAACTCAAAAGTTTAAGTGGGATGAGAAATGCCAGGCTGGTTTTGATGAGCTTAAGAAGAGACTGACGACAGCACCTATTTTAGCATTGCCAGATGGAACTGATGGATTCATGGATTACAGCGACGCTTCAAATCGAGTGCAGGATGTGTGTTGATGCAAAAGGATAAGGTAATTGCCTATGCTTCTCGGCAGTTGAAACCGTACGAAGTAAATTACCCGACTCATGATCTGGAGTTAGCAGCTGTAATCTTTGCCTTGAAAATTTGGAGACACTATCTGTACGGCACTCATTGTCAGATCTTTACAGATCATAAGAGCCTCAAGTACATCTTCAGTCAGAAAGAATTAAACATGAGGCAGAGAAGGTGGATGGAATTGATCAAGGATTACGACTTAGAGATTCTCTATCATCCGGGGAAAGCAAACGTTGTAGCTGATGCATTGAGCCGTAAACCTGTTTCTCTTCGAGTATTGGAAGCTCTTACGTCCCAAACCAGTATTCAACGGGAACTGATCCGCGAGGGGATTGAAGTATGGGCACCAGGAATCCAAGGGCAACTTTATGTGATGGAACTGACTTCATCACTAGTCAAGGGGATCAAGTCTAAGCAGTTGAACGATTCTTTGATCCTTCGATTATGTGACGAAGTAAAGAAAGGAAAGGTCCCAGGATTCGTGATACAAGATGATGGAGTTCTGAGATTTCAAAACCAACTCTGTGTTCCCGATAATGATGAATTGAGACGGACTATTCTGAAGGAAGCTCACAACGCGCCCTATTCTATTCACCCAGGCAGCAGTAAGATGTATAAGGATTTAAAACAAAACTTCTGGTGGGGGAATATGAAGAAGGACGTGTGATACGTTTGAAGTGTTTGACTTGTCGGCGGGTTAAGATTGAACATCGGCGACTGCCGGAATGTTAAAGCCGCTTAGATCCACGAATGGAAGTGGGAGGACATCTCGATGGATTTCATCACCAGTATGCCAAGGACTAGAACGGGAATGAACATGATTTGGGTTGTAGTTGATCGACTAACCAAGTCGGCTCATTTCCTAGGGATTAAAGATACATGGGGACCCGAGAGATTAGCGCGAGTATTTATTGCGGAGATAGTCAGATTGCATGGGACGCCGAAGACCATTATTTCGGATCGAGATGGTCGTTTCGTGTCACACTTCTGGAAAGCAGTTCACAGGGCTTTGGGGACTGAGCTCAACTTTAGCACAGCTTATCATCCCCAAACGGACGGTCAGTCCGAAAGGACTATTCAAACCGTAGAAGACATGCTTAGAGCTTGTGCGTTGGATTGGTCAACTGATTGGGAAGTTCACTTGCCCTTGATTGAATTCACTTACAATAATAGTTGGCATGCTTCGATTAAGATGGCACCATTTGAAGCTTTGTACGGGAGAAGATGCCGATCACCCCTGTGTTGGGATGATTCTTCGGATTTGATCGGGACGGAACCGGAATTGATTATTCAGACTTAAGAGAAGATAGCTTTGATTCGAGAAAGACTGTTGACTGCCCAGAGTCGACAGAAGTCTTATGCAGGCGTACGTCGTCGTCCTCTAGAGTTCGACGCTGGGGACCATGTGCTATTGAAGGTGTCTCCTACTCGAGGGATTTTCCGTTTTGGGAGGAGAGGCAAGCTTAGTCCTAGATATATCGGACCATTTGAGATCCTCGAGAGGGCTGGAGATTTAGCATACAGGTTGGCCTTACCGCAATCGCTGACTCACGTTCACAATGTGTTTCACGTATCCCAATTGCGGAAGTATGTACCGGACCCCAGTCACATCATTGAATTCGACGAGATCGAGATAGCTAATGATGGCACCTTCGAAGAGAGACCAATCAAGATACTTGAGAGTCGGATCAAACAATTGAGGAATAAACCAATACACTTGGTTAAAGTACAATGGTCGCGACACGGAGTTGAAGAGGCCACTTGGGAAACGGAGGACAGTATGAAGACTAGATATCCGGAGTTGTTTTCATCTTAAGTTTCGGGACGAAACTTCTATTTAGGGTGGAAGGATGTAATACCCGAGATTTCTAAGATGTATTTGGAACTTGCGATATTGTAATTATTGTACTTTTGTCTGAGTATTATTCTCCGTATTTCATAATCCGATGTTGTCGAGCATATGATTTCATGTATGTGATTTAAAGATTGTAATTCTGCGCATGTAGCGCACGCTATCGGCTATGTGTAGCATACGCTAACATAGATTCATAGCGCACGCTACAAAGGAACATTAGCGCACGCTATGCGTGGTCAATTTGATTGAGACATGCGGTAGGTGAGATCTGGCCGGGGGACCCTTGTCGGATTGTGTCGGGATGAACCTGGACGGCTTTCGGGAAAAGCCGAGTCAACGCCTTAGCGCACGCTACAGGCATGTGCATAGCGCGCGCTAAGTGCTGAGTACAGTTAAGTCAGTGAGCCGTAAGCGCACGCTACGAGCAGGGACTAGCACGCGCTAATAGCCATTTCTTATAAATAGGACAGCATCCTATTCATAATTTCAGTTCTTTCTTCTCCCATACCCGAATTCTTACACTTAGAGCATAACTTCCTACATCCTAAACACCTCATATCAACATCCTAGCTCGTGATTGAAGATTGTAGATCATTGGGGATTGGTGTTCGAGCCTTCGACGTTGGGTTGCTTTGATTTTCTCCTTGTTCAACACTACTTTAAGGTAGGTGATTCTTCACCAAAGTTAGTAGTGTTCTAAAGGACGATTTGATCATGTTTGTATAGTCAGTTACTTCGTTCTATATCAATCATCATGTGTTAGAAGAATATTTTCGACGTATCGGCACATTTTATCATATGAACCTTTGAACCGTTTTTAGTATGTGGACTCCTAAGCATTTTCAAACCGATTTGTGATCAGTAGACGGATGTTACCTAATTGTTACGATTTACACATTGGAATCATGCGTTTTGGAACGTAGGACGAACGGAACTTAGAATCTTTCCTTGAAGATCAAGATGAATGATAAGTGTAGTAATGATTATACGTATCTTTGAATCTCATAGTCTTTCAATACGTATAGAACTTTCACAAACCTTATTAGTATGATATGCTCGGGAATGACTGTATTATCACCATAGAATTCATGAGTTCATCACCATTCAATCCAGTTTTCTGTCTGTAGCAATCTGCCATGCAAGGTTAGCGCACGCTAACAAACGTTAGTTAACGTGCGCTATCGGGGATAAGTTAACGCACGCTACATTTGGTACGTAACGTACGTTATGATATCAGCCGAGTCAGTCGGCTACTGTCAGTCCATGGCTAGCGTACGCTAGTCTTAGATGATAGCGTATGCTAACAGGCAGGCTTAGCGCACGTTACGTAGAATACGTAGCGTACGCTAAGTGGTTCAGGCAGATTGTTTATTTTGAGCTTTTCGGCCGTAGACCGAATTGTTAGGCCATCGTTCGACTTGAGATGATTTGTATATCATTCCTTTTGTTAAGGTTCGAGCTTGTTACGTTGATCGAAGGAGGCGGCCTTCGAGTGTGTTGAGATCATTGAAGTGTTTCGTTCTTGCCATCTTCGAGGCAAGTATCGTAATATGTTAATATTGGTATCTTGAGCATGCGTGTGATTATTCATGTTGTTGAACATGAGATTTATTTCGTTGAATTGTCATGATATTCGTTATCTAGTGTTTGTATGTTCATGTTGATGAACATAATGATTTGGCATATGTGTATGCATGAGTTGTGTTTGTGTACGTTGTACGATCTATGCTGAGGGCGCTGGATCGGATGTCCACCTCGTGTTGATCCGACGGGATCATCTTGGGATCTAGGCTGAGGGCGCTGGATCATTGGACGGGTTATTTCCACCTCGTGTTGGTCCGACGGGATCATCTTGGGATCTATGCTGAGGGCGCTGGATCATTGGAATACTCATGCTGTGTTAATGGAATCATGTGGATTCGCATTGTCGGATTCCGGTAGCGGAAGTCCGTGTGGTGTATCATGTTATGTATTGTTGATGCATATTTGATTTGTTTAAATGATACTTGTACTAGCATCGTTTTGCTAACCCCTTCGGGGGTGGACATTTGTTTTTATGTTAAGGTAGCCGAGGAGCGGGAAAGCGACCACGATCTGACGTGACGACGAAGGGGTTCAGTGATGTTTGTGGTTGTTGGTGAATTGTTTTCTTGGTTTGATTTCAGTACTCGAGTACACGTGTCTTATTAATATTATTTCGATATGGTTGTATAAATTACTCGTTGAACCAGTTGATCGGTTTTGTAAAACTTGAATTTCCGATGATGATGATGTCTTATATTTACCTTTCTTTTAAATTAGCCTTGTAAATCCTTACTTAAAGGGTTTACGGCGCTGTAATTATTCCGAATATCTCGGGGTGTTACACTATAGCCTTGACGCCTATAGAGTCTTCTGAATCTAGAATACCAAAGTTGCATCTCATACTACCCTTCCCACCTAAAGAGTCTTGTGTGGGTGGGATAATGCCTATTATCTATTTTCATTCGATATTTCACTTGGGCAGATAAATAAAAGAATCCCGTATTGCCACCACTAAGTATGTTAAAGATTACTCACCCCTATTTTTGAAAATATTTCCAGGCCAGTGAGCTTAAAGCAGCATGGAGGTTTCAGACGATGCTGAGAGTCAAGAACACACATACAGAGATTACAGAGCTTTGTTTAATTTTTATTTCGCTTATTAGTAGTACCTTTGAAGAATTTGATTTTGGTAAATTTCTTAGGGTTAAGAGTTTGTTTGATTTTTCGCGATCTTTAATGACGACGTGCTGATTTTTCGGAAAAATTTATACTTAGTTTTTTCGTCCTTGACTTGCTTCCGCAAATCATGTACATTAAGGATATCACTTTAGATCAACTATTTAGTGTGTCACACCGCCAAAATTATGCCCCGAGTTTCACATCATCGCATAGAGTACCAATCGATCAATCGGAGCACACAATAATTTCTCCATATCAAGTACCTAATATTATTATCAAGGTAATTATCTAAACTTGTGCCTATTTCAATTCTATCTATGTCCTCTGAAGAATTCGCCATGATATTTCTCAATGGAGAAGGGATGGGATATTTTGGAATCTTTTTTGGGGTATATGGGTACTTGTGTTCTTTATCTCCCATGTTAGTTTGTGGTAGATGAGAACGCGAGAGAAGTTGGTATCTCTCATGAGTCGAAGAAAACTATGTGACGGTCCTTAAGGAGTCACAGGATTATTGATAGTCGATACTTTTGGTCGTTACCAGATTCCCTAATGAGAGTACAAAAGTATCTCAGCAGTTCATTGTTCTTCCATGCCTTCACCCGTTCAGCATTTCAATGTTCTTCCATGGAAAATTCAAGCTTACTACAAGCACTATAAATAGTATTTGACTCAAGAGTCGAAATATGTGGAGAAAGATCATGATAATATGGAGGTGAACCATATTGAGATCCCTCCCCTCACCATCACGGACAAAGCTTAGCATTTGTATGTTGCTGACTTTGAATAGATCATCGTGGCTTGACTAGTTTTACGCTTTGGTTTATGATTGTTTTGTTTTTAGTTTCATTTTGAAAATTATTTTGGGATTTCCTACGAATGTGATAAAGTTGGTCATGATGCATAAAATTATATTAGTTTCATTACTTTGATTGTGCAAGGACGCGAATTCTATTTTTTCGCTCAAAGGGCATGTTTGGTTTGGTTTTACAAAATAATTGCTCATTAAAGAATTACTTGGGTCATTTAATGCATTTGAGTGAATTTTGTCTATACTTTTGATCATGACTAGGTGCATCCTCCTTGTTATTTATTTAGACTTTCAAAAGTTAAACAAAATCAGTAGCTTTTAAACAGACTTAGCTGTAACGACATTCCTACTTTCTCTGCAAGTCTACCAAGTTGGAGATACTGAAAGGATCATTGGGCGAGATAAAAATCAAACATCCCCCTACATTTTAACACGTTCAGACGCGAATAAGGATGTCATTTCCATGTTTTCTTCATCAACGCTTATGCCATTGAAGATGGCTTCAACCTTGGTAATCACTCAAACCTAGTGAAACACCAAAATAACAACTATAAATGAGCACTACGATCTGATTTTAATAAGATAGAAAGTACACGATCTATAAATGGAAATATACAGAAGTCTAGTTTCCATAACAATTGACCATTCATCCATAGCCTCCCTAATATAGTAATTAATCCTGATTTAGAGAACAAAGGTCAAGCTGCAAAGAAATTATTACCAAAGTTTGTGCTAACTTTGATTCCAACCGACATGGCCGATTATTCCAAACTCCAAGTTATTGAGTTTTCTGTATGTATTTGAACACATAGCTAATCGAGTTTTATGTCTTACTGTAGGTGCCTCATGGCGAAATTAAGTGTCTTGTTGATAGCGGAACAATTCACACTATTCTTCGGAATAGGTAACTATTTACGGATATTGTGTCATACATATACTTTGTGACAATAATGATTGGTTCCTTCCAAGTCATTCAAGGGAGGGGATCTATTCATTTCTTACTAATGGTACGCATGTTGTTGGCCACAATATACAATTTTTCAAGGGAGGGGTTGAATAAGCTGTTTTTTTTCTAAGTTAGTCTACGTAGCGGAAGTCTGAAACTAAGTTGCTGTAAATACAGCAACTGGATTGTCTCCTATAGCTTGGTGCTTAATCACACAGGCAGTAAGAAAATAATAAAGACAGTAAGTAAAGACACACAGTTTAATATGGTTCGAGGTAAACCCCTTTACGTCCACAGGTCCTCCACACAGGAGTAAACAGTTTACTAAAATCAAGGCGTATACAATTGTATGATTTAACTAAACTCCTCACTGTATCGTTCACATAAATTGATACAACCGGCAGTAGATTTGGTCGTTCAAGCAGATTGACTTGGGCTTCTTCAACTTGCTTCTTCTCACACAGATTGAAGCTTCGTCCTGTATTCTATTCGTCCCACACAGGTCAGAATATTTTACTTAGTCCACACATGGCTAAGGAACTCAATAGTAAGTATTTGGATTATCACGAATCGAACAACAGTTGTAGGCTTGGTAAGTTTTTACTGTGGATGTGCTATTCATTGTTGAGGACTTGTATATTTCTTCACTTAACATATCGTTGTATGCTTAAGTAAATATATTGATCTTATAAGCTTGATGTTTAGATTTCAGTTCTCACTAGAATGAGTTATTCAATTCTTCAGGTCTTCAGTTGTTCTTCAGTATTACCCTTCTGAGCAATGTCCTCATGCTTAGTTTATTTAGCAGTTCATTGTTCTTCCATACCTTCACCCCTTCAGCTGACGGCTACTTATCTGTAGGGAGTGGGATCTCAGCGGGCTTTTGGACTGTATTTTTCCATAAAAAATTGGGATCCTGGAACTCGGGACGAGAACCAGTTATCCTGTATCCTCGTTCTCCTTAACCTGGCCCGGGTCCGTCCAGTCTTTTGATGGCTGCAACAACACTGTCATCCACGATGGCTTCCATCACTTTATCCTTCTCCATTCTCCATCTCCTTCTAGCCTCACGAGCCTCTTCCCCCTTTGACCTTACCATGAATATCTCGAAGAATATACTTCGATTCAGCCTGCTTGTCTTTAAGATCTTTCACTGAGTCCACTAGACTGGCGACCACTGTTGTAAGGTCGTCGATTTCCTCATCATAAGCAGTGAGTTTCGATCCAGTGTACTCGAGGGAGGCGATCGTCTTGGCTTCCACAACTCTCAGTTTTTTTTGCTCTTGCTTCTGGATTCTCTCCTGATGCTGCTTAAGTTGGTTGAGCGCCTGCCATAAGGCGTTCAACATGAGGAGGAATGCTTCTTCGATATCCTGCACAACTCGTTGTAGCTTGGGGAGTTCATCCTGAACACTCTCGCGTATCCAGTCAAGCTCCTTACCGACATCATACAGGGATTTGACGGCATCCTATAGGAATACGGTTTGGCGACCGATTTGCTGAAGTTGCTCGATTCTAGCTTCAGTATAGGGAGATGGAGATGAACAATTTTGGAGTCAAAGGGCTCTCCTAGTTGTTTGAGAATGACGTCGTGGTTGGCTTCTGGGGTATGTCATCAGCTTGGAAATCCTCATCTGATTCGGATGGTGATCCTGTAAGGATTGGAGTTGATACCTGTTCGGGAGCGGGAACCTCGAATATTTCCACTGTTGTTGCTGTTTGGGAGACAGAAGGGACTGATTCGTCCTGCCTCTCTTGGGTGTCTGTGTCCTGTTGTACATAAGAGACTAATTCCTCCTGCTGGCTCTCAGTTTCCGCCTGTTCTGTAGAATGGACTGAATCCTTATGTTGGATGGCACGGGATCCATATTCTCCAGTTGGAGGGATTGATTCCTCCTTGGAGGGAGATGATGGTTTCTCCGGTTGCATGTCTGGTGCAGATGGATCATATGATGCCCCTTGGGCCTCGGCGGCTTTGGACTTAGCAAACTCTTTCTCACGAGATCCTCATGGCTCATCCCCAAACCTATTTGAAGGGCATCATCATCGCCATCTGAGTCGGGATTTGAGTGATGGCTGGGCTCCATCAGACTGTGTATTCCATTTCAATCGGGCCCTTTCTTCAGCCATATAATAATGTGATCAGATCATGGCAAGAGGGATTATCCCATCTGATCAGGACCTCGACATTCTGGGTGTTCGTGATTTCCAGGACAAACAACTCTTCCAACTTTCAGTCTTTCCAGTTGTACATGGAGTCGTATGGGGCGACCCTGTATGCTTACCATTCTTTGAAGCATTCAAAAGATTTATCTATATGGACTTGGAGATCTATCTGATTAATTATGTCGGTGGGTGAGAGACTCCGAACACTAGAGGGTTTCAATGTTCGTTCGAGATCCTCTACAAGTATGGGAGCCTGTTGAGGAGAGGGATCCCTAACAGGATGGGATTCCCTATTTGGAGAGGGACTCCTTAAATGGGTAGGGGCCTATTAGGAGTGGTGGTTGTCGGATCGAAAGGGGCAGCTGATTCACCAGTTCCTTCTAACTTGACAAATGACTAGTCATTTGTCATAGCTATCACAGGCTCAGGAACTGCTGTAGGAGCAGTCAGTATATCTTCCATAGGGGTTGTGCCTTGTGGGTAAAATACTGCAGCAAATGGTGTAGTAGGCGGAACTGCCTCAGTGACCGCTGTAGTCACTTGAGGTGCTGGAGGAATAGCTTTCGAATTGGAAGACTTCTTAGTCTTTTTCATCTTCTTCTTGATAGCTGTAGGGGAGCTGCTGTCGGGGACAGATCAGTTTTTGCTGACGATCTTTTTCTTGCTATCATCAACCTTGAACTTCACAGAGTGATCGGTAATGCCATAAGGATAACTCGACATGTTAGAGATAAGGGATTGGGCATGTTGGCAAGAAGAGTCGCCTTGTTGAATACGATGGACTTGGAACCACCTAATAACTTTTCAGCAAGGATCTTCTTGGAAGTAGGTGGCTGCTGTATGCCACAGCAAGTCAAGATGTAGTTCAAAATCAGGCCAAAAGACTTTCTTGCATAATCTGGTTTGTAAGCTTCAAGATGTTTAAATATCACCTGGCACCAGTTAACTTTCTCTTCGGACATGATGGCGACCATCATACGGAATATCAGGTTGGTGCACATCTCGAAAGCTCCAATGCGATTCTCCACAACCCTGCAACAGAAATCGTGAAGATAAAGGTAGGGGAGGCTGAAGTTCCTCTTGTGACAAGAGAGATGCACTTGAGATGGAAGAGAGTTTCCAGTGAACAAGTTCCAGTAGGCCTCCAGCAGATCTTCAGAGCCAAAGGTTTCCAATTCCTCCAAAGATAGTCCATCAGAGGGAAATTTGTACAGTTTTTCAAAGAGTTCCCGATTAATGGAGATATCCTTTTCCTGCACAGTGCTAACAATGGTAGTAAGGGCAAAGCCCTTCTTCTCAGATGTATAACGGAATTCAGCATCCAGGAAATATTCTTCTACGATATGTTCATCGTAGTTTTCAGGGTGAAGATTACCCAATTCGTACAGACCGGTTTACTTGATGCGACATATGACCAAGTTCATCATAGGCATATCTTCGTCCTTTGAGATTATGTGCTCTTGAAGAACAGATCGGGCAAAGATTCGTTCATTGATTGCCATGTCCTTCTTCTTCTTCAGAGAGAGATGAAGTTTGAAAATAAGATGTTTTTGCAGAGAGAATAGATGGAAAGATTAAAGTTATATAAGCTATATGTTGTAGGCTCGTTAATATGCAAAAAGCTTAAAGAGTAAGTAGATCAGCATACTGGCCCTTTTATAGTCAGCATACTGGCCCTTTTATATGTTGTAGGCTCGCTAATATGTTGTTGGCTATTTTTGTTCCTAAATGCCCTTTTGGTTCCTATGACTGCTTGATTGGTTGGTCTAGGGACTAGGTACGACACATTATTTCTTTCGAAACCATTGGGTTCTTCTTCCATTGAAGTGATCTAGTGTGAATTATTAAGAGCCTCATTGGTCGAAGCAAGTTCAGATTGTGCTAAGAATACCGCTAGAGTTCACATGGAAACTCTTCTAAGATCACCTTGGGATTTCCATACAAGGAATTGAGACTTTTCAGAACTGGATTATGTATATTCTCGCGCACAGAGTACAGTTCCTTGTGTACTCTGTATATTTTTTTAGGTGGATACATCAACATCGATATCACCAATTATCAGCTCCTGATGATGGTCTCATACCAGCTATTTGATGACCCCTTAGGGACACCTTTTTTGGTGTATTTAGTTACAGGTATTAATGGTGAGCGGGCGTAGGAAGGGCACTGGACGGCGAGCAGCCGTGATATTGTCTCGAGTTACCGATGTTGTTTTAGTTGTTTTGGTCTTATTTTGTATAAGTACTCCCGAGTATTATTCTTATTGATATTACGCCCTGTGTGTGCTTGGGAACTGTCTTGGAGTTTGTTATTTGTATGTTGAGCAGGTTGTGACGGTCGTCATGTTCGACCTTGCCGGTCGTGATATTGGGGATATGTTGTATTGTCGTCCATGTCGATTAACGTGTGTTATTTTTGTTTTATGTTCGACCTTATTGGTCATTGTGTGTGTATGTGGGTTAAACACGTCTTGCCTGACTTGCAAATGGCTCTCAATTTTGGAATAAATAATTTTTACAAATGAGTTTAGATATAATGTATGAATGATGTGGATATATAGCTTAAAGTGATAGGCTAGAGTTGGGACTAACGCGTTTGTGTGGAGACCAAGTTATTGTCACATATTCATTATGTTGTCATTCTCATTGGAGGTTTTTAGATTTCGTTCCCACATTTGTGTTGCATGATTTAGAGTTTTTCGTAGCTATATGATATCACTTTCGTGCAAGACGATAGCGCTTAGATCCAGATGTTGCATACATACATAAGCACTTCATGTCTTTCTGTGCTTCTGTGTTGTGGCTATCGTTCAGAGATGTTTCGGAGCTGCTGAATTCTTCTTGTTGTTCAACAACATGTTTACGGTCGTTGAGTCGTGGGTTAGGGCGAAAATTTTCTTTTGCTACGGCCGTATGTTTCTTCAGTTACGGCCATAAGTTCCATCTGTTGCAGTCATGGTTCCTGTATTCTTTTAGTTGTGCTAAGTAGTATTCTTGTTATGTTACTATCTGTTGTCATAGGTTGTTACGTTGCGCTTGTAATACCCGTAATTTCGATTTCTGGTAATTTTTTTTTTCGGCGAAAGTCCATTTTGATGACTCGCTCATGACCGTTTCATCATTCCGAGAATGATTAATTCTGCACTTTTTGTCATCCGAGTTCGTTTCGGTGTCGTTTTATTGAGTTCCGTGCTTTTTGGCGACTTTTCCGCACTTGAGTTTGATTCTTGCGAATCCCGTTGGAAACTGCTGTTTCGAGTTTCCCGTAAGTCCGTTTAACTTTGTTAGACGTGTTGTGAACTTCGGTTTGGTTATTCGATCACGTATCGTGATTTTCGGACGTTTTGGACCATTTTCGTAATTTCCCAAAGCTGGGGTAATTACTTTCCGTTGTCGAATTTCGACCTTTCGGGTGGTCGGAATCGTGTGTTCTCTTAGCGCTTGGGTTCCTCTTTGTGAGTACTTCGTAACCGTATTTTCGATTCATATTCAGGTTCGGGTTTCCGGGTCGTTCGGACCGTCGGAGTGGCCACGACCGAGACGGCCGCAGCAGTCTTGCTGCCGAGTTACGGCCGTAAGGTAGTGATTACGGACGTAAGTGATCGCGAGCATGGCACAGCGAATGCGATTCTGGCCGTAAGTCGAGAGTTACGGCCGTCGGGTGCCGTGCAACTTCCGGACGAATGCGATTCTGTACGTAAGGACTCAAGATGCACGGCCGTAAGTGCCGAGTTACGGCCGTAAGGCCCGGCCGATTACGGCCGTAAGTGATCGGCCATGGTCGGCTATTTAAAGGCCTGGACGTGGATCTCTCGGCCATTTTCCATTTTTCCTTCGTTTTTCGCGACCCATCGACGGAATTTGAGGGTTTTTGATCGGGAACATCATAGTTAATCATTTTTGGAAGGCTTGCGTTGATTATATCATCATCTAATCCATGTTCTTCGTCCAAATCGAGGTATTTTGGCTTGAACCCTTGTTTTTGAAGATTTTAGGGATTTTCCTTTTGATTTCGATTCCAATCCGTTTTTGATCAATTAATTGTTGTATAAACGTTGTTTTGGACGTGTTCTACGGATTGTATATCCGTATTTCGAGTTCGTTGGAACCCAATCGGGATTTTTAGTTTTCTAAGGAACCTTGAACATTTAGTATCCGATTAAATGTCTCAAAGGGTCCCCTTCGATTCTTGATCGTGTTTTCCTTTGTTTTCAATTGTTATTCTCGTAGTAACCGTGTTTCCGTTGGATTTCACGGAGGATTGTAAGTGTTCGGGGTTTTCCGGGTTGTGCCGTATTCGTAGGAATATTCGGGTGCCGACTATCGAGGCAAGTATCTTATTATACGACTTGTATCTTGTGACTAATAATCACATATGAGATTTATGATGATTTTTCTTGCCTTCGTAAATATGTTCCGTTTGAGTTGGTTGTGTTTTCCGCAATTTGAAGGCTTTGTGATAATAGTGTTATATTGGTATACGTGTTAGGCGTTGTGCCATTTGTGCAGGATTGCGACGTACATATGGGATGGTTGTACACTTGGTTGTGCAATGTATTGTGTACCGAACGTGTGTTATGTTGGTTGTGTCGTTGATTGATGATAGTTGTTGAGAGTGTTGAGATTGTGTTATGTGCGTGTGATGTACGATTTTGTGGTGATCAACGTGATTGACTAACTGTGCTCATTGTTGTATGTAATGTGAATGTGAATGTGGTGTGCTGGAACGCTAAGTTCACTCGTGCGGGTTCCACGGGGCCTACGAGGATTCATGGCACAGGTCCATGGGATCAGAACTTAGTGTGTGGTGCTGAGGTCCAATCGTGCGGGTCTGATGAGGCCTACGATGATTCATGGCACAGGTCCATTGAATCAGGACACAGTGCGTCCAAACATGCCGGTTCGACGGAACCTACGGTGACACGTTACACAGGTTCACGGGGTCGGGACTGGTTGTTGTGATTGTTGTGTTTGCTCAATCCGTGCGGGTTGTTGAACCTACGGAGACTCGTGGCAAGCGATCACGGAGTCATGAGCATGATTGATTGTTGTGATTGTTGTGATTGGTTAAGTCCGTGCGGGTTGTTGAACCTACGGAGACACGTGACAGGGTATCACGGTGTCACGAATCATGTTTTGTAAATCAAACTTTTTGTAAGAAAGTTTTAAGAAAAGAATGTTGGGCCGAGCCCCACGAGATTTATGGAAATATTTTTGTACTGTAAATTGTGGAAATACAATTTGAGATTTGGGTTAAGACCCTAAGATTTTCGAAAGATTTTGAAATTCTAAAAATTCCCGAGATGATAATCTTATTTTCGAATGCTTCATAGCTTATCTTCCCTTGTGAAAACCTCCCGGGGATATTTTGATACTTAATTATTATATTTGATTCACGATTATTACTTCCTTGTTACATTTCGTATGATTTGATACTTGCACTAGTAAAACAGTGGAGTTTTACTAACCCCCGAGTAATCGGGGGGTGGATGTCTGTTTTACGTCCAGGTACATGCAGATTCGGGAGGCGATCATGTATTGGCACAAGAGGATGACGAGTGCGATACTAATCATGAGTCGAGAGTTGTTTGATTTTTGTTGTGTTGTCAGAGTTGATTTCAGTCTTCCACTGTATTGTATTTCAACCCCTGTGTGGGTAATGTCGTTTAAGTCAGTTTTGTCGATTGGGTTGTGTGACCTCATCGGTCTGTGTATTCACGTGTAAGTGACCATGACGGTCTGTATTATTTTATTGTACCCTGGCCGGGCAAACATTTGGTTGTTTATGGATGTTTAGTCCGTAGATCCTTGTGGAAAGGGTCTACGGCGTGTAATATTCCCATATGGTTTTGGGGTGTTACATTTATGGTATCGAGCTTAGGTTGCGGAAACCTAGGCCGGGTCGAGTCAGTCAGTCGTGATTTGTCGAGTAATGTGTTGTCTTGTCGTTCGAGTCGTCAAGTGACAAGTTGAGTTGTGCGTAGTCACAACGTGTCGGTTATGTTGTCAGACGAGATTAGTATCGTGGGCGACCGTCACCTCCGTGCGACCTATGGATATAAGTTTCCTCCTTTATGCGTAATACCAGTGTATCTCGATTTTATCTTAGTGAGTTAATTGCGGTGCATAATTTTATTTACACAGTATTGTGTAATATAGTTGTGTTTAATACTCGTGGCACATAGTATGTGTATAGAAATGGACACGTTATTGTTTTATCTTTGAACCACCGGGTGGAGTGGTATGTTGTGAAAGTTGTAAACCTTGATGGGTTTCGAAAAGGTACCGACGGTAGAGTTTGTGAGAAACTCCGATGAATGATTTTGCTGTGTGTTTAAACTTGATACCACGAGATGCATTTGATTGAATTGGCGACCCTGGTTGCCATTTGAGTATGTGGTTTTACATTCGACTGTTTTTTGGAATGTTGTAATTTTTGTCCGCTATGGGTAAGTTTGAGAATGTTTTCTGAAGGACTTTACAGTTTGAGAATTTTTGTAAAAATCGATTTTTGGAAAATATTTTGGTGGTGCGGTCAAACCACGGTTTACATGGATTTTTAAAATTTGTTAAATTTTGACAAATGGGCCGTGTATTTTCAAATGACACAATGAGACGGTATTTGAAAAATGTGTTTTGAAGTGCTTCGGACATTGTAAAATATTACCGTCGTTTTGGTTATGAACTAAAGGATTTTGGAAAATTTTTATTTTGTAGAACGATTTTTGGTTTTCGGAATTTTGAACTTCATATGTCCACTTGTTGGGGCTAAGTGGTTGTGATAAGTTTGTGGTGTTGTTGTGCTCGCGAGAGAATGTTTTAGTGTTCTCTAAATGTTGAGATACATGGTTTTGACTGGACGACCGAGGTATTAAAATTGTTTTCAAAAAAATACATTTCACCAAATTTTTCAAACTTGAGAATTTTAAAATTTTATCATTTGAATAATTTTATTGCTAGTGTTTGATCCCTACGATACGTGTGTGGTTTTGACTGTGTTTGATTTGGTAAAATCCAAACATCTCTGTTGATGTGACTGTGTGAATTATTTTTTAATGAAGTTCTTAAATTACAGTGTTAGTTCGTGCACTTGTGTGATGACTTGGAGTTGATGTTTTATCGTGCTGCTATTTATCGTCCTATGTTGACGTTGTGATGTTTGGTTGGTTGTGTTATTCTGAAAGTTTTTGACTAAAAGAAAGTGTCCTCATTTTTATCGAATGCGAAATAGTTTTCCAAAGTCTCGATAACGATGTTTCACGATTGTACGTTTTTTTTATGGGTGATACTCAAGATCAATCGGTGTTTCCAAAATTATTTTCAAAAGGAGGTTTTTGTTTTTAAAACCTATCCATTCCCGTTTGAGGGCTGGGTATGTATGTATGATGTTCGCGTTGTCGTTATGATGTTTTCTCCCGAGTATGATCGAATTGGTGGCATGAACGTCGAGGCGTTGCCACGCATTTGTTGTACTAGCCCTATGTGAGAGGTGTGAACTGGTGTTTACTGTTTATCGCCTCGTGGTGATTTGCGTGTTGTCGCACGAGTGTGAGCTGTTGAAGCTTGGGTTTGTACGTTTGTGTACATGTGTGATTGTTTCATAATGTTTGTAATTATGTGCTGGTTATCGTTCGGGCCGTTGAGGTCGCCGAACGATACCGTCGTTGTTGTAGTGTTTGTGTGTGTATTACTTTACGATGGTAATCGTTGTATATGATATGTGTTATGATTCTTTGTTGTGCTGAGTTGGCATCTCCGCTATATTGTTTTGCGACGTTATGCCCCATTGTATCGAGCCGAGGTGTTTCAACCGTGATGTGCCGGGACATGCACGTGTAAATTGTCCTTCTCGTCAGTAACGCGTTTCAATTGCGGACTCAAGGAACACCGAATTCAGTTTTGCAAATTGGCTACTGAGACTTTCGGAGTTCGCGCTTCAGCACAGATATCAGGATCGGCTCTGAGAGACCCATGGGAGATTTTCCCGTCGGATGCTTTTTGTGTTGTGACCTTGTTTCCGTTTTTGTGAGTTGCGGGGACGACATTTCTTTTATAAGAGGTCGGATGTAATACCCGTACTATATTTGACTTCTGCAGTTTCTCCTTCTAAATTCTATCGACTTGCACGTGTTCGTCGATACTTTTTGAACTTGTTTGATGTCTCAGTTGTCATCGTTCGAACTGGTTGTGACCATGTTTCAGATCGACCTGTTTATCATCGTGACCCTTCGGAGTTCGGTTCGATTCTTGTGAACCTTGTTTGGAAGTAACGTCTTTCACTTTCTACCAGTTCTTTTAATGTCTGGAGTTGAAGTGGGGACTTCGGAGTCATTGTTATTGTTGTCATTCGATCATTGTTGTTTGATCGTTGTTGTTCGATCATTGTTGTTCGATCGTTGTTGTTCGATCGTTTTTGTTCGATTGGGGTTGTCATTGTTGTTGCACGATCTCGTGCTGCGAAGAATTGTCGTTCACCGTTAGTCAAGCTGTTTAGTGTGGCCAACTGGGTCACCGATCCGTGCATTGTGAGACGGTAGTTGAGAGATTTGGAGATTGAGGTTGCGTCTCTGCTCCGAAAGGACACAGAAATGCCTAGTGTAGTTTTTGAGGACTTCGGCGTAGTCCAAATTGTTTGTGGTTGTCCTTGTGGATCGTTTGTGTGTTTATTTCTGTTTTCTTGATTGTGCGTGTTTCCTTGTAATGGGTGCTTTGTGTTTTGTGATTGTTCGGATAATAGACTTGGTTGTATTATCAGTTTGATGATGCTTGTCACTTGTTGGTTTTATTATGTCTCTATCGGTGGCGTTGTGTTGGTCGTCGTGGAGCGTGTTTTCACGCCGTATGGGTCTTTGCGTTTCTTGCAGCGTTTCGCCGTTGGGCGCGAGTTTTCGGTTTTTGTGTATCTCGTCGAGTTTTCCTGGTGGGGATATTGCTTCTCCCTACTTGTTTTAAGTTTCGGGACGAAAGTTCTTTTAAGGAGGGTAGAATGTAATACTCGTAATTTTGATTTCCGGTAATTTCTTTTTTTCGGCGAAAGTCCGTTTTGACGACTCGCAAAAGACCGTTTCATCATTCCGAGAATGATTAATTCTGCACTTTTTGTCATTCGAGTTCGTTTCGGTGTCGTTTTGTTGAGTTCCGTGCTTTTTGGCGACTTTTCCGCACTTGAGTTCGATTCTTGCGAATCCCGTTGAAGCTAACTTTCGAGTTTCCCGTAAGTCCGTTTAACTTTGTTAGACGTGTTGTGAACTTCGGTTTGGTTATTCGATCACGTATCGTGATTTTCGGACGTTTTGGGCCATTTTCGTAATTTCCCAAAGTTTGGGGTAATTACTTTCCGTTGTCGAATTTCGAGCCTTCGGGTGGTCGGAATCGTGTGTTCTCTTAGCGTTTGGGTTCCTCTTTGTGAGTACTTAGTAACCGTATTTTCGATTCATATTCAGGTTCGGGTTTCGGGGTCGTTCGGACCGTCGGAGTAGCCCACGACCGAGGCGGCCGCAGTGCGCTTTGGCCGAGTTACGACCGTAAGGTGCGGTTACGGCCGTAAGTGGTCGCGGGCATGGCACGGCGAATGCGGTTACGGCCGTAAGTCGAGATTACGGCCGTACGGGTGCCGAGCAACTTCGGACGAATGCGATTACGGCCGTAAGGACTGCGCATGCGGCCGTAAGTGCCGAGTTACGGCCGTAAGGCCCGGCCGATTACGGCCGTAAGTGATCGGCCATGGTCGGCTATTTAAAGGCCTGGACGTGGATCTCTCGGCCATTTTCCATTTTTCCTTCGTTTTTCGCGACCCATCGACGGAATTTGAGGGTTTTTGATCGGGAACATCATAGTTAATCATTTTTGGAAGGCTTGCGTTGATTATATCATCATCTAATCCATGTTCTTCGTCCAAATCGAGGTATTTTGGCTTGAACCCTTGTTTTTGAAGATTTTAGGGATTTTCCTTTTGATTTCGATTCCAATCCGTTTTTGATCAATTAATTGTTGTATAAACGTTGTTTTGGACGTGTTCTACGGATTGTATATCCGTATTTCGAGTTCGTTGGAACCCAATCGGGATTTTTGGTTTTCTAAGGAACCTTGAACATTTAGTATCCGATTAAATGTCTCAAAGGGTCCCCTTCGATTCTTGATCGTGTTTTCCTTTGTTTTCAATTGTTATTCTCGTAGTAACCGTGTTTCCGTTGGATTTCACGGAGGATTGTAAGTGTTCGGGGTTTTCCGGGTTGTGCCGTATTCGTAGGAATATTCGGGTGCCGACTATCGAGGCAAGTATCTTATTATACGACTTGTATCTTGTGACTAATAATCACATATGAGATTTATGATGATTTTTCTTGCCTTCGTAAATATGTTCCGTTTGAGTTGGTTGTGTTTTCCGCAATTTGAAGGCTTTGTGATAATAGTGTTATATTGGTATACGTGTTAGGCGTTGTGCCATTTGTGCAGGATTGCGTCGTACATATGGGATGGTTGTACACTTGGTTGTGCAATGTATTGTGTACCGAACGTGTGTTATGTTGGTTGTGTCGTTGATTGATGATAGTTGTTGAGAGTGTTGAGATTGTGTTATGTGCGTGTGATGTACGATTTTGTGGTGATCAACGTGATTGACTAAGTGCTCATTGTTGTATGTAATGTGAATGTGAATGTGGTGTCTTTGGGCGCTAAGTTCACTCGTGCGGGTTCCACGGGGCCTACGAGGATTCATGGCACAGTCCATGGGATCGAACTTAGTGTGTGGTGCGAGGTCAATCGTGCGGGTCCGATGAGGCCTACGATGATTCATGGCACAGTCCATTGAATCGGGACACGGTGCGTCCAAACATGCCGGTTCGACGGAACCTACGGTGACACGTTACGGAGTTCACGGGGTCGGACCGGTTGTTGTGATTGTTGTGTTTGCTCAATCCGTGCGGGTTGTTGAACCTACGGAGACTCGTGGCAAGCGATCACGGAGTCATGAGCATGATTGATTGTTGTGATTGTTGTGATTGGTTAAGTCCGTGCGGGTTGTTGAACCTACGGAGACACGTGACAGGTATCACGGTGTCACGAATCATGTTTTGTAAATCAAACTTTTTGTAAGAAAGTTTTAAGAAAAGAATGTTGGGCCGAGCCCCACGAGATTTATGGAAATATTTTTGTACTGTAAATTGTGGAAATACAATTTGAGATTTGGGTTAAGACCCTAAGATTTTCGAAAGATTTTGAAATTCTAAAAATTCCCGAGATGATAATCTTATTTTCGAATGCTTCATAGCTTATCTTCCCTTGTGAAAACCTCCCGGGGATATTTTGATACTTAATTATTATATTTGATTCACGATTATTACTTCCTTGTTACATTTCGTATGATTTGATACTTGCACTAGTAAAACAGTGGAGTTTTACTAACCCCCGAGTAATCGGGGGGTGGATGTCTGTTTTGCGTCCAGGTACATGCAGATTCAGGGGAGCAGTCACAGTATTGGCACAAGAGGATGACGAGCTGCGATACTAATCATGAGTCGAGAGTTGTTTGATTTTTGTTGTGTTGTCAGAGTTGATTTCAGTCTTCCACTGTATTGTATTTCAACCCCTGTGTGGGTAATGTCGTTTAAGTCAGTTTTGTCGATTGGGTTGTGTGACCTCATCGGTCTGTGTATTCACGTGTAAGTGACCATGACGGTCTGTATTATTTTATTGTACCCTGGCCGGGCAAACATTTGGTTGTTTATGGATGTTTAGTCTGGTAGATCCTTGTGGAAAGGGTCTACGGCGTGTAATATTCCCATATGGTTTTGGGGGTGTTACATTTATGGTATCAGAGCTTAGGTTGCGGAAACCTAGGCTGTCGGGTCGAGTCGAGTCGTGATTTGTCGAGTAATGTGTTGTCTTGTCGTTCGAGTCGTCAAGTGACAAGTTGAGTTGTGCGTAGTCACAACGTGTCGGTTATGTTGTCAGACGAGATTAGTATCGTGGGCGACCGTCACCTCCGTGCGACCTATGGATATAAGTTTCCTCCTTTATGCGTAATACCAGTGTATCTCGATTTTATCTTAGTGAGTTAATTGCGGTGCATAATTTTATTTACACAGTATTGTGTAATATAGTTGTGTTTAATACTCGTGGCACATAGTATGTGTATAGAAATGGACACGTTATTGTTTTATCTTTGAACCACCGGGTGGAGTGGTATGTTGTGAAAGTTGTAAACCTTGATGGGTTTCGAAAAGGTACCGACGGTAGAGTTTGTGAGAAACTCCGATGAATGATTTTCTGTGTGTTTAAACTTGATACCACGAGATGCATTTGATTGAATTGGCGACCACGGTTGCCATTTGAGTATGTGGTTTTACATTATTTGTTTTGGAATGTTGTAATTTTTGTCCGCTATGGGTAAGTTTGAGAATGTTTTCTGAAGGACTTTACAGTTTGAGAATTTTTGTAAAAATCGATTTTTGGAAAATATTTTGGTGGTGCGGTCAAACCACGGTTTACATGGATTTTTAAAATTTGTTAAATTTTGACAAATGGGCCGTGTATTTTCAAATGACACAATGAGACGGTATTTGAAAAATGTGTTTTGAAGTGCTTCGGACATTGTAAAATATTACCGTCGTTTTGGTTATGAACTAAAGGATTTTGGAAAATTTTTATTTTGTAGAACGATTTTTGGTTTTCGGAATTTTGAACTTCATATGTCCACTTGTTGGGGCTAAGTGGTTGTGATAAGTTTGTGGTGTTGTTGTGCTCGCCAGAGAATGTTTTAGTGTTCTCTAAATGTTGAGATACATGGTTTTGACTGGACGACCGAGGTATTAAAATTGTTTTCAAAAAAATACATTTCACCAAATTTTTCAAACTTGAGAATTTTAAAATTTTATCATTTGAATAATTTTATTGCTAGTGTTTGATCCCTACGATACGTGTGTGGTTTTGACTGTGTTTGATTTGGTAAAATCCAAACATCTCTGTTGATGTGACTGTGTGAATTATTTTTTAATGAAGTTCTTAAATTACAGTGTTAGTTCGTGCACTTGTGTGATGACTTGGAGTTGATGTTTTATCGTGCTGCTATTTATCGTCCTATGTTGACGTTGTGATGTTTGGTTGGTTGTGTTATTCTGAAAGTTTTTGACTAAAAGAAAGTGTCCTCATTTTTATCGAATGCGAAATAGTTTTCCAAAGTCTCGATAACGATGTTTCACGATTATGCGTTTTTATGGGTGATACTCAAGATCAATCGGTGTTTCCAAAATTATTTTCAAAAGGAGGTTTTTGTTTTTAAAACCTATCCATTCCCGTTTGAGGGTGGGTATGTATGTATGATGTTCGCGTTGTCGTTATGATGTTTTCTCCCGAGTATGATCGAATTGGTGGCATGAACGTCGAGGCGTTGCCACGCATTTGTTGTACTAGCCCTATGTGAGAGGTGTGAACTGGTGTTTCTTGTTTATCGCCTCGTGGTGATTTGCGTGTTGTCGCACGAGTGTGAGCCGTTGAAGCTTGGGTTTGTACGTTTGTGTACATGTGTGATTGTTTCATAATGTTTGTAATTATGTCTTTGGTTATCGTTCGGGCCGTTGAGGTCGCCGAACGATACCGTCGTTGTTGTAGTGTTTGTGTGTGTATTACTTTACGATGGTAATCGTTGTATATGATATGTGTTATGATTCTTTGTTGTCTTTGAGTTGGCATCTCCGCTATATTGTTTTGCGGCGTTATGCCCCATTGTATCGAGCGAGGTGTTTCAACCGTGATGTGCCGGGACATGCACGTGTAAATTGTCCTTCTCGTCAGTAACGCGTTTCAATTGCGGACTCAAGGAACACCGAATTCAGTTTTGCAAATTGGCTACTGAGACTTTCGGAGTTCGCGCTTCAGCACAGATATCAGGATCGGCTCTGAGAGACCCATGGGAGATTTTCCCGTCGGATGCTTTTTGTGTTGTGACCTTGTTTCCGTTTTTGTGAGTTGCGGGGACGACATTTCTTTTATAAGAGGTCGGATGTAATACCCGTACTATATTTGACTTCTGCAGTTTCTCCTTCTAAATTCTATCGACTTGCACGTGTTCGTCGATACTTTTTGAACTTGTTTGATGTCTCAGTTGTCATCGTTCGAACTGGTTGTGACCATGTTTCAGATCGACCTGTTTATCATCGTGACCCTTCGGAGTTCGGTTCGATTCTTGTGAACCTTGTTTGGAAGTAACGTCTTTCACTTTCTACCAGTTCTTTTAATGTCTGGAGTTGAAGTGGGGACTTCGGAGTCATTGTTCGACTGTTGTCATTCGATCATTGTTGTTTGATCGTTGTTGTTCGATCATTGTTGTTCGGTCGTTGTTGTTCGATCGTTTTTGTTCGATTGGGGTTGTCTGACTGTTGTTGCCTGATCTCGTACTGCGAAGAATTGTCGTTCACCGTTAGTCAACTGTTTCGAGTGTGGCCAACTGGGTCACCGATCCGTGCATTGTGAGACGGTAGTTGAGAGATTTGGAGATTGAGGTTGCGTCTCTGCTCCGAAAGGACACAGAAATGCCTAGTGTAGTTTTTGAGGACTTCGGCGTAGTCCAAATTGTTTGTGGTTGTCCTTGTGGATCGTTTGTGTGTTTATTTCTGTTTTCTTGATTGTGCGTGTTTCCTTGTAATGGGTGCTTTGTGTTTTGTGATTGTTCGGATAATCGACTTGGTTGTATTATCAGTTTGATGATGCTTGTCACTTGTTGGTTTTATTATGTCTCTATCGGTGGCGTTGTGTTGGTCGTCGTGGAGCGTGTTTTCACGCCGTATGGGTCTTTGCGTTTCTTGCAGCGTTTCGCCGTTGGGCGCGAGTTTTCGGTTTTTGTGTATCTCGTCGAGTTTTCCTGGTGGGGATATTGCTTCTCCCTACTTGTTTTAAGTTTCGGGACGAAAGTTCTTTTAAGGAGGGTAGAATGTAATACTCGTAATTTTGATTTCCGGTAATTTCTTTTTTTCGGCGAAAGTCCGTTTTGACGACTCGCAAAAGACCGTTTCATCATTCCGAGAATGATTAATTCTGCACTTTTTGTCATTCGAGTTCGTTTCGGTGTCGTTTTGTTGAGTTCCGTGCTTTTTGGCGACTTTTCCGCACTTGAGTTCGATTCTTGCGAATCCCGTTGGAAACTGCTGTTTCGAGTTTCCCGTAAGTCCGTTTAACTTTGTTAGACGTGTTGTGAACTTCGGTTTGGTTATTCGATCACGTATCGTGATTTTCGGACGTTTTGGGCCATTTTCGTAATTTCCCAAAGTTTGGGGTAATTACTTTCCGTTGTCGAATTTCGAGCCTTCGGGTGGTCGGAATCGTGTGTTCTCTTAGCGTTTGGGTTCCTCTTTGTGAGTACTTAGTAACCGTATTTTCGATTCATATTCAGGTTCGGGTTTCGGGGTCGTTCGGACCGTCGGAGTGGCCACGACCGAGACGGCCGCAACAGGTACTGGCCTGGCCGAGTTACGACCGTAAGGTGCCGGTTACGGCCGTAAGTGGTCGGCAGGCATGGCCTGACGAATGCCGGTTACGGCCGTAAGGGTCGAGAGTTACGGCCGTACGGGTGCCAGGCAACTTCCGGACGAATGCCGGTTACGGCCGTAAGGACCTGCCGGGTACGGCCGTAAGTGCCGAGTTACGGCCGTAAGGCCCGGCCGATTACGGCCGTAAGTGATCGGCCATGGTCGGCTATTTAAAGGCCTGGACGTGGATCTCTCGGCCATTTTCCATTTTTCCTTCGTTTTTCGCGACCCATCGACGGAATTTGAGGGTTTTTGATCGGGAACATCATAGTTAATCATTTTTGGAAGGCTTGCGTTGATTATATCATCATCTAATCCATGTTCTTCGTCCAAATCGAGGTATTTTGGCTTGAACCCTTGTTTTTGAAGATTTTAGGGATTTTCCTTTTGATTTCGATTCCAATCCGTTTTTGATCAATTAATTGTTGTATAAACGTTGTTTTGGACGTGTTCTACGGATTGTATATCCGTATTTCGAGTTCGTTGGAACCCAATCGGGATTTTTGGTTTTCTAAGGAACCTTGAACATTTAGTATCCGATTAAATGTCTCAAAGGGTCCCCTTCGATTCTTGATCGTGTTTTCCTTTGTTTTCAATTGTTATTCTCGTAGTAACCGTGTTTCCGTTGGATTTCACGGAGGATTGTAAGTGTTCGGGGTTTTCCGGGTTGTGCCGTATTCGTAGGAATATTCGGGTGCCGACTATCGAGGCAAGTATCTTATTATACGACTTGTATCTTGTGACTAATAATCACATATGAGATTTATGATGATTTTCTTGCCTTCGTAAATATGTTCCGTTTGAGTTGGTTGTGTTTTCCGCAATTTGAAGGCTTTGTGATAATAGTGTTATATTGGTATACGTGTTAGGCGTTGTGCCATTTGTGCAGGATTGCGACGTACATATGGGATGGTTGTACACTTGGTTGTGCAATGTATTGTGTACCGAACGTGTGTTATGTTGGTTGTGTCGTTGATTGATGATAGTTGTTGAGAGTGTTGAGATTGTGTTATGTGCGTGTGATGTACGATTTTGTGGTGATCAACGTGATTGACTAACTGTGCTCATTGTTGTATGTAATGTGAATGTGAATGTGGTGTGCTGGAACGCTAAGTTCACTCGTGCGGGTTCCACGGGGCCTACGAGGATTCATGGCACAGGTCCATGGGATCAGAACTTAGTGTGTGGTGCTGAGGTCCAATCGTGCGGGTCTGATGAGGCCTACGATGATTCATGGCACAGGTCCATTGAATCAGGACACAGTGCGTCCAAACATGCCGGTTCGACGGAACCTACGGTGACACGTTACACAGGTTCACGGGGTCGGGACTGGTTGTTGTGATTGTTGTGTTTGCTCAATCCGTGCGGGTTGTTGAACCTACGGAGACTCGTGGCAAGCGATCACGGAGTCATGAGCATGATTGATTGTTGTGATTGTTGTGATTGGTTAAGTCCGTGCGGGTTGTTGAACCTACGGAGACACGTGACAGGGTATCACGGTGTCACGAATCATGTTTTGTAAATCAAACTTTTTGTAAGAAAGTTTTAAGAAAAGAATGTTGGGCCGAGCCCCACGAGATTTATGGAAATATTTTTGTACTGTAAATTGTGGAAATACAATTTGAGATTTGGGTTAAGACCCTAAGATTTTCGAAAGATTTTGAAATTCTAAAAATTCTTGAGATGATAATCTTATTTTCGAATGCTTCATAGCTTATCTTCCCTTGTGAAAACCTCCCGGGGATATTTTGATACTTAATTATTATATTTGATTCACGATTATTACTTCCTTGTTACATTTCGTATGATTTGATACTTGCACTAGTAAAACAGTGGAGTTTTACTAACCCCAGCATGTCGGGGGTGGATGTCTGTTTGCGTCGGTACATGCAGTTCGAGGCGATCCACGATTGGCACAAGAGGATGACGAGTGCGATACTAATCATGAGTCGAGTTGTTTGATTTTTGTTGTGTTGTCAGAGTTGATTTCAGTCTTCCACTGTATTGTATTTCAACCCCTGTGTGGGTAATGTCGTTTAAGTCAGTTTTGTCGATTGGGTTGTGTGACCTCATCGGTCTGTGTATTCACGTGTAAGTGACCATGACGGTCTGTATTATTTTATTGTACCCTGGCCGGGCAAACATTTGGTTGTTTATGGATGTTTAGTCTGGTAGATCCTTGTGGAAAGGGTCTACGGCGTGTAATATTCCCATATGGTTTTGGGGGTGTTACATTTATGGTATCAGAGCTTAGGTTGCGGAAACCTAGGCTGTCGGGTCGAGTCGAGTCGTGATTTGTCGAGTAATGTGTTGTCTTGTCGTTCGAGTCGTCAAGTGACAAGTTGAGTTGTGCGTAGTCACAACGTGTCGGTTATGTTGTCAGACGAGATTAGTATCGTGGGCGACCGTCACCTCCGTGCGACCTATGGATATAAGTTTCCTCCTTTATGCGTAATACCAGTGTATCTCGATTTTATCTTAGTGAGTTAATTGCGGTGCATAATTTTATTTACACAGTATTGTGTAATATAGTTGTGTTTAATACTCGTGGCACATAGTATGTGTATAGAAATGGACACGTTATTGTTTTATCTTTGAACCACCGGGTGGAGTGGTATGTTGTGAAAGTTGTAAACCTTGATGGGTTTCGAAAAGGTACCGACGGTAGAGTTTGTGAGAAACTCCGATGAATGATTTTGCTGTGTGTTTAAACTTGATACCACGAGATGCATTTGATTGAATTGGCGACCCTGGTTGCCATTTGAGTATGTGGTTTTACATTCGACTGTTTTTTGGAATGTTGTAATTTTTGTCCGCTATGGGTAAGTTTGAGAATGTTTTCTGAAGGACTTTACTGATTTGAGAATTTTTGTAAAAATCGATTTTTGGAAAATATTTTGGTGGTGCGGTCAAACCACGGTTTACATGGATTTTTAAAATTTGTTAAATTTTGACAAATGGGCCATGTATTTTCAAATGACACAATGAGACGGTATTTGAAAAATGTGTTTTGAAGTGCTTCGGACATTGTAAAATATTACCGTCGTTTTGGTTATGAACTAAAGGATTTTGGAAAATTTTTATTTTGTAGAACGATTTTTGGTTTTCGGAATTTTGAACTTCATATGTCCACTTGTTGGGGCTAAGTGGTTGTGATAAGTTTGTGGTGTTGTTGTGCTCGCCAGAGAATGTTTTAGTGTTCTCTAAATGTTGAGATACATGGTTTTGACTGGACGACCGAGGTATTAAAATTGTTTTCAAAAAAATACATTTCACCAAATTTTTCAAACTTGAGAATTTTAAAATTTTATCATTTGAATAATTTTATTGCTAGTGTTTGATCCCTACGATACGTGTGTGGTTTTGACTGTGTTTGATTTGGTAAAATCCAAACATCTCTGTTGATGTGACTGTGTGAATTATTTTTAATGAAGTTCTTAAATTACAGTGTTAGTTCGTGCACTTGTGTGATGACTTGGAGTTGATGTTTTATCGTGCTGCTATTTATCGTCCTATGTTGACGTTGTGATGTTTGGTTGGTTGTGTTATTCTGAAAGTTTTTGACTAAAAGAAAGTGTCCTCATTTTTATCGAATGCGAAATAGTTTTCCAAAGTCTCGATAACGATGTTTCACGATTGTACGTTTTTTTTATGGGTGATACTCAAGATCAATCGGTGTTTCCAAAATTATTTTCAAAAGGAGGTTTTTGTTTTTAAAACCTATCCATTCCCATTTGAGGGCTGGGTATGTATGTATGATGTTCGCGTTGTCGTTATGATGTTTTCTCCAGTATGATCGAATTGGTGGCATGAACGTCGGCGTTGCCACGCATTTGTTGTACTAGCCCTATGTGAGAGGTGTGAACTGGTGTTTCTTGTTTATCGCCTCATGGTGATTTGCGTGTTGTCGCACGAGTGTGGTATTGAAGCTTGGGTTTGTACGTTTGTGTACATGTGTGATTGTTTCATAATGTTTGTAATTATGTGCTGGTTATCGTTCGGGCCGTTGAGGTCGCCGAACGATACCGTCGTTGTTGTAGTGTTTGTGTGTGTATTACTTTACGATGGTAATCGTTGTATATGATATGTGTTATGATTCTTTGTTGTGCTGAGTTGGCATCTCCGCTATATTGTTTTGCGACGTTATGCCCCATTGTATCGAGCCGAGGTGTTTCAACCGTGATGTGCCGGGACATGCACGTGTAAATTGTCCTTCTCGTCAGTAACGCGTTTCAATTGCGGACTCAAGGAACACCGAATTCAGTTTTGCAAATTGGCTACTGAGACTTTCGGAGTTCGCGCTTCAGCACAGATATCAGGATCGGCTCTGAGAGACCCATGGGAGATTTTCCTGTCGGATGCTTTTTGTGTTGTGACCTTGTTTCCGTTTTTGTGAGTTGCGGGGACGACATTTCTTTTATAAGAGGTCGGATGTAATACCCGTACTATATTTGACTTCTGCAGTTTCTCCTTCTAAATTCTATCGACTTGCACGTGTTCGTCGATACTTTTTGAACTTGTTTGATGTCTCAGTTGTCATCGTTCGAACTGGTTGTGACCATGTTTCAGATCGACCTGTTTATCATCGTGACCCTTCGGAGTTCGGTTCGATTCTTGTGAACCTTGTTTGGAAGTAACGTCTTTCACTTTCTACCAGTTCTTTTAATGTCTGGAGTTGAAGTGGGGACTTCGGAGTCATTGTTCGACTGTTGTCATTCGATCATTGTTGTTTGATCGTTGTTGTTCGATCATTGTTGTTCGGTCGTTGTTGTTCGATCGTTTTTGTTCGATTGGGGTTGTCTGACTGTTGTTGCCTGATCTCGTACTGCGAAGAATTGTCGTTCACCGTTAGTCAACTGTTTCGAGTGTGGCCAACTGGGTCACCGAGCCGTGCATTGTGAGACGGTAGTTGAGAGATTTGGAGATTGAGGTTGCGTCTCTGCTCCGAAAGGACACAGAAATGCCTAGTGTAGTTTTTGAGGACTTCGGCGTAGTCCAAATTGTTTGTGGTTGTCCTTGTGGATCGTTTGTGCGTTTATTTCTGTTTTCTTGATTGTGCGTGTTTCCTTGTAATGGGTGCTTTGTGTTTTGTGATTGTTCGGATAATCGACTTGGTTGTATTATCAGTTTGATGATGCTTGTCACTTGTTGGTTTTATTATGTCTCTATCGGTGGCGTTGTGTTGGTCGTCGTGGAGCGTGTTTTCACGTCGTATGGGTCTTTGCGTTTCTTGCAGCGTTTCGCCGTTGGGCGCGAGTTTTCGGTTTTTGTGTATCTCGTCGAGTTTTCCTGGTGGGGATATTGCTTCTCCCTACTTGTTTTAAGTTTCGGGACGAAAGTTCTTTTAAGGAGGGTAGAATGTAATACCCGTAATTTTGATTTCCGGTAATTTCTTTTTTTCGGCGAAAGTCCGTTTTGACGACTCGCAAAAGACCGTTTCATCATTCCGAGAATGATTAATTCTGCACTTTTTGTCATTCGAGTTCGTTTCGGTGTCGTTTTGTTGAGTTCCGTGCTTTTGGCGACTTTTCCGCACTTGAGTTCGATTCTTGCGAATCCGTTGAAGCTATTGCTTTGAGTTTCCGTAAGTCCGTTTAACTTTGTTAGACGTGTTGTGAACTTCGGTTTGGTTATTCGATCACGTATCGTGATTTTCGGACGTTTTGGGCCATTTTCGTAATTTCCCAAAGTTTGGGGTAATTACTTTCCGTTGTCGAATTTCGAGCCTTCGGGTGGTCGGAATCGTGTGTTCTCTTAGCGTTTGGGTTCCTCTTTGTGAGTACTTAGTAACCGTATTTTCGATTCATATTCAGGTTCGGGTTTCGGGGTCGTTCGGACCGTCGGAGTGGCCACGACCGAGACGGCCGCAACAGGTACTGGCCTGGCCGAGTTACGACCGTAAGGTGCCGGTTACGGCCGTAAGTGGTCGGCAGGCATGGCACAGCGAATGCGATTACGGCCGTAAGAGTCGAGTTCTGGCCCAGATGCGGTGCCGTGCAACTTCCGGATGAATGCCGGTTACGGCCGTAAGGACCTGCCGGGTATGGACGTAAGTGCCGAGTTACGGCCGTAAGGCCCGGCCGGTTACGGACGTAAGTGATGGGCCATGGTCGGCTATTTAAAGGCCTGGACGTGGATCTCTCGGCCATTTTCCATTTTTCCTTCATTTTTCGTGACCCATCGACGGGATTTGAGGGTTTTTGATCGGGAACATCATAGAACATCATTTTTGGAAGGCTTGTGTTGATTATATCATCATCTAATCCATGTTCTTCGTCTAAATCGAGGTATTTTGGCTTGAACCCTTGTTTTTGAAGATTTTAGGGATTTTCCTTTTGATTTCGATTCCAATCCGTTTTTGATCAATTAATTGTTGTATAAACGTTGTTTTGGACGTGTTCTACGGATTGTATATCCGTATTTCGAGTTCGTTGGAACCCATTCGGGATTTTTGGTTTTCTAAGGAACCTTGAACATTTAGTATCCGATTAAATGTCTCAAAGGGTCCCCTTCGATTCTTGATCGTGTTTTCCTTTGTTTTCAATTGTTATTCTCGTAGTAACCGTGTTTCCGTTGGATTTCACGGAGGATTGTAGGTGTTCGGGGTTTTTCGGGTTGTGCCGTATTCGTAGGAATATTCGGGTGCCGACTATCGAGGCAAGTATCTTATTATACGACTTGTATCTTGTGACTAATAATCACGTATGAGATTTATGATGATTTTTCTTGCCTTTGTAAATATGTTCCGTTTGAGTTGGTTGTGTTTTCCGCAATTTGAAGGCTTTATGATAATAGTGTTATATTGGTATACGTGTTAGGCGTTGTGCCATTTGTGCAGGATTGCGACGTACATATGGGATGGTTGTACACTTGGTTGTGCAATGTATTGTGTACCGAACGTGTGTTATGTTGGTTGTGTCGTTGATTGATGATAGTTGTTGAGAGTGTTGAGATTGTGTTATGTGCGTGTGATGTACGATTTTGTGGTGATCAACGTGATTGACTAACTGTGCTCACTGTTGTATGTAATGTGAATGTGAATGTGGTGTGCTGGAACGCTAAGTTCACTCGTGCGGGTTCGACGGGGCCTACGAGGATTCATGGCACAGGTCCATGGGATCAGAACTTAGTGTGTGGTGCTGAGGTCCAATCGTGCGGGTCTGACGAGGCCTACGATGATTCATGGCACAAGTCCATTGAATCAGGACACAGTGCGTCCAAACGTGCGGGTTCGACGGAACCTACGGTGACACGTTACACAGGTTCACGGGGTCGGGACTGGTTGTTGTGATTGTTGTGTTTGCTCAATCCGTGCGGGTTGTTGAACCTACGGAGACTCGTGGCAAGCGATCACGGAGTCATGAGCATGATTGATTGTTGTGATTGTAGTGATTGGTTAAGTCCATGCGGGTTGTTGAACCTACGGAGACACGTGACAGGGGATCACGGTGTCACGAATCATGTTTTGTAAATCAAACTTTTTGTAAGAAAGTTTTAAGAAAAGAATGTTGGGCCGAGCCCCACGAGATTTATGGAAATGTTTTTGTACTGTGAATTGTGGAAATACAATTTGAGATTTGGGTTAAGACCCTAAGATTTTCGAAAGGTTTTGAAATTCTAAAAATTCCCGAGATGATAATCTTATTTTCGAATGCTTCATAGCTTATCTTCCCTTGTGAAAACCTCCCGGGGATATTTTGATACTTAATTATTATATTTGATTCACGATTATTACTTCCTTGTTACATTTCGTATGATTTGATACTTGCACTAGTAAAACAGTGGAGTTTTACTAACCCCCGAGTAATCAGGGGGTGGATGTCTGTTTTGCGTCCAGGTACATGCAGATTCAGGGGAGCAGTCACAGTATTGGCACAAGAGGATGACGAGCTGCGATACTAATCATGAGTCGAGAGTTGTTTGATTTTTGTTGTGTTGTCAGAGTTGATTTCAGTCTTCCACTGTATTGTATTTCAACCCCTGTGTGGGTAATGTCGTTTAAGTCAGTTTTGTCGATTGGGTTGTGTGACCTCATCGGTCTGTGTATTCACGTGTAAGTGACCATGACGGTCTGTATTATTTTATTGTTTGACCCTGGCCGGGCAAACATTTGGTTCTTTATGGATGTTTAGCCTGGTAGATCCTTGTGGAAAGGGTCTACGGCGTGTAATATTCCCATATGGTTTTGGGGGTGTTACAGCGCTCAGTAGGTATTTTTGGTATGTTGTTATACAATGTTATGTTTCATTGTACTGATCAGTTATATGTTCAGTATGCCGATAGGTAAATGCCGAGGTCGTGGTCATAACCATGAGTGTGTGATATGACTAGTTCGTTGTCGAGCACCAATCAGCGCACTAGAGATGGTCGTGAAGATCAGTCGCGTGAACAAAGGCAAACAACTGGAGGTAATGTCGATATTGGCATCACCACCATTCTTCAGCAGGTGGCAGCCATATTGGCGCAGATGAATCAGGGTGGGCATCGGAATGAGCTTCCAAACATGGATAACATAGCTAGTAAGCGGATCCAAATCGTGATGATAATGCATCAGCATCATTTTGCGGGTTTCTCTGATTCATTAGGTTGGGAGAACTAGCTCTTATAGTTGGAGAGAACGTTTGGTGTTGTAGCTTGTCCTGATGAGATGAGGGTACCTATTGCCTAGTACCTCCTCGATAAGGAAGCTGCAGACTGGTGGGAAGCCGTAGCGCCTAGAGATCGTGCAACCACTTGGGCTGAGTTCAATACTACCATGGAGGCGGAGTATTGTCTATTGCCTGTCCGAGAGTGCAGGATTGTTCGGTTTTTCTCAGTTACGCCCCAGAATGTATCGCTATCCCAGGCTATAGTCGATTATAATCGATAGCTTTGTTATGTTTGTGCACAAGTGAGAAGCGAAACAGTTAAGATTCAATACTTTGATAGGCATATGAAACCTTGTGTTCGGCAGAACATGGCTCCTCTTATGTGTACCACTTTGAAGGAGTATCAAGATTGAGCATTAGCATCTGAGATGACTCTATCGTCGACAGAGCCTATATTCGAGGCAAAGAAGCAGAATACTTCTGGTGATTCATTGGGAAGTAAGAAAACTGGGGTTTCTAAACCTCAACCCTCGTATCTATCGTTTGTGGTGTTCGAGATAAAACATAATGGAAGCGAAGTTTGAATAATTTGAATAAAGTATTTTACGCATCCACGAGCCCAAAATTAGGCATGTTAATTAATTAATTACTAAGACTAATGAGCAATTTCAATACTATTTATTATTTATTAAATAATTTTGTTGGTAAACTAAATATCCTAATCTAGATCAAAATATCATAGGATATTTACCTTTTGAAGCGAAGTGGTTGCTACTTTGATTTCTTCCTCAAAATCCTCTAGAGTACATCCCCGCCTTCATTCGGACGTTGTGTGGGCAACGAGCTACCGAATCTTGCTTGAACTTCAACTTGGATCGACAAATTTCTCTTTTCAAGAGTCTCACAGTTTCCTCTCTATTTTTCTGTGTATGTTTGGTATTTTAGAAAAATTATTGTGTTATCTAAATTGTATAACAAAGACACAAGTCAAAATCTACAATTAAACACAGTTAGAAAAAATAAACTTCTTGCCCTTGTGAAGTAATAATCGGCCGATCCCCCCTTAGAAGTCATATTTATAAGGTTTGGACTACTATATGGATCTTTAAGAGGATTAGGTTAGGATCCTAGTATAACCCAATCTTCCATATTAAGCAGTTCTTATTATGGTTGAGTTTATCAATTCAATCAACTGAAGAATTAATACTTCCTACCCAAATCCCAATTATGAAATTAGGCTCTTTGTTTAAATATATTATTTCCCGTGTTTAATATATCGAATGCCCATTAAATAATTTATGCTATTGACAGCTTTAATTAATTAATTGCTTATCCAAGAGTAGTACCACTTGAACCTCATTATTATATCAGAATTAAATCCAGTTGCAGGGTTTACTATAATAATCATTATCAAGCTCCTCACGGGGACATCATCGACCTGCACGAGTAGGAACATGATTATAGTCATAATAATAATTGTCATATAAATAATATTATTGTCGAAGATACGAAGCATATTGAGTTAATCACTGTGACTTTCACCCATGGTAAATCAAAGGAATATATATTATAATTACACAATTAAATATAATATTCTTATAATTAAAAATAATAATTATCCGAGATTTACGTTCTTCTTTACAGTCAGTAGAAAAACTATCTCACTGCGATCCAGTTCAACGTATACAAAATACGCTAATGCATGCTAATAGTCAATACAAACTAATCTCAAATATACATTACAACATTTCGTATTTTATGTCTAATAATTATATAGGTTGTGAATTATGATATTATTTTATAAAGCACCGATAATGTGATCTTCCGTTTGACACCGATACACCATATTATCTACAATATAAAATAATTAGACATTTCATCTGCATAACCATAACGTGAATAAATATGCAAAACATGTGATTAAATGTAATTTATACCCTCATAGGTAGTTACAGAAAAACAAGGTGATACAAACATAAAGTATGTTTTGTATTATACAACCCTAACAATCTCCCACTTATACTCAACATATGCTTTTAAGTATACTACTCTTTACATAGTATATCTCCCACTTATACTGAAAGCAATGCTTTCATACACCGTAATCGCATTCCTTCCACATGACCTTCAAAAACTTTTGTTGGAATATTTATTCCACATATTAATAAATTATGTTTTGATGATTAAGTTGCTAAACAAAACAAAACAACATAAAGGCGAAGCAAAATGACGAAGCAGACGAAGACGCAAAAAGTTGCAATCTGGACTGCATTAGCGTACGCAAAACATCATAGGCTAGCGCACGCTAACGGGAAGTCATCTGCATATCAGTCAAGTTCGAAGTTACCTGAAGTGAAGTCATCTGATGAGGATAACGCACGCTATCGAGTTCATATTACCTTTGTGAAGATATTCAAACACAGAATGACGTATGCAATGAAGTCAGTATTAGCGCACACAAGAGATGATATTTAGCGCATGCTAAATATTAGTTTGAATCAAGTCAATCAGAACGTTGGAAAGATTCGGCGGAAAGTCAAGTATCAAACGGATAGTTTGACAAGTGAAGGCAACAGATATATTACGTTAACGCACGCTACTCGATCATGGTTAACGTACGCTAACTGAGTCAGATAACGTACGTAACACAAAGAATATAACGTATGCTAAAGGAGAAACGAAGCTACTGGATTGAAACTGGAACAGACTAGCGCACGCTAAAGATAAAGCCTGGCGCAAGGTAATTAGTCAAAATAGACTAACGGCTAGTTTGGTGAATGAAGGATATAAATACCACATCTTTGGTATTATTCCATACAACAACTTTAAGCAAGAGATACATTGATTACTTATTCATATTGATATTATTGTTGTTGCAATATTGAGCTTATATTGTTAGTTTGAGTGTTTATACATTCAACATTATTTGCGAGAGGTCAAAGAAAAGATACGATTGGATTCGGTGTTATTAGGATCAAGGATCCGACATTGTTAGAATCACAATCGCTATCTTAGTGAGGTTTATCTAGTACCAATAGAAAGCTAGAGTGGTTGATTCCTTGTCCAATAGAAAAGGAAAACGGTTTTACTCGGGCCGATAGAAGACGAGCAAGTAACGGTAATCCCTCGACCGGTAGAGGAGAGGCGTAGAGGTTTTGATCTTATTCCTATAGAAAAAGATACATCGAGAGAGGACGTAGGCTTCGTTAATAGCCGAACCTCTATAAATCCTTGTGTGATTTATTTTCCGTAATTTATTTACGCTTCCGCACAAATGGAGCAAATAACCGATATTATGCCAACAATTGGTATCAGAGAGGTACTACTATAAGCGGCTTTTCATCCGAGGAGAAAAGATCCAATGGCGTTTCAACTTGCTCCCGTCGAAGGCCTTGCTCTCAACCGACCACCATTTTTTGATGGCTCAAACTTCATGACGTGGAAGAAGAAGATGTCTATATTCATCCGAGCATATGACATCGAGCTTTGGAAGGTGATTTGTCTTGGTCTAAAATTCCGACGAATTCCAACGGTACGCTTAAAACTTTCGAAGAATATGACGATTCCGATTGGAAAAGGCAACTCAACTTCTTTATTGTGCCTTAAATCCGGAAGAACACAACCGGATATCATCGTGTGATAGTGCCAAAGAAATTTGGAAAATGCTTGAGGTAACACACGAAGGTACGTCTCAAGTCAAGAAGACGAAGTTAAACATGCTCCTTCACGAGTACGAATTATTCCAAATGAAGGACGACGAATCCATCACTATAATGCTCGACTGCTTTTCGGTCATCACTAATGGATTAGCATGTTTCGGAAAATCACTTTCGAGTAGTGAGAAAGTAAAGAAAATTCTCCGATCACTACCTCGAGAATGGAACGGTACGGTGACGGCAATAATGGAATCTAAAGATTTAAATAATCATGATTTTAGTGCTCTCGTTGGTTCTCTTATCAACTATGAGATTGTTCTAAAATCTCGGAATGCCAAACCAAAACCGAAGGAGAGGTCAATAGCCATGAAGGCTAAAATATAGAGAAAGAAAGAAGAAATTCCGGTGGATGAAAGCGATGAAGAATCGTCATATTATGCCAAGAATATTAATAAGTTCCAACACTTATTAAACCGGAGAAAGAAGGACATCCAAGCGGCCGAATCTAGGAAATTCGACAACACATGTCGATTATGTGGTAAACCAGGCCACTTTGCTAAGAACTGTCGAGTAAAACAAAAGGAAGTCTTAGTTGCAACATGGAGTGACGAAGATCCTGATGATGATTTCATGAATCAAAATAATCTCGCACTCATGGCCCGGAGTTCATTCGACGACAGCGACGTCGAAAGCCAAGTAAGTAATTCTTACGACGAACTTTTTTAAGCATTCGAGTTATTACATACCGATTATCAAAATGCTTTAAAAGAAATTAAATCCCTTCAATTTAAAAATAAGTCATTGGAAAATGAGAATTCCAAAATTCTAGAAAAGGGAAAATTTGTTGAGATCGATCATTTAAAATGCATTGAAAACGAGAATATCTTAAAGAATGATATTGTTAAAGTTCATACCGAGCTAAAAAATTTAACGAAGAAATTTTCACTCGGAAACGAGAAATTTGAAAACATGCTCTCAGTTCAAAAATACACATTAAATAAAGAGGGGTTAGGATTCAAACCGCGTTCTAAAAACGAATCCGTAAATTTCAAAATACCCCAGTGTGAAAAATGTTTAAAAATTGGGCACCATATTTCAAACTGCAAAAGCCCAAGACAGACGATTAAAATTAAATAGATCTGGGTTCCTAAAGGAACAATTATTCAAATATTGTCTATGTTTCAAATAAAAAGCCAACTATAGGTTGGATCCCCAAAAATTAATTTTTAACAATTGATATTTTACAAAGGGGGAGATAATACTTTCAGGGGGAGTTTATACCCTTATTAATGCATATTCATTAATTGGTTTCATGCATATTTATATTTCATTGGTTTTGGCCACTAAGTATACTGGATACATCTTGGGAAGTAGTTTAAACAACAAGTTGTACTGATTTTAAATCTGAGTGCGTAGCGGAAGTCTTGCATATAGTAAGTTGTTGTGGATACAGCAACTCGATGTGCAGTGTATACTTAAATAATCACAGTAATTAAAACAAGTACGGTAGAAGGTAAATAACACAAATAGTTAAAGTGGTTCGAGGTAAACCCCTCTACGTCCACTGGTCCTCCACTCAGGAGTAAAACGTTTATTATAATTACTACGTACACAACTACGTAATTATAACAGTACTAATCAGTATATCGTTCACACAGATTGATATAATGATCTTAGCTTTAACCGTTCACACAGATTGGTTTGAGCTAATGCTTTGACTGGCTTCTTCACACAGAGTTCTGAAGCTTCGTCTTCCTCAATGCAAATCCTTCACACACAGTTCCGGAGAAGCACAAATTACTCAGTCCACACAGGGCTGATCTTGGTTTGTTCAAAGTATAGAACAGGGTATGAACAACAGCTTTGACTTTATGAGCTTCTAGCTGATGAAGTGTTGTTCAGGATGTTGAGCATTGTATATCTCTTAGATCTGAGTTGCAGTAAGCTTTGGAGATATGTTTTGCTCTGATGATAACTTTGATAGCTTTGATAATTTCAGTCAATTAGGTAAGGTTACTGATCTTCAATGCCTTCATGAGATATATATAGTCTTCTGAGAAATATATCCGTTGAGATTAATCCATTGAGCAAGATTCTGTTCCAACGGGATGAAAAGCACGATCCGAAATTTGCAGGATTTGAAGATCTGTTGACTGACAGTATTTAAATACTTTATCCTTGAGTATTTAAATACATCTTCATCAACGGGACTTGACTTCTAGTGAATACTGAAGATTCCTTCTTGTCCTGTTGAGAGCTGTATGGAAGATCACTGTATGGTGATTCGAGACAGCTTCCATACTTAGTCTTTTATAAGACTCCTTTGCTGAACTGAAAGGATCCACTATATGCTGTATTCGAGACAGGTCTTCGATACAGGTTGACACTTTAACTTATCGATACAGTTTCCTTACTGTATTGAGGATTGGCATATATGTCAAAACCTTCCATCAATACTATTCGATACAGGGATTGATTATCCCGGCTGTTTCGATACAGGGTATTTGCTTTCCCAACAATTTCCCCCTTTTTGACAATTTGCCAAGACTTTAAAACTTTCAAGTCTTCTTGATGATGCCAAAACCTTCTTCATGAAATATTCTGATGTGATGATTTCTGGCAGATTTCTTGGTCTTCTGTCAAATGGTCTGTCTTTCAGCAACTTAGTCTAATTCATGAACTGCTCGCAGGCGAGTTCGATACAGCTAAGAATTTTTACAATTTAAACTTATGATTGGCGCGCAGGCACAATCTTACAATGTATTCTAAGCATACAACTGAAATTATGAACTGTTCGTAGACAAGTTCGTACAGCTTAATTTTCAAACAAGTTTCTATACTTGTGATTGTTATCTTAACAATTTAAGTTATGTAATCATACATCAACACAGTAGATTACGAGTTGTAATCTTTCAAGACAAACAAACACTTTTATTGATATTTAAAAGAAAAAATACAAGGTTTGCTGTTTCGAAAGGAAAATTACAAACAAAGATTATGTACTAAGGAAATCAGCTCCTATAGTCCGCATGTCTCCATGGCTTTTTCCCTGGGTCATTCTCGGTTCCACGCCACCAGTGCTATAGGGAATCGTTGCCTCGATCTTGGTATATTGCTCTACCTTCGTAGGATCTGTCAAAGGCAAGAATCCAGTCTTCTGGATGGGTGATCCGATCTCCTCTTCTATGCTTGGATTTCATCTCGATTTGGAGAGGAAGCTTTCCTTCTTCTAGCATATTCGTGAATTTGTCTGCAGCATTCGCAAAAGTCTTATAACTTTTGAAGATGGCGGATTCCCTAATGAGTTTAACAAAGTATCTCATCAGTTCATTCTTCCTCCATTGCTTCACCTCTTCGGCAGTTGGATGGCGGTTGGTCGGCAGACGGATTTCAGAGGGTCTTTGAATTAAGTTTTGCCACAGGACATTTAGATCATGAAATTCAGGTCGGGAGCCTGAAATCTTAAAACTTTGAGAGGGAGGGGCTAGCTTGTTCAATTCAGCGGTAATGCTGTCTTGAGCAGCATTGAATTCCCTTTCATGCTGTAACCTTATTCTCCTTGCTGCTTCTCTCGCTTCTTCCCCCTTTTTGGCGTCATCAAGACGTCCTAGGATTTCCAGTGTGGCATCCTGTTTCATCTCAATGTTTGTCATTCTTTCTACAAGGGTGGAAAGCACCTGCGACATATCCTTGATACTTTTGTCGTGGGCACGAAATTGAGAAGTAGTTTCGATCATAGCAGCTGCGGTATTGGCCTCAGATATACGAGTCTTGGATGCCTCTTCCCTCAGGAGTTGCTCTTGCTTGTCTTTTATGATCTTCAGTGCTTGCTTGAAGACTTCTGGCAATACAGTGAAGGCCTCGACAACACGAGAAACTTCATGCTGTAATGTAGTCATCTCTTCGACAGCAGAAGTGTGCATCCAATTCAGAGCTTTTTCGACTGAGTACAGGGCATTAACTGCATCCGGTATGAAGACAGTTTGTAGACCAAGAGCGCGCAGACGCTCTTTCCTAGCGGCAGTGCTTGGAGAATCCGGTTTGACAAAATTTTCGGATCCATTCAACCTCCTCAGATTCACGGTAGGGCGTGAATTGAGTTGGACATCCTCAGGTAAAATACCGTCCTCGGATTCCACGGTTGGAGGGGCGGGAGCAGCATTTTCGGGTTCGGCTGTAGTCGGTGCTGTGTCCTCCTGTTGCGAGGGTGCATCTGTAGACATGGATACAGGAGGGACTGATTCCTCCTGTTGTCTCTCAGCAACAACTTCTTCTTCTTGAGCGGCGGCAGGCTCGGGTGCCTGTTCCAAAACAGTTTCTTCTTCCTCGACTTGAGGGACTGATTCCTCATCGTCAGGAATGTTCTCTTGCTGTGGCGAAGGGGGCTCACTACAGTTTGATGGCCCTTTGTCATCCTTAGATTGAGAGGCATCTCTGTCTTGAGCCTCTTCACGACTCATTCTCAGACCAGCTTGTAAAGCGTCGTCATCATCGTCTAAGTCATCGTCATCTTTTGGATTTTGAGGAGAGTCCTCACACTTATCTTTTCATTTTCTCCTTGCGTCAGATTTTTGCAATAAATGGCTTTCAATCAGTTCCTTGCAGTAGAGATTGTTCCATTGGATTAGGGCTTCAACCTGTGTTGAGTCTGTCACTTCCAATACAAATTTCTCTTCATGGCTCCATTCGCTCCAGTTGTATAAAGTGTCATACGGAGCTAGCCTATAGCTTTTCCATTTAAGGAATCTTTCATACGCATGCTCAATCTGCACAGAGAGAAGAGTTTTATTGATAATGGTGTCCGGGGAGGGACTGCGTACAACATCTGAATCTGCTGTAGCGAGGGGTTCCTCTACAGGTGTGGGATCCTATAGGGAAGTAGGATTCCTTACAGGGGATGGTGCCTCGAAGGAAGATTGATCCTGTACGGGTGTGGAATCCCGCATAGGGGAAGTAGCTTTTGGCTCCGCAGGGGCAGCCGACTCACTAGAGTCTTCTACGTTGGCAGATGTCCGATCATCCGTCTTAGCCGCCAAAGGCTCAGGATCTACTGTCGATACAGTAGCGGGCACCTCTTCCACAGGGGTTGGGCCCTGGGGTAGTTTTTCAATGGGTTGCGCCACGGTAGAAACTTCTTCGGAAGTTTTGGTGGATTTAGCTTTAGAAAGCTTCCTTAGCTTCCTTTTCGGCTTCTCACAAGCAGTAGGTGTCTTGCTGTGAGATCTTTTCCTCTTACATGAAGACTCCACATCCTGGGATTTCAAAGAAACATCCCTTGGATATTCAGACACGGGCATACTCCGGAATATAGGGTGGTTGCAGACTGGAGTGCTCTGGTTATACGCCGAAGGCTTGACACCTCCTAAGTATATCCGGGAGCTGATTTTCTTTGCATCAGCGGATTGCGAAAGTCCGCATTTCGTCAAAATATGGTTTAGAATTAAACCAAATGACTTCTTCTGGGTGGCAGGCTTGCATACTTCCTCCTGCAAGCGCTTCAAGATTATCTGGCACCAATTGACCTTTTCACATGTCAGAATTGCAACCATCATCCTAAATCTCAGATTAGTGCACATTTCGAATGCACCAGTTCGATTCTCGATGATCCTGCAGCAAAAATCATGTAAATACACATATGGCAGGCAAAAATTCTTTTTGAGACATGTGGTTTGAACCATGTCAACAACAGTTGAGCCGGTGAACAGCCCACAATACTTAGTTATCAGCTCTTGAGACCCAAACGTCTCAAGTTGTTCCATTGTCAGGCCATCAGCAGGTAGCCTGTAAATATTCTGGAGAAGTTCTCGATCGATACAGATCTCCACTCCTTGAATGGTAGCAGTGATATCAGCAACGTGACCTCCCTGGGACAGCGACAAAAAGCATACGGTGGCGTTGAGGTAAAAGTCCTCAACCAAGTGAACATCGTACTTCTCAGCGGTTTGACTTCCAAGGCGGTAGAGGCCTTGTTGACGGAGACGAGTGATGATGAACTCCATTGGTTCGGTGTCATTGGTTTCAGAGAGAATACGCTCGATGATGAAATATCTTGAGAAGATCCGTCCATCGATGATGTTCGCGGATTTCTTGAGAGCGGGAGAATATGTCTGACCAACCATTGATGATTCTCAAGAAGGTATAAAAGAGAATACACGAAATTTGCAGTAAGATGCAGAAAAACTTTGTAGGCTGTATTTGCTTGAGTACTCTTAAATTTGCAGAAAGCGTAAAGAGTCTCTAATGGCAGTATCAGTCCTTTTATAGTGGTCGGCAAAATAGGGTTTTCCAGATGAACGAAAGGTCAGATTTTAAGGGATGGGAGCCGGTTTTTGAAAAGAACGGTCACGATGAACTGAGTGTAACTGGTACACTTATCCATGGTTTATTAAAATAAGAGCGGGTCCCACTTCTGACATTTGTTAATACCCTAAATGCCTGAAACGGCGGTTTTAAAACATTAAACAATTTGAAAACATCGCGGCTTTTGAGATTCAGTTGTCCAGATGTCGTGTAAGGCATTTAATGTAAATGACGTTTGACATAAAAACAGGGCACGTGGACAAAAATCATTTAAAAAAATGAAATAATATAATATAATATATATACTGAATCAAAATCCTATAGTATGTGCTGTATTCGCGACGATACAGCGTTCCCCCTTAAAAGGTATATATAGGTTTTAAATTCCATACAACAACTTTTGGATTAATGCTGTATTCATGGGTCATACTGTATTCCCCCTTAATTATTGCACATGTCAGCTATAGGATAATTCATATCTCTTCGTTCCCTACAGTTCTGTATTGAAGGCTCTGAATGTACAAATAATTAACGGTGGATACTGTATTCTTGGGTCTTATAGCATTCCCCCTCAATTGTTGAGTAAAAACAGTAAATTACTTACAGGGAGTCGGGCTGTAGCATTCCCAATTCTTGTCTAAGCATGTTGAATCTTGCTGTGTCGAGAGGCTTGGTGAAGATGTCGGCCAACTGAATGTCTGTATGAACCTTTTCGAGCCGAACATCCTTGTTCTCGACATGATTCCTTATGAAGTGATTCTTCATGTTGATATGCTTAGTGCGCGAGTGCAGGACAGGATTGTGCGTTATTGCAATTGCACTCGTGCTATCACACATGATTGGCGTCTCTCTGGCTTCAATTCCATAATCTGACAACTGCTGCTACATCCAAAGGATCTGCATACATCAACTACCAGCAGCATAGTATTCTGATTCAGCCGTGGAAAGAGAGTTAGCCAATTGCTTCTTACTGAACCAAGAGACAAGTCTAGGTCCAAGAAAGTGACAAGTTCCACTTGTACTCTTCCTATCTAGCTTGCAGCCTCCGAGATCCGAGTCGCTGTATCCAACTAAATCGAATCCGCCTTCCTTAGGATACCATAGTCCTACATCGCCTTTTCCTTTAATGTACTTCAGGATTCGTTTAGCTGTATTGAAGTGTGATTCTTTAGGTGCTACTTGATATCTTGCACACACTCCAACAGCAAACTGGATATCGGGTCTGCTAGCCGTTAGGTACAGGAGCGAACCAATGAGCTTCCTGTAGAGTGATTGGTCAAATGGCTTTCTGGCTTCATCAGCACTAATTTGCACAGAAGTGCTCATGGGGGTTGACGATGATTTGGAAGAGTTCATTCCAAATTTGTTGAGAAGCTCCTTGCTGTATTTTTTCTGGTTGATGAAAATACCTGTAGGCAACTGCTTTACTTGTAAACCTAGGAAATAACTAAGTTCTCCCATCATACTCATTTCAAATTTACTTTGCATGAGATGAGAGAACCTTTGACACAAAGCAAGGTTAGTTGAACCAAAAATTATATCATCTACATAAATTTGCACCATTAAAAGGTCATCACCTTCCTGTATTTTGAACAAGGTCTTGTCCACAGCACCTTTCTCAAAGCCATTGTTGGTTAGATACTGGGACAGGGTCTCGTACCAGGCTCTAGGGGGTTGCTTAAGTCCATACAGTGCTTTCCTTAGCCTGTATACTAGGTCGATGCCGTCTGTGTTGGCAAACCCTGGTGGTTGTTCAACATAGACTTCTTCGGCAAGGTCTCCATTCAGGAATGCACTCTTGACGTCCATTTGGTATACAATAAAGCTTTTATGGGCGGCAAAGGCTAAGAATATCTTAATGGCTTCTAGTCTGGCTACAGGAGCAAAGGTTTCATCATAGTCTATGCCTTCTTCCTGACTATAGCCTTGTGCGACTAGCCTTGATTTGTTCCTTATAATAAGTCCATTTCGATCCTTCTTGTTTCGAAATACCCATTTGGTTCCTATAACCGATTGATGCGTAGGTCTGGGTATAAGATACCATACATTGTTTTTTTCGAAACCATTAAGCTCTTCTTCCATAGAAGTTATCCAATGAGAATTATTAAGAGCGTCTATGGTCGAAACAGGTTCGGACTGGGCTAAGAATACATCAATAGTGCACATATTGAGTCTTCTAAGCTCGGATTGAGATTTCCATTTAGGGAATTGTGATATCTCAGTTTCTAGTTCTTCTTGTGCACAAAGTACATTTCCTTGTGTACTCTGTATTCTCCTACGAGTAGAAACACCAGCATTTATGTTTCCAATGATCAGCTCTTGTGGGTGATCTCTCAACCATCTTCGGTCGGGTTCTAATTCAGGGTCCCGTACTGTATCGAGAGTTTCTGTAGATATAGCTTCAGCTTGCACAGCATCGGCTTCATCTACATCGATTCTTATAGCTGCGGGGTTGATTTCTAGATCAACGACAGGTTCTATGGGAGTTGGAGGGTCTAGGATAGAGAGATGTTGGATGTTCTGAGTAATATCATTTACTCCTGTAGGGTCATGATGAGGTTCGTCGAACACTACATGAACTGATTCCTCGATCGTCAGCTTTCTTTTGTTAAAGATCCTGTAAGATTTGCTGACGGAGGAGTATCCTACAAATATTCCTTCATCTGATTTATCATCAAAGGTTCTAAGTTGATCCTTCCCATTATTCAACACATAACACCTGCATCCAAAAATGTGAAAATATGAAACTAACAGAGTTTTATTGTTCCATACCTCATATGCTGTTTTGTTGTGGTGCTTGTTGACGATACAGCGGTTTTGAGTGTAGCATGCTGTATTGGTTGCTTCACCCCAGAAACGCTGTGGCAACTTGCTTGCGGCGATCATTGTCCTTATTGCTTCTTTCAGCGTCCTATTCTTTCGCTCGGCAACACCATTTTGTTGAGGTGTACGGGCAGCTGAGTATTCGTGTTGTATCCCATTTTCCGAACAGTATTGTTCTATAAAGCGGTAAGTAAATTCTGTACCTCTGTCGGAACGAATGGACACGATACTCAATGCCTTTTCATTTTGCAACTTTCTCAGGAACTCAGGCACCTTTGATGTTGTTTCCCTCTTCTTGCTTAGGAAGATTGTCCAAGCATACCTGGAGTAATCATCAACAACAACAAGACAGTATTTCTTACCTCCCAAACTTACTGGGTCTACATGACCATAGAGATCCATATGTAGCATCTCTAACACTCTTTGGGTTGAAAGGTAGGATTTGCTCTTCAGGGTTGACTTGATTTGCTTGCCTTTATGACACGGTCCGCAGATGCTGTCCTTTTTAAATGACACGTTTGGCAATCCTCTTACCATTCCCTGTCTTGAGAGCTTGTTGATCGTCTTGAAGTTGACGTGAGACATCCTCTTGTGCCATAACCAGCTAAGATCTACAGTGCCTTTGACAACAAAGCATGGAATTGAGGAGCTCATAGGCTTTCAGTCAGCAATATACATGTTACCTGATCTGCTTCCTATAAGCACAACTTCCTTGGTCTGGATGTTTATGACTCTACAGCGATCTATATAGAATTTCACCGAGAAATGTTTATCACAGAACTGGCTAATACTAAGTAGATTGTACTGTAAGCCTTCAACATATGCAATATCGGTGACTTTGAATTTTCCGACAAGTAGGTTTCCTTTCCCTCTTGTTCTTCCTTTAGATTTATCACCGAAGCGAACTTTTGGACCGCGAACTTCTACGAAATCTGATAACTTGCTTCTATCTCCGGTCATGTGCCGAGAGCATCCACTATCGAAGTACCAGGTGTCCTCCTCTAGGATGTCCTGTATGTAAAGAAATTAAGTAGATTTAGGTCCCCTTTGATTTTTGGGTCCATATGTGTTAGTTCCTCTAGGTACCCAAGTTTTCCTGACAGCAATTGGTTTACTGTAGGTCATACTCGGTACAGTGTTGCGATATCTACGTGGGGCATATCCGTAGTCGCTATAACCATCACAATTATTATGCATGTAAAATTCAGGGTTATTATTATTAATCCAGTACGAGTGCCGTCTTGGAGGTGGAGCCATTTTCTTTGGCCTAATAGCTTGCCTTCTGGGTATCCAGTTGGATTCCCAATGATGTTGTTGATACTGAGCGGACACCTGCTGTCTTGAGGAATAACGGGGGCTCCTGTATCCAATACCTCGGCGTGCTGTACTGATAGTACTGCCGTGCGGGCCTTTGGTATTTGGATACAGCCTTCCTTCTGAACGGCTGTTGACGCTATTGATATGCTCGGGGAGCATGCTGTTGAGTGCGCTTTCAGGTCTGAATGGCTGATGATTCCAATGTCTGGAATATGATTGTGGTGGCGGAATGGCAGCCTTTGCTGTTCGCTGTGCAACAGGTTCCTTCACCGGACTTGAAGTTTCTTTCGAAACAGGAATGTGTTCCACACTCTTGACAAACACTGTACTAGTTTTCCCTTTGTTTGAACATGAGTTATATCCTAAGCCACTTTTATCATGAGCATGTTTCCCAGTGCTCAGAATTTCTTCCATTCTTTTGGACGATTTCTCGAACGATTTTAGAGTGGTCTCAAGTTCAATTTCTCGTTTTTCGAGAGTTGTGACTTTGGCTTGAAGTAGAACCAAATCATTTGTCTTGCTCTCGTTGTGAGTTTTAACCTCACTTAGTTCATGAGCAAGTTGATGATTGCTCTCCATGAGTTTTTCAAAATCGACTTTGCTGGTTTCACAGTCGAGAGACATGTTTTCATAATTTATTTTCAGCAAGTCATTCTCATCTTTCAGCTCTAGGTTAGACAGTTGGACCTGTATATTCTCATTTTTCAATGTCTCATGGGCCTTTTGAATGTTTTTAAATTCATTCATCATGTTTTCAAAAGTATGAGATGCATTTGATGGAATAGCTGAGGTTGAACTTACCTCATCATCGCTGTCTTCACCTTCCGGAATGTCCTTGGCCATAAAGCACATATATGCTTTATCATCGAACTCATCGTCAGATGAATCACTTTCAGTGTCCACCTGAAGACATTCTTCTGATTTGGATGGTGTGGGGGAGGCTTCTGATTCTCCAATCAGGGCCTTGAGCTTGTTTTTCCAAGCACGTCTTCTTTCATCTCTCTCTTGTTGCTCGGCCTCCGGCAACTTTTGAACTTTAGGATGAGGATATTTATTTGCATAATGTCCCGGTTTCCTGCAATTATAGCACATGTTAGAATTACCGGATGAAGTTTCGGTACTTACCTTGTGGACAGGTTTGGGCCTGTAGGGAGTCTGCTTGATGAACTTTTTGAATTTGTGCATGAGAAGCGCCATTTCATCTTGAGACAGGATATTGTCGTCACTGTCAGCATTCTTGTGACTGGCCTTCGACGAGCTGGGCATGCTGTGTCGACGGTTCGATACAGTGGCTAGTGCTGTGACCTTTGTAGGAGATTATTCAGCTTTCTCTCTTCTGTCAATATCATACTCAAAAACTTTGAGGTCAAAGAAGAGATCAAAAGTAGATATTTCATTAAGATTGCAAGATACACGCATAGCTGTGGTCTTAATGTCCCATCAAGCAGGGAGAGATCTGAAAATTTTTAAGTTCTTCTCCTTTTGGGTATAAATTTTGCCCAACGCTTCAAGTTCACCAACAATACCAGTGAATCTGAGGTCAAGTTCCTCAAGTGTCTCAGTTGGCTTCATTTCAAAAGATTCAAATTGCTGAGTCAGTTTTGAAATTTTGTTTCCTTTTGAGAGCTCAGTTCCCTCACAAATCATCTTGAGTTTATCCCAGATTTCCTTGGCTGATTTACAGCTCTTTACCTTCCAGAACGTGCCTTTGTCAAGAGTGACAAATAACGCATTCTTAGCCACATTGTCGAGGTTGGCTCGCTTTCTTTCATCTGTGGTCCATTGCTCGCATTCTTTCTCGAGCATCTCAGTATGGGGTTGGCCTTCAATCCTTGCGGTCGTGTTTACCTTCATGATCTTGATAGGGCCATCCTGTATAACAAAAATCATCTCTTCGTGCATTGCTGCAAGATGAGCCTCCATCCTAATTCTCCAATCATCAAATTCGTTACTAGAGAACATAGGCACTTTGTTGATCATAGATGTATCCATGTGAGAATAAAGAAATGAAAGAGACTATTTTAAAGATTAAGTGATTTTGGATCTGATTCGGTTAAAAATACGATTGATTCTTTATAGAATCAACCTCTCCGATACCACTTGTTGGCCACTAAGTATACTGGATACAGCTTGGGAAGTAGTTTAAACAACAAGCTGTACTGATTTTAAATCTGAGTGCGTAGCGGAAATCTTGGATATAGTAAGTTGCTGTGGATACAGCAACTCGATGTGCAGTGTATACTTAAATAATCACAGTAATTAAAACAAGTACGATAGAAGGTAAATAACACAATAGTTAAAGTGGTTCGAGGTAAAGCCCTCTACATCCACTGGTCCTCCACTCAGGAGTAAAACGTTTATTATAATTACTACGTACACAACTACGTAATTATAACAGTACTAATCAGTATATCGTTCACACAGATTGATATAATGATCTTAGCTTTAACCGTTCACACAGATTGGTTTGAGCTAATGCTTTGACTGGCTTCTTCACACAGAGTTCCGAAGCTTCGTCTTCCTCAATGCAAATCCTTCACACACAGTTCCGGAGAAGCACAGATTACTCAGTCCACACAGGGCTGATCTTGGTTTGTTCAAAGTATAGAACAGGGTATGAACAACAGCTTTGACTTTATGAGCTTCTAGCTGATGAAGTGTTGTTCAGGATGTTGAGCACTGAATATCTCTTAGATCTGAGTTGCAGTAAGCTTTGGAGATATGTTTTGCTCTGATGATAACTTTGATAGCTTTGATAATTTCAGTCAATTAGGTAAGGTTACTGATCTTCAATGCCTTCATGATATATATATATATAGTCTTCTGAGAAATATATCTGTTGAGATTAATCTGTTGAGCAAGATTCCGTTCCAACGGGATGAAAAGCACGATCCGGAATTTGCGGGATTTGAAGATCTGTTGACTGATAGTATTTAAATACTTTATCCTTGAGTATTTAAATACTTCTTCATCAATGGGACTTGACTTCTAGTGAATACTGAAGATTCCTTCTTGTCCTGTTGAGAGCTGTATGGAAGATCACTGTATGGTGATTCGAGACAGCTTCCATACTTAGTCTTTTATAAGACTCCTTTGCTGAACTGAAAGGATTCACTATATGCTGGATTCGAGACAGGTCTTCGATACAGGTTGACACTTTAACTTATCGATACAGTTTCATTACTGTATTGAGGATTGGCATATATGTCAAAACCTTCCATCAATACTATTCGATACAGGGATTGATTATCCCGACTGTTTCGATACAGGGTATTTGTTTTCCCAACAATTGGTATCCTCTATATTTTTTTACACTTTTTGCTGAATACAAAAAGGGGGAGAAGAAGGTGAATCGGATAAAATGAAAGGAGGAGAAAAATAAAAATCGAAGAAGTCAAAAAGGAGAAGAAAACATACAAAAAGGGGGAGAAACGACGGAGTTGAAAAATAAAGTTGAAAAGAAAGGATTGGAGAAACTAACGAAATGATCAAAGCCGAAAACTTTGAAACGTACATATATATATATATATATTTTTATTTTTACAGGTTTTATCCAATTCAAGAATTGTTTTGTAATCATCAAAAAGGGGGAGATTGTTGAAATATTTATTCCACATATTAATAAATTATGTTTTGATGATTAAGTTGCTAAACAAAACAAAACAACATAAAGGCGAAGCAAAACGACGAAGCAGACGAAGACGCAAAAAGTTGCAATCTGGATTGCATTAGCGCACGCAAAACATCATAGGCTAGCGCACGCTAACGGGAAGTCATCTGCATATCAGCCAAGTTCGAAGTTACCTGAAGTGAAGTCATCTGATGAGGATAGCGCACGCTACACCTTACACCTAACGTACGCTATCGAGTTAATATTACCGTTGTGAAGATATTCAAACACAGAATGACGTGTGCAATGAAGTCAGTATTAGCGCACACAAGAGATGATATTTAGCGCACGCTAAATATCAGTTTGAATCAAGTCAATCAGAACGTTGGAAAGATTCGGCGAAAAGTCAAGTATCAAACGGATAGTTTGACAAGTGAAGGCAACAGATATATTACGTTAACGCACGCTACTCAATCATGGTTAACGTACACTAAGTGAGTCAGATAACATACGTAACACAAAGAATATAACGTACGCTAAAGGAGAAACGAAGCTACTGGACTGAAACTGGAACAGACTAGCACACGCTAAAGATAAAGCCTAGCGCACGATAATTAGTCAAAACAGACTAACGGCTAGTTGGTGGATAAGTACCATATCTTTGGTATTATTCCATACAACAACTTCAAGCAAGAGATACATTGATTACTTATTTATATTGATATTATTGTTGTTGCAATATTGAGCTTATATTGTTAGTTTGAGTGTTTATACATTCAACATTATACACGAGAGGTAAAAGAAAAGATACGATTGGATTCGGTGTTATTAGGATCAAGGATCCGGCATTGTTAGAATCGCATTCGCTATCTTAGTGAGGTTTATCTAGTACCAATAGAAAGCTAGAGTGGTTGATTCCTTGTCCAATAGAAAAGGGAAATGGTTTTACTCGGACCGATAGAAGACGAGCTTGTAACGGTAATCCCTCGACCGATAGAAGAGAGGCGTAGAGGTTTTGATCTTATTCCTATAGAAAAAGATACATCGAGAGAGGACGTAGGCTTCGTTAATAGCCAAACCTCTATAAATCCTTGTGTGATTTATTTTCCGCAATTTATTTACGCTTCCGCACAAACGGAGCAAATAACCGATATTATACCAACAACTTTTTAGGGTAAGCCTTTCGTGAAAGGATCAGCAAGATTATCTTCTGATGCAACCTTAGCCACAACTACGTCTCCTTCCTTTACGAAGTGTCATGATATGTTACTTGCGGTTGATATGTTTAGTTGCCTTATAGGCTCGTAGTTCCATCGAATTTGTGACTGCACCGGTTTAATCACAGTAAAGTGTAATACCCTTTTGTAAATCGAGAATCACATCTAAGTCCTGCAGGAAGTACTTGAGCCATACCGCCGCTCTGTCTGCCTCATAGGTTGCCATGTACTCGGCTTCCATGGTAAAATTCGAGATGCATTTCTGCTTCACACTCCTCCAACTAATGGCTCCACCTCCCAGAGTCAACACATAACCTGAAGTAGACTTGGACTTTTCTTTGTCTAATGAAAAATATGAGTCACTATAACCCACTGGACATAGGTCACCTGATTGATATACCAGCATGTACTCCCTAGTCCCTCTCAAGTACTTGAATATATGCTTGACAGCAATCTAGTGTCCTGGTCTAAGGTCTGACTAATATCTAACAGCCATGCCTACAGCATGACAGATATCTGGTCTAGTGCAAAGCATAGCATATATGAGGCTTCCGACTGTTGACGCATAACAGACCAACTTCATGTCATCTATTTCCTTTTTTGTCTAAGCACAACATCATTTTGTTCTGATCACAAAAGATCCTGATCCTAATTATGTGTCCTAGTTTTCCAAAATCCTTCATATCGAACTGCTCAGACATCCATACCCGTACGTCCGACAACTCTTTCACGTTATTTCCAATCAGAAGGGTATCAACTAAGTACAGTACAAAAATACCAACACATTTCCATCGTATTTCTTATACACACAACTCTCACTTGGGCATTGGACGAATACATATTACTGGACAACCTCGTCAAATCGAGCGTTCCAAGATCTAGATTCTTGTTTAAGTCCATAAATGGATCTCTTAATCTTGCACACTAAGTGCTCCTCTCTTTCAGCAATGATCCCTCTGATTGACGCATATAGATATCCTTGTCTAGACTGCCATTCACGAATGCAATCTTGACATCCATTTATCAAATCTCCAGATCTAAATACACAACTATAGCTAAAAGAAATTGGATTGACTTAAGCATGGCTACCGGCAAAAAGGTCTCATCATAATCGATGCCCTCCTTCTGAGTATAACCTTTCGCTACAAGCCTTGATTTGAAGGTTTCAACCTTTCCGTCACTTCCTTTCTTTTAGTTGTAGACCAATTTACGTCCAATGGCTTGTACTCCACCACATAGTTCTACTAGCTCCCACACTTGATTGGAATCCATAGATCCAATTTCTGATTCTACTTCTACTTTCCTAAAGTCAACCTCTTTATCTTGGATTGCCTCTTTGTAAGTCCAGGTATCTGATTCATCTTCGTCTGAGACTGAGTCCGAAGACTTTCCCATGCCTATGAATCATTTCGGTTGACGAACAACCGTTCCACTACGATGATGCAAATCTTGAGTTTGTGTAAAAGTCTCAAAATCAATATGTGGTGCAATGTTAGTTGGTTCTTGCACGATTGGTATAGATGGAATCTCGCCCCTCAACTCTTCCAGAATTATTTCACTCATGGGCTTGTGACTAATCACATCATCCTCTTCCAGGAATCAGGAATTGGTGCTAACAATGGCCTTCTGATCCTAGGGACTAGAGAACAAGCCACCTTTCATTCTCTTAGGGTATCCTACAAACACTTGTACCTCTGTATGAGGTGCCAACTTATCAGCATCCTTATTCAGCACATGTGCCGGAGTACTCCAAATCTGAATATGTCCAAGACTGGGCTTCCGCCCACTCCATAATTCTGTGGGTGTTTTTGGAACGGATTTCGAAGGCACCAGGTTTAGTATGTAAATCTGAGTAACTCATCATTGATCTAACCATTTCTAAAAGAGTTCTGTTCTTTCTTTTAGCAACACATTCTGTTGTGGAGTTACCGACATTGCGAGATGGGACAAAATCCCCTTATTTGCCAAAAAATTCTAAAACTACCACTAAGGTATTCGCCACCACGATCAGATTGTAGTGACTTGATATTCTTCCCATGACGCTTCTCTATTTCAGCCTTGAAATTTCTGAACTCATCAAAGGCTTCAGAATTGCGTCGCACCAAATAGATGTATCCATATCTCGAATAATCATTTATAAATGTGATGAAGTATTCGAAACCACCCCTAGCCTGGATTTTCGTTAGACCACGTCTCTGGGTGCCTAGATATCTACCGTAAGCCTTGCATAGCACATGATAAGACTGCTCCTATACGAGAATGATGAGGAGAAACAAGAAGAAGGAAATAAAGGCCCACATACATCAGTATGAACCAATTCCAACATATTATGAGCACGATTTCCTTGGATTTTAAAAACCCTTTTGCTCATTTTTCCTTCCAGACAAGATCCACAAATTGGAAATAACTCAACTTGGAGGACATCTAATGGGCCATCATCTATCAATATCCGAATCAAGCTAATGTTTACATGATCTAACCATAAATGCCACGGATATATTTGGTTTATGCTTGAAGGTTTTTCTCCTTTTAGGTTTAGACAAAAAGTTAAGCAATTTATGCAGTATCGATGACATATAGTCCATCAATATAGACACCTTCAAATATATTCACAATTTTTTCTAATAATAGCACCACCATCAAAAGAAACTGAATAACCACAACATAATTTAGAAACCAAGATTAAATTCATTCTAATATCAGGTACCAACCGTACATTATTTAAGACTAATATCTTATCACTAAACTTCAACTGCACGACTCCCACTGCTATAGCCATAAGCCTGGAGTAATCATCCCAGTTGATGGTGATCTCGCCTGCACTAAGCTGTTTGGTTACCTGAAAACCATGCGAGTCAAAGCAAACATGATCATGGAGCCTGAATTTACTATCCACGAAGTGGAGAACAAGTTGTCGAATATATCTTGACTACTAGTGCACGAGACTTACCTTTCTTAAGACCAGGACAGTCCACTTTGAAGTGTCCTTTCTGACCGCACTTGTATCACTTCCCTTTTAGATTTTTATTCACCTCGGGATGAGGAGCCATGCCTTTTACCTTGAGAGTTGCTACTTGCTTATGGCCCACTTGCTTCTTTTTCCCCCACTTGGGTTTAGAAGTTAAAACACCAGTTGCTACAAGAACTTAACACCCTTGTATAAAGAATCCTTCTGCAGATTGAAGCTTTGTCAGAAATTCCGCTAAGGTATATTCCATACGATTCATGTTGTAGTTTAGGCGGAAATGCTCAAAGCTTCTAGGTAAGTTGCCTAGGATGATATTGACCTGCGTTTCCGCATCGATAATAGCCTCTAATATATCAAGTTTATTTAGATGAGATATCATATTTATAACGTGATCCCTTACGGGGTTCCTTCATGCATTTTTTATCATTTCCGAGGTCGTGCCCATACTCTGATGATGCGGCTGCAATACATTTCTAAAGAAGTCAAGATGTAACAACGAGCCATCTCATTAGATTTCTTGCATTTGCGGTATTCTTTAACCTCACCATGTGTCGAATCCGCATCTGGTTCTAATAGACATCCCTCAGTTAGAACAAACTTGTGTTCTTCAGCAATCAGGACAATATTAAGGTTACGTTTCCAATCAGCAAAATTTGTGCCATCAAATTTGTTTTCTTTGAAAATACAGCAAGTGGACTCAAAGACATCTGAGATAAATTTAAAACATTTATTACATAATGCATAGCAAAAATATATTGAAAAAACTCAAAACACAATTTATATGCTAGCAATCAACACCTCGAAAAATCTGCACATGTAAGGTATGATCGTGTGGACGTTTACACACATATTTTTCAAGTAGAGTTTTATGTCTTTAATATTACTATCCAGTCAGCTTACGTTTATGACAAGTAAAATTAATAGTTGGTTCTTCTTGGCCATGTATTTATTAACATAGACTCCGATGGGGAGCTTATTAGTTAGTACACCTAAGTGAACACCATAATTTAAAAACCTCAAAATATTTAGTTATTGTTATCATTTGAAATTCAAAACCAGTGAACCTATAGTTAGCACATCAGATATGGGGAAAGACCCTAATGTCAACTCGCATACTAATTACTTCACAATTTAAATTAATTATGGAGGCCAATTTGATTTTATTTTAAAAAATTAGTCAATTTAGTCACTTAGTTATTTTAGCCTTAAGGTTTTTAATTTTCTCGTTATAGCATGCAAGAAAACATATCATGCATAATTCTAGATGTCATACATTCAAAACGGTAAAACCAAATAAATGCCAGGATAATGAAATTATCCAATTATCATGGTCTTCATTCCCGAATTGAATCCGAGAAAATATTCGACTTGATATCTCCATTGGATCAAGCATCTCGTCACTCCTCCCCGGTCGGGCCGTGGATTTCCAAAATAAAAATTTTCACGTTTATGCAAAATTAATTACATAAAAAAATTAATTTTAAAATCCCGACTCTCCAACGGACGCAACGTACGATGATGAAATGGACTGGACCAAATATTGGACAACTCGGACCAACCTCCCTGCAGCCTCTAGAGGCTCGGCCCGCTCGGCAGTAGTCGCGTCTTGCTTCGGCAGACCTCCTCGCTGCCGCCGGCCGCGGTTGTCCGAACGTCCCGCTTCTACTCTATTTGTTCGTGATTTTGACTTCTCCAAATTCGATTATAATTTACAGCAAAATACACGGAATAATAAAATCCTAGATCTACCCGTGGATTTTCTCAAGGAAAAAACCATTACATGCCTAAAAAACGGGTCATACCAACAAATTCATAAATAAAAAATAACCACTCACATAATCATGATAACTGAATCATATTTACTACAAGAAAATATCTAGCAAAATATTCCAACATCATATTACATGAATATTTAAATTACTAGCAATTAATCACCAAAATTAATTAAAATAGCAAAAGCCTAAAAATCTTTCTCTGATATCAATTGTTGGAAATAAAACGCAACAGAAATGAAGTTTCAATAATTTGAATAAAAGGTTTTGCGCATCCACGAGCACAAAATCTATTTAGGCATGCTAATTAATTAATTACTAAGACTAATAAGCAATTTAAATACTATTTATTATTTGTTAAATATTATTATTGGTAAACTAAGTATCTAACCTTGATCAAGAGATCACAGGATATTTATATTTTGAAGCGAAGTGGCTGCTACTTTGATTTCTCCCTCAAAATCTTCTAGAGTATATCCCGACCTTAATCCGGAATTTGTATGGTCAACGAGCTACCGAATCTTGCTTGAACTTCAACTTGGATCGGCCGATTTTTCTTGTCAAGAGTCTCACAATTTTCTCTCTATATTATTTTCCGTGTTTAAGATATGGAATATCTATTAATTAATTTAAGCTACGTACAACTTTAATTAACTAATTGTTTATCCAAGAGTAGTACCACTCGAATCTTAGTATTATATCGGAATTAAATCTACCTGCAGGGTTTAATATAATAATTATTACGAGCTCCTCAAGGGAACATCATCAACGCACAGGAGTCGGGACATAATTTCTAGTTATAATAATAATTATCGTATAAATAATATTATTGCCCAAGATATGAAGCATATTGGGTCAATCAATGTGACTTTAACCCATGGTAAATCAAAGCGATAATTATTATAAATACACAATTAAATATTATAGACTTAGAATTAGTAAATAATAATTATCCGAGATTTACGTTCTTCTTTACAGTCAGTACAGAAGACACTATCTCGCTACGATCCAATTCGACGTATACAAATACGCTAATGCATGCTAATGGTCAAGGCCAACTAATCTCAATCATACATTACAATCTTTCATATATTTTGTCTAATAATTGTATAGGTTGTGAACTATTATATTATTTTATTAGGCACCGATGTGAGCTTTCGTGTGACACCAACACACCACATTATCTACAATATACAATAAATAGACAATATATTTGCATAACCATAACGTTAATAAATATACAAAAACATATGATAAATATAATTAATATTCTCATGGGTAGTTGCCTGGAATAAGGTAATACAAGCATAAAGTATGTTGCAACCCTAACATGTGGGACCTTCTCAGTCAGCTGGACAATCTAAGAGTTCAATTCGGTGTCGTTGATTTGGTAATGCTCCGAGATGTTTCAACTGTAATGTTGCATGTCATGTTCATACAAACTGTAAGGCACCGCCAGTGACTTGTTACAACTGCGAACGCGAGGGGCACCAGGTTCAGTACTGCGAAAGAGTATATGGTACAATCGAGACTCAAGATTTGGCGTTGGCATCGTGATCGACTCATAGAGATCCTTGATGATTGATTTTCTTGTATTTGATTATTTTTATTCGTGTTGTTGTTTGTTTTATATTTTGAGGACGAAACTTATTTTTAGTGGGGTAGAATGTAATACCCGAGATTTTCATTTCTGTTTGTTATGAATCATGTGTCCTTTTTGTGCTGAATATATTTTTCCTTGTTGATTAGTTAGAATTATTTTTACGTGGCGTATACTGTTTGCTACATCGTTTGGTGATATTCATCGAGTGCGACTCGTTGTCGCATGTGTTGTTTTGATCGTGTGCATGTGCATGTGGCATTGCATGGCATATTCTGTCATGTATGAACTTTTATCTTGAGTCTTTGGTGGTGCGTTTGTGGGGTCTGTAATACCCAGATATTTGTTGTGTATTTGTATCTGTATTTGAATCATGTGGTATATGATTATGTCATGTAATTAATTGAAGTATGAATTCTCTTATCCATATTCCAGTTTTCATCGATGACATTTTGATTTATTCCCGTGACCGTGAAGAACACGAGTTTCATCTCCGTCAGATTCTCGAAGCGTTGAGACGAGAACAACTCTATGGAAAATTTTCTAAATGCGAGTTCTGGATGTCTAAAGTTACTTTTCTTGGGCTTGTGATATCAGTTGATGGGGTTAGTGTGGACCCACAAAAGACAGAGGCTATCCGGGATTGTCTTCCTCCGAAGAATGTGAATGAAGTTCGTAGTTTCCTCGGCTTGGCAGGTTATTACCGATGGTTTGTGGAAGGCTTTTCCAAGATTGCTCAAATGCTGAATAATCTGTTGAGGAAGGATAATAAGTATACATAGTCAGAGGCATGTCAACAAAGCTTTGACGAGCTCAAAAGTCGATTAATTTCAGCACCCATCTTGGTCCTACCTCGAGGGACCGAAGGATTCGTGGTATATAGTGATGCGTCAAGACAAGGCCTTGGATATGTATTAATGCTGTAATACCCGTGAATTTCTCTTTCTGTAATTTTTCATTTTTGGAAATTTTTCTGATTTCCAGAACTCGCTTGCGAGCGTTACGACATTCTTATAATGTTTTGTTCTGCGTATTTGGTCATCCGAGTTTGTTCCGGAGTTGTTTTACCCGAATCCGTGTTTTGAGCGACTTTTTCCGCTATTTGGTTCATTTCGTGTGATGGTGGTTCTAAACTACGGTTTCGTGTTTCCTATAAGTCTGTTGAGCTTTGTTATGCGTGTTGTGAACTTCAGTTTGGTTGTTTGATGTCATATCGTAATTTGCGGACATTTTGGGCCGTTTCATAATTTCCCAAAGTTTCGGGGTAATTACTTTTGTTGTCATTATTTCGAGTCATCGGATGATCGGAATCATGTGTTCTCTCAGCGCTTGGATTCATCTTTGCGAGTAATTCGTAACCTTATCTTCGATTCATATTCAGGTTCGGGTTTCGGGGTTATCCGGGCCGTCGGAGTTGGCCACGGCCGAGTCATGGCTGCACGTGTTGGGTCATTGGCCCACCTGGCCGAGTTACGACCGTAAGTGTCCGGCAGTTACGGCCATAAGGCCTATTACGTACGTAAGCCCTGCCGGTCACGTACGTAACACTGCCGGCAGTTTTGGGCAGGAGGCTCGGCCATGGCCGGTTACGGCCGTAAGCCATGGCCGATTAAGTACGTAAGGCGGCCGGTAGGCTGCCTATACAAGGCACGACATACGGGTTTTACACCCATTTTCTCACTCGTTTCTTTCCCTTCCACGGCTAGAGGTTTGCTGTGCGTGGAGGCATGTTGTCGGGCGATGAATCCATGAAATCCTGGAGTTCATATCATCGATTATCCATCCTATAACATCCTTTGATCGAGCGAATCAGGTCAGATTTTCTAGAAATCATAGTTTGGGAAAATTGGGGGTTTTGTTTGGTTTTGTCCGATTTAACCGTAATAACTAAGATTTGTGATGGATTGATGATTATTTAGATGTATTCTATCATTTCCGTTGTTATTCCATTGTTGGATTGTATAGATTCGTTGTTTTGGTCGAGTTTTTAATCGACGCCTTGAAGGTGTCCGATAGAAGGTCTTAGAGGGGGGATTCGGGCGTTATGCGATTGTTATTCATTGAACGATTGTTGAGTTATTGTTGATATGACTTAGGGACGAAATCCTTATGAAGAACTCGAGTCGGAACCCTCCCGTTCGTTGTCTTCTTCGGGGCCCGAGCTTCCCGGTTGAACCGTGTTCTTCGGAATGTTCGGTAGCGGTTATTAAGTCAAGCTTTCCCGTTGCTTCGCGTGCTTTGGACTTGAGGCGAGTATCTCGTCTATATTCCTTATACTTTGAGAATGTGATGTGTCGTGAATTTAGCGTGGAGTTGTTAGTGACGGTATATTTAACCGTTACTTATTTTTAACGAAGATGTGATTTTATGAAAGTAATTACGAACGTAAATTGAGTTTCATGAAGAATGATAACAACCATTTTATATTATTTCGTGCTTAAATAGAATACTAGAAATGAGTAGTTAACCGAGGAACTGTGGAATCGTGTATTTGTATTATTCGCTCATTATCCTTTTTCCTGAATGATGGTGTGCTGTGAATGTTGTGCCTTTGTGGAAGTTATGTTGTGTTAACTTATGTGTTACGTGGTTGCGGTTGTAGTGATTATTGTGCCTTTGTTGTTGTTATGTGTCTTAGCGAATTGAGATGTTATCCGGGTAAGGACCCGTCGAGGCCTCCGGTGGTGCGTTACTTGCGAGTATGGCCAGACGTTACGTTGTGACCATAAGGTTATCAATTCGGGTAGGTCTGGAGAGGGCTCCGAGAATCGTCACTTGCGAGTGCGATGTCATGATAACTTATGGGCGTGTTTGAATGATGTTATCTGGGTAGGGTTCTGTCGAGGCCTCCGAAGGCGCGTTACTTGCGAGCACGGCCAGATGTTACGAGTTGACCATAAAGTTATCTAATCGGGTAGGTCTGGAGAGGGCTCCGAGAATCGTCACTTGAGAGTGCGATGTCAAGATAACTTATGGGTGTGTTTGATTTTATTTCTGATGAGCTAATCCGGGTGGGACCCTTCGAGGCCAAGGAGACTTTTGGACTATTGATTTGATATCTCTAAATTGTTTATGTTTGAATCTTGAATCCCGATTATATCGGTGAATATGGTTTTTGGTCTTGAGGTTTGAGTTGAGAATAAAATCATTTGTATGATTTTGAAAGAAAACCTTTTGGAGAGGAAAAACATTCATATTTCAGGATTTTACACTGAGAGCCCCGAAGTTTCTAAATAATCTCTTAAAGTGATTTCAGGAGGAATTCACATAATTTGTTTTTAAGGAAATAATTTTCAAAAGACTTAAGACTCGGGGATCGTGTTACTACCTTGTCGAAATGTTATTTTCGTAACGGTTGTATTCTTGTTGTATAATTGTATAGCTTGCTTACTTGCTGGCGATTTGCATCGCTAATCCCTCGTTGGGGGATTATGTTATGTTTTTTAGGTATTCCGATTTGAGAGAGAGCAACCACAGGAACGTCATGGAGGATGATGTAAAGCAGCGATACTAGTCACAGTTGTAGTCGGTTGTCCGTCAGTGATCTGTCGGTCTGAGTATTTATTTCTAGTTCTTTGTCATCCTTAAGAGGATGGACAGATTGTGTAAATTGTGATCGAGTTGTATTCGGTTTATCAGTTGTACTTCTACGTTGTATTTTGAGAGACCTAATCGGTCTATGGCTTTATGTATTGGTCGAATTGTCCACGTGTGGGTTTGTTTTGTGGTTTCTGGCCTGGTAGATCCTTGCGGAAAGGATCTATGGCGTGTAATGTCCCTAAACGGATTGGGGGTGTTACATAAATGGTATCGGAGATTAGGTTTGCTAAAACCTAGACAGTTGGGTCTAGTTGGGTCTTGTCGAGTCGTGTCTTGTCATGTCACCCGGGTGAGCAATTGTGAACAAGCGTGATCATTGTGATCAATTATGATTCGTTGTGATTAGTATCGTGGTGCAGCCATCATCTCCGTGCAGCCTGTGGACGTAAGTCTCCTCTTTTATGTGAGGTATTGGTATTTCACGATTTCCTGTAAGTGCGGTGATTGTGGTTCGTAATTTTGTTTGTGTAGTGTTGTAAGGTGAAATCCGTGTTTGATACTTGTGTTATATCGTATGTATATTGAACTGAATGTATTGACGGTTGGACATCGGCTGGTGCAATAAAATGTGAAAACTGTGAATTTGGACGTGTTCCAGAGAATGTATTGTCGGTAGAGTTCATGAGGAACTCAGATGGGTAGTTTTGACGTATGTTTGAATTGGGTGTTCGCGAATTATATTTGGTTGGATTTATAATCTCGTTTGCCGATTGGGCAGGTAGTTTCAGGTTCGATTGCTTTAAAATAGTTGTAATTATATCCGCTGCGTGTAGGTTTGAAAACATTTTTCTTGATTGCAATTATGAGCCTGAGTATGTTTGTAAAGAATCGATTTTTGAAAATATTTCGATGGTGCGGTCAATCAACAATTTTGCATGGATTTTGAAAAAAAAAACGGTTAAACTTTGACGAGTTAGTCTTGTATTTTGAAATGACACCTTCAGACGGTATCTGAAGTAGGCGTTTTAAAGTGATTTAGACATTGTAAATTATTACCGTCATTTTGTTTATGATCGAAAGAATTTTGGGAAATTTTTGCTAAGATTCGAAAGTTTCGCTTCGAAACGGAATGGGATGTTGATGATTTCAAAATTTTTTTCCAGACTGAGTCCTTTCCGCTCTATGAGGAACGACAAGTCTTCTAAAATATTTTTCACACCTTTTCAAAATTTTCAAAATAAGAAATCCTTGATCCGTTTCACGAAGAAGCGACAATTACAAACATTTTGTTGTTTGAGAAGGAAATTCCATTTTTTATGTACGTTCGGCACTTATGTTTGAGAGATACATGTGTTGACTAATATCATTTCTCATGTTGATGATATTCGAATTTGTGGTTATTAAACTATTTTTCGTGACTCTTGTTAAAAGGTTTGAACTTTGATAAACTTCGGGAAATTCAGTGCTTTAACTCAAAAATTTTGACTTGATAATTTCAAAAGTTCAACTGAATTGGGATGTTCTTGGTTATTGGTAAATCGATGAGCTTGGTAAACTTTAGTGTGAAGTTTTATGACTATTTTAGTAGAGTTTGGTTTTGTTTCAAAAACGGTGATAACAATTGAGAATGGTTCGAAATTTGATAATATTGTCGTGTATGCGGTGATAGCTGCGCTTGATGCCTCGGGCATGTGTTGAATGTTTCGAGTGGTTTACTCATGTGCTTGATTATAGTGTGTGATGACTTGATAAATGTTGTTGTTGGAAATATTCATTTTCGAATCTATGAGAATTATCAGATATGAGTTTATTGTGTGAACACTCTATGGTGACTCTTACTAGCAAGAATATTTCTGTGCTTCGCAGTGTGTCTTGTATGGACCCTATTTTGTCATTGATGTTATATGTTGTTATGTCTCATTTTTAACAAATGATTGTTCAGTTTAGTATGTCGAGGGCCAGAGGTCGGGGTTGTGGCGTGATGGCACTAGTATGGGTGTGGGTGTTGCTACCATACTTCAGCAAGTGGCAGACCAGATGACTCATTTGACCCAGGCGGTTCAGCGTAACAGTACCGTGACTGAGAACGTCGGATCGACTAAGTGGCTTAGAGAAGTTGTTCGTATGCGTCCTCCCCGATTTGCGGGCGTAGGTGATACTTTGGGCTGGGACAGTTGGCTTTTCCAATTGGAAAAGATTTTCAAGGCGGTTGGTTGTCCAGAGGAACGGAGAGTGACGCTGCTAATTGGTGGGAGGCCGTTGATCCTCAGGATCATGCTGTTACTTGGGATGAGTTCAAGAAGTTGATGGAAGCGGAGTTCTGTCCGGAGCCGATCCGAGAGTAGAGAACCCGAGATTTTTATCTAGCCGAGCCGCAAGATATACCCGTGTCGCAGGCTATTATCGATTTTAGTTGACAACTCGCTTACGTGAAGGGGCAGGTGAGGACCGAGGAAGACAGAATCCGTCATTTCAATATGCGGATGAAACCGGAGATTCGACAATACATGTTGGGTTTCACTTGTGCTACTTTGAGAGAGTATCATAATCGAGCCATGGCGTACGAGATGGCATCGTTATCTACTGGGCCTTTGCATGAGCCGAAGAGGCAGAGGACGTCTGGAGATTTTTCGGATAGTGTGGGAGTCGGAACTTCTTCTCGTTGAGTTTCGCGTAGTCCTTCGGTGAAACCTTCATTTCCTTCGTTCGGTAGAACCAAGAGTTCCAAGTCGTCTTCTTTGACTCCTAGTCAGACTGGGAGGTGTTTCAATTGCAACGTTGTAGGTCATGTGCAATCTAATTGTCCTTCGCAACTGATTACTTGTTATAACTGTGGACTCGAGGGCCACAAAGTTCAGTATTGTGAGATATTCCATGAAGTTTCCCAGAATTGTGCTTCGGCATCGGTATCGAGATTGATTAGTCGGGACCACTGATATTTTGTCGCCCGTGCTTTGTTGTTTGTGGCTTCACCCTTATTTTTTTTAGTTTCGGGACGAAACTTCTTTTTAGAGGGGTAGAATGTAATACCCGTGAATTTCTCTTTCGGTAATTTTTCATTTTTGGCATTTTTCTGATTGCCAGAACTCTCTTGCGAGCGTTTCGACATTTTGATAATGTTTTGTTCTGCGTGTTTGGTCATCTGAGTTTGTTCCGGAGTTGTTTTACCTGAATCCGTGTTTTGAGCGACTTTTTCCGCTATTTGGTTCATTTCGTGTGATGGTGGTTCGAAACTACGGTTTCGTGTTTCCTATAAGTCCGTTGAGCTTTGGTATGCGTGTTGTGAACTTCGGTTTGGTTGTTTGATGTCATATCGTGATTTGCGGACATTTTGGGCCGTTTCGTAATTTCCCAAAGTTTGGGGGTAATTACTTTTGTTGTCATTATTTCGAGCCTTCGGATGATCGGAATCGTGTGTTCTCTTAGCGCTTGGATTCGTCTTTGCGAGTACTTCGTAACCGTACCTTCGATTCATATTGAGGTTCGGGTTTCGGGGTCGTCTGGGCCGTCGGAGTTGGCCACGGTCGAGTCATGGCCGCACATGTTGGGTCATTGGCCCACCTGGCCGAGTTACGACCGTAAGTGTCCGGAAGTTATGGACGTAAGGCCTGTTACGTACGTAAGCCCTGCCGGTCACGTACGTAACACTGCCGGCAGTTTTAGGAAGAAGGTTCGGCCATGGCCGGTTACGGACGTAAGCCTTGGACGATTACGTACGTAAGGCGACCGGCAGGCTGCCTATATAAGGCCCAGCAGATAGGTTTTACACCCATTTTCTCACTCGTTTCTTTCCCTTCCGCGGCTGGAGGTTTGTGGCTGTGGAGGCATGTTGTTGGGCGATGAATCCATGAAATCCTGGAGTTCATATCATCGATTATCCATCCTATAACATCCTTTGATCGAGCGAATCAGGTCAGATTTTCTAGAAATCCTAGTTTGGGAAAATTGGGGGTTTTGTTTGGTTTGGTCCGATTTAACCGTAATAACTTAGATTTGTGATGGATTGATGATTATTTAGATGTATTCTATCATTTCCCTTGTTATTCCATGGTTGGATTGTATAGATTCGTTGCTTTAGTCGAGTTCTTAATCGACGCCTTGAAGGTGTCCGATAGAAGGTCTTAGAGGGGGTATTCGGGAGTTATGCGATTTTTATTCATCGTACGATTGTTGAGTTATTGGTGATATGACTTAGGGACGAAATCCTTGTGAAGAACTCGAGTCGGAACCCTCCCGTTTGTTGTCTTCTTCGGGGTCCGAGCTTTCCGGTTGAACCGTGTTCTTCGGAGTGTTCGGTAGGTGTTATTAAGTTGAGCTTTCCCATTGCTCCGCGTGCTTTGGACTTGAGGCGAGTATCTCGTCTATATTCCTTATACTTTGAGAATCTGATGTGTCTTGAATTTAGCGTGGACTTGTTAGTGACGGTAGATTTTGTAACACCCCGAGATATTCAGAGTATATTACAGCGCCGTGGACCCCCACATGGGACCCACCAGGCTACAAACAAGAAAACTCCACTCGACTAACCATCCCGGTTAGCGAGGACACATTTAATTATAAGACATAAAAAGTTACGCCCGGAGCAACCGGCGAAATGATCATCAACCAACAATGTAACAATTTAAAAATAACACGATACGGAGTTTGAAATGAAAAGCCTAAGTACTCGCGAGTACACTCTATAAGTTTATAATGACTAGAACAACCAAATTAAAATGGACGAAAGAAATAGAAAGACCCAAATGCACATGTCAACGACCTTGGCCAACGTCCTCGTACTGTCCAGGTGCCCGCTCGTCCGGATAATCATAACCTGAAATCCATAACAAGAATTTCCCCAAAACGGGTCCCCAAAGGGGTTAGCAATTACGCTAGTACAAGTAATCAAGGCAAACCAATCGCTTACACATTTGATAGTACATGCACCAATATCATTTCAAAAACCAAAACTAGACATGTCTTTTTCGGAAAACATACAGTCCACAATTAGCCTTGAGAACAGGGCGGCAGCATACATTCTCACTCGAGGCCTCAAAGGGACCCTACCGAGTTGGCTACAATTACAGAAAAACAAAACCACGCACACGCTATGCCGTGAGAACAGGGCGGCAGCATACATTCTCACTCGAGGCCTCACAGGGACCCTACCGAGTTGGCTAGCGGTACGAAACTCGTGAAATCCAGGGCGGCAGCATAGATTTCCCTCCTTGACCCCGTCGGGCCAACACAAGCTGAGTTACACACAAGTAATATACATCACCATTTCATGTTAAGCTTAAAGGTTTCCAAAAATACTTGCCTTGAATTATTTTGATGACGCAACGAACGGACAGGATAATCACCGACGAACACTAGGAATCAACGGGACCGAACCTAACGATTTCGAAGAACATAATTACAACCAACTCTAGCCGAATACGGAAATGGAATACACCCGAAAACCCGCCTACGATTCATGTATATTCGAATAAGAATAACAACGAGGGCGGACCGCAACCAAACCCTCTCGATTCCGCAAAACTATGAAAATATACCATGAATCCGTAGGAAAATTAATGATATCAACAAGATTAATCATATTCATCAAGAATCCATCAACAAAACGGAAAGAATCGGACAAAAACCCCAAAATCCCCAATTATCCAAAAGGGAGGGTTTCAAGAAATATTACCTTAGGAGATTCAAGTACTAAGATCCGTAGAACACGCGTTGGATTGATCGTCCGGGCTTCACTACCGAAGAAAAATGATGAAAATCAACCCCCCAATGAATATTGATGAAGAACTCTCCCCCTCTCTCACACTCTCTCGCTACCGCAGAAGAAGAAGAAGAAATGAGCGGTGATGCTCAAAACGACATAATTATAGGGGTTGACCGCAATGTGTGCCGCGGCATACCGAGGTGTGCCGCGGCACGAGCCAAAATTACTCCTGTGGTTCGGCGGTGTCTTTGCATACCTGCGTGTGCCGCGGCACCCAGACAAAGCGGTTTTGGTCGCAGATGACACACGAGTGTGCCGCGGCACCAGATAGGTGTGCCGCGGCACTGGCTGGGCATTGTGCCGCGACACCGGATAGGTGTGCCGCGGCACACAGTACAGTTCGTTTGGCCAACAACTGAAGAAATTTGTGTGCCGCGGCACACACATCTTGTTCCGCGGCCCACACCCCCTTATGGGTCCCAAAATGATAAAAATGATCCGGAAAGAGAATAAAACGATAGGAATCAATATTTGGGAACCAATAACACGAAATGGATCCACGGCAACCCCGAAACGGCGGTTCCGCACCACAATAACGAGAATACAGTTCAACAGTTGACAGGAAGGACACACTGAAAGGTACACGAGGGTCACTATGACCGAGAAATATACCAAAAATGAAAATACAAGGGAAAGAAAAATACCGGATATTACATTCTACCCCTCTAAAAATAAGTTTCGTCCCGAAATTTAAGAAACAAACAACTCAGGGTACCTAGCACGCATGCTATTCTCGGTTTCCCAAGTTGCTTCCTCGACACCGTGTCTCGACCACTGCACTTTGACCAAAGGGATGGTCTTATGCCTCAGTCGTTTCTCACGATGCTCCAAAATCTTCAAAGGACGCTCCTCAAAAGTAATATCTTCAGCAATATCAATCTCGCCATAATCGATGACGTGACTAGGATCCGGAACATATTTCCTCAGCTGGGAAACATGAAAAACGCTATGAATGTGACTCAAGGCCGGGGGTAACGCCAAACGGTACGCTAACCCACCGACTCGCTCGAGAATCTCGAAGGGTCCAATAAATCTCGGACTCAACTTCCCCTTCTTCCCGAAACGGAAAACCCCTCTCGTCGGCGACACCTTCAGCAAAACGTGGTCTCCCACCTCGAATTCTAAAGGTCGACGACGGACATCGGCATATGACTTCTGTCGACTCTGGGCCGTCAACATCCGTTCCCGAATTAATTCTATCTTCCGCCTCGTCTCTAAAACGACATCCGGCTCGGTCCCGACCAAATCGGACGCCTCATTCCAACAAATCGGCGATCGACATCGTCGCCCATAAAGTGCCTCATACGGTGCCATCCGAATCGACGCGTGCCAACTGTTGTTATATGTGAATTCGATCAATGGCAAATGCTCTTCCCAGTCGCTACTCCAATCGAGGGCACAAGCACGCAACATGTCCTCGAATGTCTGGATAGTGCGTTCCGACTGTCCATCTGACTGGGGATGAAAAGAGGTACTCAAATGCAAACGGGTACCCAACGCCTTATGCACCGCCTGCCAAAAGTGCGATACAAAACGGCCATCACGATCCGAAACAATAGACTTCGGAGTACCGTGAAGTCTCACAATCTGCGCGATAAACACACGAGCCAATTTCTCCGGGCCCCAAGTGTCCTTGATGCCCAAAAAATGTGCCGACTTGGTCAGACGATCAACAATCACCCAAACCATATTCATGCCCGATCTCGATCTCGGCAAACTCGTAATGAAATCCATCGATATGTCTTCCCATTTCCATTCTGGAACGGAAGTGATCGCAATAACTCCGGTGGCCGATGCTCGATTTTGACTACTGGCAAGTCAAACATCTCGCCACAAACCGTGCGACCTCCTCCTTCATATCATTCCACCGAAGTTCCTCCTCGTGTCCTTGTACATCTTACTCGAACCCGGATGAACGGAATAGGGTGTGGAATGGGCCTCACGCAAAATACTGCCGCAACTCTGGATCGCTCGCACACAAAGCCGACTCTGGAATCTCAAAACACCATCCTCGTGAATCACAAACCCAGGAGACTTTCCTTTAAGAACGTTCTCTCGGATTTGAGTAATCATCGGATCCTCTAATTGTTTCAGCTTAATTTCCTCGATCAAAGACGACGAAATATCTAAAGCACAAAGTTGCCCGACAGCTCCAGGCAACAAAACCTCAACACCAAACTCAATCAAAGCCCGCCGAAGCTCAGACTGAGACGTGAGGACCTCAAGCGTTCGCAACGCAATCGGTTTCCGACTCAGGGCGTCGGCTACGACGTTCGCCTTGCCCGGATGATAAAGGATTTCGAGGTCATAATCCTTAATCAGCTCTAACCACCTCCTCTGCCTCATATTCAACTCCCGCTGAGTAAATATATATTTCAGACTTTTACGATCGGTAAAAATCTGACATGCAGAGCCGAAAAGATAGTGACGCCAAATCTTGAGCGCAAAAACGACTGCCGCTAACTCCAAATCATGAGTAGGGTAGTTAAGCTCATACGGCCTCAATTGTCTCGACGCATAGGCAATGGTCTTGCCGTGCTGCATCAATACGCACCCAAGACCCTGGCCCGAAGCATCGCTATAAACGGAGAATCCCTCGTTGCCACACGGCAATGCCAAAACCGGGGCTGAAGTCAAACGCTTCTTCAGCTCCTCGAAACTCGACTGCCTCTCATCGGTCCGCATTTAACTTCTCGGATTTCTCGAGCAACTGTGTAAGTGGCCGAGCTAGTTTTGAGAAACCTCACGAACCTACGGTAGTAGCCACCAAACCCAAGAAACTACGGACCTCCTTCACATTTGTGGCGATGCCCAATCCAACACGGCCTCAATTTTCTGCAGATCCACACGGACTCTACCGAAATCACGTGACCCAAAAACATCACTTCCTTTAGCCAGAACTCACATTTCGAGAACTTCGCATAGAGTTGCTCGGTCCTCAAAATGTCTAACACTATCCGCAGATGATGGGCATGCTCTTCCTCATTCCTCGAATAGATAAGAATATCGTCAATGAAGACGACGACACACTTATCCAAATACTCGATAAAGACTTTGTTCATCAATTTCATGAACACCGCCGGCGCATTAGTTAACCCGAATATGAATGTGAACGGTACCTGTCGCCACAGTAGCTGCTGGATCATCGGCCCTCCTCATCTCATAGATACGCGGCTGAGCAGAGCCGACACTGGAAGCTCCACCCCTAGCAGGCTGACCCCGACCCCTACCTCGGCCGGCACTCGGTGGAGGCGGCGGAGCAAATGAGCCCTGGTTCACACTCGGCTCCAACGGTACTGGTTGGGAAGAACGGGCGCCACGAAGCTGTTTGACCTGTTCACAAAAAGGGGCCTTGTGGCCCAGCTGTCCACAAGTGTGACAAGTAAGCTTCGGACGAGAACATTGCCGGCTCCTATGGCCCTGCACACCACAGTTAAAACATGTGGGTTCACGAGCGGAGGTTCCGGCGGCACCCCGAAAGCTCCCAGAGAAACGAGCCGAACCGCCCGTTGAAATATTTGCAGCTTGAGATTTCTGCTGGCCTCCACTCTTGGGACCAGAAAAATTTCCGACCGACTTCTGCTTCTTGCTCTCACGAGCCAAATCGCTAGCCGTCACCGACATATCATAAGCAAGAGCTCGACTCTGATAATCCTTCAAGGTAGTACAGACGAGCCCAGACATATAGTCCCGAATGGGCAGCTTCATCCTCCTGGAAAAATGGAAAATTTTGTCGCTCTCAGCGACAACTTGGGTCTTCACATAACCCAACTCCTTGTTAAATTCGGCAATGGCCTGAGATACGGGGATATCCCGTGGTTGAGCATCATAGAAAGCATGCACTCGAGCCTGTCTGACCGGCCACGGACAATATTCGGTCTCCATCAATTCTTGGAATTCGGCCCACGAAGCAACGTGATCTTTGGGACCAACGGCCTCCCACCAATGTGTAGCATCTCCCGTGAGAAAATATTGAGCAATAGGGACCTTACGGTCCTCGGGGCAGTTGGTAGCAGTGAATACTTTGGATATCTCCTTGATCCACCCTTCCCAGCCGATCGGGTCCGAAGCTCCCGAAAACTGGGGAGGATGCATCTTGATGACTTCCTGAAGCCAACGATCCGTTCCGCCCCGATTAGCATGGGCCTGATCGGGGTTCTGGACCACCTGAGCTATAGCCGCCATCTGGTTAACCATTTGCTGCATAACAGCCGCAATACCAAGATCGGCGCGCTCTTGAGAAGAAGCATGACTGTGACGGTCGCCGGTACTGCCGGCTCCCGAAGAATGCGACGTGGCCGCCCCACCGGCTGCCCCACGTCCCCGGCCGCGTCCACGACCACGACCACGACCACGACCACGGTTTCCTCCGGCATCCATACTGATGTTGAGAGATAACAGAAGTATATCGATGATGAGTAAGGGAGGAAAAGCAACTACGATTCAAAAGTGGAAATACAATACAAGAAACAAAAGAGCCGAATAAGAAAACTTACGAGCACTGGAAGTACTGGGATGCTGGCAGCGGTGTGACAATGTGCAAAACGAAACACGACTAGACCCAAATAACCAACAAGCCTAGGTATCCATAAACCTAGAGCTCCGATACCATTTTCTGTAACACCCCGAGATATTCAGAGTATATTACAGTGCCGTGGACCCCCACATGGGACCCACCAGGCTACAAACAAGAAAACTCCACTTGACTAACCATCCCGGTTAGCGAGGACACACATTTAATTATAAGACATAAAAAGTTACGCCCGGAGCAACCGGCGAAATGATCATCAACCAACAATGTAACAATTTAAAAATAACACGATACGGAGTTTGAAATGAAAAGCCTAAGTACTCGCGAGTACACTCTATAAGTTTATAATTACTAGAACAACCAAATTGAAATGGACGAAAGAAATAGAAAGACCCAAATGCACATGTCAAAGACCTTGGCCAACGTCCTCGTACTGTCCAGGTGCCCGCTCGTCCGGATAATCATAACCTGAAATCCATAACAAGAATTTCCCCAAAACGGGTCCCCAAAGGGGTTAGCAATTACGCTAGTACAAGTAATCAAGGCAAACCAATCGCTTACACATTTCATAGTACATGCACCAATATCATTTCAAAAACCAAAACTAGACATGTCTTTTCCGGAAAACATACAGTCCACAATTAGCCTTGAGAACAGGGCGGCAGCATACATTCTCACTCGAGGCCTCACAGGGACCCTACCGAGTTGGCTACAATTACAGAAAAACAAAACCACGCACACGCTATGCCGTGAGAACAGGGCGGCAGCATACATTCTCACTCGAGGCCTCACAGGGACCCTACCGAGTTGGCTAGCGGTACGAAATTCGTGAAATCCAGGGCGGCAGCATAGATTTCCCTCCTTGACCCCGTCGGGCCAACACAAGGTGAGTTACACACAAGTAATATACATCACCATTTCATGTTAAGCTTAAAGGTTTCCAAAAATACTTGCCTTGAATTATTTTGATGACGCAACGAACGGACAGGATAATCACCGACGAACACTAGGAATCAACGGGACCGAACCTAACGATTTCGAAGAACATAATTACAACCAACTCTAGCCGAATACGGAAATGGAATACACCCGAAAACCCGCCTACGATTCATGTATATTCGAATAAGAATAACAACGAGGGCGGACCACAACCAAACCCTCTCGATTCCGCAAAACTATGAAAATATACCATGAATCCGTAGGAAAATTAATGATATCAACAAGATTAATCATATTCATCAAGAATCCATCAACAAAACGGAAAGAATCGGACAAAAACCCCAAAATCCCCAATTATCCAAAAGGGAGGGTTTCAAGAAATATTACCTTAGGAGATTCAAGTACTAAGGTCCGTAGAACACGCGTTGGATTGATCGTCCGGGCTTCACTACCGAAGAAAAATGATGAAAATCAACCCCCCAATGAATATTGATGAAGAACTCTCCCCCTCTCTCTCACTCTCTCTCGCGCTGCAGGAAGAAGAAGAAATGAGCAGCTGATGCTCAAAACGACATAATTATAGGGGGTTGACCGCATTGTGTGCCGCGGCACAGGCCAAAAATTACTCCCAGGGTTCGGCAGTGTGCCGCGGCACAGCCTGCGTGTGCCGCGACACCCGGTACAGGCGGGTTTTGGTCGCAGATGACACACGAGTGTGCCGCGGCACCGGATGGGCATTGTGCCGCGGCACCGGATAGGTGTGCCGCGGCACACAGTACAGTTCGTTTGGCCAACAACTGAAGAAATTTGTGTGCCGCGGCACACACATCTTGTGCCGCGGCCCACACCCCCTTATGGGTCCCAAAATGATAAAAATGATCCGGAAAGAGAATAAAACGATAGGAATCAATATTTGGGAACCAATAACACGAAATGGATCCACGGCAACCCCGAAACGGCGGTTCCGCACCACAATAACGAGAATACAGTTCAACAGTTGACAGGAAGGACACACTGAAAGGTACACGAGGGTCACTATGACCGACAAATATACCAAAAATGAAAATACAAGGGAAAGAAAAATACCGGATATTACAGATTTAACCGCAACTTATTTTTAACGAAGATGTGATTTTACGAAAGTAATTACGTACGTAAATAGAGTTTCATGAAGAATGATAACAACCATTTCATATTATTTCTTGCTTATAGGGGATACTAGAAATGAGTAGTTAACTGAGGAACTGTGGAATCATGTATTTGTATTATTCGCTTATTAGCCTTTTTCCTGAATGATGGTGTGCTGTGAATGTTGTGCCTTTGTGGAAGTTATGTTGCGTTAACTTATGTATTACGTGGTTGCGGTTGTAGTGATTATTGTGCCTTTGTTGTTGTTATGTGTCCTAGAGAATTGAGATGTTATCCGGGTAAGGACCCGTCGAGGCCTCCGGCGGCGCGTTACTTGCGAGTACGGCCAGGCATTACGTTGTGACCATAAGGTTATCAATTCGGGTAGGTCTGGAGAGGGCTCCGAGAATCGTCACTTGCGAGTGCGATGTCATGATAACTTATGGGCGTGTTTGAATGATGTTATCCGGGTAGGGTTCTGTCGAGGCCTCCGGAGGCGCGTTACTTGCGAGTACGGCCAGATGTTACGAGTTGACCATAAAGTTATCTAATCGGGTAGGTCTGGAGAGGGCTCCGAGAATCGTCACTTGCGAGTGCGATGTCAAGATAACTTATGGGTGTGTTTGAGTTTATTTCTGATGAGCTAATCCGGGTGGGACCCTTCGGGGCCACGGAGACGTTTTGACTGTTGATTGGATATCTCTGAATTGTTTATGTTTGAATCTTCAATCCCAATTATATCGGTGAATATGGTTTTTGGTCTTGAGGTTTGAGTTGATAATAAAATCATTTGTATGATTTTGAAAGAAAACCTTTTGGAAAGGAAACACATTCATATTTCAGGATTTTACACTGAGAGCCCCGAAGTCTCTAAATAATCTCTTAAAGTAATTTCAGGAGGAATTCACATAATTTGTTTTTAAGGAAATAATTTTCAAAAGACTTTAGACTCGGGGATCGTGTTACTACCTTGTCGAAATGTTATTTTCATAACGGTTGTATTCTTAATGTATAATTGTATAGCTTGCTTACTTGCTGGCGATTTGCATCGCTAACCCCTCGTTTTGTGTTTTTCAGGTATTCCGATTTGAGAGAGAGCAACCACAGGAACGTCATGGAGGATGATGTAAAGTAGCGATACTAGTCACAGTTGTAGTCGGTTGTCCGTCAGTGATCTGTCGGTCCGAGTATTTATTTCTAGTTCTTTGTCATCCTTAAGATGATGTACAGATTGTGTAAATTGTGATCGAGTTGTATTCGGTTTATCAGTTGTACTTCTACGTTGTATTTTGAGAGACCTAATCGGTCTATGGTTTTATGTATTGGTCGAATTGTCCATGTGTGGGTTTGTTTTGTGGTTTCTGGCCTGGTAGATCCTTGCGGAAAGGATCTACGACGTGTAATGTCCCTAAACGGATTGGGGGTGTTACATAAATGGTATCGGAGATTAAGTTTTCTAAAACCTAGGCAGTTGGGTCTAGTTGGGTCTTGTCGATTCGTGTCTTGTCATGTCACCCGGGTGAGCAATTGTGAACAAGCGTGATCATTGTGATCTGTTGTGATCAATCGTGATTCGTTGTGATAAGTATCGTGGTGCAGCCATCATCTCCGTGCGGCCTATGGACGTAAGTCTCCTATTTTATGTGAGATATTGGTATTTCATGATTTCCTGTATGTGCGGTGATTGTGGTTCGTAATTTTGTTTGTGTAGTGCTGTAAGGTGAAATCCGTGTTTGATACTTGTGTTATATCGTATGTATATTGAACTGAATGTATTGACGGTTGGACATCGGTTGGTGTAATAAAATGTGAAAACTGTGAATTTTGACGTGTTCCAGAGAATGTATTGTCGGTAGAGTTCATGAGGAACTCAGATGGGTAGTTTTGACGTATGTTTGAACTGGGTGTTCGCGAATTATATTTGGTTGGATTTATAATCTCGTTTGCCGATTGGGCAGGTAGTTTCAGGTTCAATTGCTTTTAAATAGTTGTAATTATATCCGCTGCGTGTAGGTTTGAAAACATTTTTCTTGATTGCAATTATGAACCTGAGTATGTTTGTAAAGAACCGATTTTTGAAAATATTTCGATGGTGCGGTCAATCAACAATTTTGCATGGATTTTGAAAAAAAAACGGTTAAACTTTGACGAGTTAGTCTTGTATTTTCAAATGACACCTTCAGATGGTATCTAAAGTAGGCGTTTTAAAGTGATTCGGACATTTTAAATTATTACCGTCATTTTGTTTATGATCGAAAGAATTTTGGGAAATTTTTGCTAAGATTCGAAAGTTTTGCTTCGAACGGAATGGGATGTTGATGATTTCAATTTTTTTTTTCAGACTGAGTCCTTTCCGCTCTATGAGGAACGACAAGTCTTCTAAAATATTTTTCACACCTTTTCAAAATTTTCAAAATAAGAAATCCTTGATCCGTTTCACGAAGAAGCGACAATTACAAACATTTTGTTGTTTGAGAAGGAAATTCCATTTTTTTATGTACGTTCGGCACTTATGTTTGAGAGATACATGTGTTGACTAATATCATTTCTCATGTTGATGATATTCGAATTTGTGGTCATTAAACTATTTTTCGTGATTCTTGTTAAAAGGTCTGAACTTTGATAAACTTCGGGAAATTCAGTGCTTTAACTCAAAAATTTTGACTTGATAATTTCAAAAGTTCAACTGAATTGGGATGTTCTTGGTTATTGGTAAATCGATGAGCTTGGTCAACTTTAGTGTGAAGTTTTATGACTATTTTAGGAGAGTTTGGTTTTGTTTCAAAAACGGTGATAACAGTTGAGAATGGTTCGAAATTTGATAATATTGTCGTGTATGCGGTGATAGCTGCGCTTGATGCCTCGGGCATGTGTTGAATGTTTCGAGTGGTTTACTCATGTCCTTGATTATAGTGTGTGATGACTTGATAAATGTTGTTGTCGGAAATATTCGTTTTCGAATCTATGAGAATTATCATATATGAGTTTATTGTTTGAACACTCTATGGTGACTCTTACTAGCAAGAATATTTCTGTGCTTCGCAGTGTGTCTTGTATGGACCCTCTTTTGTCATTAATGTTATGTGTTGTTATGTCTCGTTTTTAACGAACGATTGTTCAGTTTAGTATGTCAAGGGCCAGAGGTCGGGGTCGTGGCAATCAGTCACGCGTTCAGGATCATGCTGCCGGTGATGGCATTAGTATGGGTGTTGCTACCATACTTCAGCAAGTGGCAGACCAGATGACTCATTTGACCCAGGCGGTTCAGTGTAACACTACCGTGACTGAGAACGTCGGATCGACTCAGTGGCTTAGAGATGTTGTTCGTATGCGTCCTCCCCGTTTTGCGGGCGTAGGTGATACTTTGGGCTGGGACGGTTGGCTTTTCCAATTGGAAAAGATTTTCAAGGCGGTTGGTTGTCCAGAGGAACGGAGAATTCCTATCGCTCAGTTCCTTCTCGATAGTGACACTGCTAATTGGTGGGAGGCCGTTGAGCCTCAGGATCATGCTGTTACTTGGGATGAGTTCAAGCAGTTGATGGAAGCGGAGTTCTGTCCGGAGCCGATCCGAGAGCAGAGAATCCGAGATTTTTATCTAGCCGAGCTGCAAGATATACCCATGTCGCAGGCTATTATCGATTTTAGTCGACAACTTGCTTACGTGAAGGGGAAAGTGAGGACCGAGGAAGACAGAATCCGTCATTTCGATATGCGGATGAAATCGGAGATTCAACAATACATGTCGGGTTTCACTTGTGCTACTTTGAGAGAGTATCAGAATCGAGCCATGGTGTACGAGATGGCATCGTTATCTACTGGGCCTTTGCATGAGCTGAAGAGGCAGAGGACGTTTGGAGATTTTTCGGATAGTGTGGGAGTCGGAACTTCTTCTCGTTGAGTTTCGCGTAGTCCTTCCGTGAAACCTTCATTTCCTTCGTTCGGTGGAAACAAGAGTTCCAAGTAGTCTTCTTTGACTCCTAGTCAGACTGGGTGGTGTTTCAATTGCAACGTTGTGGGTCATGTGCAACCTAATTGTCCTTCGCAACTGATTACTTGTTATAACTGTGGACTCGAGGGCCACAAAGTTCAGTATTGTGAAATATTCCATGAAGTTTCTGTTAGGCGTATTTTTATGCACTTATTTATCATTATTTTATCTCCATCTTGAGCCTAAATCAGCATAAATGAGCGTTTAATGCACTATCTTTTTATGTTTGGTAGGAAATTGGAGTCCGGAAGCTCGAACGATGAAAAACGGGCGAAAACGGCAAATTTTGGCCTGGGGCCGCGGCACGAATAAAGTGAGCCGCGGCACACGCAGGTGACCTGAAAGTCCCGAGCGAACTGTACCCTGAGCCGCGGCACAAGGATGCTGAGCCGCGGCCCAGGAAGGAAAAAAGGCGCCCAGGTATGCGCTGAAGACAGGGTGAGCCGCAGCACAGATTAAGTGAGCCGCGGCCCACGAGGCGGTTTTGATGTGTTGGCCGCGTTTCTGGGCCGTTTTTGGAGCTTGTTCCCAACCTAATTCCCGGACGCGTTGTGGAGGCTGAGGATAGTTATAAATAGGGGTTTAAGGGCTGAAGACAGGAAAAAGAAAGCAGAGGAAGACATCGAGGGATCGAAGAACACAAGGAGGAGATTTGTGGGGCGACGACAAGACCACGTATTTCTTTTTCTTAGTGTTTCCGCATCTGATTTTCTAGATCTATTCGAGTAGGATTGTGATTGTAGCCGATTACATGATGGTTTGATTTATTTATTTTTATTTCAATTCACTCGTTATTCGTATTGAGTTGGATTCTGCTTACTGTTCTTAATGTTTTTTAATTGTCTGGCCAAAAATTGAATTGTTTTGAATGTCTTTATGGATTCGGAAGATGAAATTTAGGCATAGTTCTTGTGAGACGAATCATAATTTTCGTGAGATAGGAATATATTCATGGGAATTGTGAAGCCTATTTGTTGTGGGAATTCTTGAACTGTTTTAGCTATTAATTATCTAATTCGAATAGGGATATATCGAGTTAATAATTCGTAGTATTTTCTATCGTCCTTGGGAAAGACTTTAGAATAATTTAGGAATTCCTGGCTTACAATCAATTGAATAAAGGTGAAATGAATTGAATAAAAATCATTCCTGATTGTTTGAGGTGAAAATCATAATCCTACACCCTTATTTTTATTATTATTATTTTTTTTTTAGTATTACTATTATTAATTTCTATTTACTTTTCTACTATTAGTAGAAATAATTCTTTATTATTGTTCTTCAAATAAAATTACGAGTTGACTATATTTTGGTACTTAGTGAAATCAGTTCTCGAGGGAACAATATCTTACTTATCACTTTATTACTTGTTGACACCGTGCACTTGCGGCATAGTGTGAGGGATTTCCTCACAACAAGTTTTTGGCGCCGTTGCCGGGGACTGATTTTTCGCTAATATCAATACCAAGCGACTCTAATTTTAATTTGAAGTTTTTTTCTTTAGTCTCTATATTTTTATTTTTTTATTTTTTTTATTATGTTTTCCTTTGATTATCGTGACCCTTGGCATTTCATAAATTTCGATGTTCTTAATAATTTGCCAAATAGGGTCAGTCAGCCCCCTCCCCCGAAACAAAAGACCATGCTTGAACAATGTGTAGACACTCTCAATAATCCTGATAGTACCCCTCTTGAGCGAGAATGTGCAAGTCGTGGTCTTGAGATTCACTACGGTTATTTTCCAGCTCATTGCTTTAGTAGTGAAGCTGAGGGGGAGGTTGAAAAGAAAGACATGTTGAGTTTTAGGGTCGATCCCCCATCACCTGATAATTACATAAAGTGTGATGAGCTTGTAGAAGAAGTTACCATTGATGATGTTTCCCAAGAAATTTCATTAATTTGTCATCAAACTTCGAACAATAAGGTGAACACTTTTGTGCCTAAAATTTTATTAACGGTGCCACGCATAATTTTTCCTAAATCCAAAATGGGAGAGATTGATCCCATTACTTGTGATTTGGTTGAGGCTGATTCTTTGAATTCTAATGAGATTGTTCATGATATGTCTTTATTATTACCGATTCGAACTCTGCTTATTTTTTCATGCCTTATAATTATTACATTCTTCCATCATTTTTTGGTTGTCCGCATAAGTATTCTTACTCATTATTTTTGGCAACCAGGTATGAACCAAAGCCTCCCTTGTGGAATAAGAGGCTTATAGATTGCAAAAAGGGGGCATTTGGCAATCTTCTTAGAAAGAAGCCACGTTAATTTTTATTTGCCACGTCGTGCTCAAGACGTAAAATAGAGCGCTTGGTGGGAGGCAACCCATCATTTTTACTTGCTTTCTAGTTAGTTGTTTTTATTTGATTTTTTTTCGTTAATAATTTTCTTTTCTTTGTTTTGTTATTTCGTTTGGATTCGTGTATTCTTGTGGCCCTGATTTCTCTAATATTTTGTTTTACCCCAATGTGTACTATCCTTCATATTCTAGTCTTTCTTGACTTAATTTCCTTAGTTATTTCATGACTAGAGACTAAGTTTGGGGGTCCCTGGTGATATTGGGTATTATTTGAAGCATGGATTGACAGACGATTCCACTCAGACATGTGCTGGCGTTCAAGAAGACATTTGGAATAAGATTCACTTTTCCTTATCTCTTTTATTTTCACATGAGTTTTATTGCTGATGATTTTATGTGTAGTGGAATAAATTTAAGCATGCGATATTTTCTTAAATTTTCTTGGTTATAAATTGAGATTTCATCATTGCTTTATTGTCCTTGCATGCTGTTAATGGTTTTTGTCAAAACGTGAATTTTTCGTGAATCTTTCATGCTTCCGTGTGTAAAACTGATGTTACCATACTGATTTCTTTTTGAAGAAACGATTGACTTTTGGTTGAGTTGCAGTCTGCGATATATGTTTCCGTTGATTATTCATTTAGGTCCGAAATCTTTTCGTTTTTGTAGAAATCTTAGCAGATAAGAAAGGAGACATACGTGTTTTCAAATCACCGTTTATACGTTTGGTTATACTTTTCGCGTAGCTAGTCGTCCAGTAACATGAGTGTTGTTGGCACTTAAATTGAGTTTAGAGTCGGACAGTTTTTCCCAAAAAGTCGAGATATTATACATGTTCTATGATGGGAAGTCTAGTAACCGGGAGTATTCACGTGACCCGTTGTTTACTCTCGCGTAAAATGACAACCCTGAATAGACTAATGATTTAGAAATATCGCATTACCGATGATGGGAAGCCTAGTAACCGTGGGTATTCACGTGACCCGTTGTTTACTCTCGCGTAAAACGGCAACCTTGACATGCGGGACTTGCTATTCGAGTTTTTTCTCTGCTGTAGAGGGGGACTTAGTAACTAGAAGTATCCATGTGCCCAATGAGTGTCTTTTACGTCAAACGGTTCCCAAATACATGAGAATGGAAATCCACCCTAGGATTATCCCGATGAAACATCCCGAGATCCGAACCTAGTGGTTAACTCGAATCTTTATTATGATCATACATAAGGGAATACTGTCCGAGGAGTAATTTTGATAATGAAACTCTTGAATTTTGCCACTAGACTGTGGGGCTGGGCGAGTTAGCTTGTTTACTCTAACCCTTCATATTGGCGGTCGGTTAAATTCACGCTTGTTAATCTTTGAGCTTGATTTTCTTCATGAACGGTTGGTTAGGACTGAAAATGATTACTTCTTGGAATCAGTGTCCGTGGATGTGACTCACTACTACGACACTCGTAATATTCTTTGAGATTTTCAGGGTAGTATTGATTAAGCTGAGCACTATGGATTTGCACGATCATTCATGATACTTTTTATTGGAAAATTGATTTTTGCTTGAGGACAAGCAAAGGCTCAAGTTTGGGGGTATTTGTTAGGCGTATTTTTATGCGCTTATTTATCATTATTTTATGTCCATCTTGAGCCTAAATCAGCATAAATGAGCGTTTAATGCACAATCTTTTTATGTTTGGCAGGAAATTGGAGTCCGGAAGCTCGAACGATGAAAAATAGGCGAAAACAACAAATTTTGGCCTGGGGCCGCGGCACGAATAAAGTGAGCCGCGGCACACGCAGGTGACCTGAAAGTCCCGAGTGAACTGTACCCTGAGCCACGGCACAAAGATGCTGAGCCGCGGCCCAGGAAGGAAAAAAGGCGCCCAGGTATGCGCTGAAGACAGGGTGAGCCGCGGCACAGATTAAGTGAGCCGCGGCCCACGGGGCGGTTTTGATGTGTTGGCCGCGTTTCTGGGCCGTTTTTGGAGCTTGTTCCCAACCTAATTCCCGGACGCTTTGTGAAGGCTGAGGATAGTTATAAATAGGGGTTTAAGGGCTGAAGACAGGAAAAAGAAAGCGGAGGAAGACATCGAGGGATCGAAGAACACAAGGAGGAGATTTGTGGGGCGACGACAAGACCACGGATTCCTTTTTCTTATTGTTTCCGCATCTGATTTTCTAGATCTATTCGAGTAGGATTGTGATTGTAGCCGATTACATGAAGGTTTGATTTATTTATTTTTATTTCAATTCACTCGTTATTCGTATTGAGTTGGATTCTTCTTACTGTTCTTAATGCTTTTTAATTGTCTGGCCAACAGTTGAATTGTTTTGAATGTCTTTATGGATTCGGGAGATGAAATTTAGGCATAGTTCTTGTGAGACGAATCATAATTTTCGTGAGATAGGAATATACTCATGAGAATTGTGAAGCCTATTTATTGTGGGAATTCTTGAACTGTTTTAGCTATTAATTATCTAATTCGAATAGGGATATATCGATTTAATAATTCGTAGTATTTTCTATCGACCATGGGAAAGGCTTTAGAATAATTTAGGAATTCCTAGCTTACAATCAATTGAATAAAGGTAAAATGAATTGAATAAAAATCATTCCTGATTGTTTGAGGTGAAAATCATAATCCTACACCCATATTATTATTATTATTATTTTTAGTATTACTATTATTAATTTCTATTTACTTTTCTGCTATTAGTAGAAATAATTCTTTATAATTGTTCTTCAAATAAAATTACGAGTTGACTATATTTTGGTACTTAGTGAAATCAGTCCTCGAGGGAACAATATCTTATCACTTTATTACTTGTTGACACCGTGCACTTGCGGCATAGTGTGAGGGATTTCCTCACAACAGTTTCCCAGAATCGTGCTTCGGCATCGGTATCGAGATTGATTAGTCGGGACCACTGAGATTTTGTCGCCCGTTCTTTGTTGTTTGTGGCTTCACCCTTATTTTTTTTAGTTTCGGGACAAAACTTCTTTTTAGAGGGGTAGAATGTAATACACGTGAATTTCTCTTTCGGTAATTTTTCATTTTTGGCATTTTTATGATTTGCAGAACTCGCTTGCGAGCGTTTCGACATTTTGATAATGTTTTGTTCTGCGTGTTTGGTCATCTGAGTTTGTTCCGGAGTTGTTTTACCCAAATCCGTGTTTGGAGCGACTTTTTCCGCAATTTGGTTCATTTCGTGTGATGGTGGTTCGAAACTACGGTTTCGGGTTTCCTATAAGTCCGTTGAGCTTTGTTATGCGTGTTGTGAACTTCAGTTTGGTTGTTTGATGTCATATCGTGATTTGCGGACATTTTGGGCCGTTCCGTAATTTCCCAAAGTTTGGGGATAATTACTTTGGTTGTCGTTATTTTGTGCCTTCGGATGATCGGAATCGTGTGTTCTCTTAGCGCTTGGATTCGTCTTTGCGAGTACCTCATAACCGTATCTTCGATTCATATTCATGTTCGGGTTTCGGGGTCGTCCGGTCCGTCGGAGTTGGCCACGGCCGAGTCATGGCCACACGTGTTGGGTCATTGGCCCACCTGGCCGAGTTACGGCCGTAAGTGTCCGGCAGTTACGGCCGTAAGGCCTGTTACGTACGTAAGCCCTTCCGATCACATACGTAACACTGCTGGCAGTTTTAGGCAGAAGGCTCGGCCATGGCCGGTTACGGACGTAATCCATGGCCGATTACGTACGTAAGGCGGCCGACAGGCTGCCTATATAAGGCCCAGCAGACAGGTTTTACACCCATTTTCTCACTCGTTTCTTTCCCTTCCACGGCTGGAGGTTTGGTGTGTGTGGAGGCATGTTGTCGGGCGATGAATCCATGAAATTCTGGAGTTCATATCATCGATTATCCATCCTATAACATCCTTTGATCGAGCGAATCAGGTCAGATTTTCTAGAAATCATAGTTTGGGAAAATTGGGGGTTTTGTTTGGTTTTGTCCGATTTAACCGTAATAACTAAGATTTGTGATGGATTGATGATTATTTAGATGTATTCTATCATTTACGTTGTTATTCCATTGTTGGATTGTATAGATTCGTTGTTTTGGTCGAGTTTTTAATCGACGCCTTGAAGGTGTCCGATAGAAGGTCTTAGAGGGGGGATTCGGGCGTTATGCGATTGTTATTCATTGAACGATTGTTGAGTTATTGTTGATATGACTTAGGGACGAAATCCTTATGAAGAACTCGAGTCGGAACCCTCCCGTTCGTTGTCTTCTTCGGGGCCCGAGCTTCCCGGTTGAACCGTGTTCTTCGGAATGTTCGGTAGCGGTTATTAAGTCAAGCTTTCCCGTTGCTTCGCGTGCTTTGGACTTGAGGCGAGTATCTCGTCTATATTCCTTATACTTTGAGAATGTGATGTGTCGTGAATTTAGCGTGGAGTTGTTAGTGACGGTATATTTAACCGTTACTTATTTTTAACGAAGATGTGATTTTATGAAAGTAATTACGAACGTAAATTGAGTTTCATGAAGAATGATAACAACCATTTCATATTATTTCGTGCTTAAAGAGGATACTAGAAATGAGTAGTTAACCGAGGAACTGTGGAATCGTGTATTTGTATTATTCGCTCATTAGCCTTTTTCCTGAATGATGGTGTGCTGTGAATGTTGTGCCTTTGTGGAAGTTATGTTGCGTTAACTTATGTGTTACGTGGTTGCGGTTGTAGTGATTATTGTGCCTTTGTTGTTGTTATGTGTCTTAGCGAATTGAGATTGTTGGGATAACAAATACCCTGCATCGAAACAGCCGGGATAATCAATCCCTGTATCGAATAGTGTTGATAGAAGGTTTTGACATATATGCCAATCCTCAATACAGTAAGGAAACTGTATCGATAAGTTGAAGTGTCAACCTGTATCGAAGACCTGTCTCGAATCCAGCATATAGTGGATCCTCTCAGTACAGCAAAGAAGTCTTATAAAGACTAAGTATGGAAGTTATCTCAAATTGTTAATACAGTGATCTTCCATACAGCTCTCAACAGGACAAAGAAGGAATCTTCAGAAGTCAAGTCCCGTTGATAAAGAAGTATTTAAATACTAAAAGGATAAAGTATTTAAATACTGTCAGTCAACAGATCTTCAAAATCCCGCAAATTCCGGATCGTGCTTTTCATCCAGTTGGAACGGAATCTTGCTCAACGGATTTATCTCAACGGATATATTTTCCAGAAGACTATATATATCTCATCAAGGTGTTGAAGATCAGTCACCCAAGTAACAAAGCTATTAATATATTCATCAGAGCAAAACATATCTCCAAAGCTTACTGCAACTCAGATCTAAAGAGATATACAGTGCTCATCATCTTGAACAACACTTCATCAGCTAGAAGCTCTTAAAGTCAAAGCTGTTGTTCATACCCTGTTCTATCTTTGAACAAACCCAAATCAGCCCTGTGTGGACTCAGTAATCGTTGCTACTCCAGAACTGTGTGTGAAGGAATTGCATCAAGGAAGACGAAGCTTCATAACTGTGTGTGAAGAAGCAAGTCAAGCATTAGCTCAAACCAATCTGTGTGAACGGTTGAAGCTAAGATCTTTATATCAATCTATGTGAACGATATATTGATTGTGTGTTGTTATAATTACGTAGTTGTGTACGTAGTAATTATAATAAACTTTTTACTCCTGTGTGGAGGACCAGTGGACGTAGAGGGGTTTACCTCGAACCACTTTAAATATTGTGTTATTTACCTTCTACTGTACTTGTTTTAATTACTGTGATTATTTAAGTATACACTGCATATTGAGTTGCTGTATCCACAGCAACTTACTGTATCTAAGACTTCCGCTACGCACTCAGATTTAAAATCAGTACAGCTTGTTGTTTAAACTACTTCCCAAGCTGTATCCAGTATACTTAGTGGCCAACAAGTGGTATCGGAGCGGTTGATTCTAAAAAGAATCAGTCGTATTTTTAACCGAATCAGATCCAAAATCACTTAATATTTAAAACAGTCTCTTTCATTTCTTTATTTTCACATGGATACATCAATGATCAACAAAGTGCCTATGTTCTCTATTAACGAATTTGATGATTGGAGAATTAGGATGGAGGCTCATCTTGCAGCAATGCACGAAGAGATGATTTTTGTTATACAGGATGGCCCTATCAAGATCATGAAGGTAAACACGGCCGCAAGGATTGAAGGCCAAGCCCATACTGAGATGCTCGAGAAGGAACGCGAGCAATGGACCACAGATGAAATAAAGCAAGCCAACCTCGACAATGTGGCTAAGAACGCGTTATTTGTCACTCTTGACAAAGGCACGTTCTCGAAGGTAAAGAGTCAGAATCGCCAAGGAAATGCAGGATAAACTCAAGATGATTTGTGAGGGAACTGAGCTCTCAAAAGAAAAAAAAATTTCAAAACTGACTCAGCAGATTGAATCTTTTGAAATGAAACCAACTGAGACACTTGAGGAACTTGACCTCAGATTTACTGGAATTGTTGGTGAACTTGAAGTTTTGGGCAAAATTTATACCCAAAAGGAGAAGAATTTAAAAATTTTCAGATCTCTCCCTGCCCGATGGGACATTAAGACCACAGCTATGCGTGTATCTTGCAATCTTAATGAAATATCTACTTTTGATCTCTTCTCTGACCTCAAAGATTTTGAGTATGATATTGACAGAAGAGAGAAAGCTGAAGAATCTCCTTCAAAGGTTACAGCACTAGCCGCTGTATCGAACCGTCGACACAGCATGCCCAACTCGTCGAAGCCCAGTCACAAGAATGCTGACAGTGAAGACGATATCCTGTCTCAAGATGAAATGGCGCTTCTCATGCACAAATTCAAAAAGTTCATCAAGCAGTCGGGAAAGACTCCCTACAGGCCCAAACCCGTCCACAAGGTAAGTACCGAAACTTCATCTGGCGATGCTAACCTGTGCTATAGTTGCAGGAAATCGGGACATTATGCAAATAAATGTCCTCATCCCAAAGTTCAAAGGTTGCCGGAGGCCGAGCAACAAGAGAGAGATGAAAGAAGACGTGCTTGGAAAAACAAGCTCAAGGCCCTGATTGGAGAATCAGAAGCCTCCCCCACACCATCCAAATCAGAAGAATGTCTTCAGGTGGTCACTGAAAGTGATTCATCTGACGATGAGTTCGATGATAAAGCATATATGTGCTTTATTGCCAAGGACATTTCGGAAGGTGAAGATAGCGATGATGAGGTAAGCTCAACCTCAGCTATTCCATCAAATGCATCTCATACGTTTGAAAACATGATGAATGAGTTTAAAAACATTCAAAAGGCACATGAGACATTGAAAAATGAGAATATACAGCTCCAACTGTATAACCTAGAGCTGAAAGATGAAAATGACTTGCTGAAAATAAATTATGAAAATATGTCTATTGATTGTGAAACCAGCAAAGTCGATTTTGAAAAACTCATGGAGAGCAATCATCAACTTGCTCATGAACTAAGTGAGGTTAAAACTCACAATGAGAGCAAGACAAATGATTTGGTTCTACTTCAAGCCAAAATCAAAACTCTCGAAATACGACAAGATGAACTTGAGACCATTCTGAAATCGTTCGAGAAATCGTCCAAAAGAATGGAAGAAATTCTGAGCACTGGGCAACATGCTCATGATAAAAGTGGCTTAGGATACATCTCATGTTCAAACAAAGGGAAAACTAGTACAGTGTTTGTCAAGAGTGTGGAACACATTCCTATGTCGAAAGAAGCTTCGAGTCCCGTGAAGGAACCTGTTGCACAGCGAACAACAAAGGCTGCCATTCCGCCCCCGCAATCCTATTCAAGACAGCAGAATCACCAGCCATTCAGACCAGTGAGGCGCACTCAACAGAATGCTCCCAGAGCAAATCAACCGCGCCAACAGTCGTTCAGAAGGAAGGCTGTATCCAACTACCAAAGGCCCGCACGGCAGTACTATCAGTACGGCACGCCGAGGTATTGGATACAGGAGCCCCGTTAGTCCTCGAGACAGCAGGTGTCCGCACAGTATCAACAACAGCGTTGGGAATCCAACTGGAGACCCAGAAGGCAAGATGTTAGGCCAAAGAAAATGGCTCCACCTCCAAGACGGCACTCGTACTGGATTAATAATAATAACCCTGAATTTTACATGCATAATAATTATCATGGTTATTGCGACTACGTGTATGCCCCACGTAGATACCGCAATACTGTACCGAGTGTGACCTACAGTAAACCAATTGCTGTCAGGAAAACTTGGGTACCTAAAGGAACTAACATTCATGGACCCAAAAATCAAAGGGGACCTAAATCTACTTAAACTTTTTGAATACAGGACATCCTAGAGGAGGACACCTAGTACTTCGATAGTGGATGCTCTCGGCACATGACCGGAGATAGAAGCAAGCTATCAGATTTTGTAGAAGGTCGCGGTCCAAAAGTTCGTTTCGGTGATAAATCTAAAGGAAGAACAAGAGGGAAAGGAAACCTACTTGTCGGAAAATTCAAAGTCACTGATGTTGTATATGTTGAAGGCTTACAGTACAATCTACTTAGCATTAGCCAGTTCTGTGATAAACAGTTCTCGGTGAAATTCTATATAGATCGCTGTAGAGTCAAGAACATCCAGAGCAAGGAAGTTGTGCTTACAGGAAGCAGATCAGGTAACATGTATATTGCTGACTGGAAGCCTATGAGCTCCTCAATTCCATGCTTTGTTGCCAAAGGCACTGCAGATCTTAGCTGGTTATGGCACAAGAGGATGTCTCATGTCAACTTCAAGACGATCAACAAGCTCTCAAGACAGGGAATGGTTAGAGGATTGCCAAATGTGTCATTCAAAAAGGACAGCGTCTGCGGACCATGTCAGAAAGGCAAGCAAATCAAGTCAACCATGAAGAGCAAATCCTACCTTTCAACCCAAAGAGTGTTGGAGATGCTACATATGGATCTCTACGGTCCTGTAGACCCAGTAGGTTTGTGAGGTAAGAAATTCTGTCTTGTTGTTGTTGATGATTACTCCAGGTATGCTTGGACAATTTTCCTAAGCAAGAAGAAGGAAACAACATCAAAGTTGCCCGAGCTCGAGAAAGCTTCAAAATGAAAAGGCAATGAGTATCGTGTCCATTTGTTCCGACAGAGGTACAGAATTTACTAAACGCTTTAGAACCTTTGATGAGAAATCAGATGAAGGAATATTTGTAGGATACTCCTCCGTCAGCAAAGCTTACAGGATCTTTAATAAAAGGAAGCTGACGATCGAGGAATCAGTTCATGTAGTGTTCGACGAACCTCACCATGACCCTATAGGAGTAGATGATATTACTCAGAACATCCAACAATTATCTATCCTGGATCCTCCAACTCCCATAGAACCTATTGTTGACCTAGAAATCAACCCCGCAGCTGTAAGAATCGACGTAGATGAAGCCGATGCTGTACAAGCTGAAGCTGTATCTACAGAAACTCTCGATACAGTACGGGACCCTGAATTAGAACCCAACCGAAGATGGTTGAGAGATCACCCACAAGAGTTAATCATTAGAAACATAGATGCTGGTGTTTCTACCCGTAGGAGAATACAGAGTACACAAGGAAATGTACTTTGTGGACAAGAAGAACTAGAAACGGAGATATCACAATTCCCTGAATGGAAATCTCAATCCGAGCTTAGAAGACTAAATATGAGCACTAATGCTGTATTCTTAGCCCAGTCCGAACCTGTTTCGACCATAGACGCTCTTAATAATTCTCATTGGATAACATCTATGGAAGAAGAGCTTAACGGTTTCGAAAGAAATAATGTATGGTATGTTGTACCCAGACCTACGCATCAATAAGTTATAGGAACCAAATGGGTGTTTCGAAACAAGAAGGATCGAAATGGACTTATTATAAGGAATAAATCAAGGCTAGTCGCACAAGGCTATAGTCAGGAAGAAGGCATAGACTATGATGAAACCTTTGCTCCTGTAGCCAGACTAGAAGCCATTAGGATATTCTTAGCCTTTGCCGCCCATAAGAGCTTCATTGTATATCAAATGGACGTAAAGAGTGCATTCCTGAATGGAGACCTTGCCGAAGAAGTTTATGTTGAACAACCACCAGGGTTTGCCAACACAGACGACATCGACCTAGTATACAGGCTAAGGAAAGTACTGTATGGACTTAAGCAAGCCCCTAGAGCCTGGTACGAGACCCTGTCCCAGTATCTAACCAACAATGGATTTGAGAAAGGTGCTGTGGACAAGACCTTGTTCAAAATACAGGAAGGTGATGACCTTATAATGGTACAAATTTACGTAGATGATATAATTTTTGGTTCAACTAACCTTGCTTTGTGTCAAAGGTTCTCTCATCTCATGCAAAGTAAATTTGAAATGAGTATGATGGGAGAACTTAGTTATTTCCTAGGTTTGCAGGTAAAATAGTTGCCTACAGGTATTTTCATCAACCAGGAAAAATACAGCAAGGAGCTTCTCAACAAATTTGGAATGAACACTTCCAAATCATCGTCAACCCCCATGAGCACTTCTGTGCAAATTAGTGCTGATGAAGCCGGAAAGCCGTTTGACCAATCACTCTATAGGAAGCTTATTGGTTCGCTCCTGTACCTAACGGCTAGCAGGCCCGATATCCAGTTTGCTGTTGGAGTGTGTGCGAGATATCACGTAGCACCTAAGGAATCACACTTCAATACAGCTAAACGAATCTTGAAATATATTAAAGGAACAGTCGATGTAGGACTATGGTATCCTAAAGAAGGCGGATTCGATTTAGTTGGATACAGCGACTCGGATCTCGGAGGCTGCAAGCTAGATAGGAAGAGTACAAGTGGAACTTGTCACTTTCTTGGACCTAGACTCGTTTCTTGGTTCAGTAAGAAGCAACTGGCTAACTCTCTTTCCACGGCTGAATCAGAATACTATGCTGCTGGTAGTTGCTGTATGCAGATCCTTTGGATGCAGCAACAGTTGTCAGATTATGGAATTGAAGCCAGAGAGACGCCAATCATGTGTGATAGCACGAGTGCAATTGCAATAACGCACAATCCTGTCCTGCACTCGCGCACTAAGCATATCAACATGAAGCATCACTTCATAAGGAATCATGTCAAGAACAAGGATGTTCGGCTCGAAAAGGTTCATACAGACATTCAGTTGGCCGACATATTCACCAAGCCTCTCGACACAGCAAGATTCAACATGCTTAGACAAGAATTGGGAATGCTACAGCCCGACTCCCTGTAAGTAATTTACTGTTTTTACTCAACAATTGAGGGGGAATGCTGTAAGACCCAAGAATACAGTATCCACCATTAATTATATGTACACTCAGAGACTTCAATACAACACTGTAGGGAACAAAGCAATATGAATCATCCTACAGCTGACGTGTGCAATAATTAAGGGGGAATACAGTATGACCCATGAATACAACATTAATCCAAAAGTTGCTGTATGGAATTCAAACCTATATGTACCTTTTAAGGGGGAACGCTGTATCGTCGCGGATACAGCACATACTATAGGATTTCGATTCGGTATATATATATTATATTATATTATTTCTTTTAAAATGATTTTTGTCCACGTGCCCTGTTTTCATGTGAAACGTCATTTACATTAAATGCCTTACACGACATCTGGACAACTGAATCTCAAAAGCCACGATGTTTCAAATTGTTTAATGTTTTAAAACCGCCGTTTAAGGCATTTAGGGTAACAAGAATTGTCAGAAGTGGGACCCGATCATATTTTAACATTTTAATGGATAAGTGTACCAGTTACACTCGGTCCATCTTGAACGTTCATTTCAAAACCGGTTCCCATCCCTTAAAATCTGACCATTCGTTCATCTGGAAAACCCTACTTCGCCGCCCACTATAAAAGGACTGATACTTCCATTAGAGACTCTTTACGCTTTCTGCAAATTTAAGAGTACTCAAGCAAATACAGCCTACATAGTTTTCTGCATTTTACTGCAAATTTTGTTTATTCTCTTTCATACCTTCTTCAGAATCATCAATGGCTGGTCAGACATCTTCTCCCGCACTCAAGAAATCCTCGAACATCATCGATGGATGGATCTTCTCAAGATCTATCGTCATCGAGCGTATTTTCTCTGAAACCGGTAACACCGATCCCATGGAGTTCATTATCACTCGTCTTCGTCAACAAGGCCTCTACCGCCTTGGAAGTCAAACTGCTGAGAAGTACGATGTTCACTTGGTTGAGGACATTTAGCTCAACGCCGCCGTTCGCTTTTTGTCGCTGGCCCAGGGAGGTCACGTTGCTGATATCACTGCTACCATTCAAGGAGTGGAGATCTGTATTGATCGAGATCTTCTTTAGAACATTTACAGGCTGCCTGCTGATGGACTTACCATGGAAGAACTTGAGACTTATGGGTCTCAAGAGCTGATAACGAAGTACTATGGGCTGTTCACCGGCTCAACTGTTGTTGACGTGGTTCACACCACTTGTCACAAAAAGAACTTTTGTTTGCCATATGTATATTTGCATGATTTTTGCTGCAGGATCATCGAGAATCGAACTGGTGCATTTGAAATGTGCACAAATCTGAGATTTAGGATGATGGTTGCGATTTTGACCTGTGAAAAGGTCAATTGGTGCCAGATTATCTTGAAACGTTTGCAGGAGGAAGTATCCAAGCCTTCCACCCAAAAGAAGTCGTTTGGTTTAATTTTAAACAATATTTTGACAAAATGCGGACTTTCTCAATCCGCAGATGCGAAGAAAAATAGCTCCCGGATCTACTTAGGAGGCGTCAAGCCCACAACCTACAACTAGAGCACCCTGGTCTGCAATCACCCTAAAATCCGAGGTATGCCCGTGTCTGAAGACCCAAGGGATGTTTCTTTGAAGTCCCAGGATGTGGAGTCTTCAAGGAAGAGGAAAAGATCTCACAGCAAGACACCTACTGCTGGTGAGAAGCCGAAAAGAATCCAAGGAGGGTTTCTAAAGCTAAATCCACCAAAAATCTCAACTGCAAGGAACTGATTGAAAGCCATTTATTGAAAAAATCTGACGCAAGGAGAAAAGGAAAATATAAGTCCGAGGACTCTCCCCAAAATCCAAAGAATGACGATGACTCAGACGAAGATGACGACGCTTTACAAGCTGGTCTGAGAATGAGTCATGAAGAGGCTCAAGACAAAGATGCCTCTCAAGCTAAGGATGACGAAAGGCCCTCAAACTATAGTGAGCCCCCTTCGCCACAGCAAGAGAACATTCCTGACGACGAGGAATCAGTCCCTCAAGTCGAGTAGGAAGGACTGTTTCGGAACAGGCACCCGAGCCTGCTGCTGAAGAAGAAGAAGTTGTTGCTGAGAGACAACAGGAGGAATCAGTCCCTCCTGTATCCATGTCTACAGATGCACCTTCGCAACAGGAGGACACAGCACCGACTACCGCCGAACCCAAAAATGCTGCTCCCGCCCCTCCAACCGTGGAATCCGAGGACGGTATTGTACCTGAGGATGTCAAACTCAATTCACGCCCTACCGTGAATCTGAGAAGGTTGAATGGAGTCGAGGACTTCGCCAAGCCCGATTCTCCGAACTCTGCTGCTAGGAAAGAGCGTCTGCGCGCTCTTGGTCTTCAAACTGTTTTCATCCAGGATGCAGTTAATGCCCTGTACTCAGTGGAAAAAGCTCTGAATTGGATGCACTCTCCTACTGTCGAAGAGATGACGACTTTACAGCATGAAGTTTCTCGTGTTGTCGAGGCCTTCACTATATTGCCAGAAGTCTTCAAACAAGCACTGAAGATCATGCAAGAGAAGCAAGAACAACTCCTGAGGGACGAAGCATCCAAGACTCGCATATCTGAAGCCAAGACCGCAGCTGCTATGATCGAAACTACTTCTCACTTGCGTGCCCACGACAAAAGTATCAAGGATATGTCGGAAGTACTTTCCACCCTTGTCGAGAAAATGGCAAACATTGAGACGAAGCAGGATGCCACACTGGAAATCCTAGGACATATTGATGATGCTAAAAAGGGGGAAGAAGCGAGAGAAGCAGCAAGGAGAATAAGGTTACAGCATGAAAGGGAATTCAATGCTGCTCAAGACAGCATTACCGCTGAATTGAACAAGCTAGCCCCTACCTCTCAAAGCTTTAAGATTTCAGGCTCCCGACCTGAATTTCATGATCCAAATGTCCCGTGGCAAAGCTTAATTCAAAGACCTTCTGAGATCCGTCTGCCAACCAACCGCCATCCAACTGCCGATGAGGTGAAGCAATGGAGGAAGAATGAACTGATGAGATACTTTGTTAAACTCGTCAGGGAATCCGCCATCTTCAAAGGCTATAAGACATTAGCGGATGCTGCAGACAAATTCTCGAAGATGCTAGAAGAAGGAAAGCTTCCTCTCCAAATCGAGATGAAATCCAAGCATAGAAGAGGAGATCGGATCACCCATCCAGAAGACTGGATTCTTGCCTTTGACAGATCCTACGAAGGTAGAGCATTATACCTATATCTAGGCAACGATTCCCTACAGAACTGGTGGCGTGGAACCGAGAACGACCCAGGGAAAAATCCATGGAGACATGCGGACTATAGGAGCTGAAATCCTTGTAATTTTTGTTTGTAGTTTTTCTTTCGAAACAGCAAACCTTGTATTTTTCTTTGAATATCAATAAAAATGTTTGCTTGTCTTGAAAGATTACAACTCGTAATCTACTGTGTTGATGTATGATTACATAACTTAAATTGTTGAGATAACAATCACAAGTATTGTAACTTGTTTGAAAATTAAGCTGTACGAACTTGTCTACGAACAGTTCATAAATTCAGTTGTATGCATTTAGAATACATTGTAATATTGTGCCTGCGCGCCAATCATAAGCTTAAGTTGTAAAAATTCTTAGCTGTATCGAACTCGCCTGCGAGTAGTTCATAAATTAGACTAAGTTGCTGAAAGACAGACCATTTGACAGAAGACCAAGAAATCTGCCAGAAGTCATCAAAGAAGATTATTTCATGAAGAAGGTTTTGGCATCATCAAGAAGACTTGAAAGTTTTTAAAGTCTTGGCAAATTGTCAAAAAGGGGGAAATTGTTGGGATAACAAATACCCTGCATCGAAACAGCCGGGATAATCAATCCCTGTATCGAATAGTGTTGATAGAAGGTTTTGACATATATGCCAATCCTCAATACAGTAAGGAAACTGTATCAATAAGTTGAAGTGTCAACCTGTATCGAAGACCTATCTCGAATCCAGCATATAGTGGATCCTCTCAGTACAGCAAAGAAGTCTTATAAAGACTAAGTATGGAAGCTATCTCGAATTGTTAATACAGTGATCTTCCATACAGCTCTCAACAGGACAAAGAAGGAATCTTCAGAAGTCAAGTCCCGTTGATAAAGAAGTATTTAAATACTAAAAGGATAAAGTATTTAAATACTGTCAGTCAACAGATCTTCAAAATCCCGCAAATTCCGGATCGTGCTTTTCATCCCGTTGGAATGGATTTATCTCAACGGATATATTTTCCAGAAGACTATATATATCTCATCAAGGTGTTGAAGATCAGTCACCCAAGTAACAAAGCTATTAATATATTCATCAGAGCAAAACATATCTCCAAAGCTTACTGCAACTCAAATCTAAAGAGATATACAGTGCTTATCATCTTGAACAACACTTCATCAGCTAGAAGCTCTTAAAGTCAAAGCTGTTGTTCATACCCTGTTCTATCTTTGAACAAACCCAGATCGACCCTGTGTGGACTGAGTAATCGTTGCTACTCCAGAACTGTGTGTGAAGAAGCAAGTCAAGCATTAGCTCAAACCAATCTGTGTGAACGGTTGAAGCTAAGATCTTTATATCAATCTGTGTGAACGATATATTGATTGTGTGTTGTTATAATTACGTAGTTGTGTACGTAGTAATTTTAATAAACTTTTTACTCCTGTGTGGAGGACCAGTGGACGTAGAGGGGTTTACCTCGAACCACTTTAAATATTATGTTATTTACCTTCTACCGTACTTGTTTTAATTACTGTGATTATTTAAGTATACACTGCATATTGAGTTGCTGTATCCACAACAACTTACTGTATGTAAGACTTCCGCTATGCCCTCAGATTTAAAATCAGTACAGCTTGTTGTTTAAACTACTTCCCAAGCTGTATCCAGTATACTTAGTGGCCAACATAGATGTTATCCGGGTAAGGACCCGTCGAGGCATCCAGCGGCGCGTTACTTGCGAGCACGGCCAGACGTTACGTTGTGACCATAAGGTTATCAATTCGGGTAGGTCTGGAGAGGGCTCCGAGAATCGTCACTTGTGAGTGCGATGTCATGATAACTTATGGGCGTGTTTGAATGATGTTATCCGGGTAGGGTTCCGTCGAGGCCTCCAGATGCGCGTTACTTGCGAGTACGGCCAGACGTTACGAGTTAACCATAAAGTTATCTAATCGGGTAGGTCTGGAGAGGGCTCCGAGAATTGTCACTTGCGAGTGCGATGTCAAGATAACTTATGGGTGTGTTTGAGTTTATTTCTGATGAGCTAATCCGGGTGGGACCCTTCGTGGCCACGGAGACATTTTGACTGTTGATTTGATATCTCTGAATTGTTTATGTTTGAATCTTGAATCCCGATTATATCGGTGAATATGGTTTTTGGTCTTGAGGTTTGAGTTGAGAATAAAATCATTTGTATGATTTTGAAAGAAAACCTTTTGGAAAGGAAAAACATTCATATTTCAGGATTTTACACTGAGACCCCCGAAGTCTCTAAATAATCTCTTAAAGTGATTTCAGGAGGAATTCACATAATTTATTTTTAAGGAAATAATTTTCAAAAGACTTTAGACTCAGGGATCGTGTTACTACCTTGTCGAAATGTTATTTTCGTAACGGTTGTATTCTTGATATATAATTGTATAGCTTGCTTACTTGCTGACGATTTGCATCGCTAACCCCTCGTTGGGGGATTATGTTATGTTCTTCAGGTATTCCGATTTGAGAGAGAGCAACCACAGGAACGTCATGGGGGATGATATAAAGCAGCGATACTAGTCACAGTTGTAGTCGGTTGTCCATCAGTGATCTGTCGGTCCGAGTATTTATTTCTAGTTCTTTATCATCCTTAAGAGAATGGACAGATTGTGTAAATTGTGATCGAGTTGTATTCGGTTTATCAGTTGTACTTCTACATTGTATTTTGAGAGACCTAAGCGGTCTATGGTTTTATGTATTGGTCGAATTGTCCACGTGTGGGTTTGTTTTGTGGTTTCTGGCCTGGTAGATCCTAGCGGAAAGGATCTACGGCGTGTAATGTCCCTAAACGGATTGGGGGTGTTACAAATGCAGAATGGGAAAGTGATTGCCTATGCGTCGAGACAGTTGCGACCCTATGAAGTTAACTATCCGACCTATGACTTGGAACTAGCGGCCATGGTGTTTGCTTTGAAGATTTGGCGCCACTACTTGTATGGAGTCACCTGTAAGATTTTTATTGATCATAAGAGTCTGAAGTATATCTTTACTCAGAAGGAGTTGAACATGAGACAGAGAAGGTGGCTAGAGCTGATTAAGGATTATGACATTGAGATTCTATACCATCCAGGGAAGGCGAATGTGGTTGTCGATGCCCTGAGTCGTAAGACAGTACAGGAGAAAATGCTTAGTCGTTTGACAGCCCAAAGAGAATTACAATTAGATCTTATGAGGCCAGATATTGAAGTTTGGTTACAGCGTGTTCACGGACAGCTTTACACACTTGAGATTTCGTCGTCCCTTGATGATATAATCCGATCAAAGCAGGTTACGAACCCATTCTTATCTTGGGTTCGGAACGAAGTAACTCATGGGAAAGCCCCTGGATTTGGGATCTACAAAGATGGAATGATACGCTTCATGAATCGAGTATGTGTACCGACAGACGAAGAGTTGAGGAACTCTATCCTGAGGGAGGCTCATGCTATCCCATACTCCATTCACCCAGGGTCTAGCAAGATGTATAGATATTTGAAGCAATGTTATTGGTTGGGGAATATGAAATGAGAAGTTTCAGAATTCGTTTCGAGATGTTTGGCCTGTCAGCAGGTTAAGATTGAGCATCAGCGACCAGCAGGTATGCTGAAACCACTCCCGATTCTCGAATGGAAATGGGAGGACATAGCGACGAGTCGTCGAGGTATGAATACGATTTGGGTTATTATGGATCGTTGGACCAAAATAGCCCACTTTTTGGAGATCAAAGACACATAGGGTCCCGATAGATTGGCCCAGCTGTTTATTAAAGAAATTGTAAGGTTACATGGTACCTCTAAGAGTATCATATCAGACCGTGATAGGCCGTTCGTGTCACATTTCTGGAAAGCAGTTCATTGTACGATGGCTACGCAGTTGAACTTTAGTACTGTATTTCATCCTCAGACCGATGGCCAGTCGGAGAGGACTATCCAAACTATAGAAGATATGTTGAGGGCGTGTGCTCTCGATTGGAAGGAGGATTGGGAAGACCAACTACCTTTGGTGGAATTCACCTATAACAACAGTTGGCATGCTTCGATCCAGATGGCACAATATGAGGCATTGTATGGACGTCGATGTAGGTCCCATTTGTGTTGGGACGAAATGTCCGAATCTCTAGATACGGAACCTGATATGTTGTTAGTAGCCCGTGAGAATATCGCCCTGATTAGGAGTCATTTATTAGCGGCTCAGAGCCAGCAGAAATCTTATGCAGACAACCGTCGACGACCGCTTGAGTTCGAGGTTAGTGACCATGTGCTAATGAAGGTGTCCCCTACTCGAGGTGTCTTTCGTTTTGGGAAGAGAGGCAAACTGAGTCCGAGGTATATCGGGCCGTTTGAGGTTTTCGAACGAGTAAGTGATCTAGCATATCGTATGGCATTACCACCAGCTTTGAGTCGGATTCACAACGTGTTTCATGTCTCCCAGTTGAGGAAGTATGTTGCTGATCCGAGCCATATACTTTAGTTTGAAGAGATCGAGTTAGCGGAGGACCATTCGTACGAGGAGCGTCCCGTATAGATACTCGAGAAGAGGATCAAACAATTGAGGAACAAGACAATTCCCCTACTGAAGGTTCAGTGGTCACGACATGGAGTCGAGGAGGCTATGTGGGAAACCGAGGATAGCATGCGGGAGAGGTATCCCGAGTTGTTTATCCTTTAGTTTCGAGGACGAAACTCCTTTTAAGGGGGGAGTATGTAATACCCGACTGTAATTCTTATCTACTATTGTATTATTCGGATAATTTAAGTATTGTTGTAATCATGTTACATTTAGTGTAATGATTATTGATGTTGGCTTATATCAGAATAGAATTAATTATAATTGTCATTCACATTGTGGTTAATTTCTAGACGTTATGTAGATTGTTACATTTTGTTTACTAGGTTTTCTGTGTTTAACGTACTCTAAGGTTTCAGTATAACGTACGTAATGCAGAGAATCTGATCCGATCTCAACTTTCGGCATGGGGGGACCATGAAAGATTTGGATAATGGGGTCTTTCGAGGCAGCCAAGTTGACCTACATTACGTACGTAATGCTAATGCTATAATGTATGTAGTGAGATAGATGTTGTGAGGCAGTAGCCTCTGGAGGTTTATTACGTACGTAACACCTTGTGTGTAGCGTACGTAAAGAGACTAACATACGTTAGCTTTGTGTTATAGCGTACGTAATGGATTGTACATTTTTATAAAAAGACAGGTTAGTCTTTCATTTTTCACGATCCAAGCTCAACTTCTTCTCCAAGTTGTCATTCCTCTGCCTCCCTAGATCGATTCTAGCCTCATCCAACTTGTCTTTGAGCCTTCCATCTTGTATTGGAGTTTCACATCGTGGATTGAAACTTAGAGCTTAAGGATTGGAGGTTGTTCTTAAAGTATTTTGGAGTTGTTCTTCATTCTCAATGGCTGGTTGTTTTAACTTGTACTAATTCCGATAATGTTATGGATTAGTTTCATTTATGGTTAATCAATCAAGTATATCTTGTTAGTTCTTAGAATCATGAACAACTAAATAAGAACATGATAATATTGATGATAACTCTTATTGAATAATTGGAACATTGAAAGACAACATGATTGTTATCGATCTTTAGAAAGATATGATTATGAACATTTAGATTAATACATCTTTCACAAATTAGAGATTGTTAGGTGATATAATCATGTTGTAGAAAGGGTTTTCATGAATTATTGGATGATCATCACAAATTTTGATATATTCAAGTAGAACTTAATGAATTGTTGTATAACCCTTGTGATTTTGTTTTGTTCAAAATAGACTTGATCAATTGATGAAGTAGGATTGTTTAGAAAATCATATTCGGATGTTGTTAATGTTATAAAAGTAGGGGTTTTGATGAGATAAGATTACATTAATAACACAAGGCGATTAATAGGTATTATTCTTGTTAGATTATTGGTTGATAGAACTTCATAACTTATTAAGAACTTGATGAAGGTGATAATTCGATCATAGGAACGAATTGCGGAATTATAGAGTTCTTGAATTAGAACCCTAATATTTTTTTTGAGATAGTTGAACCATTCGGATTGAATTACGGATGTCGCTTCCTACGAATTCGATATAGATGATTGTATGAATGTTTTATTGAATGAATTACATTTCATTCAAGATTGCTTTCTCGAGTGATTGTCGATTAGTCGAGGACATCGTTTGTCGTTCGTTCATTCGTTCATTCATAGAAGGATTATCCCCATCTCGGAATTGAGGCAAGTTATCTTGCTTGGTTATAATGATGATTGAATTCTTGTACGCTATACCTTTCATGTATATGTAATGCTTTATGAATCTACGATTCAAAATGTGGTATTACTCTTGATCGTGCTTATCGTTTTGTTATGAGATTATATTCTCAAGTTTCACTACCTTCGTATCGTTGGTCTCGTTGATTATTGTTGTCACTTCGGTGAGCCTTTCTTGACTTTGGCTGGTTGTGTGATTCATTGAGTTTCGTTGTCATGTTGTATCGTGACATATCTGGAATCATATCTGTGTTCCGATTGGTTATTGTGTAGTATTTTTAGTCGGGAACATATAGTCATGCGTGGATGTTTCCGCATTGGACTGTGCACATGAGACATACTTCGTGAGGCTCATTAGGTACATTGTCCCATGTGTATTCTGGATTCCGTATACGGGGTGGACATGTGCACTGACACATTTCCGAATCGGGCATACTGTGATATCCATCTTGAGCCATACTGATTGGTCATTCATATTCCATGTTTGATTGGTTATGATTGGCGGGTTGTGATTGGTTGTTCATATGCCGATGGATATGTTCAACAGTCGTGTTGTCTTTTTGAGATCCAATATATGTGAACTGTATAACATCTTGAGAATTTATTATCATGTATATCTGACCCTGTGGTTTGGGCGAAATACTTGTATTGTATTTTAGGTCGAGGCAAGGGAAAGGCACGGGAAGAGCATGGTGACGGCGAAGGATTCGAAGGATATTAGTTCAGGGCCCCCGAGTCTTTTGTTGTCCGGTTATGCTTAAACCGTGTAATGTTATTCTCCGCTTTGTTTGAACTATTGTCGTTGTACTATTATTTTAAATGTATTCCATCTTCATATGGTTTATACTAGTATTTAGATCCTGTGTAATCTGAGGCTAATGGTCGTACTATTCATAGACTCCTAATCAGAGTAAGGATTATTGTATTGTGATTCAGTATCACAATAATGTTATGTTTAATTTGTGTATTGGTATCGCATGGTGGGTCCCAGTTTGGGGTCCATGGCACTGTAATGACCGCCGTATTTGGGGTGTTACATAAGATGGCATCAGTGCGTCATTTCTCTTTAAGAGTCGTTGTGAGTTGAACTAGTATCAAGAAACCTTCGCGTCATGTGTGACCTGGGCAAGCGCCTAGCCCGACGAGTCAAATACGGTATGTTCTTTATGTGCCCTAATTTAATTACTGGCATGATATTGATGACGAAATTGGTCTCTTTGTCTATCTTAATATTTCGAGAATCTGTGGCGGGATTTATCTATTTGATATTTTTCGAGGACAATTCTGAATTGATTACGTGATTGAATTTGTTTCGACTTAATGTTGATGTGAAATTTTGTGTGGCGCTCGTGGTGCCGATAATTCATTATGAACTGTTTTCTTGAATAAGTAGTTTCATTGTTGCTATTAGCTTAGCATGAATTTTAATCGGTCGTAAAGACAGTCATGAACTGTGCTCTTGATTATTGTTTGATTCTTTCAGTATGGAAAGAAATTTGATGGCCGTAGTAGAGGGGGTCGAGGCCACGGAAGGGGCCGAATCCCAAGACCACAAGCCAATGCACATGCGAATGTAGAATAGAGCTCAGCGGGTAGTGATTCGCCTACTGAGAATCAATAACACCACACCGAGCGACACGAGGGTGAGCGCGTCGACCCGTATGTTGTTATGCAGGGCATGATGGCCCAGATAACCCAGATGGGTCAATTGATGGAAGTTATGCAAAGAGCTGCTACTACTGGCCAGCAGCAGGGACCTCATCCACCACCTCCTGTGCATGGCGGACCCATGAGTCAGATCATTAGCGACATCTCTCGTCAGCAGCCTCCGACTTTTGAAGTCTCCTCTGAGCCTGTGGATATTGTACACTGGATCGAGCACTTCGAGAAGTTGTTCGAGATGGTAGAATGTCTAGAAGAGAACCGCGTCTCCGTGGCGGATTACTACCTTAGTAAGAGCGCCCACAGTTGGTGGCTTTCGGTAAGACCAGCTGATGGTGTATGTACTTGGGAGGAATTCAAGAACCACATGTTGGATCGTTATTATCCAGGTCTACTTCGTGAGGCCAAGCTGTCAGAATTGCTGAACCTAGACCCGTCAAAGGAGGATGATGTGTTATCGATTGCTAAAAAATTTCAGGCACTACTTTCGTTCGCTATGTCGATTGTTCGGACGAAAATGGATAAAATCAAGTATTTTCTCAAGAGGCTTAAACCACAGATGAGGATACAGTTACTTAATCACCACTGCACGACTCTACCGGAGTTCATCGAGAAAGTTCTAGAATATGAACTTACTACGAAGGAGATTTCCAAAAAGCAGCCACAGTCCAACAAAAAGAGATCCAGGAACCAGACCCAGGCTGACAGTAACCGAGGAACGTTCAAGAAATCCCAATATATACCAACTTTTTCTGAGCGGCCACCTATGGCGCCAAAACCAGCCGGATTACATTCTCAGGCAGCCAGCTCGTCTATTGTGTGTTTTAACTGTGGAGATCAGGGACATGTCAACACCAAATGTCCGAAGCCGGCCGTTGCCTGCCATGCTTGTGGAATTACTGGGCATCATGCTCATTTTTGCAGAGGTGGACCGAGACGTACACCAGTAGCCTCTCATGCTCTAGTTCAGTCTTCAGTTCAGGATTTAGCATCTCCGTCTGCCTCCCATCAGACTACCAGGGCAAACAGAGGGATAGACCGTGGAAGTCAAGCTAGTGCAGCTGGTACTAGAGTTGTAAAATCAAGAATCTACGAGATGAAGAAGGCTGATGATCCCGAAGCTAGCATGATCGCAGGTAAACTTGAGATTCACTCTCAGCCTGTATGTGTTCTTTTTGATACTGGCGCTTCACACTCCTTTATATCTGCTTCTTGTTTGAGTCGGTTGCCATTAGATCATGTTATCAATTATGAACCTTATGTGATTAGTCTACCGATGGTAGAAGGATCATTGGGAATCGTGAAGTGCAGAACTGTCCGATTCGTATGGACGATCGTGAGTGGTTGTCAGACTTGATTGTAGTCGATTTACACAAAGATGATGTGATCTTGGGTATCGATTGGATGGACCGTCATGATGCCATACTGACTATCCGCAAGCGGATGGTGACCGTCACTTATGACGATGGTTTTGAGTGCATTTTTCAGGGTGATAATCCTAACCGTTTTGGGAGAATCATCAACGCAATGAAAGCAGTGAAACTGCTTAATCAGAAGTGTATTGGTTATTGGTGCTACATGACCAAGACAGCGAACCGACCTCCTAAACTAGCAGATATTCCGGTGGTCCGAGACTACCCAGATGTCTTTCCAGATGAATTGTCAGACTTGCCTCCACATCGTGAGGTAGAGTTTACCATTGAATTAGAGCCCGGTATGTCCCCGCTTTCAAAGGCACCGTATCACATGGCTCCAACTAAGATGCAGGAGTTGAGGAGTCAGCTTGAGGATTTGACTGAGAATGGTTATATCCGACCCAGTGCATCCCCCTGGGGAGCACCTATATAATTTGTGCGGAAGAAAGATGGATCCTTGCGTTTATGTATTGATTGTCGAGAGTTAAACAGGGTAACAATCAAGAATAAATATCAGTTGCCTCGTATTGATGATTTGTTGGATCAACTCCAAGGTGCTGCTGTATTTCCAAGTTCGACTTAAGATTCGTCTATCATCAGCTGAGTATCCGAGAGTCCAATATTTCTAAGACAGCCTTTTGTACTCGTTATGGGCATTATGAGTTCGTGGTGATGCCGTTTGGACTGACTAACGCACCGGTAGTGTTCATGGAATTGATGAATCGGGTTTTCATCGACTTTCTAGATCATTTTGTGGTCTTTTTCATCGACGACATTTTGATTTATTCCCATGACCGTGAAGAAGACGAGTTTCATCTCCGTCAGATTCTCAGAGCGTTGAGATGAGAACAACTCTATGGAAAATTTTCCAAATGCGAGTTCTGGATGTCTAGAGTTACTTTTATTAGGCAATGTGATATCAGTTAATGGGGGTTAGTGTGGACCCACAAAACACAGAGGCTATCCGGGATTGGCTACCTCCCAAGAATTTGAAGGAAGTTCGTAGTTTCCTCGGTTTGGCAGGTTATTACAGACGGTTTGTGGAAGGCTTTTCCAAGATTGCTCAACTGCTGACTAATCTATTGAGGAAGTATAAGAAGTATACATGGTCAGAGGCATGTCAACAAAGCTTTGACGAGCTCAAAAGTCGATTAATTTCAGCACCCGTCTTGGTCCTACCTCAAGGGACCGAAGGATTCGTGGTATATATTGATGCGGCAAGACAAGGCCTTGGATGTGTATTAATGCAGAATGGGAAAGTGATTGCCTATGCATCGAGACAGTTGCGACCCTATGAAGTTAACTATCCGACCCATGACTTGGAACTAGCAGCCGTGGTGTTTGCTTTGAAGATTTGGCGCCACTACTTGCATTGTAACGCCCCCAAAACCATCCGGGGATATTACAGCGCCGTGGGCCCCCACGCCGGAACCCACAAGGCTAAAAATCATTTTCGCAAACGTTTCAAACGCGCCAAAGAGGCCAAGACGGTAATATTTTGCAAATACTAAAATAGTCTCCAAAAATCTATTTTCCAAATACCGTCATTGATTTACATTTGAAAACAAAAGGCCAAAATGCCAAAATTCAACAGTTTCAAAATGTACGTTAAGCCACCACTTATACGTACCGATCAAATAGTTTAGGGAAAAAGGGGTTTAATAAAATAACCCAAGTTTACGAGATACCCAAAAAGGCCATTTTGAAAGTTATACACGAGTTGGTAAAAATACCAGAAATACATTTTGAATATACACATGCATCGGATATTAACACTATTCAAAATATACATTTGCAGCGGAAATAAAACAACTAGAAAGAATACTCAATTCTCCGAAAACATGCCACAACCAGTATCACCCGGGAAGCTCATCCCTTCACGACCGCTACTAGCTCGATCTCTGAATACCTAAAAATAAAGCCCACGACGGGGTCAGCCACAATACTCAACAATGATAACGATCATATCATCATAAATAATTACACACCAATGTAATTACCAGTAAGAATACTACCGAGTAATCTTACCGTCATAACCTTACCAACCCATAGTAATCCATATCAAACCAATCCTTAGCATAACCCACATTTCGCATTCTCAAATGACGAAATGAACTCAACTACAACCATCTGTACTGTATTCAAACAATACCAAGAATCCTCTAAACATCATCATAACTCATAAGCGTGAAATAATCCGTTCGTGCCAAATCCTGTCCGTCGGATCGCACAATCAAATACCAATCCTGATAAGGACCAAACATACACAATATATCCATAGATCAACTACCACAAAACAATGATAAAAAGTCCCGAAACATCGACATACAGCCCGAATGCTCATACGATCAATAACCAGATCAATAAATAAATCAAACGAGAATATCATCGACATGATAAACTCCGATACGATCAATAAAAGATTAGCAATAACCGAGAGTACCATCAACATGATAAACTCCAACACGATCAACAAAGGATCAACAATAACCGAGAATACCATCAACATGATAAACTCCAACACGATCAACAAAGGATCAACAATAACTGAGAATACCATCAACATGATAAACTCCAACACGATCAACAAAGGAATAACCCCGACTGTCGGACATACCCCTCGGGCATATGAACAACCAGTCGTAAACTGTCGAACATACCCAACCATAAATGGAGGATGAACGACCAATCATTATGGCGACGTCACAGTACGCCCGATCCGAAAATATGTTCGTCCACAAGCCACCCCAGGTATCGATCAAATACATGTGTGGTCATTACCTAATCAGTCTCACGAAGTACGTCTCGTGTGCACAACTCAATGTGAGGTCATGAACCCATCACATGACGATATGTGCCCGCCCTGAAAATCCTACACATAACCAATCGGCATGCAGATATGACTCCAGAAATGTCACGATGCAACATGACAATGAAACTCAAAGAATCACATATCCAATAAGGATCAAAAGACTCACTGAAGTGAAAAATGACAGCTGACAATGAAAAGTCGACACGACCAATCAATATCCAAAACAACAATCCTGGGATCATCATCCCCGAATGAATAATCAACACGATAAACGATTCCAATACAATAGTCCTGGGATTAACATACCTCAACAAAACAATCAATATAAATCCCACTATACGAAACATCAACGTACAACATTTACAATAATTCATCAGAATCCTTATCCTCATAACTGAACAATACTTAAACTACCTCAGTGCTGAAGACAATATCCTTTCCAAGAACAACATCCCTGAACGAATACGCAGTTATACAAATAATCTCGATTGAGGTGTAGTCCGTTAATATCAATAAGCCACCATCCAGACAATAATGTCGACACGATAAACTATCCTCGATATCTGACGTTCCATATCATTGACCAAAGAAAACTCACGTCTTTCTCAAACACAATTAAATCATATTACATAATGATTTAATCCAACTAGAGCATAATATCCAAACCATCATCTCGACAACGTGTATTTATAATACATTACTATATGAATTATAAATGAAATGAAACCGAGACCATTCATTAAATATTATAAACTGAACAAGTATAACTTCCCTCGATATCGATACAACAAAGCCATTACCAATTCCATTGCCCTTTGTTTACGAGCTCCTCAGCCCCGACCAAAAGAAAATCTCCGAACTCTTCAACCTCAACCGCAACACAACGATCATAATCAATGATTAATTATCACAACCTATTGCAATAATCAATTAGCACACATTCGATAAAAATCAACAACCGACATAACCAACCAATCAAACTCAACGGTTCAATGATACCTCGATCATATACAAAACTGAAGAATATAACTCAAACAATTACGAACTCATATCCACAATACAAATCCCAACTCGACAATCATAATTAACAATCAATATAACCGATCAACAAACCCAATGGTTCCACAATATCTCGATAAAACACAGTCTGAACAATCCAAATCAATCAATCACGACTCCATAACCACAATGTGATTTACGTGCGCTGTCTATTGACTTAGAGTATGCTAATCACATAATGTAGCGTGCGCAAATAGTCACCAGTTAGCATGCGTTAGCCAGTAATCTAGCGTGCGTCAATGACATGCAGTTGCATGCATTCAAAGTACCGACTAATACCTTGCGACTACGAATATGAATGTAAAGGAAATCTTATTCCAAGATCAATCACAACCTTTCCAATTTCAGTCCCATCATCATGATCCATATCTTAACAAGAACATACGGCATACTAAATACATGTACTCAATTCAATAACATTCTCATATGATATACCTGATATTAAAATTAAAACAACCTGATACCCGATATCCTCAATTATAACTGTCAGCCAATCACGTCAAGTGTACAAATACAACTGTCTCAGTCCTCAAATTATATTATCCACACTGTATAGAAACCATCTACCCAGTATATCTCAGATAAAACAATGCGAAAAATTTATACTGAAACTACGGATATTACACATGGAGTCACCTGTCAGATTTTTACTGATCATAAGAGTCTGAAGTATATCTTTACTCAGAAGGAGTTGAATATGAGACAGAGAAGGTGGCTAGAGCTGATTAAGGATTATGACATTGAGATTCTATACCATCCAGGGAAGGCGAATGTGGTTGCCAATGCACTGAGTCATAAGACAGTACAGGAGCAAATGCTTAGCCGTTTGATAGCCCAAATAGAATTACAGTTAGATCTTATGAGGTCATATATTGATGTTTGGTTACAGCGTGTTCAGGGACAGCTTTGCACACTTGATATTTCGTCGTCCCTTGATGATATAATCCGATCATAGCAGGTTACAGACCCATTCTTATCTCGGGTTCGGAATGAAGTAACTCAAGGGAAAGCCCCTGGATTTGTGATTCACGAGGATGGAATGATACGCTTCAGGAATCGAGTATGTGTACCAGCAGACGAAGAGTTTAGGAACTCTTTATACTCTTTGTACCACGAGGTAACATTGCTTCAAATATTTATCCATCTTGTTGTAACAATCAATGTGAACGATACAGCGACAGGTTTTAGTTAAAGTCACATGGTTGTGTGCGCCGTCATTTTAGTAAAACATCTTACTCCTGTGTGGAGGACCAGTGGACATACAGGGGTTTACCTCGAACCACTTATATCTGTGTGTATTTACATTCTGTCATTTACTGTTTTCATATCTGCATGTGTGATTTAAAGTATACATGTTGCAAAAACCCTGTACGCACCAAGCAAACATGAGATTACCAAGTTGCTGTATTTACAGCAACTTAATATTAGTCTTCCGTTATGCAAATAACTTCAAAAAAGATACAGCTTATTCAACCCCCCTTCTACGCTATTTACAGTATACTTTGTGGCCAACACTATGAATCTCTACAAAGGACAAAGATTATACTTTTAATGGAGGCTTCTATAATCCTCATTATCATTCACCTGTTATGAATATTTTCAACTTCAAGTCATCTAATCCCCATGTATTTCGAAATCATCAAGAAGAAGACATGAATATTATTGAAAATATCATCATGCTACTCAACATAATCATAGACATACATATGTCTTAGCAAAGGAATATCATAAGTTTAATCATCTCAATCCTCTTAAATCATGTTGTTCAGTTCATTAATTCATCAATCAAGTCTAATCGTCTCATAAATGTGTTCATAATAATTCTAGAAACATGACCTCAAGGCTGGAGTAGTAACGACATACCTTATACGGAGATAAATGATGAAAACGATCGGTAGAACTCACCACTGGAAGCTTAAACACTAATCCAAGATGTCGACAATCTTGAAACCAAGTTGAGAGGCTGATATAAGGATTTTATAGGGCTGGAGAAGCTCTCAAGGGTGCAGATCTCGGACAAGATAAGTAGAGAAAATGAAAGAGGGTTGGTGTCTTTAAATAGAATACTGTCCTTAACATATGCTAGTTGCACAACTGGAACACCCCAAATACGGTGGTCATTACAGTGCCGTGGACCCCACACTGAGACTCACCAGGCGATACCAATACACAAAATAAACATAACATTATTGTGACACCGAATCACAATATAATAATCCTTACTCCGATTAGGAGTGTATGAATAGTACGGCCATTATCCTCAGATTACACAGGATCTAAATACTAGTATAAATCATATGAAGATGGAATACACTTAAAATAATAGTACAACGACAATAGTTCAAACGAAGTGGAGAATAACATTACACGGTTTAAGCATAACCGGACAACAAAAGACTCGGGGCGCCCAAACTAGTATCCTTCGCCGTCACCATGCTCTTCTCGTGCCTTACCCTTGCCTCGACCTAAAATACAATACAAGTATTTCGCCCAAACCACAGGGTCATATATACATGATAATAAATTCTCAAGATGTTATACAATTCGCATATATTGGATCTCAAAAAGACAACATGACTGTTGAACATACCCCTCGGCGTATGAACAACCAATCAGAAACCAATCAAACATGGAATATGAATGACCAATCAGTATGGCTCAAGATGGATATCACAGTACGCCCGATCCGGAAATGTGTCAGTGCACATGTCCACCCCGTATACGGAATCTAGAATACACATGGAACAATGTACCTAATTAGCCTCTTGAACTACGTCTCGTGTACACAGTCCAATGCGGAAACATCCACGCATGACTATATGTGCCCGACTAAAAATCCTACACAATAACCTATCGGAATGCAGATATGATTCCAGATATGTCACGATATAACATGACAACGAAACTCAACGAATCACACAACCAGCCAAAGTGAAGAAAGGCTCAGCGAAGTGACAACAATAATCAATAAGACCAACGATACGAAGGTAGTGAAACTTGAGAATATAATCTCATAACAAAATGATAAGCACGATCAAGAGTAATACCACGTTTTGAATCGTAGATTCATAAAGCATTACATATACATGAAAGGTATAACGTACAAGAATTCAATCATCATTATAACCAAGCAAGATAACTTGTCTCAATTCCGAGATGGAGATAATCCTTCTATGAACGAATGAATGACAAACGATGTCCTCGACTAATCGACAATCACTCGAGCAAGCCACCTTGAATGAAATATAGTTCATTTAATAACACATTCATACAATCATCTATATCGAATTTGTAGGAAGCGACATCCGTAATTCAATCCGAATAGTTCAACTATCTCAAAAAAAATATTAGGGTTCTAATTCAAGAACTCTATAATTCCCCAATTCGTTCCATGATCGAATTATCACCTTCATCAAGTTCTTAATAAGTTATGAAGTTCTATCAACCAATAATCTAACAAGAATAATACCTATTAATCGCCTTGTGTTATTAATGTAATCTTATCTCATCAAAACCCTTCTTTTAGAAAATTAACAACATTCGAATCTAATTTCATAAATAATCCTACTTCATGAATTGATCAAGTCTATTTTGAACACAATAAAATCACAAGGGTTATACAACAATTCATTAAATTCTACTTGAATATATCAAAATTTGTGATGATCATCCAATAATTCATGAAAACCCTTTCTACAACATGATTATATCACCTAACAATCTCTAATTTGTGAAGGATGTATTAATCTAAATATTGATAATCACATCTTTCTAAAGATCAATAACAATCATGTTATCTTTCAACATTCCAATTATTCAAGAAGAGTTATCATCAATATTATCATGTTCTTATTTAGTTGTCCATGATTCTAATAACTAACATGATATACTTGATTGATTGACCATAAATGAAAGTAATCCATAACATTATCGGAATTAGTACAAGTTAAAACAACCAACCTTTTAGAATGAAGAACAACTCCAAAATACTTCAAGAACAACCTCCAATCCTTAAGGTCTAAGTTTCAATCCACGATGTGAAACTCCAATACAAGATGGAAAGCTCAAAGACAAGTTGGAAGAGGCTAGAATCGATCTAGGGAGGCAGAGGGATGACAACTTGGAAAAGAAGTCGAGTTTGGATCGTGCAAAATGAAAGACTAACCTGTCTTTTTATAAACTATACAATCTATTACGTACATTATAGCACAAAGCTAATGTATGTTAGTCTCTTTACGTATGCTACACACAAGGTGTTACGTACGTAATAAACCTCTAGAAGCTACTGCCTCACAACACCTATCTCACTATGTACGTTATCGCATGAGCATTACGTACGTAATGTAGGTCAACTAATTAGCTGCCTCGAAAGACCCCATTATTCGAATCTTGCATGGTCCCCCCATGCCGAAAGTTGAGATCGGATAAGACTCTCTGCATTACGTACGTAATATATACTCTATTACGTACGTACGGCGAGGTTATAGCGTATGTTAGACTGAAACCTTAGCGTACGTTAAACACAGAAAACCTAGCCAAAAAAAATGTAACAATCTACATAACGTCTAGAAAATAACCACAATGCGGATGACAATTATAATTAATTCTATTCTGATATAACCCAACATCAATAATCATTACACTAAATGTAACATGATTACAACAATACTCAAATTATCCAAATAATACAATAGTAGATAAGAATTACAGTCGGATATTACATACTCCCCCTAAAAGGACTTTCATCCTCAAAACTAAGGGGTAAACAACTCAGGATACCTCTCCCGCATGCTATCCTTGGTTTCCCACGTAGCCTCCTCGACTCCGTGTCATGACCACTGAACCTTCAGTAGGGGAATCGTCTTGTACCTCAATTGTTTGATCCTCTTCTCGAGTATCTATACGGGATGCTCCTCGTACGAAAGGTCCTCCGCTAACTCGATCTCTTCGAACTAAAGTATATGGATCGGATCAGCAATATACTTCCTCAACTGGGAGATATGAAACACGTTGTAAATCCGACTCAAAGCTGGTGGTAACGCCAGATGATAGGCTAGATCGCCTACTCGTTCCAAAACCTCAAATGGCCCGATATACCTCGGACTCAGTTTGCCTCTCTTCCCAAAATGAAGGATACCTCGAGTAGGGGACACCTTTATTAGCACATAGTCACCAACCTCGAACTCAAGCGGTCGTCGACGGTTGTCTGCATAAGATTTCTGCCGGCTCTGAGATGTTAACAAACAACTCCTAATTAGGGCGATCTTCTCACGGGCTGCTAACAACATATCAGGTTCCATACCCAGAGATTCGGACAGGTCGTCCCTGTTAGGAATATGCCCTCGAATGCCACTCAGTGGATGTTGAGTGAGGGTATTGTACTTGTAATTATGTAAATCATTTATATAAGGCAATGAATGTTTCTTTATTTTCTGGTAGTTACTGGCGTTCCTAACTCATAAATATACGTATAGAAACTAGTCCATGTATTTGAGAGCAAAACGTTCCACTGCTTATTGGATAAGGAGGTCGGCACTGGAGAGGTTTATAGCTCAAATACTTAATCGTTCGCAAGTCGATGAAACTTGACTGGGCATTAAGTTTATGTGAAGACTTGTATGACGTGTTCTTTGACATGGAGAGTGCCTGTCGAACGCTAATGGTTAGTGGGAGCACACGTTATAGGTATGCTAATTGGATTAGTATACTCGAACCGACTCACCCTCGATTCGTCACATGGATTTCACTCTGGGACAGCCAATGACGGAATCGAAAGGTTGTGATAGGTATTCGTGAACCTTCGAATTGAGGATTTAGTATGGATGTGCATGTGACGTCAAGATTTTCATTAGAGTAGTTCGACCCTGTAAACCGGGAGGCGGGGGTCAACCTCAACGTGCATCTTGACGGGCAAGTAGCAGGTCCTACTGAATACCAAGATAGAATTCTTTCTCCCGTTAGTGAGCGGGTTAAATGTCCTATGCGGTTATTGGCAGATGAGATCATAAGTCTTTGGCCAAAGCATTAGAGCTAGTTGTATTAGATACACGAGAGCTCGATGATCTCGATTTGCATTAACGCATGCATAGCGTCAAGTAACAGATAGGGTTTGACTGACCGTGACCCTATAACTTGATCGGGACATTTGAAAGAAGGGTTTATACGTATACTGGTATTCACGACAGAATGGTTCTTGAATGATCCCAATCATTCGTTCTCAGTTGGGGTACAGTGTAGGCCGCCAGGCTGGCTAGGTGGTGCTACTACTCTTTTGTTCCTCCCATTGCTGACTGAGACGGACCTACCGAGTCGCGCAATAGGATTGACGACAGAATGAATCAAGCTTATTCTATCATAATGAATATTAGATATTGGATGTCTAATTTGGGACATTGGATGTCTAAATTAATTTATTGGATAAATTAATTTACGGCCTAATTAATTAAATAAATTACCGGGTGATTAATTTAATTCATGAATATAATTATTTCTTAGAGAAATTAATTATGTCATTATGTATTTGATATGATTAATTAATTGGATTAATTAATCGATATAAATACATCGGAATGGAATCGGATTTTATCTGTTTGGACTCACGGGAGTCCGAAATAGACCGAACTCACCTGACTCCTTCTAGATGGCCGCCCCTCCCCTCACCAACTCCCTCTTGGTCTTTGGTCATCATTTTAATAATGTATATCAAGATATGAAGGGACAAGATATCAAAGTGATATCTTATCATGGTGGTGGGTGTTGAATAAAAGGTGAAGACTTTCTCATTTTACTCCACCATTCCATACGTGAGTTAAGAAAAGAGAGAGAGAATATTATTCTTCTTAAGTCTTCATCATCTTCTTCATTTTATTCTTGAGTTCTCTTGGAGAAAATTCAAGATATATTGAGAGATATAATTTAAATACTTAGAGTGTTATAATCAAAGCTTCATCACTTGATTCTAGCCGTAACCTTAGATGTCAATCGAGTGTTATCATTCCGTTCGTTTCTCCGGCGCATGAAAAGTAGAGACGCGGTTTTTTCGGCGTTGGATCATCCAAGGGCTTGGAGCATTTTGGATCGTTTGGGGAATAGCTCAAGAGAAGGAACTCCATATAATCAACAGACGACAAGGGTATGATTTCGTATCTTCCTTTGTTTATTTTATATTCGTATATGTGTAGCTCGATCGATCCTCGTAGGGATTCAGATCGAATTAATTTTCGTTTTAACCCTTCCGCTGGGCCTTCGTTTTAGGCACCGAATCCCAACAGTCCCAACACAAAGGGGACCTACATCGACTGCCATACAATGCCTCATATAGTGCCATCTGGATCTAAGCATGCCAACTATTATTATAGGTGAATTCCACCAAAGGTAGTTGGGCTTCCCAATCGTACTTCCAATCGTGAGCACAAGCCCTCAACATATCTTCTAGAGTTTGGATAGTCCTCTTCGACTAGCCATCGGTATGATGATGAAATGCAGTACTAAAGTTCAACTGCATACCCATCGTATGATGAACTGCTTTCCAGAAATGTGACATGAACCGATCGTCACGGTCTGATATGATACTCTTAGGGGTATCATGTAACCTTACAATTTCTTTAATAATAGCTGGGCCAATCTCTCTGGACCCCACGTGTCCTTAATCTCCAAAAAATGGGCTGATTCGGTCAGATGATCCACAATCACCCAAAAAGTATTCATACCTCGACGATTCGTCGGCAAGTTAGTGATAAAATCCATCAATATGTCCTCCCATTTCCATTCCGAAATCGGGAGTGGTTTCAACATACCTGCTGGTCGTTGATGCTCAATCTTAACCTGCTGACAGGTCAAACATCTCAAACCAAATTCTGCAACTTCTCGTTTCATATTCCCCCACCAATAACATTTCTTCAAATCTTTATACATCTTGCTAGAACCTGGGTGAAAGGTTCATATCTAGGATTAAGTCATGTTGATTGATGATTGATTAATGGTATATATCATGTGAGTATGATAACGAGATTGAATCTTTGTGATTGATCTTGGAGTATGACTTCCTTTACATTCGTATTTTTAATCGCCATATGTTGATCGGTACCTGTAATGCCTGCAACTGCATGTCATTAGCGCACGCTAGTGTTACTAGCTAGCGCACGCTAACTGAAGCGACTTGGCCCATGCTATGTTAAGTGATTAACGTGCGCTATGTCAACAGGCAGTGTAGTATATCGTGTTGTGGTTATGAATTCGTGGGGTTTGAGTTGGATTGTTCAGACTATGTTTAACCGAGATATTGTAGAACCGTTGAGTTTGATTGATTGGTTATATCTGGAATTGATTATTATCGAATGTATGTTAATCGATTATTGCAATAGGTTGTGATAATTGATCATTGATAATAACCGTGTGTTGTGGTCGAGTTCGAGGAGGTTCTTGAATTGCTTTGGTCAGAGTCAAGGAGTTCGTAGATGAAGGCAATGGAATTAGTAACGGCTTCATCGGTATCGAGGCAAGTTATTACTTGCACATTTTATAATATTTAATGAATGGTTTCAGTTTCATTCGTTTATAATTCGTATAGCAATGATTATAATTGTGAACACTGGAGATTTGGGATTGTACGTTGTTTTCAGATTTTGGGAATTTAAATCATAATGTATATGATTTACTTTTGTTATTGGTATACTTGAGTATCGAAGATACATTGTGATAAAGACGAAGATATGAATTATCTACAGTCCGTGACATTTTGGACCGTCGAGTATTGAGGATAATGGTTGGTGATGGTTTAGACATCGAGATTGCTCTCGGAGGACTCGGGGCAAGTACTCTAATCATTTTATCATTTTGTGTTGATCATATTATGATACATTATGTATTGTTGTTGTCATGCATTTGTGTATTGTTGTTAATATGCATTTGTGCATTGTTGTCGTATGTCCACCTCGTGTTGATCTGACGGGATCATCTTGGGATCTATGCTAGCGTGCGATGGATCATTGGACGTGTTTATCCACCTCGTGTTGGTCCGACGGGATCATCTTGGGATCTAGGCAGTGAACGTTGGATAATCGGATTACCCATGTGTTGTTGTTGTACATATGTACATTATGGTTTATCCACCTCGTGTTGGTCTTTCAGGATCATCTTGTGATCTATGCAGTGAACGTTGGATTATCGGATTTCCATAAGTATACATTGTTGTTATTGTTGTGAGCATAATGACATTGTCATATGAGTATGCATTTGTAGGTCTTGTGTTAGGACCATGTTCGTATGTGGTATTGATCCGATTTCGGATTATACTGACGTGATTGTCGTGGTATTTCGTATCTTGAGGTACGTTTTGTATTTCCCTTGGTATTTGTCTTTGATGGACAATCGATTTATCGTGTTGAGATGTGATGATGTTATCCGATGGATCGGGCTGGACAGAGTTAGTAAATTTCGTAACAAGTGAGTTATGATAATGTTTTGAGAACCTTGGGTATTGTTAAGATACCGTACAGATATTTCGGTCTGAACTTATTGCGATGTTAAGGATACGAATCGTGGATTTATGTAAAGTTATGACGGTAAGATACATTGGTAGTATTCTTACTTAGTGTTTTCATTGGTATGTAATTATTGATGTGATGTGGCCGTTGTCATTGTTGAGTATTATGGCTGACCTCGTCGTGGGCTTTCTTTTTAGGTTCTTTGGATATCGAGCTTGTAGCGGTCGTGAAGATATGAGCTTCCCGGAGGATACTGGCTATGGAATGTATTTGTGTATTGAGTCTCCTGATCAGTTGTTGTAATTCCGCTGCTAGAGTATTTTTAATTATTTGTCTTTTCCGCTGCGTGAGTATTTTTAAATGGCCTTTTGGTATCTGGTAACTTATGTTACTTTGGAAATCGTTTTCTAAACTATTTTGTCGGTACGTGTAAGCGACATCTTAACGTATGTTTTTCGGGTCTTGTAGTTTAAAATGAGATTTTACGACAGTTTTAATAAACGAGTTTTTATAAAGTCTTCGAGTGGTTTTTTTAAAGAAAAATAGTATCGTCGTTAGCCTCCTGGGCATTTGTAAATGTTTGCGAAAATGTCTTTTAACCTTGTGGGTTCCATCTCGGGGCCCATGGCGCTGTAATATTCCTGGATGGCTCTGGGTGTGTTACAACTGTAGACCAAATTAAGTGCATGGGTGAGAACAGAAGCATGGAAAAAATGAAATGTCATAAAAGAAATAGGAAACTAAGACCACCTAAAGCATAAAATTAACTAGAAGAAACTTAAAATGTGAAATATATACCTTGCTGAGAGCATTGATGGCCATAATAATTTGCTGAATATTTTCAATTTGCGCAAGAGACCTTGCGGAATTACGAGATTTTGCATGAGTTTGAAGTATAAGCGGCAGAAATACAAATGAAAAAGAAATATGAGTAGGCGTAATCACTGCCTGCAAGATTTTCTCAATATAAGGTATAAGCACAATCTGAGAACATTAGTTTTCTGCTCTCAATTCATTTACCCTGGGGCCCTAGCCAACCCCAATCAAGGGTAGGCGAACATAGCATACATACACACAATCGAAAATGCCATAAAACGCAATAAAGTGAAGAAAAATACCCATCAATGCATAGTATTAAAACCACAAACTATACAATCAAGCCTGAAAAAGAAATACAAAACATAAAGTATGTAAGGAAGCTCGTTCTGAAGCTCTGAACAATACTCAATGAATAAGGTATGCCAAAGATAAATTGAGATGTATCAAACAGTAAACATACAGGGAAGATACATTGAAATGCAAAGAGAGGGCAAAACCTTCGTGGAATTGAAAATAAGAAGGGCGAGGGAGGGAGTAGGGCATGTTTCCTGACAGGAGAAGAAGGAGAAATTCTTACAGGTACGCAATTAAATTTAGGATATCCCACGTGTCACTCAAGAACAGTTTCGATATAGCTAGCACATGTACTAGCAACAGATTTATTGTTGGTTTTATCCAGAAAAAAAGTAAAATATGGGCTTAAAATTCTATGAGCCAAAAATATGGAGAAAGAAAAATGTTGGTCCCTTAAGTATACAGAATACGGCTTGGAAAGTGTTTTAAGCAACAAGCTGTACGTTTTTCTAATCGGAGTGCATAGCGGAAGTCTTGCAATAGTAAGTTGCTGTCGATACAGCAACTCGGTCTAATCTCCTGTTAGCCTGGTGCGTACAGGGTTTTGCAGTGTATACTTGTATAAATTATAGTTTATGAAAACAGTAAAGGTGAAAGGTAAATAACACAGTATTTAAGTGGTTTGAGGTAAAACCCCTCTACGTCCACTGGTCCTCCACACAGGAGTAAAACGTTTACTATAAATACTGCGTACACAACTATGTATTTATAATCAAACCTATCCTTGTATCGTTCACACAGATAGATACAAAGACTGTCGCTTTCAACCGTTCACACAGATTGGTTAAAGCTTCCACTTGACTTGCTTCTTCACACACAGTTCCAAAGCTTCGTCTCTTCAATGCAGATCCGTCACACACAGTTCAGGAAAAGCAAGGCTTTCTCAGTCCACACAGGGCTGATGGGTTTGTTCAATGATAGAACGATGGTTTGAACAACAGTTTGACTTTCTTGATCTTTAGCTGATGGTGTGTTGTTGAAGATTTGAGCACTCGGATATTTCTTTTCTCAGAATATGCAGTATACTTGAAGAAATACGTTTGCTCTCAATATTCGTGTAAGCACTTAGTGGTTGTTGTTTCACGGGGATATTCTTGATGTAGATCTTCAAACTCTGGAGATATATATATATATATATAGCCTTCTGAAATATATCCATTGTGAAAGATCCGTTGAGCAAGATTCTGTGACAACTAGATGGTTAACTTGAAAGGACCAGGATCCGGATATTGTGGGATTTGAAGATCTTTGTCGGCTTCAGTATTTAAATACTTTATCCTTTCAGTATTTAAATACTTCTTTATCAAACGGGACTTGACTTTAGCGAATTCCAAAGATTCCTTTCCAAACGGTCTTCAGTCCTGTTTCGATGGGTATTGAAGATCTCGATACTTTACAGCTTGAATGCTGTATTCATTTGCGTTGTAGGCTATAAAGGAGTAGTTGTTGTATCGAATGTTTGATGTTCCATAGTATCACAATGCTTTATGCTCGGGGTCGAGATACATTATATTTTGAGTCTTGGTGTTTGGCTAGAATGGCATTTTAATGTATTATGTGTAATGTGTCCTTGTGAATGAATTGAAGTGAATGATTGGGTCGTGGACCCTGTGTTTTGTTAACGGATTTGCATTTTGTAAAATGGACTTTGGGGCTGTGACCCTAAGTGGCTTTCGAGAGATTAAGAACTTTTCAATTTTCAATGTTTTCAAAACTCCCGAGATTTGGAAGTGTTTTCAAAGTGCTTACTTGCTTCGTTCCTACTTTCAAGACTTGAGCTATTTTAACTAAATGAAATATCTCGGGAAGTCTTTCGTTTTATTCTCGAAATGTGTTGTGTATGGCTCGTATTTTCACTTTACACTTGTACTAGAAAAACAGTGGAGTTTTGCTAACCGCCGAGTATCCGGGGGGTGGATGTTTGTTCTGCGTCCAGGTACATGCAGGTCTTGGGAGCAAAACACAGGATCGGTGCGAAGGATGATGGAAGACGATCGATACTAATCACACGAAGGCCAGTTTTGAGTGCAGTAAGTCGGAGTTTGTTGCATAGTCTTTTCCGCTGCCGTACTTTTTGTTATGAGTGTATTTTACCTTTCCATGGGTATGAGTCGAGATAGAAATGTGTATATTTTGACTTGTATGTTAGTGATGAAAGACTAAATCGGTCTATTGGTTCGTTCTTTGAAATAGGTTGGTATGTAATGTGATGTGTTGTTTCGATGTCTAGCCTGGTGGATCCTCACGGAGAGGGTCTGCGGCGTGTAATATTCCCGGTTTGATTCTGGGGGTGTTACATCCACCACAGTAAGTAAGAACCATATCTCTAGTCCTTCTTAAGTACTTAAGAATGTTTTTAACGGCATTCCAGTGTTCCCTTCCTGGGTTTGCTTGAAAACGACTTACCACAATCACAACGTAGGCTAAGTCCGGTCTCGTGCACAACATAGCGTACATGAGGCGACCCACTGCCGAGGCATAGGGTACCTTACTCATCTTTCTTTTGTCTTCCTCACTTTGCGGACACATTTTCTTGGTGAGATGAATTCCATGTCGCACGGAAGGAACCCTCTTTTAGAATTATCTATCTTGAATCTTCTCAGGATCTTTTTTATATAGAGGGCTTGGAAAAGTCCTATCATTCTTCGCGGTCTATCTCTGTAAAGACGGATCCCTAGAATATAGGAAGCTACTCCCAAGTCTTTTATGGAGAACGTTTTAGAAAGCCAAGCTTTCATAGTGCTGAGCATTGCTACGTTATTTCCCGTAAGTAGAATATCATCTACATATAGTACTAAGAACGTAATGTTGCTCCTACTAACCTTTTTGTAAACACATGGATCCTCCTCGTTTTGCACGAAATCAAAGTCCTTGACTGCTTCGTCAAATCGAAGGTTCCAACTCCGAGAAGCTTGCTTCAGCCCATAAATGTCTCGTTGCAGCTTACACACCTTATGAATATTAGCTTTGGACACAAAATCCTTAGGCTATTCCATGTAAATTTCCTCCTCGAGGTATCCATAGAAAAGCCGTTTTGACGTCCATCTGCTATATTTCATAATCATAATGGGCAACAATGGAAAGCATCATGCGAATAGACTTGATCATAGCTACGGGTGAGAAGGTATCATGATCATCGATCCCTTCCTTTTGGGTATAACCCTTTGCCACAAGCCTGGCCGTATAGGCGTCAACCTTGCCATCCCTATCAGTCTTCCTCTTATAGATCCATTTACTTCCAATAGGCTTCTTTCCAGTTGGTAAATCTACTAGAGTCCAGACCTTATTGGCATGCATCGAGTCTATCTCAGCTTCCATAGCTTCTTGCCATTTATCGGAGTCCACATCCACTATCGCTTGGTCATAGGTGATAGGGTCGTCCTCACAGCTATCAGGTACATCGTGGAGACTCAGTTCCTCGACATGTGTATAGCCATACCTCTCAGGTAAGTGAGACACCCTATCAGACCTTCGAAGTGGAGGTTGTGTTACAATAGGTTCGGTTCTTGATCCCTGATCAGATGTCTCCTCAGGACTTTTATTATGCTCTTCCAAAGACACACTTCTACCCGAGCCCCCTTCCTAAATAAATTCATCTTCAAGGAAGTGCGCTTGTAAAGCCACGAAGACCCTATGGTCTTCAGGCATGTAGAATAAATAACCCATCGAGTCCTCTGGGTATCCAATTAAACGTCTGTTATGTCGCGATTAACACACCTCGACGGCGATCGGCAAAAGGTCCGAGCGACCGAGTTAGCGTCAAATGAACCAAGGCAACTTGCCAAACGGAGATCCCAGATCAAGTCCAAGTATCGAGCGATTGACATCCAGGGCGATCGCCTCTTGGCACCTGGCGATCGACTTTGGCGCCCGACCAAGGACGACCGCCTCATGCCACATGTAAAGCCAACATCCGTCAAGTCTGCGAAGACCGAATATCGGGATAGATGCCCACGTGCAGATCCGGAAAAGGCGCCGTAGGAAAAGTCCTTTGACTCCAGCCCATCAACAGCTGTCGGCAACAAGGACAAGCCTCACCTACCGACAGACCCGCCGAAACGTCCAAGGTGGACCTCCCAAGACAGCGACGTCAGGCACATGGCGTCTTCTCACTGGTTCGCACAGCTGGCTGTCAGTAGCAGCCGCGAACTTTAAGGGAACCGACCCTCGTGCTGAGGCGATCGCCCGCGTATTATAATACAAGAAAGTCGATCGCCCGCTCGGGATCAAGACATCCCAGCTACCTCCCCTCCTATAAATAGAGGATTTCCAGCATTTGGAAAACGACTTCTTCTCTTGGACTTTTGAGACCTCTCTCTCAGAACTCTCCCTAAAAAGGCTTCCAGACACTCTCAAAACCTCACTCACGATCGATCGAAAGACGATCGGTAGAAACGAGCATGACATTTCCTTTGTTACAAGAACACACAGAGCATTAACTCTGGTTCTTCCGGTAATCACCAGCACTCAAGAGCTAGATAACTAGGGTCTTTACACTCATTGTAATTGTACTCTTACATTAATATTTGTACTCCAAAGTATTCATATTAATAATATCTCGTGAGAGCATTCAAGCCCGGGCCTAACAAACCCGACAAATCTTGTGTTATTTACATTCCCTAGGACGTGCTCTCGCATTTTGTTTGTTACTCACCCGAAGCCATATCCAGCAACCCCTTCCGAAGATTATTTTAGGTAACAACAATTGGTGCTAGAGGGAGGGAATTTATCCTCATTTTCATTACGACCGTTTCAAAGAACACTCACTATTCTCCGGAGCATATACTTGAAGAAACACTCAGTTTTCTTCAAAGAAAAACCTTCAGAATAATGACGTCTACCACCACTTCAAAGAGAGCCACCCTACGGTCCGCTGGACACCTTATTCCGGCCCAGACCGAGTCCCAACCTACGGCGGAGGGTAGCCGCGGCGGCGCGAGACTCTCGATCCCGCCCACGAAGGACGGCCCTAGCCTCTCGCTCGATCAGTTCCAAACCGCGGAGCAGATCGAAGAGGCCATGGCCATCCTACGGGAGCGACGGAGAGCACGCGATGCACCCGCTATTACCCCATCAGCCATCCGCCACGTGTGCAAGCGAAAACTCAAGGGGCTATATGTCGAGCGATCAACAGAAAGCCCCAAGTCGCAAGAAAAGGCACTCGCGAGGCGGGACAGTTCCGTCTTCAGCCGGCTTGGAAGTGACCCTTCATGGCCACCGGGGCATTCTGGCCCCAGCCATGAGGCGACGGAATCCGACTCCGTCACTAGGAGTTCGGCATACCCGACTCCCAGAAGGCAGGTCGTCCACTTGGCTCCCCCTCGCCGAAGAACCAAGATCGGCGGCGACGACCTCATCGCCTACCGCGGAGCCAGGAGATCAGTATACGATCGCCTCGGCTCCCGCTCCGAGAGCCACACCACGAGCGACCAAGCTACAGCGATGGCCGCAATGCAATGCCAGCTCGATGGCATGAAGGCTCTCCTAGAAACTGGGGCAGGCGCCAAGAGAAAGATCGCCGGGCCGAGTGAGCCGCTCGCGGTCCAGCTCGAACTTGCCCCCGTGCAGCCAAGGATCGCTCCTCCTCAAACACCTTTGTACGAGGGGAGATCGGACCTCGAGACTCATCTGAGCAAGTTCCGGATCTACATGACAAGATGCGGGGCATCAGACGCGACCAGGTGCCGAATGCTCCCGTTAACACTGGGTAATCTGGCCTATAGGTGGTACATCTCATTGCCACCGCGATCCATCAGTTCCTTTGAACAACTGGCGAGCGACTTCACATCGTACTTCGACGCCAAGGTCGCTCGACCAAAAGGTACCCACCGCATGATGAAGATCAGGCAGGGGAAGACGAGTCCGACGAAGACTATATCGACCGGGTGGATGAGATAATCCTCAATGGCGAACCCGTAAGTGACGAGATCGCCCTCTACTCGGTCCTAGGGGGATTCAATGATCTTTCGCCCATGTTCAGGCACCTTACGAAGGACATCCCCCCAACTTACGCGATCTTCCGCGCCAAGGCCGCAGACTTTTTGTCCAGGCGGAGGGTGCTCGCCCTTCGCCAAGGCGAGGGGGCAGAGACGGCAATCACCAAGTCCAACAAGGCGGTCGCCAAACCACCCGATGATTTCAGGGCCTTCGAGGATGTGGAAGCCCATCTCCTCCACAACCTCAACCTATCTCCGACCCATATTTTTTACGCCATCCAGGGGCGTGAGCGTCTAAGCAAGCTGAAGGCGATAAGCAACAACGGTCATCTGGACCGCAACAAGTTTTGTGCTTATCACAAGAGTCCCGACCATAACACCGACCAATGCCGCGACCTCCTCAGACAACTCTGGAGATTGTTCGAGGAAGGCAAGCTGGATAGTCTAGTAAATTAGCCGAAGCCCCGGGCAAAAAGGATCAAAGGTCGCGATCGGTGACCGAACGACGATCATCAGTCTTCCAACCCGATCGCCAGAATCAAGCACGGCGAGCCGGAAGACTTGTACTAGTCGATCCCCCCGATCGACCCTGGCGGCCAGATCTTTATGCTTCAATCAAGAGGTGGAAACTTCGGAGGTCTTTCCCCAGTTTCCACCATGTCAAACGAAAGGCTACTGCCCAAGCAACATCCCCAAAAATGGAGGACTCGCTCGCACTCTAAAGTTCATCATCTAACATGATGGACCTAGGCACGAGATCGCCTCCCTCAGCACAACATATACCGTCGAGGATCGCTATCTAACATGACGATCCGAGGTAGAAGAGTGCAGCCATGGTCCTGGAGGTCGATGGAACCGACAGATTCGTCCATGCAAGGTTCCTTTGGGCATAAATCGCTCGCCTTTCATTTAAATACGAGGCGAGCGTAGCTGAAGGACCCTCCAAAACAGATCTGTGGACACGCTCGCCCTCAAAGGTCCATCATCTAACATGGTGGGCTCGGACAATGCGACGCGTCCCTACCCCCGTCACAATGTATGCCCTCAAAGGTCCGCCATCTAACATCTCAGCCCCAGGCAGAAAAGTGCTAACAAGCCACGGTCGCGGAGTCGATTAATCCGACGGCGCCCCGTGCAAGGACTCCTCCAGGCAGAGATCCATCGCCCTTCGTTTAAATACAAGACAAAACGTAGCCTCCGGAGGACCCTCACAATAAAGTGAGTCGCGAGACAAACCTACAGGTGGAATGTCGCTCGCGCACAAGACATGGTCGCGGAGGTCGGTCCATCGAACTCCGCGACCGTGCACGGTTCCTCTAGGTCGAGATGGTCAGCCTCCCGCGAGGAATATGCAAAATTGAAGATCACAAGAGCTGAACCAAGGATCAGTCCACTCGAGAGAAGATCGTCTGTTTCATAAAATGATAAGTCTCTCGTCTAAATCAAGCGATCGCCGGTAAAACCACCTCACCCAATGCCTTCAACATCGGAGCGAGTTGGGGGGAAATTGTTGTGTTGCGATTAACACACCTCGACGACGATCGGCAAAAGGGCCGAGCGACCGAGTCAGCGTCAAATGAACCAAGGCAACTTGCCAAACGGAGATCCCAGATCAAGTCCAAGTGCCGAGCGATCGACATCCAGGGCGATAGCCTCTTGGCACCTGTCGATCGACTTTGGCGCCCGACCAAGGACGACCGTCTCATGCCACGTGTAAAGACAACATCCGTCAAGTCTGCGAAGACCAAATATCGGGATAGAGGCCCACGTGCAGATCCGTAAAAGGCGCCGTATAAAAGGCCTTTGACTCCATCCCATCAACATTTGTCGGCGACAAGGACAAGCCTCATCTACCGACAGACCCGCCGAAAGGTCCAAGGTGGACCTCCCATGACAGCGACGTCAGGCACATGGCGTCTTCTCACTGGTTCGCATAGCTGGCTGTCAGTAACAGACGCGGACTTTAAGGGAACCGACCCTCGTGCTGAGGCGATCGCCCACTTATTATAATACAAGAAAAGCGATCGCCCGCTCAGGATAAAGACATCCCACCTACCTCCCCTCCTATAAATAGAGGACTTCCAGCATTTGGAAAAGGACTTCTTCTCTTAGACTTTTGAGACCTCTCTCTCGGAACTCTCCCTAAAAAGGCTTCCAGACACTGTCAAAACCTCACTCACGATCGACCGAAAGACGATCAGCAGAAATGAGCATCACATTTTCTTTCTTACAAGAACACACAGAGCATTAACTCTGGTTCTTCCGGAAATCACCAGCACTCAAGAGCTAGATAACTAGGGTCTTTACACTCATTGTAATTGTACTCTTACATTAATATTTGTACTATAAAGTATTCGTATTAATAATATCTCGCGAGAGCATTCAAGCCCGGGCCTAACAAACCCGACCAATCTTGTGTTATTTACATTCCCTCGGACGTGCTCTCGCATTTTATTTGTTACTCACCCGAAGCCATATCCAGCAACCCCTTCCGAAGAATATTTTGGGTAACAACAACGTCCATTGACGGCCCTCACTTCCAGTTTGTCCACCTTAGCCTTTTTGACATAGGTTGGACATCCCCAAATACTTATGTGATTAAGACTTGGTTTCTTACACTTCCACATATCATGCGGAGTGATAGGAATGGATTTGGAATGACATCTATTAAGGATATAGGAAGTGGTAAGCAAGACGTAACCCCAGAGGTAAATTGGTAAGTCAGTGTAATTCAACATGGAGCGGACCATGTTCAACAAAGTCCGATTTCTCCTTTATGAAACACCATTTAACTGTGGGGTTCCTGGTGGCATGAATTGTGAAACTATTCCATGTTCCTTAAGGAACTCATCAAACTCGATGCTCATATACTCGCCACCTCGGTCCGATCGAAGTGCTTTGACATGACATCCAGTCTATTTTTCAACTAGGGCCTTAAATTCCTTGAATTTGTTAAAGGCTTCGGATTTATGTTTCATTAAGTGCACAATCCCATACCTAGTATGATCATCTGTGAATGTTATTAAATATTGATATCCATCTCGGGCTGCTTCTAAAGCACCATAAATGTCGGTATGTACCAACCCAAGTTTTTTAGCAGCCCTTTCAAATGTCCCTGTGAAGGTGGACATAGTCAACTTGTCTCTAAGGCAGGATTCACAAGTTGGATAGAGTTCTTCACCCAATGGACTTAAAAGTACATCTTTCTCCATTTTGTGAATCTTGGTCTGACCAACATGACCGAGTCTAAGGTGCCACTTAAGAGCTTGGTTAATATCATTCCTACCACGTTTCATAGTTATAGTGTTCACTGCTGATTTATTTTGCAGGTTCAGATGATATAGATCATTCAACAATGTAGATGTTCCAACAATTTTATTCTGAAAATAAATTTTACAACTACCATAGCCAATGAAGAAAGAAAATTCTTTTCGGTCTAAGACTGGAATGGATACAATGTTTTTATACCCCTTGGGCAAAACCAGTACTTCATCTAACGTAAAAAAAATGGATTCCAAACCCAGTAGGAGTGATCCAATATCGGTTGCCTCGACACTTTGTCTGATTCCGATAGGACCATCACTTCCCCAGCTCCAAGCTGCCTACTTCGTTCCAGATCCTGATTCATAGTACAAATGTGAGAAGTAGTACCTGAATCCAGAATCCATGAAGTAGAATGTACAGTAGCGGAACAATTAGTTTCAAAGACTAAAAGTCCGTACCTGATGCGCCATTGACCTTGGGACAAGTCCTACGCCAGTGGCCCAGCTTACCGCATACAATGTAATATCCGCATTTTCTTTTTCGCGGTATTTTCATTTTCGGTGTATTTCTCGTTTTTTTAGCGACCCTCGTGTAACCGTATTGATTTTCAAGAATATTTGTTTCGAGACTTTTTGGTCATCCAGTTCTATGTTTATTGGTTCTTCCGTCGCTTATTGATCTGATTCTCGTAATTGTGGTTCGGAACCGCCGTTTGGGGTTGCCGTAATCCATTGTATGTTATCATGCATATTGTGTTGTTCCGTTTGATGCTTCGGTCGTGTTTTGGTGTTTAGGACCGTTGTTATCCTGTGCCTAACGCGCGCTAATATTATTGTATAAAACACACTAAGCATCCTTCTATAGCGCACGCTACGCTTCTTGGTAGCGCGCGCTAGCGAGTTGAGCCCTGGCAGTGGCATTGAGCCTGTTTCTGATCTCAGTCCTCTGGACTAATGTTTTAGTGCACTCTACGTTTGTCTAGCGTATGTTATTGTTGCAGACTAGCGCACGCTAGGTGTCCGGTAGCGCGCGCTAACACGACAGTCCAGTACTGGGCAGTTTACTTCTGGACTCGACTGATGCCCAGGTAGCGCACGCTATAGCCCGATAGCACGCGCCGAGACGCTGTTAGCACACATAGAGTGGCCGGTAGCGCACGCTAACATGACAGTCTAGTACTGGGCAGTTTACTTCTGGACTCGGCTGATGTCCAGGTAGCGCACGCTATGGCCCGATAGCACGCGTTACCGAGAGGCTGTTAGCGCACGCTAATTCCGGTTAGCGCACGTTAACGGTCCAGAACTTTAAATTCTGCACTGGGGTGTTAGCGTTCTGGACTGGGTTATTAGTCGATAGCGCACACTAACTTGTAATTGTTAGAGCACGCTAATAACCCTCTGGTTATAAAAACCAGAGAGTTGACCGGGGGAGCTCATTTCTTCTCCTTTTCTTTTCTCCTCCGAGATTTGGGCGATTTGGGCGATTGGGAGCTTGGAGTGGGGCGATTATCATCATCCATCCAAGATTTTGAGTCTCTAACACCGATTTATCATCATCTAATCATCCTCTACCTCTTGAATCAAGGTAAATCATCTAGAACCCTATTTTTGGGGAGATTTGGGGGTTTTCGCGTTTTTGTCAGATTCGTTCCGTGTTGTTGATTAATTCATGATGAATATGATTAATCTTGGTTGTATTCTTGGTTTCCCTACGGATTCATGGTATATTTCGTGATGTTTGTGTAATCGAGAGGGTTTGGTTGTGGTCCGCCCTCGTTGTTGTTCTTGTACGAATATACATGAATCGTAGGCGGATTTTTGGGTGTATTCCATGTTGCGATTCGGTGCCTAAAACGAAGGCCCAGCGGAAGCGGTAAAACGAAAATTAATTCGATCCGAATCCCTACGAGGATCGATCGAGCTACGTATATACGAATATATAAACGAAAAGCAAGAGTCGTAAGAAACTAACCCTCGAAGTCCGTTGATTAAATGGTAACCTTCTCTTGAGCTATTCCCCAAGCTCTTGAACGATCCAACGCCGAAAGTACCGCGTCTCTACTTGCCACGCGCCGGAGAAACGACCGGAACGACGATCACCTTGCTATCCTCCGAGGATACGGCTAGAGCTAAGTGATGAAGCTTCCAATATGAGATTATCACACTCTAAGTGTATAACTCACAACTCTCATTAATACTCTTGAATTTTCTCTAAGAAAACCAAGAGGAAAGTGAAGAAGAAGAAGACTATTTTGAGAAGAACTTTTCTCTCTCTTTAACTCTCTTACATCTCACGTATGAAATGCACAAATGAATACATCTTAGAGTTTGGTCTTCTTCTCATTCTTTATACACATTATAACCACCAACAACTCATCTCACATGAGATGTCTTCCCCACAAGTCACTATCATCCATTATAAAATGGAAACCAAAGACCAAAGGGAAGGTTGGTGGAAGGGCGGCTATCAAGAAGAAATCGGACAAGTTCGGTTCGTTTCGGACTCTAGCGAGTCCAAACAGATAAACTCGATTCCGTTAGATGTATTTATATCGATCAATTAATCCAATTAATTAATCATATCAAATACATAATAACATAATTAATTTCTCCAAGAAATAATTATATCCATGAATTAAATTAATCACCCAGTGATATATTTAATTCATTAAGCCGTAAATCAATTTATCCGATAAATCGATTTAAATATCGATGTCCCAAATTAGATATCCAATATCTAATATTCATAATGAGAGAAGTAGCTTAATTCATTCCGTCGTCAATCCTAATGCGCGACTCGGTAGGTCCGTCTCGATCGGCAATGGGAGGAACCAAAGAGTAGTAGCACCACCTAGCCGACTGGTGGCCTACACTGTACCCCAATCGAGAACGAATGATTGGGATCATTCAAGAACCATTCTGTCGTGAATACCGGTATACGTATAAACCCTTCTTTCAAATGTCCCGATCAAATTATAGGGTCACGGTCGATCAAACCTTATACATGCTTGCGCTATGCATGCGTTAATGCAAATCGAGATCATCGGTATCGTGTATCTAATACAACTAGCTCCAATGCTTTGGCAAAGACTTATGATCTCATCGCAATAACCGCATAGGACATATAACCCGCTCACTAACGGGAGAAAGAATTCTATCTTGGTATTGAGGACACTGCTACTTGCCGTTAAGATGCACGTCGAGGTTGACCCCCGCCTTAGGTTTACGGTCGAACTACTCTAATGAAAATCTTGACGTCACAAGCACATCCCTACTAAATCCTCAAGTCGAAGGTTCACGAATACCTATCACAACCTTTCGATTCCGTCATTGGTATCCGAGTGAAATCCATGTGACGAATCGAGGGTGAGTCGGTTGAGTACACTAATCCAATTAGCATACCTATAACGTGTGCTCCCACTAACCATTAGTGTTCGACGGGCACTCTCCATGTCAAAGAACACGTCATACAAGTCTTCACATAAACTTAACGCCGGTCAAGTTTCATCGACTTGCGACGATTAAGTATTTGAGCTATAACCTTTCCGGTGCCGACCCCTTATCGATAAGGAGTGGAGCGTTTTGCTCTCAAATACACGGACTAGTTTCTATATGTTTATTTACGAGTTAGGAATGCCGGTAACTACCGGTAAATAAAGAAACATTCATTTGCCTTATATAAATGGTTTACATAATTACAAGTACAATGCCCTCTCTCAACAACCTCGAGTGGCATTCGAGGGCATACTCCTAACAATCTCCCACTTGCACTCAATGCCACACACTATGGTATCTAATACCCATGTTCTCTAGATGACGCTCCAAGCTAGTAGAAAGTGGCTTGGTCGGTGGATCGGCGACGTTGTCGGCCGAGTCTACTACGTGCGTCTGATGTATCCCTTGCGAACAAATTCTCTTACGAGATGATACTTCCTCTCAATATGTTTGGTCTTTGTTGTGAAACCTCGGCTCCTTGGCTGCGCTTCTGACTCGTCGTTGTCGCGATGCAGGAATAGCGGCTCGGCACATGGTATCATTTGAAGTTCTCCCGAAACTTCTTAATCAGAACCCTTCCTTGGAAGCCTCAGAGGCTGCTTGATACTCGGCTGACAGTGGAATCGGCGATCGCGCTTTGCTTGGCACTACGCCAAGATCTGCTCCTCCATTAAGAGTAAATATGTAGCAGTGGACATCGAGTCGTCCTTCGGTCCTTGGAAGTCGAATCGGTGAATCCCACCACATCCAAATCTCCACCGCCATACATAAGAACCATATCTCTCGTTCTTCTCAAGTACTTGAGAACGTTCTTTCTGACGATCAATGTTCCCTACAGGTTTGCTGAAACCTACTCACCACGCTTACAGCATGCGCGATGTCAAGTCTTGTACACAACATAGCATACATAAGGCTACCCACGGCCGAAGCATATGGTATATTACTCATTTCCTTGCGTTGTTCCTCACTTTGAGGACACATCTTCAAGGTGAGTTTTATTCCATGTTGCATCGGTAGGAACCCTCTTTTAGAATCATCCATCTTAAATCGCTTTAAGATCTTATCTATATAGAGGGCTTGGGAAAGGCCTATTGTTCTCTTCGCTCTATCCCGGTAGAGCCGAATACCAAGAATATAGGTTGCTTCTCCCAAGTCTTTCATGGAGAAATTACTCGAAAGCCAAGCTTTTACAGAACTGAGCATTCCCACATTATTTCCTATTAGTAGAATATCATCCACATATAGTACTAAGAATGCGATCTTGCTCCCACTAACCTTCTTGTATACACAAGATTCCTCTTCATTTTGCACGAAGTCAAACTCTTTGACCGCCTCGTCAAAGCGAAGGTTCCAACTACTGTGACGCTTGCTTGATCCATAAATGGGCAATGAAGCTTGCACACTTTACGAATATCGACTTGAGACACAAAGCCTTTAAATTTGCTCCATATAGATTTCCTCCTCGAGGAATCCATTAAGGAAAGCCGTCTTTACGTCCATTTGCCATATCTCATAATCGTGGTAGCGGCTATAGCAAGCATCATGCGAATAGACTTGATCATGGCTACGGGCGAGAAGGTATCGTGTGTCGATCCCTTCCTTGCAGGTATAACCCTTTGCCACAAGCTGGCCTTATAGGCGTCAACCTTGCCATCACCATCGGTCTTTCTCTTGTAGATCCACTTGTTCCCAATAGGCACTATACCCTTGGGGCGGTCTACTAGAGTCCGGACTGATTGACATGCATCGAGTCTATCTCGGCTTCCATAGCTTCACGCCATTTCGCGGAGTCTACATCCACCATCGCTTGGTCATAGGTCGTTGGGTCGGTCTCTTGGCTATCACTTGGAACCTCATGGAGACCCGGCTCCTCCAAGTGCACAAGCCCATACCTCTCGAGTAAATGAGACACCCTACTAGACCTACGAGGTGGTTGTACTTGTGTTTGAAAGTTCGGTTCGAGTTTCTTGCACGAGTGTCTCTCGAGGAGTTTCATTGTATTCTTCTAAAGAAATACTTCTACTGCTCCGCCTTCTGAATGAACTCATCTTCCGGGAAGTGTGCTTGTAAAGCAACAACGATCCTTCGATCTTCGGGCATGTAGAATAGATATCCCATCGTCCCAGGGCAGAATCCTATGAAACGTCCTTCGCAGACCTAGCTTCCAACTTTTCCACCTTAGTCTTCTTGACATAGGCGGGACATCCCCAAATCCTAATGTGATTAAGACTTGGTTTCCTTCCTTCCCACATCTCATGTGGAGTTTTAGGAAACGGATTTGGAAGGACATCTGTTCAAGATATACGCGGCGATCAGTGCATACCCCACGGGTAAATTGGCAAGTCGGTATAGCCCGGCATGGAACGGACCATGTTCAACGGGTCCGGTTCCTTCTTTCGACACACCATTTAAGCGAGGAGTACTGGAGGTGTTAGTTGTGAAACTATTCCATGTTCCTTAAGGAACTCGTCAAACTCCGTACTCATATACTCGCCACCTCGGTCCGACCGAAGTGCTTTGATATGATTACCGGTTTGTTTCTCGACTAGGGCCTTGAATTCTGGAATTTCTCAAAGGCCTCGGATTTATGTTTCATTAAGTATACATAACCATACCTAGTATGATCATCTGTAAGCGTAATGAAATATTGATATCCGTCACGTCTTTGCTTCTAAAGCACCACATACGTCGGTATGGATTAATCCCGATTTATCGGCTCTTTCAAAAGTCACTGTGAAGGGGACTTAGTCATTTGCCTTTAAGGCAAGATTCACAAGTAGGAAAGGGATCCGATCCCAATGGACCCATAAGTCCATCTTTTTCCATCTTGTAAACCTTGGTCGACCAACATGACCAAGTCTAAGATGCCATTTCAAAACTTGATTGGTTTCATCCCTACCACGTTTTCTAGTCATAGTATTCACAACTACTTTGTTCTTTGAGATTTAGATGATACAATCCATTCAACAATGTAGCAGTACCCACTAGTTTATTTCTAAAATAAATTTTGCAGAACCATCACCAATGAAAAATGAAAAGCCTTTTCGGTCCATGACCGGAATGGATACAATGTGTTTGTGCCCCTTGGGCAAAACAAGTACATCTTCTAAAGTCAAAACAAAGCCGGATTCTAAACCCGAAAGAAGTGATCCTATGTCGGTCGCCTCGACACTATGCCCACTTCCGACTGTGATCATAACTTCTCCGGCTCCAAGCTTCCTACTTTGTTCCAGATCCCGATTCACGGTACAAATATGAGAACTAGCACGAGAATCCAGTATCCGGGAAGTAGAAAATACGATAGCAGAACAATTTGTTTCCAAAACTAAAAGTTACATGCACAGATTGCCATGAAGAATCGGGACAGTCTCTAGCCCGGTGGCCCGGCTCACCGCACTTGAGACAAGTATCCTTTTCTTCTTGTTCTTCGGAACCATCGGGGCCTTGCCCTTACCCTTAAGGTCCTTAGCTTGTGGTCAGTTTGCTTCTTGGTCCTTTTCTTCTTGTTCTTAGACCTCAGGAGTCCGGAAGAAATCACAAGAGCGAGACTCCTTCATCCGCGGAGTCTTCATCGAGGCGAGCGGTCACAAGTTTGTTCATTAGCCCGGCTAAGTTACATGCAATCTCATTGCGGTTGAAGTTCATAACAAGCGTGAGAAGGAATCGGGGAGAGGCGTAGGATAAGGTCGGTTTGGAGAGAAGTATCCATTTTAAAATCAAGAGCCTCCAATCTCTCGATCATGGATATCATTTTGAGGGCGTGTTCCCCAACCTTCTCACCTTCCTTCATCCTTGCACCGAGCGATTGCTTGGATATCTCATATCTAGCGATTCTGCTGTGCTCACCATAAAGCTCGGTTAAGTGAGATAGAATGCGCCTAGCGAAGTCATTTTCTCATGAGCTCTCTGAAGCTCATTAGACATGGAAGCCATCATATAAGCACGGACTTTCACGTCATCCTTAACCCACTTTTCGTGGTTTTCAATCTCTTCTGATTGGCTCGAGTCCGCATAGGAGGCGCCGGAATGTACGTCTCAAGGCGTATCCCGGTGCCTCTATACGAGGACAATCATCGTTGCGGAGCCAATCCACAAAGTTAGGTCCCATTAAGGTGTTCTTTTGAGTAGAATTGCGAGTGGATTCATTGTCATATTGAGATTTATGCATTAAGTATAGCAGTTAATTAGTGACTCATTCAATTATGTTACGAGTATGGAATTTAAGGTCTTTTCTATTCTTGTTACCCGGCTCCCACTATTTTTATCGGAATAACACACTCCCATGTGAAATCCGGAAGTATCGTCGCTCTACTTCATAGTGGTGATCGAGTTCTTTATAAATCTTAATAGAGGGCAACCGACAGTTTCTAGTCTATTAATTTTCATAAAGTGGTGTCCAACACCAACCCATCTAATGGATGATTCGATCTTCTTTTTCCCCTTGTTCACTCCCCTCAACCTATACGGTTTCTATGGTTCGTGAACAAGTTAAGTTTATACCATCGACGCAAATCGGTTTCACAATTGAATCTTATCCGGCAACCTATCGGGTTTCTAGGGATAAAATTTGCTCCAACCGAAGGCATCGATGCGCTCCGGTAATTTATCCGTCCTCCCGAACGACTACCCCGATAACTCGGAAGCATAGCACATCCGGTTTGGATTTTAATTTCGAAAACTCGATGGAGGAAGGAAAACTTGAAACCTTATAAACTTAATAATTTATAGTGGGAGAATTTTCGCGATTAACGTTACACTTTGCACATTAATCATATTAGCGCGTTTGAGGCATTCATACAATATGAAAAAACCATTCACAACCTAGTTGCTACCAACATGTGGTTCATGGACCGTTCTAGAAAACAAAAACTTCGTAATCTAATTACAAGTCTTCGTCTTGAATCTTCGTCTTCTCGAAATGGATCTTCCTCGGTCTTCGTCATTACATAAAAATTTTACATCGAAAATTGCATCCTAGATACAAACATTTCTAGTAAAATAAATAGGCTCAAAGCGGCCTTTACAACCCAATCGAATAAAGCGAGCGATTCAAATCTAAGTCCACGAACCACATCCCCATTCAAAAGCATTCATCGATAAATACTATATAAATGGAAAGCGTAGAGATACATTGATCCGATCAACAATACGAACCGATCCAATCGATTCACACAATCGGTAATTTGATAACGTTCAAAATAATTGATCGACCATAAATATTCCAATTAATCAAATTTCCCTTATAAAATGAAATACCATAAATCATTTTAATCATATTAAATCGATTTAACATGCGGGAGATTAATTTTCAAGAATACACGTAAAAATCGGCGGGGTGAAAGCAGGCCGGCATGGCCGAGTCACCCTCGGCGGCCTACCGGCGATCACGCTGGCTTGGCGAGTCACGCTCGGAAGAATCCGGCGAGGACATGGCCGAGTCACGGGACACGGTCGGGTCGCTGGCGGTGACTTGGTAGGCTTGCGGACGGCCGTGTCATCGAGGACACGGTCGAGTCACCTTCGGCGGTTTCACGCCGTGTCTCGACACGGTCGGGTCTCCGAGCGATGGTCGGCCACCTTTGCCGGACACGGCCGTGTCACCGAGGACACGGTCGAGTCATTCTCGGCAAAATACCCTTTTTGTCGAAAAGTCGTCAAACGACGATTCGGGGCTAGATTTTAACCGGATATCAATATCAATATTATACGACTTTCATATCTTCAATATAAATCATATTTCCCGAAATTTAAGATTTATATTTAGACATAAACTTACGAAAAATACAATTATTACGAGCGAAAAACATATACCACGATTATGACTAAAATGATTCCAAATCATTCACCATCTAATCGAGCATTCCAAATGCCAATATCGTATATACGATCGCAAGACCTACGCTCGATACCCTTTGTTGCGATTCGGTGCCTAAAGCGAAGGCCAGTGAGGCGGTAAAGCGAAAATTAATTCGATCCGAATCCCTACGAGGATCGATCGAGCTACGTATATACGAATATATAAGCGAAAAGCAAGAGTCGTAAGAAACTAACCCTCGAAGTCCGTTGATTAAATGGTAACCTTCTCTTGAGCTATTCCCCAAGCTCTTGAGCGATCCAACGCCGAAAGTACCGCGTCTCTACTTGCCACGCGCCGGAGAAAGCGACCGGGCAGCGATCACCTTGCTATCCTCCGAGGATACGGCTAGAGCTAAGTGATGAAGCTTCAATATGAGATTATCACACTCTAAGTGTATAACTCACAACTCTCATTAATACTCTTGAATTTTCTCTAAGAAAACCAAGAGGAAAGTGAAGAAGAAGAAGACTATTTTGAGAAGAACTTTTCTCTCTCTTTAACTCTCTTACATCTCACGTATGAAATGCACAAATGAATACATCTTAGAGTTTGGTCTTCTTCTCATTCTTTATACACATTATAACCACCAACAACTCATCTCACATGAGATGTCTTCCCCCAAGTCACTATCATCCATTATAAAATGGAAACCAAAGACCAAAGGAAGGTTGGTGGAAGGGGGCTATCAAGAAGAAATCGGACAAGTTCGGTTCGTTTGGACTCTAGCGAGTCCAAACGGATAAACTCCGATTCCGTTCCGATGTATTTATATCGATCAATTAATCCGATTAATTAATCATATCAAATACATAATAACATAATTAATTTCTCCAAGAAATAATTATATCCATGAATTAAATTAATCACCCATGATATATTTAATTCATTAAGCCGTAAATCAATTTATCCGATAAATCGATTTAAATATCCGATGTCCCCAATTAGATATCGATATCTAATATTCATAATGAGAGAATTAGCTTAATTCATTCCGTCGTCAATCCTAATGCGCGACTCGGTAGGTCCGTCTCGATCGGCAATGGGAGGAACCAAAGAGTAGTAGCACCACCTAGCGGCTGGTGGCCTACACTGTACCCCGATTGAATTGAGAACGAATGATTGGGATCATTCAAGAACCATTACATCGTGAATACCGGTATACGTATAAACCCTTCTTTCAAATGTCCCGATCAAATTATAGGGTCACGGTCGATCAAACCTTATACATGACGCTATGCATGCGTTAATGCAAATCGAGATCATCGAGTGTCGTGTATCTAATACAACTAGCTCCAATGCTTTGGCCAAATACTTATGATCTCATCGCGATAACCGCATAGGACATATAACCCGCTCACTAACGGGAGAAAGAATTCTATCTTGGTATTCGATAGGACTGCTACTTGCCGTTAAGATGCACGTCGAGGTTGACCCCGCCTTCCGGTTTACGAGGTCGAACTACTCTAATGAAAATCTTGACGTCACAAGCACATCCCTACTAAATCCTCAAGTCGAAGGTTCACGAATACCTATCACAACCTTTCGATTCCGTCATTGGTATCCCGAGTGAAATCCATGTGACGAATCGAGGGTGAGTCGGTTGAGTACACTAATCCAATTAGCATACCTATAACGTGTGCTCCCACTAACCATTAGTGTTCGACAGGCACTCTCCATGTCAAAGAACACGTCATACAAGTCTTCACATAAACTTAACGCCCAGTCAAGTTTCATCGACTTGCGAACGATTAAGTATTTGAGCTATAACCTTTCCAGTGCCGACCCCCTTATCCAATAAGGAGTGGAACGTTTTGCTCTCAAATACACGGACTAGTTTCTATATGTTTATTTACGAGTTAGGAATGCCAGTAACTACCAGTAAATAAAGAAACATTCATTTGCCTTATATAAATGGTTTACATAATTACAAGTACAATGCCCTCTCTCAACAACCTCTGAGTGGCATTCGAGGGCATACTCCTAACATTCCATTTCTGTATTCGTTTAGAAGTGGTTGTGATTGTATTCTTCGAATCGTTAGGTTCATTTTTTCCGGTTCCTCGTGGTTGTGTTTGATTCTTCCTTTCCGTTCATGTCACCGTCTATTGATCGAGGCAAGTGCCCTTATGAACTTACAATCTTGACATAGTAGTATTGCATGAGAAATGGTGTGTGTGTGTGTGTGTTATGCTCACTACGGGTTAGATCCAACGGGGTCTCGGTAGAGGTCCATAGAGACATGTATCGACGAGCTTGCTTTTAACCACTATGGGTTAGATCCGACGGGGTCTCGGTAGGGGTCCACAGAGACGTTACAAATGTGATTTGGATTATTGGTGTTTCCGAAAATGTGTGTTTCAACTGATGTTTTTCATGATTGTATGCTTTGACTATATGTGTAAGGTGTAATATGTTCATTTGGTTACTTTTACTTGCGTAATTGCTTACCCCTTTTGGGGACCCGTGTTGGGGAAATTCGTTTTATGAATTTCAGGTCAGGTTCATCGAGACGATCGAGCACTGGACCAGTACGCGGATGACGGCCATGCGTGATGATTATGCATGAGTGTGTTTTTATGGTTTTCTGTCTTTTGATGCGATTATCTATTTGTAAACTAATAAAAGTACTCGAGTACTTAGGAGCTTTGGTTTGTTTGGATTGCAATGTTGCCTATTATGTTGGTGTTGGGTGATGGTGTTGTGTTTGACCGGTTGAACCAGGTGGATTATTTTGTTTTGCGTCTTTATGACGAGGTGTTATTATGTTGATTCCGTGAGTCGATGAGTATGTTTGTTCGTCCAGCCTGGTGGGTCCCATGTAAGGATCCACGGTGCTGTAATATACCCTGAATATCCTGAGGGTGTTACAGAAAATGGTATCGGAGCGCTAGGTTTATGGATACCTAGGCTTGTTGATTTATTGGGTCTTGATGTGTTTCGTTTTGCACATCGTCATCATGCTGCCATGATTCCGGTGCTTCCAGTGCCCGTAAGTTTTTCCTTACTCTGTTCCTTGTTGGGTCAGCAGAAATCCCAACCTGCTAATTTTTCCGCCGGTGGTGGTCCAGCTCGTTCTACTGGGGGTTCCCGTGGAACTACCAGTGCTCCTTTCCGTGATGTGAAGTGTTTTAATTGTGTCCGTACAGGCCACGTCAGTCGTACTTATTTGAGCCCTTTGGTGAGATGTAATCAGTGTGGCCAGCCGGGCCACAAGGCTACTTTCTGTGCTGAGAGGGAGAGAATCCTTGGTGCCCGGGCTTCCATTCCAGCACCTAGGGAACCAAGTGTGAATCAAGGATCGTTTGCTTCTCAATCTCCATCGAATGCTGGTCGAGGGAGATGTCGGGGTCAGCCCACTAAGGGGGGAGCTTCTAGTGTCGGCTCCGCCCACCCGCGTGTCTATGAGATGAGGAGGGCCGATGACCCAGCCGCCACCGTAGCTACAGGTACGTTCAAATTCATTCTCATCCTGTCAGTGTACTTTTCGATTCGGGTGCTACGCATTCATTCATATCCTTGGATTGTGTGCGCTGTTTGGGTCTCGAGTGTTTGAAGCCTTGTGAGCCTTTCATCGTTAAGATTTGTAGCGGTGATAAGATCGTTGGTGATCAGGAGGTCCGAGACTGTTCTGTGTTTATTTGTGAGAGGGCTTGGCTCTCTGATCTTATTTTTGTGGGTATTGAGGGTGAGGATTTAATTTTCGGGGATAATTGGCTCGAGCGGCATGGTGCGATCATGAACTACCGCACAAGAATCATCACTATGTTAGCCGAGGACGGCACTGAGCACTCTTTCGCAGGGCGAAAGAGGAAAAACCAGAAGTTTGTTATTAACGCTTTGAAGGCGATGAGACTCCTGTATAAGGGGTGTACTGGTTATTGGTGCTACGCCTTGAAGGCGGAGGGCAGTGGAGTCGAGCTTTCATCGATTCCAGTTATTAGTGAGTTTCCTGACGTCTTTCCTGACGAGTTACCGGGGTTGCCACCGGACCGTGAGGTAGAGTTTGCTATCGAGTTAGGGCCGGATGCAGCTCCGATTTCGAAGGTGCCGTATCGCATGGCACCTTCCGAGATGGCCGAGTTGAAGAAGCAGTTGAGTGAGCTTCTTGAGTCGGGATATATTCGACCGAGCTCTTCGCCTTGGGGTGCACCGGTTCTGTTTGTGCGGAAGAAGGATGGTTCACTGCATTTGTGTATCGACTATCACGAGCTAAACAAGGTGACCATCAAGAACAAGTATCCATGACCGAGGATTGATGACTTGTTCGATCAGTTGTAGGGAGCGGCGGTATTCTCGAAGATCGACTTGAGATCGGGGTACTATCAACTTCGGGTGAAGGAGTCCGATGTTCCGAAAACAGCTTTTCGGACAAGATACGGACATTATGAGTTTGTGGTCATGCCCTTCGGGTTAACCAACGCGCCGACGGTATTCATACAGTTGATAAACAAGGTCTTTATCGAGTATTTAGATAAGTGTGTCATCGTCTTCATTGACGATATGCTTATTTATTCGAGGAACGAGGAGGAGCACGCGCATCATCTGTGAGTGGTATTAGACATTTTGAGGACCGAGCAACTCTATGCGAAGTTCTCGAAATGTGAGTTCTGGCTGAAGGAGGTGATGTTTCTAGGTCACGTGATTTCAGCCGAGGGAGTCCGTGTGGATCCGCATAAGATCAAGGTACTGTTGGATTGGGCACCGCCTAAGAACGTGAAGGAAGTCTGCAGTTTCTTGGGTTTGGATGGATACTACCGTAGGTTCGTCGAGGGTTTCTCGAAACTAGCTCGTCCACTTACACAGTTGCTCCAGAAGGCCGAGACGTTCGTCTGGAATGACGAGAGGCAGGCGAGTTTTGAGGAGCTGAAGAGGCGTTTAACTTCAGCCCCAGTGTTGGCGTTGCCATGTGGCAACGAGGGTTTTGTTGTTTATAGTGATGCTTCAGGTCAGGGTCTTGGGTGCGTATTAATGCAGCACGGCAAAACCATTGCGTATGCGTCGAGACAATTGAGGCCGTACGAGCTCAACTACCCTACTTATGATTTGTAGTTAGCGGCAGTTGTTTTTGCACTCAAGATTTGGCGTCACTATCTTTTTGGCTCTGCATGTCAGATTTTACCGATCATAAAATTCTGAAGTACATATTCACTCAGCGGGAGTTTAATATGAGGCAGATGAGGTGGTTGGAGTTGATTAAGGATTATGACCTAGAAATCCTTTATCATCCGGGCAAGGTGAACGTCGTGGCCGACGCCTTGAGTTGGAAACCGGTTGCATTGAGGACACTTGAGATCCTTACGTCTCAATCTGAGCTTCAGCGGGTTTTGATAGAGTTGGATGTTGTGACTTTATTGCCGGGAGCAGTCAGTCAATTTTGCGCTTTAGAGATTTCGTCGTCGTTGGTCGATGAAATTAAACTAAAGCAATTGGAGGATCCGATGATTATTCAAATCCGAGAGAATGTTCTCAAGGGGAAGTCTCTGGGGTTTGTGATTCACGAGGATGGTGTGTTGAGATTCCAGAGTCGGCTCTGTGTACCGAATGACTTGGAATTGAGGCAGAGTATTTTGCGGGAGGCCCACGCTATGCCTTACTCCATTCAATATGGTTCGAGTAAGATGTACAAATACCTGAGGATGAATTTTTGGTGGAACTACATGAAGGAGGAGGTCGCGCGGTTTGTAGCGAGATGTCTGACTTGTTAGCAGGTCAAAATCAAGCATCAGTGACCGGCCGGGCTATTGCAGTCGCTTCCCGTCCCGTAATGGAAATGCGAAGATATTTCGATGGGCTTCATCACGAGTTTGCCGATATCGAGATCAGGCATGAACATGGTTTGGGTGATTGTGGATCTACTAACCAAGTCGGTGCATTTTCTGGGCATCAAGGATACTTAGGGTCCGAAAAAGCTAGCTCGGGTGTTTATTGTGCAGATTGTCAGACTTCATGGTACTCCGAAGTCTATTGTTTCGGATCGAGATGGCCGTTTTGTATCGCATTTTTGGCAGGCGGTGCATAAGGCGTTTTGCATCTGAGCACTTCTTTTCATCCTCAGTCGGATGGGCATTCAGCGCACTATCCAGACATTTGAGGATATGTTGCGCGCTTGTGTTCTCGATTAGAGTAGTGAGTGGGAGGAGCATTTACCATTGATCGAGTTCACATACAACAATAGTTGGCACACATCGATTCGGATGGAACCATATGAGGCGCTTTATGGGCATCGATGTCGATCACTGATTTGTTGTAATGAGGCATCCGATTTGGTTGGGACCGAACCGGATATCGTGATGGAGACGAGGCAGAAGGTGGAATTGATTCGAGAGAGGATGTTGACCACTCAGAGTCGACAAAAGTCATACGCTGATGTTCGTCGTCGACCTTTGGAAATCGAGGTGGGGGACCACATTTTGCTAAAGGTGTCGCCGACGAAGGGGGTTTTCCGCTTCGGGAAGAAGGGAAAATTGAGTCTGAGATTTATTGGGCCCTTTGAGATTCTCGAGCGAGTCGGTGAGTTGGCATACCGTTTGGCGCTACCTCCGTACTTGAGTCAAGTTCATAGCGTTTTCCATGTTTCCCAGCTGAGGAAATGTGTTCCGGATCCTAGTCACATCATCGACTTTGGTGAAATTGATATCGCTGAGGATATTACTTTCGAGGAGCGTCCCTTGAAGATTTTGGAGCATCGTGAGAAGCGACTGAGGCATAAGACCATTCCCTTGGTTAAAGTGCAGTGGTCTAGACATGGTGTCGAGGAATCGACTTGGGAAACCAAGGATAGCATGCGTGCTAGGTACCCCGAGTTGTTTATTTCTTAAGTTTCGGGACGAAACTTATTTTTAGAGGGGTAGAATGTAATATCCGCAATTTTTTTCGCGGTATTTTCATTTTCGGTGTATTTCTCGTTTTTTTAGCGACTCTCGTGTAACCGTATTGATTTTCGAGAATATTTGTTTCGAGACTTTTTGGTCATCCAGTTCTACGTTTATTGGTTCTTCCGTCGCTTATTAATCTGATTCTCGTAATTGTGGTTCGGAACCGCCGTCCGGGGTTGCCGTAAATCCATTGTATGTTATCATGCGTATTATGTTGTTCCGTTTGATGCTTCGGTCGTGTTTTGGTGTTTAGGACCGTTGTTATCCTGTGCCTAACGCGCGCTAATATTACTGTATAGCGCACGCTAAGCATCCTTCTGTAGCGCACGCTACGCTTGTTGGTAGCGCGCGCTAGCGATTTGATCCCTGGCAGTGGCATTGAGCCTGTTTCTGATCTCAGTCCTCTGGACTAACGGTTTAGCGCACGCTACATTTGTCTAGCGCACGTTATTGTTGAGGACTAGCGCGCGCTAGGTGTCCGGTAGCACACGCTAACGCGACAGTCCATTACTGGGCTGTTTACTTCTGGACTCGGCTGATTCCCATGTAGCGCACGCTTTAGCCGGATAGCGCGCGCTACCGAGACGCTGTTAGCGCACGCAGAGTGGCCGGTAGTGCACGCTAACGCAACAGTCCAGTATTGGACAGTTTACTTCTGGACTCGGCTGATGTCCAGGTAGCGCACGCTATGGTCCGATAGCGCGCGCTACCGAGAGGCTGTTAGCGCACGCTAATGGTCCAGAACTTTAAATTCTGGACTGGGGTGTTAGCGTTCTGGACTGGGTTATTAGTCGATAGCGCACGCTAACTTGTAATTGTTAGCGTACGCTAATAACCCTCTGGTTATAAAAACCAGAGAGTTGACCGGGGGAGCTCATATCTTCTCCTTTTCTTTTCTCCTCCAAGATTTGGGCGATTTGGGCAATTGGGAGCTTGAAGTGGGGCGATTATCATCATCCATCCAAGATTTTGAGTCTCTATCACCGATTTATCATCATCTAATCATCCTCTACCTCTTGAATCAAGGTAAATCATCTAGAACCCTATTTTTGGGGAGATTTGGGGGTTTTCGCGTTTTCGTCTGATTCGATTAATTCATGATGAATATGATTAATCTTGGTTGTATTCTTGGTTTACCTATGGATTCATGGTATATTTCGTGATGTTTGCGTAATCGAGAGGGTTTGGTTTGTTCTTGTACAAATATACATGAATCGTAGGCGGGTTTTCGGGTATATTCCATTTCCGTATTCGTTTAGAATTGGTTGTGATTGTATTCTTCGAATCGTTAGGTTCGTTTTCGCCGGTTCCTCGTGGTCGTGTTTGATTCTTCCTTTCCGTTCGTGTCACCGTCTATTGATCGAGGCAAGTACCCTTTTGAACTTACAATCTTGACATAGTAGTATTGCATGAGAAATGGTGTGTGTGTGTGTGTTATGCTCACTACGGGTTAGATCCGACGGGGTCTAGGTAGGGGTCCATAGAGATGTGGATCGATGAGCTTGCTTTTAACCACTACGGGTTAGATCCGACGGGGTCTCGGTAGGGGTCCACAGAGACGTGGATCAACAGTTAATTGTGGTGCATTTTACAAATGTGATTTGGATTATTGGCGTTTCCGGAAATGTGTCTTTCAGCCGATGTTTTTCATGATTGCATGCTTTGACTATATGTTTAAGGTGTAAGATGTTCATTTGGTTACTTGTACTAGCGTAATTGCTAACCCCTTTGGGGGACCCGTTTTGGGGAAATTCATTTTATGACAGGTCAGGTTCATCGAGACGAGCGAGCGCTGGACCAGTACGCAGATGATGGCCATGCGTGATGATTGTGCATGAGTGTGTTTTTATGGTTTTCTATCTTTTGATGTGATTATCTATTTGTAAACTAATAGAAGTACTCGAGTACTTAGGAGCGTTGGTTTGTTTGGATTGAAATGTTGCCTATTATGTTGGTATTGGATGATGGTGTTGTGTTTGACCGATTGAACCGGGTGGATTATTTTGTTTTGCGTCTTTATGACGAGGTGTTATTATGTTGATTCCGTGAGTCGATGAGTATGTTTGTTCGTCCAGTCTGGTGGGTCCCATGTAGGGATCCACGGCGCTGTAATATACCCTGAATATCCTGGGGGTGTTACATACAAGACATTTGTCCATAGGTCTTGGGATCGCCTACCTTCTGAACCTTTAGGGCCTTGCCCTTGCCTTTCTGCACCCCTTTCTTGGGTTTATACTGCTCGTAGCTCTTTTTCTTCTTGTTCTTGGACTTTTGAGGCCCAGAAGAAATCACTAGAGCAGTCTTCCTCAGCTTAGTCTTCATATTAGACTTTGTCGTCACCAGTTTGTTCATTAGCCCAGCTAATGTACATGAAATCTCATTACAGTTGAAATTCATTACAAAGTGCCATAAGGAGTCAGGTAGAGATTGAAGGATGAGATCAATTTGGAGGGATAAATCTATGTGAAAGTTGAGCACCTCGAGCCTCTCAATCATGGAGATCATCTGGGACGTGGTCTCCCACTTTCTCTCCTTCCTTCATCCTAGCACTGAATAATTGTTTCGATATCTCATATCTAGCAGTCCTACTGTGCTCTCCATAAAGCTCGATCAAGTGTGCGAGAATCTCCCTAGTAGTGTAACACCCCCAAAACCGTATGGGAATATTACACGCCGTAAACCCTTTCCGCAAGGATCTACCAGGCTAAACGTCCATAAACAACCAAATGCTTGCCCGACCAGGGTAAAACAATATAATAATACAGACCGTTAAGGTCACTTACACATAAACACACAGACCGATGAGGTCACACAACTCTATCAACAGGACTGACTAACAACATTACCCACACAGGGTTCGAAATACAATACAACGGAAGACTGAATCAACTCTAACAATACAAATAAACTCTACCAACTCTCAACTCTTGATTAGTATCGCAGCTCGTCATCCCCTTGTGCCAATCCTGCTCCCCTGAACCTGCATGTACACGGGCCTTAAGCAGGACATCCACCCCGAATACTGGGGTTAGTAAAACTCCACCGTTTTACTATTGCAAGTATCAAAACCTACGATATGTAACAAGCAAATAGCAACTACGAATTTAATACGTAAATCAATTATCAAAATGTTCCCAGAAGTTTTAGAATTTCGAACTCAAGTAAGAGATATTTGAAAAGGAACACATCATCTCGTGGATTTTTAAAGCGAAATTCTTTTGGACCTCGAGTCCCAATTTACAAAACCTTTTCGGAAACATTAGGGTCTTAGCCCGATTCTCGTTTCAAAGCATACTAAATAATATATCATTATGAGTCCGAGATCCATATTTAAAATGTTACCCGAACAATCAACGCTACGATCATTGTTCGTACACATCATGTACCGAACTCCGAGGCCTCGACGGACCTTACCCGGACCACACACACTGTTCGTACACATCATGTACCGAACTCCGGAGGCCTCAACGGACCCTACCCGGCCACACGCACTGTTCGTACACATCATGTACCGAACTCCGGAGGCCTCAACGGACCCTACCCGGCCACAACATCGTTCGTACACATCATGTACCGAACTCCAGAAGCCTCGTCAGACCCTACCTGGATCACACACCTTGTCCGTACACGTCATGTACCGGACTCCAGAGGCCTCGTCAGACCCTACCTGGATCACATACTTTGTTCGTACACATCATGTACCGAACTCCAGAGGCCTCGTCAGACCCAACCTGGAACACACACACATCGACACGACACAATTCATAATCATTAAATGTCAAGCCATTCCACATTACACTGAAATGTACAATCAAGTATGTAAACCAAAACAACACAAATATCATGATCATCTCAACGACTCTTAACCAACATAACACACATTCGGTACACAATACATTGAACAACCACGTGTACAAACATCTCATATGTACATCGCAATCCTGCACAAATGGCACAACGCCTAACACGGATACCAATATATCACTATTATCACAAAGCCTTCAAATTTCGGAAAACACAACCAACTCAAACGGAACATATTTACGGAGGCAAGCAAAATCGTCATACATATCATACGTAATTACTAGTCACAAGATACAAGTCGTAATACTTGCCTTAATAACCGCTACCAAACGCTCCGAAGAACACGGTTCGACCGGGAAGCTCGGACCCCGAAGAAGACAATGAACGGAAGGGTCCCGACTCGAGTTCTTCACAAGAATTCAACCCTAACAACATAAATTCAATAAATCATCGATCATACGAGGAAGAATAATCGTAGAACGCCCGAAAACCCCTCTATGACATTTTATCGAACACCTTCAAGGCGTCGATAAGATACTCAATAAAACGACGAATCCTCGGCGATTCAACCGAGGAACAACAAGTAATTCGACATAATATTGTTTAACAATCATAAATACATCACTATTCTGAGTTAAAACGGATTAAACGGACAAATCGAACAAAATCCCCAAAACTAGATTTTAAGAAAACTTGCTTTGATTCGCTGGATTGAAGGATGTTACGTGATGATCAATTGATGTTATGAACTCCAAAACTTCGTGGATTCATAGTATAACAACATGTCTTCGACTTCCCAAAGACTCCAGCCACGGACAGTAAGGATAGGAAATGAAATGAGTGAAAAAAACGATTGCTCGACCATATTTATAGGCTCACGGACACGGCGCAAAAGAACGGCCCAGAGGCAATGCCGTGTGTCTCGGCCGTGTCTCGGCAGGCTGCCGGTCTGGCCGACCCGGCGCAGACACGGCGCCGCGAGGCGTTTTGCCAGGCCGTGTTGCATAGGTCTGGCAGCCCTCCGCATGCACCGAAAATTACGTCCGAACGACCCCGAAACCCGAACCTGAATACGAATCGAAGTTACGGTTACGAAGTACTCGCAAAGACGAATCTAATAGCTAATAGAACACACGATTCCGACCACCCGAAGGCTCGGAATTCGACAACGGAAGTAATTACCCAAAACTTTGGGAAATTACGAAAATGGCCCAAAACGTCCGAAAATCACGATACGCGATCGAAACACCAAACCAAAGCTAGCAACATGAATAATAACATTAAATGAACTTACGAGAAACTCGAAACAACAGTTTCGGACGAGATTCGCAAGAATCGAACTCAAATGCGGAAAAGTCGCTAAAAAGCTCGGAACTCAACAAAATGATACCGAAACGAACTCGGATGACAAAAACTACAGAATTAATCATTCTCGAAATGACGAAACAGTCATGAGCGAGTCGTCAAAACGGACTTCGGCCGAAAAAAGAAATTTACCGAAAATCGAAAATTGCGGATATTACATTCTACCCTCCTTAAAAGAAGTTTCGTCCCGAAACTTAAAACAAGTAGGGAGAAGAAATATCCCTCCAGGAAAAACTCAACGAGATACACAAGAACTGCGTAACTCATGCCCAACGGCGAAACATTACAAGCAACGCAACGGAATATACGGCGTGAAAACACGCTCCACGACGACCAACACGACGCCACCGGTATAGACATAATAAAATCAACAAGTGACAAGCGTCATCAAACAGATAATACAATCGAGTCGATTGTCTGAACAATCATAAAACACAACGAACAAAAATCAATACGATTGACCAACCCAACGGTTCATTAATCAAAACGCGAGCCAAACGCTGAACAAATACGGAATTCCACCGCCCAAGGGTTGGAAGTTCGAAACGAGACTAATTTCTCGAACTTAAGGAAATTACGAAGGAGTCTGAACGTTCAACAATCACGAAACGAGATCAACAAAAAAAAACGAACAATCAATGATCAACCATAACGATCGAGTCAACAAAAATCGAATAATCATGTTCGGATTACGAAGAACAATAAGGTTCAACCGACAAACTCCGAAGTTCACATCTCGACTCAAGACAAAACATGATCCGGTGAAAACAACAAGATGTGCACCTACATAAGATCCACAGGAAAGGGAATAGCAATTGAAAAATCACAACGACAAACGAGTTATTCCGAAACAATACCACACTCGTTCGATCAACAAAAGCAAGGGGCAGGACAAGCTCAGAAAATGTCAACGAACGTAAACGAGTCAACAGAGTCGAAAATACAGAGGTTCAAAATCCAATCCACTTCGAATAAAAGAACTAATAAAACCAGATGATGTCACTTCCGAACAAGGTTCACAAGAATCGAACCGAACTCGAAAAAGTTACAGCGATAACCAGATCGACCCACAACAAGATCACAGCTCGTTCGAACGATGAAACCGGAATACAGAACAAGTTCAGAAAGTATCAACGAACACGAGCGAGCCGATAGAATTGAGAAAGAGAAAATGCAGGGGCCAAAAATAATACGGGTATTATATTCGACCTCTTCTAAAAAGAAGTGTCGTTCCCAAAACTCACAACACGAAATCGAGGTGACAACACAACAAGCAACCGACAGAAACATCTCCCATGGGCCTCTTAGAGCCGATTCTGATAACTGTGCTGAAGCGCGAACTCTGAAAGTCTTGGTAGTCAAATCGCAAAACTGAATTCGGTGTCCCTCGAGTCCACACTTGAAATGTGTTACTGACAAGAAGGACAATTTACACGTGCATGCCCCGGCACATCACGGTTGAAACGCCTCGGCTCGGCATACCGAAAATACAAATGGTAGATACAATGGGGCATAACGTCGCAAAACAACATAGCGGAGATGCCAACTCAGCACAACAAGGAATCATAATACATATCATATACAACGATTATCATCGTAAAATAATACACACAAACACTACAGCAACGACGGTATCGTTCGGCGACCTCAACGGCCCGAACAATAACCAGCACATTACAAACATTATGAAACAATCACATGTGTACACGAACGTACAAACCCAAGCTTTAACAGCTCACACAGGTGCGATAACACGCAAGCCACCACGAAATGACAACATTAAGGATCGTCATCACACCTCCCACAAGGGCTAACAAAATATATGCGTGGCGAACGACTCGACGCTCACGCCACCAATTCAATCACAATTCGGGGTTAACACCGTAACGAAAGTTCAAAAACCATACACGCATTTCCGGTCCGCAAACAGGAATGATAGGTTTTAAAAACGAAAACCACCTTTTGAAAACAGTTTGGAAACAACAGTTGATCTTGAGTATCATTTTACAAAAAGTAGTACAAACACCATTATCGAGACTTTGAAAATCATCTTGCGTTTGAACAAAAATGAGGAGACCTTTCTTTTAGTGAAAAACTTTCAAAAATATTCGACCCTTGGGTCTAAGCAACTGCATTTGAAAATATCTCAAAATATTTTGGTCCTCAATAGGAAAATTTTTGAAAGTATTGCGGCATTAGAAAACACCTTGAAAACACCGCAAGAAAATAATTCGTTTTAAAAGTACGTCTCGAATTTTAATTTTCTAAGATACTCAAGGTTTTCAAAAATAATTCAATGGGCTAGCATGCCCAAAAATTTCTGTAATTACACGGAACAATATAGCGCCGTGGGTCCTGCCGGAACCCACCAGGCTAAAAACCTTTTATAAACTACCAAAAAGGCCGATGACGGTAATATTTCAAAAACTCACAAAATCCATTTACAAAATACTAAATTCCGTCATAAGAATTTCGCCAAAATGATCAAGGCCATAATGCCAAAAACTCGGTTAAGGGAATTGATTTTCGAAATAAAACTCAGTCGGTAAAATACCGAAAGCCATTACAAAAGAACTCACGCAGCGGATAAAAGAAATAAAATCAAACATGCACAAGACAGCAACACTACTCCTCATATGAACGAAAAATGGGAGTCAAATAATCACATATCACGAAATCAAAATCCAATAAGAGGATTCCGTCAATTAACTCATAATCATAAAAATAGCTCGTGTCACACGAGGCACAACACAAAGAAGGGAGACTTACATCCACAGGCCGCACGGAGATGACGGTCGCCCACGATACTAACCTCATCCGACAACATATCCGACACGTTGTGACTACGCACAACTCAACTTGTCACCTGACGACTCGAACGACAAGACAACACATTACTCGACAAACCACGACTCGACTCGACCCGACAGCCTAGGTTTCCGCAACCTAAGCTCTGATACCATAAATGTAACACCCCCAAAACCGTATAGGAATATTACACGCCGTAAACCCTTTCCGCAAGGATCTACCAGGCTAAACGTCCATAAACAACCAAATGCTTGCCCGACCAGGGTCAAACAATATAATAATACAGACCGTTAAGGTCACTTACACATAAACACACAGACCGATGAGGTCACACAACTCTATCAACAGGACTGACTAACAACATTACCCACACAGGGTTCGAAATACAATACAACGGAAGACTGAATCAACTCTAACAATACAAATAAACTCTACCAACTCTCAACTCTTGATTAGTATCGCAGCTAGTCATCCCCTTGTGCCAATCCTGTGACTGCTCCCCTGAACCTGCATGTACCTGGACGCAAAACAGACATCCACCCCCCGAATACTCGGGGGTTAGTAAAACTCCACTGTTTTACTAGTGCAAGTATCAAACCATACGAAATGTAACAAGCAAATAGCAACTACGAATTTAATACGTAAATCAATTATCAAAATGTTCCCGAGAAGTTTTAGAATTTCGAACTCAAGTAAGAGATATTTGAAAAGGAACACATCATCTCAGGGATTTTTAAAGCAGAAATTCTTTTGGACCTCGAGTCCCAATTTACAAAACCTTTTCGGAAACATTAGGGCCTTAGCCCGATTCTCGTTTCAAAGCATACTAAATAATATATCATTATGAGTCCGAGATCCATATTTAAAATGTTACCCGAACAATCACTGCTACACGATCATTGTTCGTACACATCATGTACCGAACTCCGGAGGCCTCGACGGACCTTACCCGGACCACACACACTGTTCGTACACATCATGTACCGAACTCCGGAGGCCTCAACGGACCCTACCCGGCCACACGCACTGTTCGTACACATCATGTACCGAACTCCGGAGGCCTCAACGGACCCTACCCGGCCACAACATCATTTGTACACATCATGTACCGAACTCCAGAGGCCTCGTCAGACCCTACCTGGATCACACACCTTGTCCGTACACGTCATGTACCGGACTCCAGAGGCCTCGTCAGACCCTACCTGGATCACATACTTTGTTCGTACACATCATGTACCGAACTCTAGAGGCCTCGTCAGACCCTACCTGGAACACACACACATCGACACGACACAATTCATAATCATTAAATGTCAAGCCATTCCACATTACACTGAAATGTACAATCAAGTATGTAAACCAAAACAACACAAATATCATGATCATCTCAACGACTCTTAACCAACATAACACACATTCGGTACACAATACATTGAACAACCACGTGTACAAACATCTCATATGTACATCGCAATCCTGCACAAATGGCACAACGCCTAACACGGATACCAATATATCACTATTATCACAAAGCCTTCAAATTTCGGAAAACATAACCAACTCAAACGGAACATATTTACGGAGGCAAGCAAAATCGTCATACATATCATACGTAATTACTAGTCACAAGATACAAGTCGTATAATAAGATACTTGCCTTAATAACCGCTACCAAACGCTCCGAAGAACACGGTTCGACCGGGAAGCTCGGACCCCGAAGAAGACAATGAACGGAAGGGTCCCGACTCGAGTTCTTCACAAGAATTCGACCCTAACAACATAAATTCAATAAATCATCGATCATACGAGGAAGAATAATCGTAGAACGCCCGAAAACCCCTCTATGACATTTTATCGAACACCTTCAAGGCGTCGATAAGACACTCAATAAAACGACGAATCCTCGGCGATTCAACCGAGGAACAGCAAGTAATTCGACATAATATTGTTTAACAATCATAAATACATCACTATTCTGAGTTAAAACGGATTAAACGGACAAATCGAACAAAATCCCCAAAACTAGATTGTAAGAAAACTTGCCTTGATTCGCTGGATTGAAGGATGTTACGTGATGATCAATTGATGTTATGAACTCCAAAACTTCGTGGATTCATAGTATAACAACATGTCTTCGACTTCCCAAAGACTCCACCATGGACAAGAAGGATAGGAAATGAAATGAGTGAAAAAACGATCGCTTCGGCCATATTTATAGGCTGCCGGACACGGCAAGCAAACGGCCTGCATAGCGCCGTGTGTCTCGGCCGTGTCTCGGCAGAGCTGCCGTCTGCCGACCGGCGCAGACACGGCGCTCAGCAGGCCGTTTCGGGGCCGTGTTGCACAGTGCAGGCAGCCCCTCCAGACAGATCAAAATTACGTCCGAACGACCCGAAACACGAACTCGAATACGAATCGGGTTACTGAAGTACTCGCAAAGACGAATCTAATAGCTAATAGAACACACGATTCCGACCACCCGAAGGCTCGGAATTCGACAACGGAAGTAATTACCCAAAACTTTGGGAAATTACGAAAATGGCCCAAAACGTCCGAAAATCACGATACGCGATCGAAACACCAAACCAAAGCTAGCAACATGAATAATAACATTAAATGAACTTACGAGAAACTCGAAACAACAGTTTCGGACGAGATTCGCAAGAATCGAACTCAAATGCGGAAAAGTCGCTAAAAAGCTCGGAACCCAACAAAATGATACCGAAACGAACTCGGATGACAAAAAGTGCAGAATTAATCATTCTCAAAATAACGAAACGGTCATGAGCGAGTCGTCAAAACGGACTTCGGCCGAAAAAAAAAATTACCGAAAATCGAAAATTGCGGATATTACAAGTAGAAGTCATTTTCTCGTGCGCTCTCTGCAGCTCATTAGTCATTGAGCCCATCATAAAGCCGCGGACCAGCACATCATCCTTGACCCATTTTTTATGGACTTTAATCTCTTCCTGATTACCCCTAGTCTGGACTGGTGTCGCTGGAATGTCTGCCTCCAAGACGTATCCCAGAGACTCCATGCTGAGTATAATCATCAGATTCTGCAACCAGTCAACAAAGTTAGGGCCAGGTAGTAGATTCTTTTCAAGTAGTATTGCAAGTGGGTTCTTTGCCATTTTAGATAGATATAGTTTCGTTTCTCTGCATTGATTTAGACAAGATTGAATTAGTGACTTGTTTTATTTATGATCGAGTATAGAATTTAAGGGCTTGTATAATTCTTGTTTTGGCTCCCACTAATTTTATCAGAATTACACCCATATTATAACCCGGAAGTCATGGTTAGATCGGCTTATTAGTGGTGATCAAGTTCTTTACAAATTTTAAAATACACAACCAGTCAGGTTTCTTGCCTATTAATTTCTGTAAAGTGGTGTTCAACATCAACCCGTACAACGGATGATTTGATTTTCTTTTACCCCTAGTCTTCATGCCCTCAACCTGTAACACCCCCAAGATATTCGAGGTGTATTACAGCGCCGTGGACCCCTACATGGGACCCACCAGGCTAACACAATAAAACACCACTCGACTAACCATCTTGGTTAGCAAGGAAACAACTATTAACAACAAGAACATAAAACAACACGTCCGGTACAACCGGCATAATAAACATCAACCGACAAATACAGTAACTCCAACGAAGTCCAAACACAATCCGAAAAGAAAAGCCTAAGTACTCGCGAGTACAATCTATAAGTTTACAATTTGGAAAACATCCACATCAAAAGAGACAGTGGGAAATAACAAGACTCAATTGCACATGTCAACAACCTTGGCCAACATCCTCGTACCATCCTGCTCGTCTGGCAGTGAACATAACACGAAATCCATAACAAGAATTTCCCGACAACGGGTCCCCAAAGGGGTTAGCAATTACGCTAGTACAAGTATTCAAGGCAAACCAATCGCTTACACATTTCATAGTACATGCACCAAAATCATTTCAAAACCAAAACAAGACATGTCTTTTCCTAAACAAACAGTCAAATAATTTGCCTTGGGAACAGAGTAATATCATAGATTCCCGCACGAGGCCTCTAAGGACCCTCCCGCACTGGCTACATTACAAAACAAAACACGCACATGCATCGCCTTGGGAACAGAGTAATATCATAGATTCCCGCACGAGGCCTCTAAGGACCCTCCCGCATCAAGCTAGCTAAACAAACTCGTGAAATCCAGGGCGGCAGCATAGATTTCCCTCCTTGACCCCGTCGGGCCAACACGAGGTGAGTTACACACAAGTAATATACATCACCATTTCATGTTAAGCTTAAAGGTTTCCAAAAATACTTGCCTTGAATTATTGACGACGCAACGAACGGAAAGGAAAGTCGCCGACGAACGCTAGGAACCAATGAAACCGAACCTAACGATTCGAAGAATACAATCACAACCATTTCTAAATGAATATGGAATTGGAATACACTGAAACCCGCCTACGATTCATGTATATTCGTATATAAACAACAACGAGGGCGGACCACAACCAAACCCTCTCGATTCCGTAAAAATCACGAAATATACCATGAATCCGTAGGGAAACTAAGAATATCAACAAGATTAATCATATTCATCATGAATTAATCGACAAAACGGAACGAATCGGACAAAAACGCGAAAATCCCCAAATCTACCCAAAAGTAGGGTTCTAAAGATCTAACCTTGATTCGCTGGATCGAAGGATGTTATAGGATGATTGATCAACGATATAACCTCAAGAACTTCATGGATTTGTTGTTCAACAACATGGTTTCGTCTCCTCCGAAACCCCAGCCGCGAACCGAAGAGAAATGAAATGAAAAATGACGGAGAAAGTCGCTGGTCTGTCATTTTTATACTGGGCCGGAACTAGCGTGCGCTAGCCTTCCCGGCCTAGCGTGCGCTATCGGCCAGCATCGGCCGAGCACACTCGGCCATGGCCCGCACGACCCGGCACCACCGACCAAATCTGCCGACCGTGACTCGACCGCCCGACTCCCGCTAGCGTGCGCTACGGCCGGAAGCCTGCGCGCGCTAGCCGACATCCAAGAGCCACCGGATCGACAACTCGTCCCAGAGCGTCGCTAGTCGGCGGCGGCGCTACCCTGCCGGTTAGCGCGCCACGACCGACAGAGCGTGCGCTTCCCGCCGATCCGGACCGAGTCGTAACCTCGAATACCTGTCCGGCCCGATAGCGTCTGACTGGCCGACTCGACAGCGCGCTACATCGCTGAGCTAGCGCGCGGCGTCCCGGCCAGAGCGTGCGCTTACGCGGTTCTCGCCGTGCATGCTCGGCGATGTCCAAGACTCGTCGGCCACGGCCACCCGCCACGACCCGACGCCTCGATTTCCGAAAACGCACGGAACGGACACGACGAAAAGTTCGCGGACGATGTCAACGACTCGAGATGAAAACGTAATGCAATAATTAATCATACACGACCAAGAAAAGGGTCAAGACGACAAATACAGATATGGATACCCGTAACTTTCAAGAAATTACAAAATGGCCCATAACGCCCGGAAATCGCGATACGTGATCGAATAACCAAACCGAAGTTCACAACACGTCTAACAAAGTTAAACGGACTTGCGGGAAACTCGAAACAATAGCTTGACGAGATTCGCAAGAATCGAACTCAAGTGCGGAAAAGTCGCTAAAAACCACAGAACTCAACAAAACAACACAAACGAACTCGGATGACAAAAAGTGTAGAATTAATCATTCTCGGAATGACGAAGCGGTCATGAGCGAGCCGTCAAAACGGACTCGGTCGAAAAAGAAATTTACGAAAATCGAAATTGCGGATATTACATTCTACCCTCCATAAAAGAAGTTTCGTCCGAAACTTAGAACAAGTAGGGAGAAGCAATATCCCTTGCCGAAAAACTCGACGAGATACACAAAACCGAAGACTCGCGCCCGACGGCAAACGCTGCAAGGAACGCAAAGAGACATACGGCGAGAAAATACGCTCTAGGCGACTAACACAACGTCACCGGTAGAGACATAATAAAATCAACGACTGACAAGCGTCATCAAATAGACAATCCAATCGAGTCGATTATCCGAACAATCACAAAACTCAACGAACGAAAATCAATACGATTGACCAACCCAACGGTTCATCAACCCAAAACGCGAGTCAACGCTGAACAAATACGAAATTCCACCGCCCTAGGGTTGGAAGATCGAAAACGAGACTAATTTCCCGAACTTAAGGGAACTACGAAGGAGCCTGAACGCTCAACAATCACGAAACGAGAACAAAAACCGAACAAGCAAACGATTGAGACAACAAGAATCGAACAATCATGTCCGAAACACGTCGGATAATAAAATTCAAACAACAACTCCTGTGATGACCTGGTGAGAATAAAGAAGACGTGCATTCCCACAATATCCACAGGAAAGGGAATAGCGATTGAAAAGCCACAACGACAAACGAGTTATTCCGACACAATACCACCCTCGTTCGATCAACAAAAGCAAGGGATAGGAAAGTTCGAAATGTTAACGAGCATAAACGAGTTGATAGAGCCAAAAGTACGAAGTTAAAATTCCGATCCACTTCGAATAAAAGAACTATTAGAACCAAAGATGTTACTCCGAACAAGGTTTACAATAGTCGCACCGAATTCGGAAGGTCACAGCGATAACCAGATCGACTCAAAGCCGATTACGGCTCGCTCGAACGATGAAACCAAGGTACGAACAAGTTCATAAGGTATCAATGAACACGAGCGAATCGATAGATCGGAGAAAGAGAAGATATAGAAGTCAAAATAGTACGGTATTACTTTTGACCTCGCCCCAAACTCACAACAACGGAACCAAGGTAACAAGACAACAAGCAACCGACACAACGTGGAACAATCACCGATGCACACAATCATACCAATCCGATCTCGATACTCGCATATATGCGATAAAGCATAAACCGCCACGAGGCGACAACATCCAATACCAATATCACACCCCTCACAGAGGCCACCATGACAACTGTGTGGCGAACGACTCAACGCTCACACCACCAATTCAACAACAACTCGGGGGTTAACATCCTAACGAGAGTACGAACATCTCACATATATTCCCGGACCACAAATAGGAATGATAGGTTTTGAAAACGAAAGCCACCTTTTAAAATAACTTGTAAGCACCATTTGATCTTGAGTATCATATATCAAAAAGTAGTACAAACATCGTCATCGAGACAAAAAAAATCATCTTGCGTTTGAAAAAAAAGAAATGAAGACACCTTTCGTTAAATTAAAACTTGTCAGCTATATTCGACCTTCGGGTCTAAGCGAATGCATTTCTAAATCATTAGAAATATTTCAAAATATTTTGATCCTCAAAGTAGAATAATTTTGAAACACAGCGTGACACTAGTAGGCATCTTGAGAGCACTGTGAGAAAATAATTTATTTTAAAAGTACGTCTCGAGGTTTATTTTCTAAGATACTCAAGGTTTTTCAGAAGTACAATAGGCCAGAATGCCCAAAATTCGCACGTATCCACATTTACTTAAACACATCATATCACACGCATCAAATCGCTCAAAATCACGGCTGATATACAATCCTCGTGATATGTTCAACAACATCGTTAAAGCAACAATCGGTTTATCAAAACTGGATGGAAAACGATATCAAGAACAAAACTCCAAAAAGTCAACTCTACGGATTCAAGAAAATACCTAGATTCGGCGAAGAACAATGGATTAGATGATGTTAAAAATCATCTAGGATACTCCAAAACACCTTTGGATGGAAGAAAAATCAGCCCAGATGCGAAACCGAGTCGCTACGTCTCGAACTCATGGAGGAAGGTGAAGAAATGAGGAAAAAAAATGCAACTTCTAGACTGGTGCCCAGTATTTATACTGGACACAATTAGCGTGCGCTAATCATTAAGGTTAGCGTGCGCTATCACGGCACCAAACAAAACTCCTGACCAAAAATACACTGTTAGCGTGCGCTAACCCCAAGTGTTAGCGTGCGCTAACGAGAACTTTAGGCCCAGTCCAGTAGCTCCTGGACTGCCCTGAACTACCAGGTAGCGTGCGCTATCCTCCCCTTAGCGTGCTACCAATGCACTCTTGCGCGCGCTAGCTGCAAAGCGTAGCGTGCGCTAACGACCCACAGAGACAACAATGAACACACGGAAAAATTACATGCCGTAAACCTTTCTCACAAGGATTTACCAGGCTAAGCACAATTTCCCAGGTTATTTCGAAAATGCTAAAAAGACCAATGACGGTAATATTTTTCCAAAGCTCACAAAATCATTTGTCAAACCATCATGAAATATTCAAGGCCAAAATGCCAAAACTTGATTCAAGGAATCGGTTTTACGAAATAAAACTCAATTTGCAAAATACCGAAAGCCGTTTGAAAGAACTCACGCAGCGGATAAAATACGGTACGAAAATACATCAGCAGTGACGACACTCCTCGTATAAACCAAATACGAGAGTCTAATAAACACATATCGTGAAATCAAAATCCACAGAAGGATTCCATCATTTAACGACTAATCATACAAATAACTCGTGTCACACGAGGCACAACACAAGGAAGGGAGTTTTACATCCATAGGTCGCACGTAAGTGACGACCACCCCTCGATACTAATCACGACCAATGATCTCAAACGACGCGTCGCGATGCGACTAAGTCAGACAAAATCCGACGAGACAAAACTCAACAAACACAACTTGACTCGACAGCCTAGGTTTCCCCAGGCTAATCTGATTTTAAAATCGTATACTTTAGTTATTCGAAAATAAAACCGATAAGTTAAAAATCGTTTTCAAGACCCTTTCAAACACGACAAGGGCTTAACAGCGGTAGCATTTTATAAAATGTCCCAAACACTTTGAAACACGACCTTTAAATACGACGCAAGTTTTTATTTGAAAATACAAGGCTGGCTCGCCCAAATTCATGTCACTTTTCAAAAACCCACAATACGATCAAATCTCAGAGATTTTCAAGCATGCACGCCGCATGTATTATTATTAATAGAAACACATCGGTTGTAAATAACAATAATTAGCCAAGTACCAACAATTCCCGGACACTCATATACGACATTCAAAAATCACTAGTTCAACAAGCGCAACTCGGGAATACTAATTCCAAGCATATGTCAAACTATTTCTTCAAGTTTGACAGCGTAACCAAAGATCACCGATTTGGACATATGTCGAACCCAGCTATGTGAGTTTCTCAACAAACTCTGCCATCAATACCTATACCGGAACATATCAATGTTCAAAACTTCTACATCATACTGCACCCTTCGGTGTCCAACTCATCGGTACATTCGGCTCAACATACATTTAGTATATCGCAATTACCAAACGCAGATTCCATCACACAAAGAAAAGACTAGAGAGTCAAGCCCTCTCACAATATACCACGGAGCAAAACTCGGATCTTTCGATCACCAACGATCCCACCAATGCTAGGAAGTTTAGCGATGGAAGGCTCGCAAACGACAAACGGTCAAGCCTTAACGGCGCACATACTCCCGAGAGACAAAGGACGGCGCAATACTAGAATCAAAAGTACACAACCGGATGGATCGAGAAACAACTCGACAATAAGTACGAGAGAGGCAATCACAGTTCGAGAAGTGGAATTTCAATACGAGAAAACAAGAGAACCGAGTAAGGAAAACTTACGAGCACTGGATGTACCGAGATGCCGGCGGCGGTGTGACAATGTGCAAAACAAAACACAACTAGACCCAAATAACCAACAAGCCTAGGTATCCATAAACCTAGAGCTCCGATACCATTTTCTCAGAACACCCCAAGATATTCGAGGTGTATTACGGCCGTGGACCCCTACATGGGACCCACCAGGCTAACACAATAAAACACCACTCGACTAACCATCTTGGTTAGCAAGGAAACAACTATTAACAACAAGAACATAAAACAACACGTCCGGTACAACCGGCATAATAAACATCAACCGACAAATACAAGAACTCCAACGAAGTCCAAACACAATCCGAAAAGAAAAGCCTAAGTACTCGCGAGTACAATCTATAAGTTTACAATTTGGAAAACATCCACATCAAAAGAGACAGTGGGAAATAACAAGACTCAATTGCACATGTCAACAACCTTGGCCAACATCCTCGTACCATCCCAGCGCCCGCTCGTCTGGCTGAACATAACCAGAAAACCATAACAAGACTATCCCCGACAAATGGTCCCCAAAGGGGAAACCAATTATGCTATTACAAGAATTCAAGGCAAACCAAACGCTTAAACATTACAAAGTACATGCACCAAAATCATTTCAAAACCAAAACAAGACATGTCTTTTCCTAAACAAACAGTCAAATAATTTGCCTTGGGAACAGAGTAATATCATAGATTCCCGCACGAGGCCTCTAAGGACCCTCCCGCACCGGCTACATTACAAAACAAAACACGCACATGCATCGCCTTGGGAACAGAGTAATATCATAGATTCCCGCACGAGGCCTCTAAGGACCCTCCCGCAAGCTAGCTAAACAAACTCGTGAAATCCAGGGCAAGATAGATTTCCTCCTTGACCCCGTCGGCCAACACAAGGTGAGTTACACACAAGTAATATACATCACCATTTCATGTTAAGCTTAAAGGTTTCCAAAAATACTTGCCTTGAATTATTGACGACGCAACGAACTGAAAGGAAAGTCGCCGACGAACGCTAGGAACCAATGAAACCGAACCTAACGATTCGAAGAATACAATCACAACCATTTCTAAATGAATATGGAATTGGAATACACCCGAAAACCCGCCTACGATTCATGTATATTCGTATATAAACAACAACGAGGGCGGACCACAACCAAACCCTCTCGATTCCGTAAAAATCACGAAATATACCATGAATCCGTAGGGAAACTAAGAATATCAACAAGATTAATCATATTCATCATGAATTAATCGACAAAACGGAACGAATCGGACAAAAACGCGAAAATCCCCAAATCTACCCAAAAGTAGGGTTCTAAAGATCTAACCTTGATTCGCTGGATCGAAGGATGTTATAGGATGATTGATCAACGATATAACCTCAAGAACTTCATGGATTTGTTGTTCAACAACATGGTTTCGTCTCCTCCGAAACCCCAGCCGCGAACCGAAGAGAAATGAAATGAAAAATGACGGAGAAAGTCGCTGGTCTGTCATTTTTATACTGGGCCGGAACTAGCGTGCGCTAGCCTTCCGGCCTAGCGTGCGCTTATCGGCCAAAGATCGCCGAGCACACTCGGCCATGGCCCGCACGACCCGGCACCACCGACCAAATCGCCGACCGTGACTCGACCGCCCGACTCGCTAGCGTGCGCGCACGGCCGAAGCCTCGCGCGCTAGCCGACCTATCCAAGAGCCACCGGATCGACAACTCGTCCCCAGAAGCGTCGCTAGTCGGCCGCAGCGGCGGCGCTACCCGCCGGTTAGCGCGCGCTACGACCGACGATGGCGTGCGCTACCCGCCGATCTCGACCGAGTCCGTAACCTCGTAATACCCTGTCTCGCCCGAGCACAGACTGGCCGACTCGGCACAGGCGCTTACATCGCTGAAGCTAGCAAGGCGCTGCCCCGGCCAGAAGCGTGCGCTTACGCGGTTCTGCGTGCATGCTCGGCGATGTCCAAAGACTCGTCCGGCCACCGCCACCGCCACGACCCGACGCCGATTTCCGAAAACGCACTAACGGACACGAAAAAGTTCGCGGACGATGTCAACGACTCGAGATGAAAACGTAATGCAATAATTAATCATACACGACCAAGAAAAGGGTCAAGACGACAAATACAGATATGGATACCCGTAACTTTCAAGAAATTACAAAATGGCCCATAACGCCCGGAAATCGCGATACGTGATCGAATAACCAAACCGAAGTTCACAACACGTCTAACAAAGTTAAACGGACTTGCGGGAAACTCAAACAATGTTAGCTGACGAGATTCGCAAGAATCGAACTCAAGTGCGGAAAAGTCGCTAAAAACCACAGAACTCAACAAAACAACACCGAAACGAACTCGGATGACAAAAAGTGTAGAATTAATCATTCTCAGAATGACGAAACGGTCATGAGCGAGCCGTCAAAACGGACTCCGGTCGAAAAAAGAAATTTACCGAAAATCGAAAATTGCGGATATTACACAACCTATCAGGTTTCTTGGCAATCTGAACTATCTAAGTTGTTGACCATCAACATCTATCAGTCTGACTATTGAATCTCGCCCGGCAACCTATCAGGTTTCTAGGGGCGAAATTTATCACCAACCGAAGGCATCTAATGCACTCAAGAATTTATCAACCTCTACCAAATGTACTGCCCTGATAACTCGGAAGCATAGCACACTGGCTCGGGTATCAATTTTCTACGAGTTTGATGGAGGGTAGTGTTGGAAGTAAACACAGTGGAAGCGAAGTTTGGGAATTTAGATAATTACATTTTACGCATCCACGAGCATAAGATCTATTTAGGCATGCTACTTAATTAATTACTAAGACTAATAAGCAATTTAAATATTATTTATTATTTATTAAATAAATATGTTGGTTATTAAAATATCCTAATCTAGATCTAAAAGATCATAGGATATTACCTTTGAACCGAATTGGTTGCTTTTGTCTTGATCACCTTGTATTTCTACCTTTAGACCTTCTAGAGTATGATCTGCCTTAACCCGGACGTTGTGTAAGCAACGAGCTACCGGATCTTTGCTTGGACAAAATATGGATCGGCTAAATTAATGTGTTATCTAAATTGTAGAATCAAAGACACAAGTCTAGATCTACAATTAAACACAAGAGGAAAAATTTGATCTCACAACCTTGCAAAAGGAGTACAAAATCGCCCCCCTATTGTCCTATTTATAGGCTCTTGGACTACTACTAGGGATCTTAAGGAGGATTATGGAAGGACTCCGAATAGATTTCATCTTACCATATTAGGACTCTTCCTAATATAATGAATCTATTAATATCAACTTAGTCCACTAAAAGGTTGATATTGCACTTCCTACCAAAATCCCAAATTACGAAATTGGGCTCCTTATTAAATATATTATTTTCCGTGTTTAAGATATCGAATGTCCATTAATTAATTATAATCTACTGACAGATTTAATTAATTAATATCTTATTCAAGAGTAGTACCACTCGAACCTTATTATTATATCGGAATTAAATCCACCTGCAGGGTTTAATATAATAATCATTATCGAGGTCCTCAAGGGGACGTCATCAACCAGCACGAGTCGGGATCCGATTTCTAGTAATAATAATAACTGTCATATAAATAATATTATTACCCAAGATACGAGGCTTATTGAGTCGATCATTTTGACTCTCACCCATGGTAAATCAAATCAATAAGTATTATAAATACACAATTAAATATTATATACTTAGAATTAAGAAATAATAATTATCCGAGATTTACGCTCTTCTTACAGTCAGTACAGAAGACACTATCTCACCTCGATCCAGTTCAACGTATGCAAATACGCTAATGTATGCTAATATTCAAGACCATCTCATCTCAAGCATACACTACAACCTTTTATATAATATGTCTAATAATTATATAGGTTGTGAACTATTATATTATTTTATAAGGTACCGATAATGTAATCTTCCGTGTGACACCAACACACCATATTATCTACAATATAAAATAATTAGACATTTCATTTGCATAACCATAACGTGAATAAATATGCAAAATATGTGATTAAATGTAATTAATATTCTCATATGTAGTTTCAGGGAAATAAGGTAATACAAGCATAAAGTATGCTTTGCAGTATACAACCCTAACAATCTCCCACTTACACTCAAAGCATGCTTTTAAGTATACTACTATATTACATAGTCTCTCAATTCTCCCACTTATACTCAAAGCAATGCTGCCATACACTGTAATCCCATTCCTTCCACATGCATTTCAAAAACTTTTGAGGGTAGGCCTTTCGTGAAAGGATCAGCAAGATTATCTTCCGATGCAACCCTGGCTACAACTACGTCTTCTTCCTTTACGAAGTGTCGTATGATGTGGTACTTGTGGTTGATATGTTTACTTGCCTTGTGGGCTCGTGGTTCCCTCGAATTTGCCACTGAACCAGTATTATCACAATAAAGTGTAATACCCTTTGGCAAATCGGGAATCACATCTAAGTCCTGCAGGAAGTACTTGAGCCACACCGCCTCCTTAGCTGCCTCAGAGGCTGCCACATACTCGTCTTCCATGGTAGAGTCCGTGATGCATTTCTTCTTCACACTCCTCCAACTAATGGCTCCACCTACCAGGCTAAACACATAACCCAAAGTAGACTTGGACTTTTCTTTGTCCGATGAAAAATCTGAGTCAGTGTAACCCACCGGACACAGGTCGTCTGATTGATAAACAAGAATGTACTCCCTAGTCCTTCTCAGGTACTTGAGTATGTGCTTGACAGCAATCCAGTGTCCTGGTCCTGGGTTTGACTGATATGTAGCATCCATGCCTACGGCATGACAGATATCTGGTCTAGTGCAAAGCATAGCATACATGAGGCTTCCCACAGCTGACGCATAAGGGACCATCTTCATGTAATATATCTCCTTTTGTGTCTTGGGACACATATCCTTAGATAGTTGAATTCCATGTCTGTAAGGTAGAAGACCTTTCTTGGAATTCTCCATGCTAAACTGTTTTAGCACTGTATCGATATAGGATGCCTGGGATAAGCAGAACATCCTTTTCTTCCGATCACGAAAGATCCTAATTCCAAGGATGTGTCCTGCTTCTCCCAGATCCTTCATATCGAACTGCTCAGATAGCCATACCCGTACGTCCGACAATTCCTTCACGTTGTTTCCAATCAGAAGGATATCGTCTACATACAGTACAAGAAACACCAACACATTTCCATCACATTTCTTATACACACAACTCTCACTCGAACATTAGAAGAATCCATATAACTGGACAACCTCGTCAAAACGAGTTTTGCAAGATCTAGATGGTTGCTTAAGTCCATAAATGGATCTCTTCAGCTTGCACACCAAGTGCTCTTCTCCTTCAGCAATGAATCCCTCTGGTTGGCGCATATATATTTCCTTGTCTAGACTCTCATTCAAGAATGCAGTCTTGACATCCATTTGCCAAATCTCCAGATCCAAGTGCGCAGCTATAGCTAAAAGAATCCGAATTGACTTAAGCATGGCTACCGGCGAAAAGGTTTCATCATAATCGATACCCTCTTTCTGAGTGTAACCTTTTGCAACAAGCCTCGCTTTGAAGGTTTCAACCTTCCCGTCACCTCCTTTCTTTTGCTTGTAGACCCATTTACTCCCAATGGCTTGTACACCATCAGGTAGCTCTACTAGCTCCCACACTTGATTGGAATCCATAGATCCCATTTCTGATTCCATTGCTACTTGCCAGGAGTCAGCATCTTTATCTTGGATTTCCTCCTTATAGGTCTAGGGATCTGATTCATCTTCGCCTGGGATTAAGTCCGAAGACTTTCCCATGCCTATGTATCATTCCGGCTGACGAACAACCCTCCCACTACGACGAGGCAAATCCTGAGTTGGTGTAAAAGTCTCAAAATCGATATGTGGTGCAGTGTTAGTTGGCGCTTGTATGATTGGTATAGACGGAGTCTCGCCCCTCAGCTCTTCCAGAATTATCTCGCTCATAGGCTTGTGACTTATCATATAATCCTCTTCCAGGAATTGGGCATTGGTGCTAACAATGACCTTCTGATCCTGGGGACTTTAGAACAAGCCGCCCTTCGTTCCCTTAGGATATCCTACAAACATTCGCACTTCTGTACGAGATGCCAACTTTTCAGCTTCCTTATTCAGCACATGTGATGGAGTACCCCAAATCCGAACATGTCCTAGACTGGGATTTCGCCAACTCCACAGCTCTGTCGGTGTTTTTGGAACTGATTTAGAAGACACCAGGATTAGAATATACGCCGCTGTTTCTAAGGCGTATCCCCAAAATGAAATAGGTAAATCCGAATAACTCATCATTGATCTAACCATTTCTAAAAGAGTTCTATTCCTTCCTTCAGCCACAACATTTTGTTGTGGAGTTCCTGGCGCGGTGAGCTGGGACGAAATCCCCTCATTCGCCAAGAAATCCAAAAATTCTCCACTAAGGTATTCGCCACCACGATCAGATCGTAGTGACTTGATACTCTTCCCATGACGCTTCTCCGTTTCAGCCTTGAAGTCTCTGAACTTGTCAAAGGCTCCAGACTTACGTCGCATCAAATAGATGTATCCATATCTCGAATAATCATAACGTGATGAAGTATTCGAAACCACCCCTAGCCTGGATATTCATTAGACCACATACATCCGTATGAACCAATTCTAACACATTCTTAGCACGGTTTCCCTTGGTTTTAAAAACCCTTTGGGTCATCTTACCTTCCAAATAGGATTCACAAATTGGAAATGACTCAACTTGGAGATCATCTAATGAGCCATCATCTACCAATCTTTGAATCCTCCCAAGGTTTACATGCCCTAACCGTAAATGCCATAGATATGTTTGGTTTATGCTTGAAGGTACTTTTCTCTTTTTAGGTTTAGACAAAGAGTTAAGTGATTTATGCATAGGAGTTTGTGCAGTATTAATGACATATAGTCCATCATTAAAAATACCTTTGAAAATATATTCACCGTTTCTTCTCCTAATAATGGCATCATCATAAAAAGAAACTGAATAACCATCGTATTTCAAAATGTCCTTTCTGACCGCACTTGTAGCACTTTTCCTTTGGCTTTTTGTTCACCTCGGGGTGAGGAGCCTTGTTTTTCACCTTGAGAGTTGCCACTTGCTTCTGGCCAACCTGCTTTTTCTTCTTTCCCTATTTGGGTTTGGAAGAAGTAGCACCGGTTGCCGCAAGAATCTGATGATAACCTTGTTTGAAGAGACCTTCAGCAGATTGAAGCTCTATCAGAAGTTCCGCCAAAGTATATGTCCTACGGTTCATATTGTAGTTAAAGCAGAACTGCTCAAAGTTCCTTGGTAAGCTGCCCAAGCTAATATCGACCTGCGTTTCCGCATCGATAGTAGCCCCCAGTATGCTCAGTTCGTTCAAATGAGACATCATTTTCAGAACATGATCCCTTATTGGGGTCCCTTCAGACATTTGGGTTGTCATCAACACCCTAATTGCATTTTGTCTAGCCGCCCAGTTCTGATGACCAAACATCTCGGTGAGAATTTTCATCATTTCCGCGGCTGAGCCCAGCGTCTAATGCTGATGCTGCAATACATTTGTTAGTGAAGCCAAAATGTAACAGCGAGCCATCTCATCAGACTTCTTCCATTTTCGGAATTCATCCAACTCTCCAGGAGTGGCATCCGGTTCTGGATCCAGAGGGCTCTCCTCAATTAAGACAAATTTATGCCCCTCAGCAGTCAGGACAATGTCAAGATTTCTTTTCCAATCGGCAAAGTTAGTGCCATCAAGTTTATTTTCTTTGAGAATAACAGCTAGTGGATTGAAAGACATCTGAGATAAAATTAAAAACATCCATCACATAATGCATATCAAAATATATCGAAAAACCTCAAAACACAATATATATGCTAGCAACCAACACCTCGAAAAATTCGCATATGCAAGCCACGATCGTGTGGACGTTTACACACGTATTTTTCAAGTAGAGTTTTACGTCTTTAATTTTACTATCTAGTCAACTTACATTATGATAAGTAAAATTAATAGTTGGTTCCTCTTGGCCATGTATTAATTAACATAGATTCTGATGGGGAGCTTATTAATTAATACACCTAAGTGAATACCATAATTTAACATCCTTAAAGTATTATCTTTTAAATAATAGTCCTACAGATGGAGAGGTCCTATCATAAAAAATAATATTTACCTTATGTTATCATTTTGAAATTTAAAACTAGTGAACCTATAATTAGCACATCCGATATGGAGGAAGACCCTAATGTCAACGTGCATGCTAATTACTTCACAATTTAAATTAATTATGGAGGCCAATTTGTTTATTTTAAGAAATAAATCAATTTAGTCACTTAGTTATTTTGGCCTTACGGTTTTTAATTTTCTCGTCCTAACATGCAGAAAACATATCACGCATACATTCATACATGCCATACATCAAAACAATAAGAACCAAAATAAAGCATGGATAATTAAATTATCCAATTATCATGGTCTTCTTCCTTGAGTTGAATCCGAGAAAATCTTCGACTCAATCTCTCCCACTGAATCAAGCATCTCGTCGCTCCTCCCCGGCCGGGCCGTGGATTTCTAAAATTAAAATTTCATTTTTATGCAAAATTAATTACATGAAAAAATAATTTTAAATCCCGACTTCCAGCGGACGCAACGAACGGCGGCTAAACGGGAAAAACCATTACATGCCTCAAAACCAGGCCAAACCAACAATTGCATAAATAATAAAATTAAATAAATAAATAAACCATTCACATAACCATGATAATTGGATCATATCTCCTGCAATAACACGTCTAGCAAAATATTCCAACATCAAATTATATGAATATTTAAATTACTATCAGTTAATCACCAAAATTAATTAAAATAGAAAAAAGCCTAAAAATCCGGCTCTGATACCAATTGTTGGAAGTAAAACGCAGCGGAAGTGAAGTTTGGAAAATTAGATAATTGCGTTTTATGCATCCACGAGCATAAGATCTATTTAGGCATTCTAATTAATTAATTACTAAGACTCATAAGCAATTTAAATATTATTTATTATGTATTAAATAAATATGTTGGTTATTGAAATATCCTAATTTAGATCTAAAAGATCATAGGATATTACCTTTGAAGCGAATTGGTTGCTTTCGTCTTGATCACCTTGTATTTCTACCTTTAGACCTTCTAGAGTATGATCCACCTTAACCCGGACGTTGTGGGCAACGAGCTACCGGATCTTGCTTGGACACAATATGGATAGGCCGAAATTCCTTTTGTATGTGGTCACTCAATTTTTCTTTGCTTTCTAGTATTTTATGAACACTCTTAGCAAATTAATGTGTTATCTAAATTGCAGAATCAAAGACACAAGTCTAGATCTACAATTAAACACAAGAGGAAAAATTTGATCTCACAACCTTGCAAAAGGAGTACAAAATCGCCCCCCCTATTGTCATATTTATAGGCTCTTGGACTACTACTAGGGATCTTAAGGAGGATTATGGAAGGACTCCCAATAGATTTCATCTTACCATATTATGACTCTTCCTAATATAATGAATCTATTAATATCAACTTAGTCCACTAAGAGGTTGATATTGCACTTCCTACCAAAATCCCAAATTACGAAATTGGGCTCCTTATTAAATATATTATTTTCCGTGTTTAAGATATCGAATGTCCATTAATTAATTATAATCTACTGACAGATTTAATTAATTAATATCTTATTCAAGAGTAGTACCACTCGAACCTTATTATTATATCGGAATTAAATCCACCTGCAGGGTTTAATATAATAATCATTATCGAGGTCCTCAAGGGGACATCATCAACCGGCACGAGTCGGGACACGATTTCTAGTAATAATAATAATTGTCATATAAATAATATTATTACCCAAGATACGAGGCTTATTGAGTCGATCATTTTGACTCTCACCCATGGTAAATCAAAGCAATAAGTATTATAAATACACAATTAAATATTATATACTTAGAATTAAGAAATAATAATTATCCGAGAATTACGCTCTTCTTACAGTTAGTACAGAAGACACTATCTCACCTCGATACAGTTCAACGTATGCAAATATGCTAATGTATGCTAATAGTCAAGACCAACTAATCTCAAGCATACACTACAATCTTTTATATAATTTGTCTAATAATTATATAAGTTGTGAACTATTATATTATTTTATAAGGTACCGATAATGTGATCTTCCGTGTGACACCAACACACCACATTATTTACAATATAAAATAATTACACATTTCATTTGCATAACCATAACGTGAATAAATATGCAAAACATGTGATTAAATGTAATTAATATTCTCATAGGTAGTTTGACGGAAATAAGGTAATACAAGCATAAAGTATGCTTTGCAGTATACAACCCTAACAGGTAGGAAACCTCGTAACCTTTTCAAACTTAGTCTGTTCGTTTGTCGGGAGAATTTTGCGATTAATGTTATACTTTGAAAATTAATTCAATTATAAGCGCGTTTGAGTTTGTCAACCATTCAAAATGAAAAACAGTAAATAGCAACCTAGTTACTAGTAACATATAGCTCATGGACTTTTTCCTAAGTACTGGGACAAGCGAATGACCCAATAAAGAAAATAAAATTACAGTCTCTATTCTTCATCTTGTCGGTCGGTTGTCTTTGTCTTCGTCACAGCCAAATAAATAATTACATCATAGAAAAATGCATTTTATTATACAAATTTTCTAGTAAAAATAAATAGGCTCAAAACGGCCTTTACAACCCAATCGAAATGAATAAATCAAAAACTAAGTCCACGAGCTATATCACCATCACATAAGGCATTCCATACAATATGTAACGGCTATAAAATTAAATAATTAATTTAATATATTCATTCAATTAATATATGAAATTACTCTATTCAATTTCTACAATATTAATCCAATTAATATTTAGTGGCCTTAAAATTTTAAATAATCAATTAATATATTAATATAATTAATATAAAAATTACTCTATCTAATTTTAACATTATTAATTCAATTAGCACTTATAATCGTCATTTTCATTCGTTCGAAGTAATCCGGCCAAAAATAATATTCTCGTTTAATTAATTTCCCTTAACAAAAATACTCCAAATATTTACTTAGTCAAATTAAATCCAATTTAAATTCGGGAAATAATTACAACGAAATATAAACTTAAAACGGAGCCCCGGACAATCCGATATCGGGCCCAGCCCGCGGCCCGATTCAAAATCGGGACAAGACCGGAGAGCCATATGGCCAACCCAAGGTCCGGCCACTCTCGGCTGTTAGGTCGAGACACATCTCGGCAGCCTGGCAGTAGGCCCAGGCCGCACTGCCGGCAGCCCCGTTTTTCCCATTTTTTGGCTCGTTTCCAAAACGTGATCTTTTCGACTTTTATGTAGAACATATAAATCAATATTATAAAAATATTCTAGATTTATAATTCTCGTAAAATCATAGATGGCCTACTGCAACAAATTTGCATGGTGTTGCTAGCTAAAATATTGCAATAGCTATGCAAAATTTGGCCTACTGCAACACTGTATTTTGGGTGTTACCTTATATACAAATATGGTGTTGCCTTAGTAGAAAGTTTTACAGGCTATAACATTTTGTGACACAGTGTTGCTGTAGATATACAATTTAAAAAAAAACTTCATATTTTTTATGTAAAATTAAAATTAAATAATCTTTTACTTGAGAACTAATTAATTTTGATTGAAGTGGAGTATGACATTTATTCAGAAGTAATACTTTTTAATTAGATTTGATATGAACAAATTAAAAAAACTATAATATTTATAAAATTAAAAATTAAAAATAATAATTTAAAATATTTATCTGGATAAAATAAAAGGTGTCAATAATTATGTCTCCATGTAGAGGTGGGAAGAAATACCGATATACCGAAATACCGTCTTTATGATACCGAAAATTTACAAAAAATATTGAAATTTTCGGTATACCATAACTTTCGGTACGGTACGGTATCATACCGTATATGTTCGGTACGGTATCGTGGTGGTATTTTCAAAAAAATAGGTATTTCAATATATATCTAAAAATAGGCATCATTCTATAAAATATATAAAACATATAGCATATTGCTTTGAGTTATATTTCATGTTTTCAATTTAATTTTTTCTTTTTAAGCATTTTACTTTGGAAGTACGATGTTTTAATTGTGTACTATTTTTATTATAACCTCCAACACCTTCATTGTGTTGGCTTTGAGAGTGTGAATTTAGTCCCACATCAAATAGATATAAACTACATTTATAGATATATACACTTATAAACATATAGAATTTCATGTAAGTTTAGGGTTTAGGGTTTAGGGTTTACAGCAACTCACTTAAACAAACTTCCGTTATGCACTGACATTCGAAAATCATACAGCTTGTTGTACTAACACTTTCCAAGTTGTATCCTGTATACTTAGTGGCCAACAAGTGGTATCAGAGAGGTTGATTCTAAAAAGAATCAGTCGTATTTCTTAATCGAATCAGATCCAAAATCACTTATTTTCTCTGAAAACAGTCTTTATCTTTCCCAATATCATATATGGACACCTCAATGATAAATAAGGTTCTTATGTTTTCTATTAATGAATTTGATGATTGGAGAATCAGGATGGAAACCCATCTTGCGGAACTTGACCTCAGATTCACTGGCATAGTCGGTGAACTTGAAGCATTGGGCAAAATTTATATCCAAAAGGAGAGAAACTTGAAAAAATTTAGATATGTCCTTGCCCGATGGGACATTAAGACCACAGCCATGCTTATGTCATGTAATCTCAATGACATTTCTACTTTCGACCTCTTCTCTGACCTCAAAGCTTTTGAGTATGACATTGACAGGAGAGAGAAGGCCAAAGAGTCACCTGCTAAGACTACAGCACTAGCCGCTGTATCTAACAGGAGACACAGCATCAGCACATCCAAGTCTGCCCAGAAGACTGCTGACAGTGACGATTGTAACACCCCGATATATTCGGAATAATTACAGCGCCGTAATTCCTTTATACTACCTCTGTTCTACTATAATTGCAACATCTGAAGTTTCACGCTTGCCAATGCACAACTTTGACTATTAATATCTTTAATTCTTTATTTTTAAAAATTATAAAATTTTGATATTTTGAAAATATATTTCGTGGTGATTCTAACAAGATCTCACATGACTATATTTTTTCATATGTATGAATCACAAAAGATGGTCAAAATATAGTATGTGAACAGTTAATAGTCAACACGTTGCAATAATAAAAGAACGGAGGAAGTATAAGAATTTACAAGGCTAATTTGAGAAATACTGAAAATAATACCAAAGTACCATTAAGGTTATAATTCAAAACCAGTTCAAAAATTCAAATGAGTCCATTATTACAAGCATTCCAAACACCAACAAAATACGTGTACTTGAGTACTGAAAGATAACTAGAAAACAAGACAACATCAATTTACATCACTGAGCCACTTCATCGTTATGTTGGTACTGTGGTTGCTTTCCCGCTCCTCGGCTACCTGAACATCAAAACAAATGTCCACCCCCGAAGGGGTTAGCAAACTATGCTAGTACAAGTATCATAATACATAAATCGGATATGCAACAACAATGCATCATAAATTACATAAAACGAACTTCCGCCACTGGAATCCAACGATGCGAATCCACGTGATTCCATCATCATAACAAAGGGTAATCCAATGATCCAACGCCCTCAGCATAGATCCCCATGATGATCCCTTCGGACCAACGCATGGTGGACATCCGTTCCAGCGCCCTCAGCATAGATCACTCGTGTAATACCCGTAATTTCGATTTCCGGTAATTTCTTTTTTTCCGGCGAAAGTCTATTTTGGCGACTCGCTCATGACCGTTTCGTCATTCCGAGAATGATTAATTCTGCACTTTTTGTCATCCGAGTTCGTTTCGGTATCGTTTTATTGAGTTCCGTGTTTTTGAGCGGTTATTCCGCACTTGAGTTCGATTCTTGCGAATCTCGTCCGAAACTGTTGTTTCGAGTTTCTCGTAAGTTTATTTAATGTTATTATTCATGTTGCGAGCTTCGGATTTGTGTTTCGATCGTGTATCGTGTATTTCGGGCGTTTTGGGCCATTTTCGTAATTTCCCAAAGTTTGGGGTAATTACTTTCCGTTGTCGAATTTCGAGCCTTCGGGTGGTCGGAATCGTGTGTTCTCTTAGTGCTCGAATTCGTCTTTGCGAGTACTTCGTAACCGGATCTTCGATTCGTATTCAGGTTCGGGTTTCGGGGTCGTCCGGGCCGTCGGAGTTGGCCCCGACCGAGTCATGGCCGGGCATGTTGGGCCCAGGCCGGCACTGGCCGAGTTACGGCCGGTAGCGCTCGGCAGTTACGTATGTAAAGGCCGGTTACATACATAAACCTTGGCCGGTTACGTACGTAACGCTGCCGGCATTTTCTAGTCAGGGAGTTCGGCCATGGCCGGTTACGTACGTAAGCCATGGCCGGTTACGTACGTAAGGCGGTCGGCAGACATCCTATATAATGCCCAGCAGACGGGTTTTTCTTCATTTTTCTCACTCGTTTCATCCTCTTCCGCGGCTGGAGCTTTAATGATCATGGAGGGATGTTGTCAGGTGTTAAATCCATGAAGTCTTGGAGTTCATATCATCAATTATCCATCCTATAACATCCTTTGATCGAGCGAATCAGGTCAGAATTTCTAGAAATCTAGTTTTGGGGAATTTGGGTGTTTTGGTTGTTTTCATCCGTTTAATCCGATTTAACTTAGGATTGTGTTGGATTGATGATTATTTAGATGTATTATATCATTTACCTTGTTATTCCATGGTTGGATCGTGTCGATTCGTTGTTTTGGTCGAGATCTTGATCGACGCCTTGAAGGTGTCCGGTAGAATGTCATAGAAGGGTTTTCGGGCGTTCTACGATTATTCTTCCTCGTATGATCGTTGATTTATTAATTATATGATGTTAAGGTCGAGTTTCTAGCGAAGAAACTGTGTTGAACCCTTCCGTTCGTCGTCATCTTCCTTTTCGATGGCATCGGGCGTTTCGAAGCTTCCCGGTTGAACCGCGTTCGTTGGAATACTTGCGTGCCGATTCCTAGGCAAGTACCTTGTCCATACAATTCTTGTTTTATGGATATGATAATTAGTGATCGTCTAAATGTGTTTGTTTGGTTATTTGAAATGAATTTCCAAGAGATTCGTTATGGCCTCGTTAAGGGCTCTTTTTAAAAATGTGTGTGTGTTTTGTGAACGGTGCGATTTGGGGAATTGATTATAATTTGATTGTTCTGAACGTTGAGGGCTTTGGTGATACCCCTGTTGTTTAAAGTTATGGAATCATGTATTCCGTGTTAATTGTGTTGTTGTGTTTTGAAGAGTTTGATAATGGTGTCGGATAAGTGGCCATCTCTAGTAAGTATTCTTGATGAACTTACATTCTTAGCATATTAGTATTGCATGAGTAACGTGTGTGTGTGTGTATGCTCACTACGGGTTAGATCCGACGGGGTCTCGATAGGGCTCCACGAAGCTGTGGAACCGCGAGCTTGCTTTTAACCACTACGGGTTAGATCCGACGGGGTCTCGGTAGGGGTCCACGAAGCTGTGGGTCCGCGGTTAATTGTGGTGCATTTTACAATGTGATTTGTATTATTGACATTTCCGGAAATGAGTGCTTTTGAACGGTTTTCATTATTGCATGCATCGACTAAGTGTGTAAGAGGTAAGTTGTTCGTTTGGCTTACTTGGCTAGGATGGCACTAGAGTATTTGTCGTCTGTGTTTAAACCTTGGGTTGTGAATTTTGATGTTGGAAGACGAACCTTGTTGTCGTTCTCGTGTACAGTAAGTTGATGAGATTTGGGGCTAAAATCCCAACGGTTTTGTAAAGATCATTTTACGGATTTGGGGCTAAAATCCCGACGGTTTTGTAAAGGTCATTTTACTGAAAATAAACCTTTGGGGCGGTGACCCCTTTCGTCTTTTGGGTTTTGAAAAGTAGGATTTGATAAATCCTAAATTGTTTTCTATTAAAACTCTCGATGGCATCTGTAAAACTGTTTTATAAATTGTCTTCCTTGATTTGTGATCTTTCGATTTTGGAATGTTTTACCCAAACTCTTGCCTCGGGAAGTACTTTTCGATACGTTTGGATCTTTGAGGATTCCTGGTTATTGTTATTCGTAGAATGTGAATTGTATGACTCGTATTTTTTGCACTTGTACTTGCACTAGCAAAACAGTGGAGTTTTGCTAACCCCCGAGTATTCGGGGGGTGGATGTTTGTATTGCATTCAGGTTTTGGATCATAGCACAGGGTCGGCATGAAGGATGATGAAAGATGAACGATACTAATCAAACGAGGACCGTTTGATGTCATATTGGTTTAGTTGTATTTTATTTCCGCTGCAGTATTCTTTCCCCGTTGTACGGGAGTGTGTCGTATTCAACCCCTGCGTGGGCAAGTATTGTAATCGAGTTGTATATTTTTATTGAAAGACCAAATCGGTCTACTGAGTCATTTTAGCCTTAAAGGCATTGTTGAGATGTTCTATGTTGTTACCAGCCTGGTAGATTCTTGAGGAAAGGTTCTACGGCGTGTAATATCCCTGAGCGGAGTGGGGGTGTTACAACTCGATCCCTTCGGATCATCACAACATACACAAACACAATTATGCATACACATATACAAAATCGATATGTCCATCAGCATGAACATAAAATCAACCAATAACGATATTATGACAATTCAACTGGAATGAACTCATGTTCAACAACATGAATAACAATATGTATGATCAAAATCCTCAATATTAAACCAATATTCAAAAATACGATACTTGCCTTAGAAATGGCGACAAAGATTGCTACTACGAAAAATCTTCAAACATTTCGAAGAACTCTCACTCGATCAATCCACCAAAACCCGAAACTTCAGCGAATAATAACATTGGTATAACTAACAGTTCCGGATAATCGTTCTAAACATCATATGAACATCAAAAGGGCATGTTTACCCAATCATACAAGCGTACTAATCTGCCTCATACCATTTTGGTTGAATCAACATTATGCTACTAACCTAAAAAAAGCTCATAGTATTCCATGTAATGATCAAATGCATCCTTCGATCGGATTCTTCAATTATACCACATGATAATTCTTCTTACAAGGATTCTAATCATACTCTTCATTAATCCAAAGCAACAAGATATCGAAAATACTCCGACGAACACCATAAGAACTTATTTACTAGGTTCAACTTGATTATCATCTTCTTCTTCAAGGAAATAACCCTAAGTTCAATCCATTTAATTTCCTCATACACATTATTTCATCATATAATACGTAAGAACTTGATAATCTCAATAAACTTGCCATAATCAGGTTCATAGTCTCAGGATACTACGTTTAAGAGCCCAAACACTACAAGGTTCGATTAATATTCTAAATAACGAAGAAGAACCAAAACATAACCGAAATTATTCTTCTAACAACATGATGTTCGACTCCTCAAGACAATAACTGAATTGGTAAACTCAAAACAGGTCCAAAACATCACCAGAACACGAAACCTAGTTGGTGAAGGATCACATACCTCAATATAGTGAAGAACAACGAAAGACTTGAAGAAACTCACCACCGAAAGCTTGAACACCAATCCACAAGGGTCTATGATCTTCAAAATCGAGCTAGGATGATGATATGAGAGGTTTATGGTGTTGGACAATCTACATAACATGAAAATCGGCCAAGGTGAGGGTGAGAAATGAAATGGGAGTTGAGGTCTATAAATAGAAATCTAACCCTTTACGTACACTAAACACAATACATTACGTACGTAACAACTTTAGCGTACGCTACGCTCGAAGATTAGCGTACGTTAACGTCTGGCCAGAGCTCACTGACCTGTTTTTGGCATTGGCTTACGTACGTTAGCATATAGGTTTTACGTACGTAATCTCTAGGACCTTAGCGTACGTTAGAAATCCCCCTTAGCGTACGTTAAGTCCGTTGACTTGCTTAGCTGGAAAAACGTCCAGGTTCACGCGGAGCCTCTCATGAATCTACACTGGCCCCCACACGCTGACCCTTGTCGGATCTCGAGTTGACTGAGCTTACGTACGTTAAGCTTGACAGCTAACGTATGTTATATTTCAGTCTTAGCGTACGCTAAGATCATCATCTATCATACGTTATCACGTGCAGAACCATGCATGCAAAATGTTAGAGATACAAAAACGTAAGGATACGAATACGGGAAACTAACCTTCGATTAATAACATCACAAAGTCGAATCTTACAAGATCGAATACAGGATAAATACACAATAATTATCCGGGTATTACATACTATCCTTCTAAAAAGAAGTTTCAGCCCGAAACTTAAAACGAAAACAATTCCGGGTATCTCGACTTCATACTATCTTCAGTCTCCCAAGTTGCTTCTTCGACTCCATGTCGGGACCACTGAACTTTAACCAATGAGATCGGTTTATTCCTCAATTGCTTGACTCGACTCTCGAGTATCTTAATTGGCTTTTCTTCGAACGAGCCATCATTAGCCACTTCAATCTCGCCAAAATCAATGATATGACTGGGATCCGGTACATATTTCCGCAATTAGGATACGTGGAATACATTATGAATGTGACTCAATGATGGCAGTAAGGCCAACCTGTACGCCAACTCCCCAACTCTTTTAAGGATCTCTAATGGCCCGATATATCTCGGACCCAGCTTTCCTTTCCTCCCAAAATGGAAAATTCCCCGGGTAGGAGAAACCTTCAATAGTACATGGTCCCAAATCTCAAACTCCAACGGGCGATGGAGCACATCTGCATAAGACTTCTGTCGACTCTGGGCAGTTAACAGCCTTTCGCGAATCAGGGATACCTTCTCTTGGGTCTGAACTATCAACTCTGGTTCTGTCCCGATCAAGTCAGAAGAGTCATCCCAACACAGGGGTGATCTGCATCTTCTTCCGTACAACGCTTCAAACGGTGCCATCTTAATGGAAGCATGCCAACTATTGTTGTAGGTGAATTCAATCAACAGCAAATGAACCTCCCAATCGGTTGACCAATCTAAGGCACAAGCTCTAAGCATATCCTCTACTGTCTGTATAGTCCTTTCGGACTGACCGTCCGTCTGAGGATGATAGGCCGTGCTAAAGTTCAGCTCGGTTCCCAAGGCCTTGTGAACTGCCTTCCAAAAATGCGACACGAAGCGACCATGTCGATCCGAAATAATGGTTTTCGGTGTTCCATGCAATCGGACTATCTCCGTAATAAACACTCGTGCTAACTTCTCGGGTCCCCAAGTGTCTTTTGTAACGCCCCAAACAAGGCGGCTATTACAGTGCCGTGGACCCCCGACTGGGACCCACCAGGCGAATGAAAACTAATGAATTAAATAATATAATTGTAGTACCGAACCACATCATATTACCAATTAGTCCGATGAGGAGTTTCAAGTACAACACACCCAGGAAATACAGAATACACATATATTTTATATGAAGATAAAATATACAACACTGAATAAAATGAACATTCAAACGGAATTTTGCAGCGGAAATAAAAATGAAGAAGACATGAAAGACTGAAAGGACTGGGGGCCCCTACTAGTATCACTGGGACTCCTCGCCGTCAATGTTCTCTTCCCGTGCTTTAGCCTTGCCATGACCTGAAAACAACATCCCCCAACGGGGTCAGTTACACAGAACAATAATCCTCAAGAGTTGAATAAACACAATCATGATATATCTTAATTATGAAATTAAGCTGAAGAGGGGTATCATAGTACGCACATAATGGGACGTGCAAGTGCACAAGACGAGTGTCTAGACACACCTGCACTTGTACCTAATTAGTCTCACGGAGGCACGTTACCGTGTGCACAGTCCATTGTGTCGGTGAACCCGCCACATGACTATCGTTTGCCCGACTAAAAGTTCCACACATAACCACCCGGCCACGCAATATGAACCCAGAAGGTCACATGAACAAGAATGACCATGATGAATATTAATGAATAACAATCTAACAAGGGTCAAGAATGACTCATCGAGATGAAATAATAGTGAAATGAATGATAGCTCACTGAAATGATTGGAATCGTCGTTCCTCATGAATTGAATGATTAGTTTGATATTTACAAGTCTCAACATAATTTTTACACTATGAATGAATATGATTTATGAATGAACAACAACGAAAGGAATGAGTATCCTTTTAACCGAGTAAGAATTAACTTACTCAACACCGGTGAAGAATGTCCTTCCTCGAACAAACGTCCTAAAATGCGATGTCGGTCGCTCGAACAACCTTGAATAACATAATTACCAACAATCCTCTTAATAAATGAATCAAACATGATCACAACTAACTCAAAACATCGATACGACAAAAACAAATTCATTGGGGCATTATAACAAACACGTTGTAACCAATCTTCGATTGTTTACAACCAATCCTCAATTATATCGATACCAAACCTCCAAGGAGTGATACAATCCAACAGAACATCTCCAACACAATCAATAATCCAATATGAATACCCAAATCGAGATTTCAACAACATCTAATCGAAACCCCCAAATCCAAATCGACATTCAAAGTGTTCTTCAAATAATTCTTCAATAATCCAAATGAATATTCATACAAACTCATAATCATATGTATACCTCTTCATATATCATGACTATAACACCCAAAACATCATATTCCATCATAGAATCGAAATCTAAGGTTTGGAGAAAATTACCGTTTGAAGATCCAACCTCTTCGATCTGTCAAAACTTTTGTTAATCGACTTCCCAAGCTTCACAATGGATAAGGATGATTAAACCCGAACACACAAGTGTTTGATGATGAGAAATCTCTCCCACAAGAACTCTTACTCGGAACCAAAATGAAGAAGGGGTGAAATGAGCACAAAAATCCCATTCAATCCTTTATACACTGCACAGAGTTACGGCCATAACTCTGCCACCTTACGGCCGTAACTTCCCAAGACAACGGCCTTACGGCCATAACATCCATTTCATACAGCCGTAATAATGATTCGTCGAAAAACTAATAATGCCAGCACTGACCGGGTAACGGCCGTAACCAAAACTACCTTACGGCCGTAACACAACACTTACGGCCGTATCCTGCCGAACTTACGACCGTAAGTTGTCTTCATCAAAAACACCCTCCTGCCCAACGAATGCATGCTATGTCCGTAGTCTCCCAAAACATATGGCCGTACCCTCGTGCTTACGGCCGTAACTAGAATGACTTACGGCTGTAAGTTGTCTTCGTCCAGAAAGACACCCATTTCCACGAATGCATGTTACGGCCGTAATGATGATTAGTTACGGCCGTAACTCACTGCTGGAAATGACAAAAATCCAACAACTCTGTCTTCTCGTTACCAATGATGAATGATCCGACATATGATACTTGTATGAATGTAATTGAGTCCAATAACATGCACTAGGTGATACTTCTAACATAAGACTACCCATCACGATGATTATGAAAATACTCTCATCTCGATACTTAAATGGAGCTGAATAACGATCGATAACTGATACACGGCTCGAAGTATGCCAACGATGAATACAACTGAATGAACGTGAATGGTGAATGATCATTAATGAGTGAAAAATTACTGAGTCACAATTACTGAATGATAAGTACTGAATGATAATTACTGGATGATAATGAATGAATTACAATCGGGTATTACATACTCCCCCCCTTAAAAAGAGTTTCGTCCCCAAAACTAAGGGTCAAACAACTCGGGATAACTCTCCCGCATACTATCCTAGGTTTCCCAAGTAGCCTCTTCGACTCCGTGTCTAGACCACTGAATTTTAACCAACGGAATCGTCTTGTTCCTCAACTTTTTGGTTCATCGCTCTAGGACTCGTACAGGACGCTCCTCATACAAATGATCATCCGTGATCTTTATTTCATCAAACTGGAGTATGTGACTCGGGTCGGCAACATACTTCCGCAACTGAGAGATGTGAAACACATTATGAATTCGGCTCAACACCGTAGGTAAAGCCAATCGATAAGCCAGATTGCCTACTCTATCCAAAATCTCAAACGGTCCAATGAATCTTGGACTCAACTTTCCCCGCTTCCCGAAACGGAAGATACCCCGACTCGGGGATACCTTGACCAAGACGTGGTCACCTGCCTCGAACTCTAATGGTCGACGACGATTATCTGCATAAGATTTTTGTCGACTCTGAGCGGTCAACAAACGACTCCTGATCAGAGCTACCTTCTCGCGAGCGGCTATAAGCATATCAGGCTCGGTGCCGATTGATTCTGATAAGTCATCCCAACACAAAGGAGATCGACAACGACGACCGTACAAGCCTCGTAAGGTGCCATCTTAATCGAAGCATACCAACTATTATTGTACATGAACTCAATCAACGGTAATTGGGCTTCCCAATCATATTTCCAATCGAGGACACATGCTCTCAACATGTCCTCCAACATCTAAATAGTTCGCTCTGATTGTCCGTCGGACTGAGGATGAAAAGATGTGATGAAATTAAGCTGAGTTCCCATGGCACGATGAACTGATTTCCAAAAATGTGACACGAATCATCCGTCACGATCAGAAACGATACTCTTAGGAGTACCGTGCAATCTCACTATCTCTTTGATGAACAACTGGGCAAGTCTCTCGGGACCCCATGTATCCTTAATCTCAAGGAAATGAGCTGACTTAGTTAAGCGGTCCAAAATTACCCAAATTATATTCATGCCACGACGACTCGTCGGCAAACTCGTGATGAAGTCCATTGAAATATCCTCCCATTTCCACTCTGGAATAGGGAGGGGTTTCAGCATACCCGCCGGTTGCTGATGTTCTATCTTGACTTGCTGATAGGTTAAACATCTCGAAACAAATTCTGTGACTTCTCGCTTCATAATACTCCACCAGTAATTTTGTTTCAAGTCTTTGTACATCTTGCTAGACCCCGGGTGAATGGAATAAGGGGTAGCATAAGCTTCTCTCAAAATTGAGTTTTTGAACTCGTCATTCGCCGGTACGCATAACCAATTCTTAAATCTTAAAAGTCCATCCTCGTGGACCACAAATCCAGGGGCTTTCCCCTAAGCTACATCATCTCGAATGCGCAACAAAAATGGGTCTGAACCCTGATTCACTCTGATCGCCTCCTCAAGTGGCGATGAAATCTCTAACATACAAAGTTAACCTTGTACTCGCTGTAACCAGACCTCGATCTCGGGTCTTAGTAATTCCTGTTGAAGCTCCCTCTGAGCAGTCAGACGAGCTAGCATTTGCTCCTGAACAGACTTACGACTCAAGGCGTCGGCGACAACGTTCGCCTTGCCCGGGTGGTACAAGATCTCAACATCATAATCTTTGATTAGCTCTAACCACCGCCTCTGTCGCATATTTAACTCCTTCTGAGTAAATATATACTTCAAACTCTTCTGATCGGTGAAAATATGACAGGTGACGCCATAAAGGTAATGACGCCAAATCTTTAATGCGAAAACCACTGCTGCTAGTTCCAGGTCGTGGGTCGGATAATTGACCTCGTAAGGTCTAAGTTGCCGCGAAGCATAGGCAATCACTTTCTCGTTCTGCATTAATACACATCCAAGACCGTGTCCGGACGCATCACTATACACCACAAATCCTTCCGTCCCTTGTGGTAAGGTAAGGACAGGTGCTGAAATCAAATGGCTCTGGAGTTCTTCAAAACTCTGTTGACACGCATCAGACCACGTGTATTTCTTATCCTTCCGCAAAAGGTTCGTCATAGGTTGAGCGATTTTAGAAAATCCTTCCACGAATAGCATGCTAGTCCGAGAAAGCTTTGGATTTCCTTAACATTCTTCGTAGGTTGCCAATCTCGGATAGCCTCCGTCTTCTGAGGGTCGACGCGCACTCCGTCTGATGAAATCACATGTCCGAGAAACGTCACCTCGGACATCCAAAACTCACATTTGGAAAACTTTCCATAGAGTTGTTCTCGTCTCAACACGTCGAGAACCTAAAGAAGGTGAACTTCATGCTCCTCTCGGTCATGAGAATAAATCAAAATGTTGTCTATGAAAACAACCACGAACTGATCCAAATAGTCAATGAAACCCCGATTCATTAACTCCATAAACACCGCAGGTGCATTAGTTAACCCAAACGGCATTACTACAAACTCGTAGTGTCCATAGCGTGTTGGAAATGTCGTCCTTGCGATATCCGGCTCTCGAATCCGCAACTGATGATACCCAGATCTTAAATAGATCATGGAAAATACTGAAGCTCCCTGAAGTTGATCTAAGAGATCATCAATACAGGGTAGAGGATATCTATTCTTAATCATCACCCTGTTCAACTCCCGATAATCAATACACAAGCGAAATGAACCGTCCTTCTTCTTGATAAATAATACTGGTGCTCCCCACAGGGACGCACTCGGTCGGATATAACCCTTCTCGGTCAAATCCTCCAATTGATTCTCCAGTTCTTGCATTTCGGTCGGGGCCATCCGATACGGTGCCTTCGATAATAGGGATGTACCAGGCTCCAACACTATCGTGAATTCCACATCTCTCGGTGGAGGCAAACCAGGTAACTCATCTGGAAATACATCGGCATATTCTCTCACTACAAGATTATCCGCCAACATCACTGATGATTTCTCGGTCTTGGTCATATAGCACCAATAACCAACACACCCCTGATTGAGTAATTTAACTACTTTCATCATATTAATAACTCTTCCGGAACAACTGGGATTACCTCCCTGAAATACACATTCGACTCCATCGTCTGAAATGATAGTGATCATACGTTTACGGACACTAAGGATGGCATCATGACGATCCATCCAATCAATACCCAGAATAACGTCGTCTCTAGGTAAATCCACCACGATTAGGTCTGCTAACCAAACACGTCCATGAAGCTGAATCGGGAAATTCTTAATCTCACGATCCCCGATAATTCTTCTACTATCTGGTAGACCAATGACATAAGGCTCACAACTAGTAGCACTATCCAGACGTAGTCTACTCAAACATGACTCGGAAATGAATAAATGCGATGCACCAGTATCAAAAAGCGTACACACAGGTTGAGATAGAATTTCGAGTGTACCTGAGATCATTCGGGCCTTCAGGTCGTCGGTCCTCTTCATCTCATAAACTCGAGGCTTGCCGGCCCCCGAACCGGATGCTCCCGTCTGATAGCTTTTAGCTCCGCCTTTGTTTGCTCTCGTCGTCTTGAATGACGCAGACTGAGTGGCCTGATTATGAACAACTGACTGCTTCGGGGCCTGAGATGACGCCAGAGTAGGTTTGGAGTCTCTTCGGCAAAAACGGGCCTTATGCCCGGCAACCCCACAGTTACTACACGTGATAATCTGCCTCGGACACTTAGTGCTGAAATGACCCTGTTCTCTACAGTTGAAATAGGTAATGGCCGAACTGGCCGCTCGGGACTGAGATTCCGCAGGTTTCGGCGCCATAGGAGGTCGCTCAGAAAAAGTGGATCCCGCACGAGGCTTCTTGAAGTTTGCCTGACTGCCTTCAGACTGATTATGATTCTTTGATTTCTTGCTAGAAGATGAAGGTTGTTGCTTAGCAATCTCCTTAGCAGTAAGCTCATAAGTAAGAGCCTTCTCGATGAATTCGGACAGGGTGGTGCAATGATGGTTAAGCAGCTGCATCTGCATACGAGGTTTCAACCTATTGCTGAAATACTTGATCTTATCCACCTCGGAGTGAATAATAGATGAGGCGAAAGGAAGTAGCTCCTGAAATTTCTCGGCGATAATGAGAACATCATCTTCCGCTGAGGGGTCGGGAATGAGTAATTCTGATAACTTGGCCTCCCTGAGTGGGGCCGGATTATATCTTTCCATCATGAGGGTCTTGAACTGGTCCTAAGTGCAAGATCCGTCGGTGGGCTTCAACGATAACCACCATGAATGAGCGCTCTTACCCAGATAGTAAGCCGCAACTGAAACCTTGTGCTCTTCGGGACACTCCACCATAGCAAACAGTTTCTCAAAGTGTTCACGCCAATGAACAATATCCGTCGGCTCAGACGAGCCTTCAAAACTAGGTGGTCTCTGGCGGGAGATGTCGCCAATAATACTGCTTACACTCATCTCTTGCCCCTGAGGTGGCGGCGGAGGAGCCTGCTGATTCTGGGCAGTTGAGTTCTGCATCGTCTCCATCAGGCGTGCCATCTGAGTCATTTGGGCCATCATGCCCTGCATAAAAGCAAGTGGATCAACCCAAACACCTTCTGATTGAGCTGTGTCCCGGGTACGACTCCCTGACAGTGAATGATTATTTCCAGGTGAATGAATGGTAGCGTCGTTGCTCAATGAATTAGAATTATTCCTCGCGTTTGCGCGTGTATTCACACGAGCTCTTGGGTTTCGGCCCACACCGCGGCCTCTTCCCCTGCGTCCTCTGACAGCTCTCTCCATACTGAAGTAGGAAAGTCACATGATAGTTATAGATCTCGCATGAGTACCGCAATATGATTACGTTATGAAATGATGATAATGAGCATACGCGCTCTATCACAATGACTACATGAAGGATCAACTGAGGTGACATGATTATCTGATGAAATTCTTGAATTGATTATCTTGAGTAAGTTAACAAGATTAATGATACGATCCTTAGGATCCACAAATGAGCAATGAAATGAGTTGAGTGATTAATGGGTTAACATGATCGACATGATCAAAAATCAAAATAATGATTGAGGATTGTTGACTCTCGAATGGTGAATGAGTGATTCTTATTGACAGAAATTATACCATGGCGTCAGAAATCTTACTGTTCTTTGGTCTGAGGGGCTTGGCTCTTGCACAGGTCACATGTGACGCGAAAGTCCAATGATACTAGTTTAATGAACTATGATTTCAATGAGACATGACTCGGAAGGTAGTATTCAAAACCACGCTCCGATACCAACTCTGTAACGCCCGAAACTAGGTGGCTATTACAGTGCCGTGGACCCCCGACTGGGACCCACCAGGCGAATGAAAACTAATGAATTAAATAATATAATTGTAGTACCGAACCACATCATATTACCAATTACTCCGATGAGGAGTTTCAAGTACAACACACCCAGGAAATACAGAATACTCGTATATTTTATATGAAGATAAATTATACAACACTGAAAAAAATGAACATTCAAACGGAATTTTGTAGTGGAAATAAAAATGAAGAAGACATGAAAGACTGAAAGGACTGGGGGGCCCTACTAGTATCACTGGGACTCCTTGCCGTCAATGTTCTCTTCCCGTGCTTTAGCTTTGCCATGACCTGAAAACAACATCCCCCAACGGGGTCAGTTACACAGAACAACAATCCTCAAGAGTTGAATAAACACAATCATGATATATCTTAATTATGAAATTAAGCTGAAGAGGGGCATAATAGTACGCCCGTAATGGGACGTGCAAGTGCACAAGACGAGTGTCCGGACACACCCGCACTTGTACCTAGTCTCACGGAGGCACGTCACAGTCTATTGTGTCGGTGAACCCACCACATTACTATCGTGTGCCAGACTAAAAATTCCACACATAACCACCCGGCCACGCAATATGAACCCAGAAGGTCACATGAACAAGAATGACCATGATGAATATTAATGAATAACAATCCGACAAGGGTCAAGAATGACTCACCGAGATGAAATAATACTGAAATGAATGATAGCTCATTGAAATGATTGGAACCGTCGTTCCTCGTGAATTGAATGATTAGTTTGATAATTACAAGTCTCAACATGATTTTTACACTATGAATGAATATGATTTATGAATGAACAACAACGAAAGGAATGAGTATCCTTTTAACCGAGTAAGAATTAACTTACTCAACACCGGTGAAGAATGTCCTTCCTCGAACAAACATACTAAAATGAGATGTCGGTCGCTCGAACAACCTTGAATAACACAATCACCAACAATCCGCTTAATAAACGAATCAAACATGATCACAACTAACTCAAAATGTCGATACGACAAAACCAAATTCATTGGGGCATTATAACAAACACATTGTAACCAATCTTCGATTGTTTACAACCAATCCTCAATTATATCGATACCAAACCTCCAAGGAGTGATACAATCCAACAAAACATCTCCAACACAATCAATAATCCAATATGAATACCTAAATCGAGATTTCAACATCTAATCGAAACCCCCAAATCCAAATCAACATTCAAAGTGTTCTTCAAATAATCCTTCAATAATCCAAATGAATATTCATACAAACTCATAATCATATGTATACCTCTTCATATATCATGATTATAACACCTAAAACATCATATTCCATTATAGAATCGAAATCTAAGGTTTGGAGAAAATGACCTTTTGAAGATCCAACCTCTTCGATCTGTCAAAATTATTGTTAATCGGCTTCTCAAGCTTCACAACGGATAAGGATGATTAAAGCCGAACACACAAGTGTTTGATGATGAGAAATCTCTCCAACAAGAACTCTCTCTCGGAACCAAAATGAAGAAGGGGTGAAATGAGCACAAAAATCCCGTTCAATCCTTTATATACTGCGCAGAGTTACGACCGTAACTCTGCCACCTTACGTCCGTAACTTCCCAAGTCAACGGCCTTACGGCCGTAACATCCATTTCATACGGCCGTAATAATGATTCGTCGAAAAACCAATAATGCCAGCACTGACCGGGTTACGGCCGTAACCAAAACTAGCTTACGGCTGTAACACAACACTTACGGCCGTATTCTGCCGAACTTACGGCCATAAGTTGTCTTCATCAAAAACACCCTCCTGCCCAACGAATGCATGCTACGGCCATAGTCTCCCAAAACATACGGCCGTACCCTCGTGCTTCTGGCCGTAACTAGAATGACTTACGGCCGTAAGTTGTCTTCATCCAGAAAGACACCCATTTCCACGAATGCATGTTACGGCCGTAATGATGATCAGTTACGGCCGTAACTCACTGCTGGAAATGACAAAAATACGACAACTCCGTCTCCTCGTTACCAATGATGAATGATCCGACATATGATACTTGTATGAATGTAATTGAGTCCAATAACATGCAATAGGTGATACTTCCAACATAAGACTACCCATCACGATGATTATGAAAATACTCTCGTCTCGATACTCAAATGGAGTTGAATAATGATCGGTAACTGATACATGGCTCCAAGTATGCCAACGATGAATACAATTGAATGAACGTGAATGGTGAATGATCATTAATGAATGAAAAATTACTGAGTGACATTTACTGAATGATAATTACTGAATGATAATGAATGAATTACAACCGGGTATTACATCTTTAATACCCAGGAAATGAGCCGACTTGGTTAGTCGATCAACTATAACCCAAATCATGTTCATTCCCGTCTTGGTCCTTGGCATATTGGTGATGAAGTCCATCGATATATCCTCCCACTTCCCCTCAGGAATCGGAAGTGGCTTTAACATCCCGACAGGCCGCTGGTGTTCAATCTTAACCTGCTGACAGGTTAAACATTTCGAAACATATTCCGCTACGTCCTTCTTCATATTTCCACACCAGAAGTTTTGTTTTAGGTCCTTATACATCTTACTGGTGCCCGGGTGAATAGAATAGGGCGCGCTATGAGCTTCCTACAAGATTGTCTGTCTCAAAACATCATCATCGGGGACGCAAAATCGACTCTGAAATCACAGAACTCCATCATATTGTATCATAAATCCTGGGGCCTTCCCTTTGTTTACTTCGTAACATAATCGAAGAATCAGAGAATCATCCAACTGCTTAGATTTGATTTCTTCGATCAACGACGAAGTTAGTTCCATCACACACAGTTGCCCTTGGACTCCTTGTGACCATACTTTGATTCCTTCACGAATCAGTTCTCGTTGAATGCTGGTTTGGGATGTAAGCGCTTCCAGCACTAGAAGAGAAACAGGTTTGCGGCTCAGTGCATCAGCTACCACGTTCGCTTTTCCTGGATGATAGAGTATTTCTAGGTCGTAATCCTTGATCAATTCCAGCCACCTTCTCTGCCCCATGTCTAATTCCTTCTGACTGAAAATATATTTGAGGCTCTTATGATCTGTGAAGATCTGACAATGAGTGTCGTACAAATAATGTCGCCAAATCTTCAAGGCAAAGACTACAGCTGCTAACTCCAAATCATGAGTCGGGTAATTTACTTCGTATGGTTTCAACTGTCGATAGGCATAGGCAATCACCCTATCCTTTTGCAACAACACGCATCCCAGACCCTGATTTGAAACATCGTTGTATACCATGAATCTATCGATTCCATCTGGTAACGCTTGTATAGGCGCTGTCATTAGTCTTCACTTACGTTCTTCGGCAACAGTTGAGTAAGCGGACGAGCAATTTTGGAAAATCCTTCTACAAAATGGCGATAATATCCAGCAAGTCCTAAGAAACTTCGGATTATTATTAGGAGATTCCCATTCCAAGATCGCTTCGACTTTCTTCGGGTCTACCTGAACTCCGTCAGCTGATATCACATGCCCAAGGAAGGTTACTTCCTTAAGACAGAACTCGCATTTAGAAAGTTTCGCATAAAGCTGTTCATTCCTCAAAGTACTCAAAACGATACACAAATGCTCTGCATGCTCCTCTGGGTCTTTCGAATAGATCAAGATGTCATTAATGAAAACGACCACAAATTTATCCAATTATTCTAAGAATACCCGATTCATCAATTGCATAAATACTGCAGGAGCATTGGTAAGTCCGGGCATCACCACAAATTCATAGTGCCCGTACCGGGATCTGAAAGAAGATTTTGGTATATCCGATTCCTTAATTCTCAATTGATGGTATCCTGATCTTAAGTAGATCTTTGAAAATACCTTTGCCCCATGCAGTTGGTCAACACAAGTCGTCGATCCGAGGTATTGGATACTTATTCTTGATCGTCACCTTGTTTAGCTCCCTGTAGTCAATACACAATCGGAGGATCCATCTTTCTTCTGGACGAAGAGAATGGGTGCTCCCCAAGGAGAAACGCTAGGTTGAATGTAACCCTTTTGCAATAATTCCTCAAGCTCCTTCTTTAGTTCATACATCTCGGTTGGCGCCATACGGTATGGTGCTCTGGAAATAGGTGCGGCTCCAGGCTCTAATTCGATATTAAACTCTACTTTTTCTCTGCGGCGGTAACCCAGGTAGTTCGTCAGGGAATACATCTGAGAATTCGTTTACCAGTGGAATAGATGCGAGCTCTACTCCTTCTTCTTTCTTCATGGCATAACACCACAATCCGTAACAACCCTGCTTTAGTAATTTCACTACTTTCATGGCTTTGATCAGTTTTCCTGAGCTTCCCGGTCTCCATCCTTTGAATAAATGTTCATATCCGTCATCAGCAATGATATAAATAACTCTCCTTCGGTAATTCAAAATAGCCCCTTAACGGTTGAGCCAATCGTCTCCGAGAATTAAATCGTCACCATGGATATCGACCACAATAAGATTTGATGGCCAATCTCTCCCTCCTATAGATACTGGAAAATCTCTAGTTTCTAGGGTTCCCACAATTCTCTCTCCACTCGGTAATCCGACAGCATAAGGCTCACAATCGTATAAACACGAGATTTTCAAACGATTAACACAGTTCAGTGATATGAAAGAATGTGTAGCTCCTGAATCGAATAAGACACTAACTGGTTGCAAAAGGATCCGAATCGTACCTGATCGTCTGACCTCCTCATCTCGTAAAGGCGCGGAGGAACGGACCCAGCACTGGACGCCTCTCTTTTCCCAACATTCTGCTGCTGGAAACCACTTTGCTGTGTCTGGTTCACACTTGTCTCTTTCGAAACTGGTGCAGGAGTGCGAGTATTAATAGTTCTAGTCACATTTCCGCAAAAATTCGCATGATGGCCTTCCTATCCACACTCGAAACAGGTCACAGAAGGTGCGTAGCAATCACGCCGAACATGCCCTACTTTACCACAGTTATAACATTTCTTCGCTGCGTCTGAAACTGTTGATGCTGTCCGGAACTTCATTCCGCCTCGGGAAGGATGCGGAGGTCTCCTAGATGAATGAAATGAAGACTGGCCCTTGCAGGCCCCACCACTCTTGTTCTCCGTGAAGTTGCCAGACACTTTCTGCTTCTTTGCTTCTGTCGATTTCTCCACCGCTGCCTCTTTCATGTCGTAGGCCAGCGCTTTGTCCTGATACTGTCGCAAGGTAGTACATTCAAATACGGACATATATTGCTGAATATCGGGTTTCATCCGCATGTCGAAATGGAAAATCTTCTCCACCTCGGTCCTGACCAAGTGTCGCACACAAGTCAGCTGGTGATTAAAAGTCTTGATTATGTCTATCACAGATGCCTCCGTACTCTGCGGGGAGAAAAACTCTCGGACTCTAGCCTCTCTAACTGGACGAGGAAAATATTGTGCTTCCATCATTAATCTGAATTCCGTCCAGTCAGCATTATGATCCTCAGGTCAAACAGCCTCCCACCAGTCGAAAGTCTCCCCAGTCAGAAAATACTGGGCGATTGGGACCTTTCGGTCATCGGGACAGTTAATCCCTGCAAATATCTTCTCTAACTCCTTCAGCCAGTGATCCCAATTAGGCATCTCAGCAGAACCGTCAAATTTTAGTGGGTGCAATTTAACCACCTCAGTAAGCCACTTGTCTCCCCGATTATCCTCGTTGCGCTGATGGCCCATCGCTGTCTGCATGCGGTCAACCACCTGAGCGAACTGGATCATCTGAGCGACCACCTGCTGAAGCACCCCCGGCATGTTAGGATTTGCGTGATCATTCGCTGAACCCTGTTGTCCTCCAGAGTGGTAATCGGTTTGACTAGCCGATAATTCTGGGGTAGACGCTGAATCCTCCTGTCTCGCATTACCACATCTGCGTCCACGACCGCGTCCGTGTCCACGACCTCCCATCAACATACTGTAAACACAAATACTCAATATCCAGGGCAAAATTTTCTAAAAGAAAGTCCGTCAATATTCACAAAACAGAAATTCAATAAAACGGTAGTATATGAGATTAGGAGACTTACAACCACGGTCCACATGACGACGCTGGCTGAGCAGTGATGTTACAAACGACCCATAAATCAAATAACGTAAACAGACCCAACTAAACCCGACTACCAAGATATCCATGAATCTTAGCTCCGATACCATATTCTGTAACACCCTGATATATTCGGAATAATTACAGCACCGTAAATCCTTTATATAAGAATTTACAAGGCTAATTTGAGAAATACTGAAAATAATACCAAAGTACCATTAAGGTTATAATTCAAAACCAGTTCAACAATTCAAATGAGTCCATTATTACAAGCATTCCAAACACCAACAAAATACGCATACTCGAGTACTGAAAGATAACTAGAAAACAAGACAACATCAATTTACATCACAGAGCCACTTCATCGTCATGTTGGTACTGTGGTTGCTTCCTCGCTCCTCGGCTACCTGAACATCAAAACAAATGTCCACCCCCGAAGGGGTTAGCAAACGATGCTAGTACAAGTATCATAATACATAAATCGGATATGCAACAACAATGCATCATAAATTACATAAAACGGACTTCCACCACCGGAATCCAACAATGCGAATCCATGTGATTCCATCAACATAACAAAGGGTAATCCAACGATCCAACGCCCTCAGCATAGATCCCCATGATGATCCCATCGGACCAACGCATGGTGGACATCCCATCCAGCGCCCTCAGCATAGATCACTCTATCCATTCGGATCATCACAACATACACAAACACAACTATGCATACACATATGCAAAATCGATATGTCCATCAACATGAACATAAAATCAATCAATAACGATATTATGACAATTCAACTTGAGTGTCCTCATGTTCAACAACATGAATAACAATATGTATGATCAAAATCCTCAATATTAAACCAATATTCAAAAATACGATACTTGCCTTAGAAATGGCGACAAGGATTGCTACTACGAAAAAATCTTCAACCAGCTCGAAGAACTCTCACTCGATCAATCCATCAAAACCCAAACCTTCAGTGAACAATAACATCGGTATAACTAACGGTTCCGGATAATCGTTCTAAACATCATATGAACATCAAAAGGGCGTGTTTTACCCAATCATACAAGCGTACTAATCTGCCTCATACCATTTCGGCTGAATAAACATTATGCTACTAACCGAACAAAAGATCATAGTAATCCATCTAATTATCAAATGCATCCTTCGGTCAGATTCTTCAATTATACCACATGATAATTCTTCTTACAAGGATTCTAATCATACTCTTCATTAATCCAAAGCAACAAGATATCGTAAATACCCCGACGAACACCATAAGAACTTATTTACTAGGTTCAACTTAATTATCATCTTCTTCTTCAAGGAAATAACCCTAAGTTCAATCCATTTAATTTCCCCATACGCATTATTTCATCATATAATACGTAAGAACTTGATAATCTCAATAAACTTGCCATAATCAGGTTCATAGTCTCAGGATACTACGTTTAAGAGCCCAAACACTACAAGGTTCGATTAATATTCTAAACAACGAAGGAGAACCGAAACATAACCGAAATTATTCTTCTAACAACATGATGTTCAACTCCTCAAGACAATAACTGAATTGGTAAACTCAAAACAGGTCCAAAACATCACCAGAACACGAAACCTAGTTGGTGAAGGATCACATACCTCAATATAGTGAAGAACAACGAAAGACTTGAAGAAACTCAACACCGGAAGCTTGAACACCAATCCACAAGGGTCTATGATCTTCAAAATCGAGCTAGGATGATGATATGAGAGGTATATGGTGTTGGACAATCTCTAGAACACGAAAATCGACCAAGGTGAGGGTGAGAAATGAAATGGGGGTTGAGATCTATAAATATAAATCTAACCCTTTACGTACGCTAAACACAATACATTACGTACGTAACAACTTTAGCATACGCTATGCTCGAAGATTAGCGTATGTTAACATCTGGCCAGAGCTCACTGACCTATTTTTGGCATTGGCTTACGTACGATAGCATACAGGTTTTACGTACGTAATCGCTAGGACCTTAGCGTGCGTTAAAAATCCCCTTTAATACGTTAAGTCTGTTGACTTGCTTAGATGGAAAACCGTCCAGGTTCACGCGCAGCCTCTCATGAATCTACACTGGCCCCCACACGCCGACCCTTGTCGGATCTCGAGTTGACTGAGCTTACGTACGTTAAGCTTGACAGCTAACGTACGTTATATTGCAGTCTTAGTGTACGCTAAGATCATCATCTAGCGTACGTTATCACGTGCAGAACCATGCATGCAAAATGTTGGAGATACGAAAACGTAAGGATACGAATACGGGAAACTAACCTTCGATTAATAACATCACAAAGTCGAATCTTACAAGATCGAATACAGGATAAAAACACAATAATTATCCGAGCATTACAACGATAATATCCTGTCACAAGATGGAATGGCTCTTCTCATGCACAAATTCAAAAATTCATCAAACAGTCTGGAAAGACTCCCTACAGGCCCAAGCCATTTCTCAAGGTAAGCACTGAATCTCGTTCTTCTGGTGATTCTAACCTGTGGTATAATTGTAGGAAACCCGGACATTATGCAAACAAATGTCCGCACCCAAAAGTCCAAAAGTTGTCGGAAGCCGAGCAACAGGAAAAAGATGAAAGAAGGCGCGCTTGGAAACGCAAGCTCAATGCCCTAATAAGCGAATCAGAATTCTCGCCCGCATCAACCAAGACCGAGGAGTGTCTTCAGGCAGTCACTGATAGTGATTCGTCCGATGATGAGATCGAAGATAAAGCCTATATGTGCTTTATGGCCATAGACATACCGGACGACGAAGACAGCGATGATGAGGTAAGCTCAACATCAACCACTCCTGTAAATGCATCTCATACATTTGAAAATATGATGAATGAATTTAAAAACATTCAAAAGGCCCGTGATAATTTGAAACGAGAAAACATACAACTCAAACTTTCAAACATAGAGCTGAAAGAAGAAAATAACTTGCTGAAGACTAATTACGCAAATATGTCTGTTCATTATGAAAACAGCAAAGTCAATCTTGAAAAACTCATGGAGAGCAATCATCAACTTGCCCACGATCTAAATGAGACCAAATCTCATAATGAGAGCAAGACAAATGATTTTGCTCTACTCAAAGCCAAAGTAAAAACTATCGAGAAACGAGAAGTAGAATTAGAGACCATCTTGAAATCATTCGAGAACTCCTGTAAACGGATGGAAGAAATTCTAATCACTGGGCAACATACTCATAATAAAATTGGCTTAGGATATAACTCATTCTCCAATAAGGGAAAAACTAATACGGTATTCGTCAGAGGTGTGGAACCCATTCCTATACCAGAAGAGACCTTGAGTCCTGTAAAGATACTAGTTTCACCGCGCACAGAAAAGGCTGCGATTCTGCCACCCGGTTCATATCATAGAAAGTGAAAACCTAGGACTCCCAGACCTGTAAGGCATAACCAAGAGTATGCTCCTCGAGCATATCAAAAGCGCCAATAGCCATTCAGAAAGAAGGCTGTATCCAAGTATCAAAAGCCCGCACGGCAGTACTTTCAACAGTACAGTGCACCAAGATATTAGATACAGGAGCCCCATTATCCTTCAAGAAAGCAGTTCGCCGCGCAATATCAACAACATCTTTGGGAATCCAACTGGAGACCCAGAAGGCAAGCTGTAAGGCTTAAGAAAATGGCTCCACCTCCGAGACGGCAATTGCACTCAAATAATTATAACCCTCGATTTTACATGCATCATAATCATGGTTACAGTGACTACGTGCCTGCCCCACGTAGACAATGCAAGAACGGACCAAATATAACCTACAACAAGCCAATTGCTCTAAGGAAAATTTGGGTACCAAAAGGCACTAACACACAAGGACCCAACAATCAAAGGGGACCTAAATCTACTTAATTTCCTTGCCTACAGGACATCATGGAAGAGGACATTTGGTACTTAGACAGCGGGTGTTCTAGGCACATCACAGGAGATAGAACCAAGTTATCAGATTTTGTAGAAGGTCGTGGTCCAAAAGTGCGCTTCGGTGATAAATCCAAAGGAAGAACAAGAGGGACGGGAACCTTACTTGTTGGAAAATTCAAAGTCACTGATGTAGCTTATGTTGAAGGCTGACAATATAATCTACTTAGTATTAGCTAGTTCTGTGACAAACAGTTCTTGATGAAATTCTATATAGATCACTGTAGAGTCAAGAACATTCTGACCAATGAACTTGTGCTCACAGGAAGCAGATCAGGTAATATGTATATTGCTGATTGGAAGCCTACGAGCTCCACTAATCCTTATTTTTTTGCCAAAGGCACTGCAGATCAAAGCTGGCTATGGCACAAGAGGATGTCTCATATCAACTTCAAGACAATCAACAAGCTCGCCAGACAGGGAATGGTTAGATGTTTGCCCAATGTGTCATTCCAAAAAGACAGCGTTTGCGGACCCTGTCAGAAAGGCAAACCAGTCAAATCCACCCTCAAGATCAAATCATACCTATCTACTCACAGAATTCTGGATATGCTACATATGGATCTCTACGGTCCTGTAGACACGGTAAGCTTGGGAGGTAAGAAATACTGTCTAGTTATTGCTCATACTATTCCAGGTATGCTTGGACAATCTTCCGAAGCAAGAAGAAAGAAACAACAACAAAGCTGCTCGAGCACTTGAGAAAGCTTCAGAATAAGAAATGGTTGAGTATCGTGTCTATTCGTTCTGACAGGGGTACTGAATTTACTAACCGCTTTATCGAGCAATACCGTTTGTACAATGGAATACAGCATGAATACTCAGCAGCCCGAATTCTTCAACAAAATGGTGTTGCCGAGCGAAAGAACATAACACTCAAAGAGGCAACAAGAACCATGATCGCAGCAAGCAAGTTGCCGCACCGTTTCTGGGGCGAAGCAACAAATTCAGCATGCTATACACAAAACTGATGTATTATCAACAAGCATCACAACAAAACAGCATACGAGGTATGGAACAACAAAACTCCATTAGTTTTATATTTCTATATATTTGGATGTAGATGCTATGTTCTGAACAATGGGAAAGACCAACTCAAAACCTTCGACGAAAAATCGGATGAAGGGATATTCGTAGGATATTCCTTTGTCAGCAAAGTTTTCAAGATCTCTAACAAGAGGAAGATGATAATTGAGGAATCTGTCCATGTAGTGTTCGACAAACCTCACCATGATCCTACAGGAGTAGAAGACTTGACTCAGCATGTCCAAACACTCTCCATTAATGACCCTCCAACTCTAATAGAGCCTGTCGTTGACTTAGAGATCAACTCCGCAGCTGTAAGATCGGAAGTAGTTGAATCCGAAGCTGTACAAGCTGATGCTGAAGCTACAACACCTCAAGATACAGTAGGGATGCTGAATTAGAACCGACAGAAGATGGTTGAGAGATCACCCACAGGAGGTAATCATATGAGACATTATGGAGTAACCACCCGCAGGAGAATACAGAGTACACAAGGAACTGTAATGTGTACATAACGGACTTGTTATCAGGAACAAACCCCGTCTAGTCGCATAAGGCTACAGACAGGATGGAGGCATAGACTACGATGAAACATTTGCCTCTGTTGCCAGACTAGAAGCCATCAGGATATTTTTGGCCTTTGCCGCCCATAAGAACTTCATAATATATCAAATGGACGTAAAGAGCGCATTCCTGAATGGAGACCACGCCGAAGAAGTTTAAGTTGAATAACCACTAGGGTTTGTCAACACAGAAGTCGGAGACCTTGTATACAGACTACGGAAAGCTCTGTATGGACTAAAGCAAGCACCTAGAGAGTGGTACGAAACCCTATACCTGTACCTCACCAATAATGGATTTGAAAAAGGTGTTGTGGAAAAGACTCTATTTAAGATACAGGAAGGGGACAATCTGTTAATGGTTCAAATATATGTAGATATTATATTTGGTTCCACTAACATTTATTTATGTCAAAGGTTCTCTCATCTTATGCAAAGTAAATTTGAAATGAGTATGATGGGGGAACTTAGTTATTTCCTAGGATTGCAGGTGACATAACTGCCTACAGGAATATTCATCAACCATGAAGTACAGCAAGGAGTTACTCAACAAGTTTGGGATGAACAACTTCAAATCTTCGTCAATCCCCATGAGCACTTCCGTGAAAATTAGTTCTGACGAAGCTGGAAATCCGGTTGATCAATCACTCTATAGGAAGCTTATAGGATCACTCCTGTACCTAACAGCTAGCAGACCTGATATCCAGTTTGTTGTAGGAGTGTGTTCTCGGTATCAAGTAGCACCTAAAGAATCACACTTCACTACAGCCAAACGAATCTGATAGGACGACGAATGTACGCTCCCTGAAAACCCGGTTTAAAAAAGTACCAATGTAAGTCGGCGTACCGACCTCTTAGTAAAGAAGGGTTTTCTTAGAGTAATAAAGTCCAACCTAGGTTCTCAGACAAGAGGATGCCGACCTCAGAGTCCCCCGATCTATAACCTCAGATAAGAGGGTGCCGACCTCGGAGGCCCCGCTGACCTGTGACCTCTGCTAAAAGAGGTTCGACCTCGAAGGTCTCTCCGGCCTACGGATTTGGATAAGAATGTCCCGACCTAAGTGATCCTTTATAATATGAGCCAACCTAAGGTCTCTCCGGGCTCACGAAGGTCGAACTCTCGGGAAAGGAGATCTTGACTCACCTGACAGAATCCCTAAAATTCAGGGACTAAGAGCCCATACTCTTCAATCCCGAAAATCCAGGGATGGGAAATCGCAGCCTGAATCCCTCGATATCCGGGATCTTCCCTAAAAATCAGGGAAGATCTTAGAGAATAGGCGCCTCTCCCTTCTATAAAAGGAGGATGGGGACTTTCCTTGAGACAAAGCATAATTCTGAGATTACAACATATTTTAGAGAGAGAAAAAGGCAGTACTTCATACATTCGGGTTTTCTTAGCTAAACTCCTGAGATTAACCCGGTTCTTGGTGGCCGATTAGCTCGGTTACATCAAGTGGCGCCGTCTGTGGGAAGTGTGACATCGAGTCACTTTGAGCTGAGACGTGAGGTCAGTAATGGCGGAAGAAATGAACCAGAAGAAAATAGGGGAGTTGATACCCCGAAATTTAGAAGAGGAACTAGCAGCTGCGCGTGGAGAATCGACTCTGGAAAAAACACCCGTCACCCCGGTAGAAGAAGCTGCACCTAGCACAATCACACTGACGAAGGAATCCTTAGCCGACATAATCCCCAATGCGATCCAGAAGAGTCGGGAGGTCGAAAAGCAAAGAATACCACGAAAAGTAATACCCATCCTTTCGGATGGGCCGGAGGAAATTGATCAGCAGGAAGAGCATGGGGAGAGTTATCCAAGAATATGGGAGCGATCTAGACAGGAAAAAACGTTGGATCCCTTAATATCCAGTATGCAAGACGAGCTGGAGGAGTTGCGACAGAGGGTTGCGGGGAAGGACACGAAGAGTCATCCAGGCCATCCCTTCTCGGAAGGCATACTGCAGGCCGAGCTCCCATATGGATTTGGGGCTGTCACCTTCATTTACGATGGACTCTCAGATCCTACCCGACATTTATACCGATTCGAAAACATGGCCGTACTACACTGATATTCGGATGCCGTGAGTTGCAGAGCATTCCTAGCTACGCTGATGGAGTCAGCTCAGGATTGGTTCCACCAGATACCCCCTGGGTCAATCACCAGCTTCAAAACTTTCAGCTCAGCGTTCTTGACTCACTTTGCAAGCGCCAGGGCACACCAAAAGACCTCCATGTCCTTGTTCAGTATCAAGCAGTACTCCGGAGAAGCGCTGAGAGCTTATGTGACCCGATTTACAAAGGCATGTCTGGAGGTACCCTCGTCGTCTGAAGAGGTAAAAACCAGTGCCTTGACGCAGGGACTAAGGCCTGGACTGCTACGCACCTCATTGGCTAAAAAACCAGCCAGAACATATGATGAGGTCTTAGCCCGATGTTCGAAATACATTATTGTTGAGGAAACCGAGAAGGATATGGAAGAATTGCAAGAAAATCCTGAAGATGGGGAAAGGGGATCTAGCAGATTGGTATGGCGCGAGGAATATACCTTTCAAGGAAATTTGCGTCGGGAGGAAATGCCACGTGGAAAGATAGACCGGAACACAGACCGAAGGAAGAGCGATACTGTTCTAAGGCGACCAAGATTTGACCAATACAGCCCATTAACAATGAGGAGAGCTCAGGTTTTGGAAGCAGTTGAAGGTAAGATGAATAGGGTTATCGAGTGGCCTGCATCTCATTCTAATGGGCCCACCCATCCGAAATCAGAGCTTTATTGTCGATTCCACAATGATTATGGGTATAAAACAGATGAGCGGGTCCCCGAGGGGCTTCTCTTTTCATCCCCGTCCCCCCTTGGGGCATGGGTGGTTGCCTCCAACCTCCATTCCTAGTCCGAGCGGGACATCTAATGGAGTTCACATATCAGCGGAGGAATGGAGGTCGGAGGAAACCACCCATGCCCCAAGGGGGGATGGGGATGGAAAGAGAAGCCCATCGGGGACCCGCTGCACCCCCAGCTAAGAAAGAAGTGATCCACATGATATCAGGAGGACCAACCGACGGAAATTCTAATCAAGCTAGGAAAGCTCACGCGCGAAAGGCTAGGTGTCATCAGTTCAAAGAGGTCGCCTCTGTAGGAAGCGGGCCCATCATTCAGTTCGGCCCTGCGGATTATAGCGGGATACATGCGCCCCATAATGACACGCTGGTCATCACTGCGGAGATCGCCAGTTACGATGTGCAAAGAGTATTTATCGATACGGGAAGCTCGGTGGACATCTTATTCTATGACTGTTTCAAACAGATGAACCTGGAGGTGGAATTAAAGAAAGTACATACCGCGCTTTATGGGTTCTGCATGACCGAGGTGCAACTGGTTGGAGAAGTGGTGCTCCCGGTAGCACTAGGTCGGATACCTCATCGGAAGGTCAAGACGCTCAGGTTTTTAGTGGTGGACACCAAATCGGCCTATAACGCTATTCTAGGACAACCGGGACTCAACAAGTTCGAAGCAGTGGCATCTACCGCGCACATGAAAGTAAAATTCCCCGTAGGAGGCGAGGTAGGAGAAGTAGCCGGGGATCAGTTTGTGTCTCGATCTTGTTACTAGACAACGGTAAAGCAGGGAGTGCAGCGCAGTAAGAGGACATCCGAGCTAGGAGGCCCGGATCCAGAGTTTAAGAAGAATAAACAATCAAAGGCGCCCGAGGAAGCCGAGGAAGAAGGCGTCAAGCCCAATGAGGAGTTGCTAGAAATAGAATTGGTTCCAGGAAAGCCAGAAACAAAAACTCGCGTGGGAAGTCGGTTAGACGATGGGATAAGGGAAAGCCTTATCGGCCTGCTAAGGAGATTTGTGGACATTTTCGCGTTCGCAGCCGAGGATCTGGTGGGAATCAGCCCAACGGTTGCCGAGCATAGGTTAAACATCGCCCCAACCATAAGAACAGTAAAGCAGAAGAGGAGGCATTTTGGGCCGGAGATGGATGGGATCATTGGGGAAAAAGTTGACAAGCTCCTCCGAGCTGGACATATAACAGCGATCCAGTTTCTGGAGTGGCTATCCAACGCTGTCATGGTGGGAAAAGGCCAGGGGAAGTGGAGGATGTGCATGGACTTCCGGGACCTAAATAAAGCATGTCCAAAGGATCACTACCCGTTACCCCACATAGAACAGCTGGTGGATTCAACCTCAGGGTGCGAGTTGCTCAGTATGATTGATGCTTCTCAGGGATATCATCAGATTCCTCTCGCACCCGAGGATAGAAAGAGGGTTAGTTTTGTGGTATCAAAAGGAACTTTTTGTTATGTACGCATGCCTTTTGGGTTAAAAATGCAGGAGCCACATATCAAAGGATGGTTGACAGAATCTTTAGATCCCAAATCGGCAGAAACATGGAAGTGTACGTGGATGACATGCTAGTAAAGAGCGTAAAGGCAGGAGAGCATATCAGAGACCTAGAAGAGACGTTCGAAAACCTGCGCACGTACGGAATGAAGCTCAACCCATCAAAGTGTTCTTTTGGAGTAAAATCAGGAAAATTCCTGGGATATGTAGTCACAGAGCAAGGAATCGAGGTCAACCCGAAAAAGGTTAAGGCAGTGCTGCAAATGAATCCTCCAAAAAATATCAAGGATATCCAGATACTAACAGGAAGAATAGCAGGGCTAAGCCGGTTCATATCACGCTCAGCCGAGAAGGGATTCCCATTTTTTAAACTCTTAAGAAAAGGTAACAAGTTCGAATGGACCCCCGAAGCGCAAACAGCATTCGGAAAATTAAAAGAATATTTGGCCGAGCTGTCTCTGCTCACTAAACCAGTACCAGGAGAAGAGCTCGTACTCTACCTATCCGTGGGAGAGGGGGCGGTTAGCTCGGTCTTGTTAAGAGAGGAAATAAGCAAAAACCCATTTATTATACAAGCCGAATTTTGCAAGGAGCAGAACGGAATTACTCCGAGCTAGAAAAGGGAGCACTCGCATTAGTAATTACAGCCCGGCGATTGAGGCCGTATTTCCTAGCCCACCGAATAAAGTTGCGAACCAACTTGCTTTTAAGAGAATTATTAGGGCGACCTAATGCGTCAGGTCGCCTGGTGAAGTGGGCGGTAGAGATGGGGGAATACGACATGGAGTATGAGCCGATAACGGCAATTAAAGCTCAGGCCCTAGCAGACTTCATCCAAGAGGGAGCCATGCCATCGCCACCAGAGGGACAGTGGCTATTACATGTGGATGGATCGGAAACAACCAGTGGCTCTGGGGCAGGGATAGTCCTTACTACCCCGGAGGGCGAACAATTAGAGTATGCCAACAAATTCGATTTCAAAGCATCTAACAACGAGGCCGAGTATGAAGCCCTGTTTAAGGGATAGACTTGGGCGCATAGCAGGTAGGAGGAAAATTTGAGATAAATGAGGATTAGATGAAGAAGTATGTTGAGGAGGTGAAAGAGGCTACCAAAAAGCTAGGGGACTGGAAGTTGATCCATATCCCTAGGGCGGAAAATGTAAAAGCTGATTACTTAGCAAAAATGGGAAGCTCCTTAGTGGATTGTCGCTCACGGACAGTAACGATTTTGGGAGCGGCCCGGAGTAGCATCGTAAAACAGGTGATGGAGGTGAACGAGATTGCGGACTGGCGAACTCCTTTGTTGGCATACCTAAGAAGGGCAGAACTACCCAATGAAAGGCAAGAAAGAATGAAAATTATATGAAGAGCAGAGAGGTTCTGTTGCATTAACGATGAACTATACAAGAGATCCTACCTCGGTCCATACCTACGGTGCGTTTCGGAAGAAGAAGGGCGGGGTATACTGGAAGAAATCCATGAAGGGTGCTGCGATGATCATACCAAAAGAAGGGCGCTAATTAGAAAAACACTAAGAGCTGGTTTTTTCTGGCCGACCATGAGCAAGAAAGCAGTGGAGATGGTTAAGCGATGCCAAAAATGTCAAATGCACGCACCCTTAATTTACATCCCAGCTGAAGATATGATTACCATGGGAGCACCTTGTCCTTTCGCTAAATGGAGAATTGATATCATGGGGCAGTTTACACCTAGCTCGGGAGGAAGGAAGTTTTTAGTAGTAGCCATAGACTACTTCAGCAAGTGGGTAGAGGCCGAGCCCGTGGCCACCATAATCGAGCAAAGAATCATAAGTTTTCTGTTTAACAACATTTGCTGCAGGTACGGAGCGCCCCAGATACTTATCTCAGACAATGGAACTCAATTCAATGGGAAAAGAACCCAGTCCTGGTGCGAGGGGATGCATATCAAGCAAAGGTTCGCTGCGGTTGCTCACCCGTAGACTAATGGGCAAGTGAAGGTAACTAACAGAACAATCTTGCAAGGGATCAAAACCCGCTTAGACAAAGCTGGAGGAGGATGGGTGGATGAGCTTAGCTCGGTACTATGGTCATACAGGACCACACCTAGATCGTCAACGGGGGAAACACCCTTCAGTATGGTATACGGGTCCGAAGCCGTCATCCCGGCATAAGTCGGAGAAATGTCCCATCGGGTTCGATGGTTCAACGAGGTGGAAAACGAGGAAATAATGAAGGAGGCGTTAGATACCATAGAAGAAAGAAGAGAAGCGGCCGCAACACGAACTGAAAGATACAAAAGCCTGAAAAAAGCATCTCACGACAAAATAGTCAGGAAGAGACATTTCCATGTCGGTGATTTGGTGCTTAGGCGGGCTGATGCCCTCAGAAAAACAGGAAAACTGGAGCCGAACTGGGAGGGCCCTTACAAGGTAATCCGAATTTATGCAGGGGAAGCTTATGAGCTCGAGGATATGGAAGGGCACCCCATCAAAAGACCTTGGAACATATGTCACTTAAAAAAGTATTTTGTATGAAGAGGTGTGGAGAAAAGCTTGTGTTGTTTTAATAAAAGTCTATTACAAAAAAAATCTCTCTGAATGTGTTGATCGAGTAAAACTAGAAATGACATCTGATCAGGTGAAATGCCTTCAGATCCGAGTAAGGGTGAACCGCCCTGTGACATCTGATCAGGTGAAATGCCTTCAGATCCGAGTAAGGGTGAACCGCCCTGTGACATCTGATCAGGTGAAATGCCTTCAGATCCGAGTAAGGGTGAACCGCCCTGTGACATATGATCAAGTGAAATGCCTTCAGATCCGAGTAAGGGTGAACCGTCCTGTGACATCTGATCAGGTGAAATGCCTTCAGATCCGAGTAAGGGTGAACCGCCCTGTGACATCTGATCAGGTGAAATGCCTTCAGATCCGAGTAAGGGTGAACCGCCCTGTGACATCTGATCAGGTGAAATGCCTTCAGATCCGAGTAAGGGTGAACCGCCCTGTGACATTTGATCAGGTGAAATGCCTTCAGATCCGAGTAAGGGTGAACCGCCCTGTGACATCTGATCAGGTGAAATGCCTTCAGATCCGAGTAAGGGTGAACCGCCCTGTGACATCTGATCAGGTGAAATTCCTTCAGATCCGAGTAAGGGTAAACCGCCCTGTGACATCTGATCAGGTGAAATGCCTTCAGATCCGTTTAAAAGAGAATCGCCCTTCAAATCTATGACTAAGGGAAATACCCTCGATTTCAGGTGGGGGTAACCGCCCCGAAATATAGATAGCCTCAGGCGTAGAGTACAAGCCGACCTATAAAAAAGGGGGATCCTGTCCAGACTATCCCACTCGAAAGAGTTGGAAATATCCAAGCAGCCTTAAACTCCAAAAATTTATCTAAAATACCCAACCTATACTAAAGATCGGTGAAAAGGTTAGGTAAATCAACCTAAAAACCACCAAACCATTATAACTTGTAAGATCGAAGTGGTTGGGTTATATTTAAGATGTTGCGAGATTTAAAATAGTTGGAGCTATACTAGGAAAATGTCGGGTTATATTTGGAAGTAGTCATATTGATTCGAACAGTTCAGATATATCGAAGTTACAATCGACGCCGAGCTATATTAACTTGAATTGGCAGAGATAAGATTATCGTACAAATCCAAAATGTATTCAACTCAAAAAAGGCTTTTCATTAAAAACAGCTGTGCCAGTACAATGAACAAAAATAAATATATACACATAAAACTAATAAAGACTAAACTACAGGCTCGGAGGTTAGAGGGGGCGACGAAGGAGAAGCATCAAGGTCGGTCCCGGTCACCTCGGGATTAGGAGTGATGGCCTTAACAGGCGAGTTAGGAGGAATAGAAGGCAGCTCCAAATCTAGGCAGGATTCCTTTATAGACTTCCCAAGGGCGTCCTCCCACCAGGCTGCCTCAGGAGATTCTTCCACGTCCCCAGACCAAACCGAAGGAACAGGAGCCCCGTTCAATGCAGCATCCCGGTCCAACTCGCCCATAAAGCCCAAAGCAGCTAGTTGCTCACGAGCGCGAGTTAGAGCAAAATTGAAATATTGCGTCGCGGCAGGAGCCAGCTTGACCAGATAAGCGGTAGAATTGTGATACCGGGCTAGGAGGGCAGAACAGTAGGCCCCCAGGAAAGAGTGACCGACGTCACTGGTCAGAAATCAGCGTCGGCCATCCATCACTCCGCGCTCATAAGATAATCCCTCGGATCTAGCCTCGGCTAGTTGAGCTTCCAGCTGGGCAACCCTTTCTGATTCTGCTTTAGCCTGAGCTTCGAGTTGGGCGACCTTCTCCAACTCCGCCTTAGCATGGGCCTCGAGCTGGGCAATTTTCTCAGATTCGGACTTAGCTTCCGACAGCTGAACCTAGAGCTGGCCCACCTTCTCCGATTCAGCTTGAGACAGGGCCTTCAAAACTTTCAGCTCTTGGTTCAGCTGAACGTTGGCCATCTGAGCCCGTTCCAAAACCGCCTCCCGCTCAAAGCTTTTCTTAAGGGTAACATCTAAGCGATATTCCCTCTCCTGAATCTGAGCCGAGAGATCTGACTTAGCCTCCAGGGCGGCCGCCAGATCGGCTGACATCTGGGTAAGCTGGGAGGAAGACGAAGCGTCGATCTTATGATCTTCTGCGAAGGTCACAAAGGTGGTGAAGAACTGCACAAAAAAGAAAGTCACATCAGGACGTCAAAGGGTAATAATAAACATAAAAGTAGTAAAGAAGGGGAGGAAGGCGAAAAGAGGAATACCTTCCCAAAATACATCATCATAGCATCGAAGCGAGGGTCTTCCGCGGCAGCTCGTAGTGCCTGCTTATCCCTAGCCGGGATCATGGAGCTGAAATATGGAAGAAATTTCTCCCACTCCTTGCAACGGAGAAAGGTCTCTATAGCCGGACCGGGGGGATCTGCAGGCTTCGGCCGCTTGGAAGCAGGGGAGCTAGGAGAATGGGCCCTCTGGGTGACCTGAAGCTGCCGAGACGAGCTTGCAGGGCTTCGCCCGGTGGTCAAGGTAGGAGCCAGATCGGAGGGGAGAGTCACCCCAGATTTAGGGCGAGAGGGGAGCTTCCGCTTAGTTTTTGATGAGCCCTCCGCCCTCTCTTTAGGGGGATTCGTCGATTTGGGAACCTTCTCTTTCGTCGGTTCAGCCGGCTTGGAGGCATCAGACTGGCAGGTTCGCATGAATCGATCGACGAAAAACAATACAAATGGTCAGTAAGATAGCCAAAAAACAAAATAACAAAGATTATACTATGGAAAGAACCGTTAAAACCTACCAATATCAGGGATAGCTGGGTAAGGATTCGAGCTCAGCCCACAATGGAATAGAAGATCATGAAATTGCGTTAGCTAGAAAGCATTGTAGGGAATGGCATTCCATTCCCGAACTTTCTCGACCCACCCAGCTCGGATAGAACTGCGCCGGGGAATAGGATCCTGGCTCGGAGTGTCCTGCGTCCATTCCGTGGGGAAACCCCAAGATTCAGCCGTAAGGAGCCGAAGTAAAAAGAAACGCGACCTCCAGTCATTCACATTGGAAGGGAGGTGTGTAAAGAAATGGGCATTGTTTCGGGAAGTCAAGTAAAATGAGCCTTTAAAACTCTTTAGCCCAAAACAAAAATAAAAAAAAAAAAAAAACAGGTCGGGTTCCTCGTGTCTGTAATGACACAGCACGAGAAAACCGACCATATAACGAAAAGAATTGGGAGAAAACTGGTTGAGGGGAAGATTGTATTTAACGGAGAGAGAGACAAGGAAGGGATGGAGTGGGAAGCGAAGACCACTGCTCACCTTATCCACGAACCAGGTAATATGCCCCGGGGGAGGATGATCAGGGGTGTCACTAGCCTGGGGCGTGACAAATTCCCACCCCGGAGGAAGTCTAAGAAATTTTATAAAACTAGTCAGCGCGGCTGGGCTAGTCCTAGATAAAGGATGGGGAGGGAGAACTCGAGTAGCTCCTGCAACCGTTTGATATGGATCAGCTAATAGGCCGGTCACAGTTACTTCATCCATAGGGGGAGGGGAGGGGGGATCTACAATGATCAGAGGAATGCCAGAGGGAAGGCTAGAAGGGATGTCACCCAGCTCAGACCAATCTACATCACCTAGTGGCTCATCTCTAAGACAGAGGGAGGAGCCAGTAGCTCGCCCTGACCTACCCCCCGAGTCCCCATCAGAAGAGGATAGACCTTCTAAAAAGGAGTCCACGGCTGATTGGCCAGAAAGATTCTGAGAATCCGATGCGGACGACATAATAAAAGGAAGAAAAGGGAGGGAGGAGAAAGGAAAATATCGGTAACAAACCAAAAGAGAAAGTAAAGAGGTGTTTAGATAAACATACCCATGAGATTGGGTGGAAGATCGCCGGAGAAAGATAGTGGAAGCACCACCGGAGGCAGGAAACCAAGGTCACAGGTGTCGCCGGAAAACCCTCACACTAGTAATTGGCAGGAAAAAGAGCGGAAGTGGCTGAGGGGGTAGAGGATCTCTATTTAAAAAAGGACCAATATAAGCCGGCGTACCGACCTCTTAGTAAAGAAGGGTTTTCTTAGAGTCATAAAGTCCAACCTAGGTTCTCAGACAAGAGGATGCCGACCTCAGAGTCCTCCGATCTATAACCTCAGATAAGAGGGTGCCGACCTCGGAGGCCCCGCTTGTAATACCCCAATTTTTCAGATATATTTTTTGTTTATATATTGGATATCGTGGATGGTTAATTATGCTCGAGGACGTTGTGAACGTTTGATAATGTTATTGAATTGAGTATATGTATTGATTTTGCCGTATGTTCGTATTCGGTATGTCGTGACTTTGGACAGGAATTGCTGAAATTGGCTAAGTATGGAATTGTTACGTACGTTAACAAGGTGAGCTTACGTACGTAATATTAGCATGGTTACGTACGTTAAGGCTAAGGTATTACGTACGTAACGAGGGCATCGGACAAGATCGAGTCATGGCCGGCAGGCGGGACCCAGTGTCGGCAACTTTCGGCGGAGGATGTTGACAGGTGAGTCAACGTACGTGTTACATACGTTATACAGGACGTGTTACGTACGTAACACGACCATTGTACTGTAGCAAGTCAACTGGTATATTACGTACGTTATATGGCATGGGTTACGTACGTAAGGAAGTTCACGTTTTGAGGCAGTAGGGTCTGGGATGGCATTACGTACGCTAACCAGGACAAGATAGCGTACGTAAGAGGTGTTACGTACATTAACTTGGGAATGTTACGTACGTAACAAGCGGGGAGTTTATATAAGGATTGGCCGTCATTTCATTTCACTTCATCTTTTCACTTCGTTTTTCTCACCTTCAACCCTTATAGATGGGTTCTTAATCCTTCTAAGTCGATCATGAGCTTAAAAACATGGAATTGGAGATCGGGATATGTAGATATTGATGATTCTTGAAGTTATTCATGGTTCTTGGATTTTAGTTCAATTGTTCCTCTTCTTGATTCGTCCATACAAGGTAATTTTCGTATTCCTTTAATAGTTGGTAGTTCTTAATGGATGATTACATGTGAGGAACATGTTGGACAATCATGTTATAATATTATATGTTGATTATGATTGTGGAATCATAGAGTTCTTGATGTTCTTGAGGCCATATGATGACTATGATGATTTGATGATTCGTTTAACCGATTTAAGACGGTATTCTAAATCATAGTGACGATAGTGGTTGATTTAGATGAGATGAATCTTGATATGAGGTTGAATTCCGGATTGAATATGTTATGATCATTGTTATCAAGTTGGTTCGATTATTGATATGATTATTATTTTAGGTTGATTAACCAATAGGTATAATTGTTTTGCCGGGGTGAAAGGCCGTAGATTCCGTCCAGTCGGGGCTGAAGAGCTCGTAGACGAGGGCGATGAGTTTGGTGTCGGTTTTGTCGTGTTGGTATCTAGGCAAGTGTTTACTTGTTCGGTAGTAATGTTTTGATGAGTAATTCCATTTACATTTCATAAGTATTTTATGTTGTATTGCATATTGACGAATGTTCAGTGATGTTCTAAAAGGATTAGAATGCACAGTTGATGATTGTTGAGATACTTGGACAATCTTGGGAAGATTGTAGTATTCGGATATTGTTGATGTCATTTTGGATATTCTTGGTCTGTGGTATGCATTTCAGAAGGATGTCCGAATAGAGGTATGTTTTATGGCAATTGTACATAGAAGATTGTGTACGGGAAAGTATTCGGTATTGAGGTATTATGTGGTATTTTCGTGATATTGGGATTTTGATGAGAATCGTTGGATTACCGGAAGTGGTAAGGTTATCGTTGAGGTTATTGTTCTCATGATGCATGGCATGTGAATATTTATGTTTATGTACTTGTGGTTATTTGTCGGGCATTATTGCTGACCCCGTTGTGGGACTTGTTTTTCAGGTATTGAGGACTTTGATGGTAGCGATCGTGAGGCGAGGATTCCGGACGATACTGGCTATGGCATATTGTTGGGGAATCGTGTATTTTGTTGTGTATATCATTATTGATGTATTTGTATCTTGGACTGTATTTTTATCCGCTGCGTGAGTTCTTTCAAATGGCTTTCGGCTTTTTGCCAACTGTGTTTGATTTCAAAAACTGATTCCCTAAACCGAGTTTTTGGCCTTGTTTGTCTTGACGGTAGTTGGTGTTTTCATATGATTTTGTGAGTTTTGGAAAATACTACCGTCATCGGCCTTTTTATCGTTCTTGTAAATGGTTTTTAGCCTGGTGGGTTCCGGCGCGGGGCCCACGGCGTGTAATACTCCCGGTTGGATCTGGGGGTGTTACAAATATGGTATCGGAGCCCAAGGTTTTGTGATAACCGGGCATGTGTGTTATGTGGCTCTACCAGTGTGGTAGTTGCGTGATTTTTGTGTAACTGGATTTCTGGCTATTTTGAACTGTGTTGTTTTGGTTCTGTGTGATTTTTGAGTGCTGTCGTAGTGATCTGTGGGTTTGGGGATTGTTGGTGTTTCCGAGACCGACGAGGTAGGGAGTGAACGCCGGTGCCGTGGTCATGTGCAATGTGCGGCTCCAATCGGGAAGTGAACGCCGGTGCGAGGCACGTGCAATGTGCGGCTTTCGATGTGGAGTGGAACGCCGGTGATACGTGCATGTGACAAGGAGCGGCTCATGCGCTTTAGGTGAGGAGACACAGCGTCACAGATCCCACAAAACTCGACAGTGCTCTAAACTTGTTGTGGTCTTGGCGGAGACCAATCGTTTTCAAATTGTGATTACTCCTGTTCTGGCATTCTTGTTGTGTCGAGATTTTTGAAATGGTGTCATATGCTAGTATCACGGGAGATCTTCGTCTTCACTGACCTGTAAGTATGTTGTTCGGATTATTCGATAATTCTTGGTTATCTTGGTGATTTTGGATTTTCCGTTGAAATATTGTTTGTGCGAGTGATTGCAAGTTTCGAGGACGAAACTTATTTTTAAGGGGGGTAGAGTGTAATACCCCGATTTTTCGGTTATATTTTTCGTTTATATATTGGATATCGTGGAGGCTTCATTATGCTCGAGGACGTTGTGAACGTTTGATAATGTTATTGAATTGAGTATATGTATTGATTTTCCCGTATGTTCGTATTCGGTATGTCGTGACTTTGGACAGAAATTGCTGAAATTGGCTAAGTATGGAATTGTTACGTACGTTAACAAGGTGAGCTTACGTACGTAATATTAGCACGGTTATGTACGTTAAGGCTAAGGTATTATGTGCGTAACGAGGGCATCGGACAAGACCGAGTCATGGCCGGCAGGCGGGACCCAGTGTCGGCAACTTTCGGCGGAGGATGTTGACAGGTGAGTCAACGTACATGTTACGTACGTTATACAGGACGTGTTACGTACGTAACACGACCATTGTACTGTAGCAAGTCAACTGGTATATTACGTACGTTATATGGCATGGGTTACGTACGTAAGGAAGTTCACGTTTTGAGGCAGTAGGGTCTGGGATGGCATTACGTACGCTAACCAGGACAAGATAGCGTACGTAAGAGGTGTTACGTACGTTAACTTGGGAATGTTACGTACGTAACAAGCGGGGAGTTTATATAAGGATTGGCCGTCATTTCATTTCACTTCAGCTTTTCACTTCGTTCTTCTCACCTTCAACCCTTATAGATGGGTTCTTAATCCTTCTAAGTCGATCATGAGCTTAAAAACATGGAATTGGAGATCGGGATATGTAGATATTGATGATTCTTGAAGTTATTCATGGTTCTTGGATTTTAGTTCAATTGTTCCTCTTCTTGATTCATCCATACAAGGTAATTTTCGTATTCCTTTGATAGTTGGTAGTTCTTAATGGATGATTACATGTGAGGAACATGTTGGACAATCATGTTATAATATTATATGTTGATTATGATTGTGGGATCATAGAGTTCTTGATGTTCTTGAGGCCATATGATGACTATGATGATTTGATGATTCGTTTAACCGATTTAAGATGGTATTCTAAATCATAGTGATGATAGTGGTTGATTTAGATGAGATGAATCTTGATATGAGGTTGAATTCCGGATTGAATATGTTATGATCATTGTTATCAAGTTGGTTCGATTATTGATATGATTATTGTTTTAGGTTGATTAACCAATAGGTATAATTGTTTTGCCGCGGTGAAAGGCCGTAGATTCCGTCCAGTCGGGGCTGAAGAGCTCGTAGACGAGGGCGATGAGTTCGATGTCGGTTTTGTCGTGTTGGTATCCAGGCAAGTGTTTACTGGTTCGGTTGTAATGTTTTGATGAGTAATTCCATTTACATTTCATAAGTATTTTATGTTGTATTGCATATTGACGAATGTTCAGTGATGTTCTAAAAGGATTAGAATGCACAGTTGATGATTGTTGAGATACTTGGACAATCTTGGGAAGATTGTAGTATTCGGATATTGTTGATGTCATTTTGGATATTCTTGGTCTGTGGTATGCATTTCGGAAGGATGTTCGAATAGAGGTATGTTTTATGGCAATCGTACATAGAAGATTGTGTACGGGAAAGTATTCGGTATTGAGGTATTATGTGGTATTATCGTGATATTGGGATTTTGATGAGAATCGTTGGATTACCGGAAGTGGTAAGGTTATCGTTGAGGTTATTATTCTCATGATGCATGGCATGTGAATATTTATGTTTATGTACTTGTAGTTATTTGTCGGGCATTATTGCTGACCCCGTTGTGGGACTTGTTTTTCAGGTATTGAGGACATTGATGGTAGCGGTCGTGAGGCGAGGATTCCGGACGATACTGGCTATGGCATATTGTTGGGAAATCGTGTATTTTGTTGTGTATATCATTATTGATGTATTTGTATCTTCGACTGTATTTTTATCCGCTGCGTGAGTTCTTTCAAATGGCTTTTGGCTTTTTGCCAACTGTGTTTGATTTCGAAAACCGATTCCCTAAACCGAGTTTTTGGCCTTGTTTGTCTTGACGGTAGTTGGTGTTTTCATATGATTTTGTGAGTTTGGGAAAATACTACCGTCATCGGCCTTTTTGTCGTTCTTGTAAATGGTTTTTAGCCTGGTGGGTTCCGGCGCGGGGCCCACGGCGTGTAATACTCCCGGTTGGATCTGGGGGTGTTACACCGCTGACCTGTGACCTCTGCTAAAAGAGGTCCGACCTCGAAGGTCTCTCCGGCCTACGGATTTGGATAAGAATGTCCCGACCTAAGTGATCCTTTATAATATGAGCCGACCTAAGGTCTCTCCGGGCTCATGAAGGTCGAACTCTCGGGAAAGGAGATCTTGACTCACCTGACAGAATCCCTGATATTCGGGGACTGAGAGCCCATTCTCTCTTTGAAAAGAGGAGGAGATGTATCTGACATCTCTGCTACCGTCTGTGGAGTTCAGATCTGCATTGACCGTCATCTGCTGGAAAACATCTTCGGGTTGCCGTTCGATGGCCTGAAAATGGAGAAGCTTGAGACCTTCGGGTCGGAAGAACTGCTCACCGCCTACTGGGGACTGTTCACTGGTGACGGTTCTGACAAACTTGTCCACCCTTCTTGCCACAAGAAGAGGTTTTGCCTGCCTTATATGTATTTGCACGATTTCTATTGTCGTGTTGTTGAAAACAGAACTGGTGCATTTGAGATGTGCATAAATCTGCATTTCAGAATGATGGTCGACATCATGTCTGGCGAATGAGTGAACTGGTGCCAGATTATTCCGAAGAGGTTACAGAAAGAGGCCGCCAAGCCTACTACTCAGAAGAAATCCTTCGTCCTCATCCTTAACAACATTCTTACTCGATGTGGTGTTCCACAATCTCGCGACGACAAGAAAGTCGGCCCTAGAAAGTTCATCGGTGGGAGCAAGCCTACCGCTTTCAACAAAGATGGTCTATTCTCAAGCAGACCACACGTCAACACAATGCCTATCTCTGATAATCCAAGGGATGTCACTGACAGGAGTGTAAGTGGCGAGAAGAAAAGAAAAAGAAATGTTTCTCACATCAAATCAACGCGTGCTGTAGAGAACACGAAGAAAAAGCTGAAAAAGGCTTCCAAATCTAAAGCAAAGGCTACTGTTTAGTATATTTTGAGTAATATTTTTATTAGTATTTTATATATATAATTGTGTGTTGTGTGATAATTTATTCATTTTACCATATATTTATATTATTTCATTTTGTTAAAATTTTCTATAATTTTGTGTCATTTTGGGATAATTAATTAGAATTAAATTATATCTGCAGGTTAACCAACCGATACAAGACAGATCAAACGGTTCAAGGACGATATTTTTCCAAAATTCAAATATAGTCATGACTAGTCTCATTTTATTCGTCTCGTTGAGACGATCGTTTTAAAAAAAATCATCCGAATCCGAGTTCGTATGAAGAAGTTATGACCGTTCGAAGGACAATTAAATAGACGGACCATATTGCACCACGTGCCAACACCGGATTGGACCAGAAATTCAACTCTCTGCTGACGTTATCCATGACGTCAGCACCCCTTGGCAGCCGTGAATTATTGAAATGGGGGGACTTAAATATTTTAAAATTATTAGTTTATTAATTTTGAAGTAGTATAAATAGGGGATGAATATGTAGTGTTTTGGGGGGAGATAAAAGAAAATAGAGAGAGTTATTGTAAGAGAGAAAAATAAAAATATTGTGTAACAAAATTATATTTGAGCAATAATTATGAAATATTTATTTATTTGTGTTGTTATTATGAGTGAGTAATTTTCTTTTACTGGGGTTATGATGAAACCATGTCTATATTATTATTAATATTTATATAATAATTCCAAATAAATGTTTTGAACAATTATGATTTTCGCTTCAATAGGGGAATATTATTTCATCAATTATATCACGTATTTTTTATAGTTATAAATTCCCCCTTGCTTTGTGATTATTGATATTATTTAATTTATTTGATTATTTGTTTTCCATTAAATTGGATACATATAATGCTTAGAAATTATATTTTTCAAGCGAAGGAAAATCTCTATTTGAATTATAATTTTGTACTTATTGTTAAATCTATAGGGAAATTGTGAGATTGATTTCAGAATCTACTCCCTGAATTTCTTGGAATTAAAATATAAAATAAATAATAAATAGATATTGGTGGATTCTAAACCCTAGTAAATTATTTAAAATCAATTTATCTAAAATCTACTTAAAAATTACTGTTATTTAATGCAATTATTATAATCATTCAAAAATAAAATTATGGGACTAGGTTGGAATTTAACAAAATTTGGTTTAAAACGATAGGAATAATTTTACTTCACTATCATAGTCCTCCATGTGGAATCGACCTTGCACCGCATATCTACATCGAACGAATCGTGCGCTTGCGAGTATTAGACTAAAGAATCAACCAACAAGTTTTTGGCGCCGTTGCCGGGGAGGCGCAAACGAAGTATACGAAGACTGTCGTCACCAAGTTAGTTAAATTCTTCTACTAGTTATTTATTTTACTGCCCTTTCTTTATTATTATTATCTGTCTTTTTAATATTCGTTTTAGATTGTGTTAGTATAAATAATAGTTAGTAGTAAAATTTATTTTCATTTTATGTTCAAAAAAAAATTCTGAAAAATAATAAAAACTTATAATAATAAATATAAAAATATAAGTAATAATAATAAAAAAACTGTTCATTTTCGTAAAAAAATAATAAAACAATAAACAAATAAAAAAATTCAAAAATATATAAAATCTAAAAAAAATCTGAAAAAGTTTAAAAAAAAATCAGAACTTATTTATATTTATTTTTAAAAAAAATTTGGAAAATAAAAAAATTCAGACTTTAAGGTAATATTTTTGTAATTCTGGAATATTAATATTAAAAAATCAAAACTTTTAATTTAAATTCGAAAAAATAAAAAAAATAAAAAAGTATCTGGAATATATCTATAAAGTGTTTTTTATTTAAAAACTAAAATTTGAATATTATTTTCCATAATAAATAAAAATATGAATTTTTTTATTTTATTTTTAAAAGTAAAAGCTGCTAGTTTTATTAAAAAAAAATTTAATTTTCATAAAAAATCTAAAAATAAAAAAAATCAGATTAAGAACTAATAATTTGAATAATCTGGAATAGATATAATAAAAATTTGTTATCTCTATATCTTAATTTTAATTTTTTTAATAAAAATAGAAACTTATTTTTTAAAATAAAATTACAATATTTTATTAAAAAGGGAAAATACTAAAAAAATTAAAAACCTGAAAATTTATAAAAAAAATCTGAATTTTTTCCCCCGTTAAAAACAATATTTGGATATATATTTTTTAGCTCAATATTATTAGTCTAAAAATATAATAAAATTATAATAAATATAAAAAAAATATAAAAACTTAAAAAAAATATAAAATATAAAACGAAAAAAAAAATCAGAATTTTTTTGTAAAATTTTAAAATAATTTTTATCTTGTCTTTGGTTTAAATAGAATCTTGTAGTGGTAAATTTATATTTTGTTTTTAGTTGTTATTTTCTATTTACAGTATTCTTCGAAATTTAGTTTAATTGCAATATTTTCGTCGTACAATTTAGTTTATCAATAGATATTGCTTCCGTAGATCAATTAGTAAGTTTATTCATTTGGATTCCGTTACATCCTACAATATTCATAATAATTATAATAATTATCATTATTATTATAAATAATAATAAAAAATATAAAAAAACTCAAAAAAAAATAACAATTAAAACTATAAAATCCTTTAAAAGATTCAACAAGGGATTGATATTTTTCACTCACTACTTTGTTCGATTTGAATAGAGAAAAGATAAATATCAATCTTGTACAAACTGATTTTGAAAATCGACTGAATTTTGGCAAAAAGGCCTGTGTTGTACATGCCGAAGAAAGTTGGATTTTAAGTGCGACCGTTGTGACGCCTCCAATGATCTGGAAGTTCGATCAACTATCATAATTTGGTTTGTAAGCAAAGTTAAAAAAATTGAAATATTGGTGTGTAACACCCCCAATCCACTCAGGGATATTACACGCCGTAGACCCTCTCCTCGAAGATCTACCAGGCTGGTAACAACATTTAACATCTCGACAATGCCTTCAAGGCTAAATGACTCAGTAGACCGATTTGGTCTTTCAATAAAATATACAACTCAATTACAACATATACCCACGCAGGGGTCAAAGTACAATAAACTCCGCATAACGGGAAAAGATCTTGCGGCGGAAAAGAAAATGCAACTAGACCAATACGACATCAACGGATCCTCGTGTGGCTAGTATCGTTCATCTTTCATCATCCTTCGTGCCGACCCTGTGTTATGCTCCAAAACCTGAATGCAAAAATAGACATCCACCCCCCGAATACTCAGGGGTTAGCAAAACTCCACTGTTTTGCTAGTGCAAATACAAAGTGCAAATACGAGCCATACAATTCACATTCCACGAATAACAATAACCAGAATCTGAAGATCCAAACAAAACGAAAAGTACTTCTCGAGGCAAGGGTTTGAGAAAACATTTCAAAATCGAAATACCATAAACCAATGGAAATAATTTATAAGACGGTTTAGAATGCCATCGAGAGTTTTAATAGAAAACCATTTAGGATTATCAAAACCTACTTTTCAAAATCCACAAGACAAAGGGGGTCACTGCCCCAAAAGTTTACTTTCCGTAAAATCACCTTTACCAAACCGTTGGGATTTTAGCCCCAAATCCGTAAAATGACTTTTACAAAAAAATGTTGGGATTTTAGCCCCAAATCTCATCAACTCGCAGTACACAAGAACGACCATAAGGCTCGTCTCCCAACATCAAAATCCACAAATAAAGGATTTAAAACAAACAACAAAATACTCTAGTGCCATCCTAGCCAAGTAGGCCAAACGAACAACTTACCTCTTACACACTTAGTCAATGCATGCAATCATGAAAACCGTTCAAAAGCACTCATTTCCGGAAATGCCAATGATCAAACCACATTTGTAAAATGCACCACAATTAACCGCGGACCCACAGCTTCGTGGATCCCTGCCGAGACCCCGTCGGATCTAACCCACAGTGGTTAAAAGCAAGCTCGCGGTTCCACAGCTTCGTGGAGCCCTACCGAGACCCCGTCGGATCTAACCCGCAGTGAGCATACACACACACACGTTACTCATGCAATACTAACATGCTAAGAATGTAAGTTCATTAAGAATACTCACTAGAGATGGCCATTAACTCGACACCATTATCAAACTCTTCAAAACACAATAACAAGATTAAATACGGAATACACGATTCCATAACTTTAAACAATAGGAGTATCATCATCAAATCCTTCAACGTTCAAAATAATCAAATCATAATCAATTCCCAAAACACGCCGTTCACAAAACGCACACGCATTTGAAAGAAAGCCTTTAACGAGGCCAAACCGAAATCTTTTGAAAATTCATTTCAAATAACCAAACAAACACATCAAGACGACCACCGATCATCATATCCATAAAACGAGAAAAGTATGGGCAAGGTACTTGCCTCGATACCACGAGCACTGAACCACGAACGGACACGGCTCAACCGGGAAGCTTCGGAACGCCCGATGCTAACGAAAAGGAAGACGACAATGAACGGAACGGAAGAATCAAGCACGACCGCGAGGAACCGAAAATGAACCTAACGATTCGAATAGCACAATCACAACCACTTCTAAACGATTATGGAAATGGAATACACCCGGAAACCCGCCTACGATTCATGTATATTCATACCGAAAACAACAACGAGGGCGGACCACAACCAAACCCTCTCGATTCCGTAAAAATCCACAAAATATCCATGAATCCGTAGGAAAACTAAAGATACTAACAATATTAATCGTATACATCATGAATCCACCAACAAAACGGAACGAATCGGAAGAAAAACCCAAAACCCCCAATTTAATCGAAAATAGGGTTTTAGAATATTACCTTACGAGATTCAAGTACCAAGATCCGTATAGAACACGCGTTAGATTGATTGCCCGAGCCTCACAACCGAAGAAAAATGGTGAAAATCAACCCCCCAATGGATATAGATGAAGAACCCTTCCCCTCTCTCTCACTCTCTCTCGCGATGCAGGTGAAAATGAGGGAGAAGACGACCGATTTCGTCTAATAAAGACGAATGCATGATTGACCGCCGTGTGCCGCGGCACTGCCGAAGTGTGCCGCGGCCAGCGAAAATTTACTCCTGTGTTTTGGCATTGTGCAGATCGGCCAGCGTGTGCCGCGGCACACCGCAGTCTGGCGAGTTTTGGTCGCAGATGTCACACGGTGTGCCGCGGACGGATGTGCCGCGGCTTGACTCGGCTGCTGTGCGCGGCACGGATGGGTGTGCCGCGGCACCACAGTCTGGTCGCTCGACCATCGACCGGAGAAATATGTGTGCCGCACACTGTCTTGTGCCGCGGCCCACACCCCCTTTTGGGTCCCAAAATGAAGAAAATGATCCGGAAAGAGAATAAAACGATAGGAATCAATATTTGGGAACCAATAACACGAAATGGATCCGCGGCAACCCCGAAATGACGGTTCCGCACATCAATAACGAAAATACAGTTCAACAGTTGACAGGAAGGACACAGTGAAAGGTATACGAGAGTCACTACGATCGAGAAATACACCAAAAAAAAGAAAATTACCGAAATTCGAAATTGCGGATATTACATTCTACCCTCCTTAAAAGAAGTTTCGTCCCGAAACTTAAAACAAGTAGGGAGAAGCAATATCTCCGCCAGGGAAAACTCAACGAGATACACAAGAAATGCGTAACTTACGCCCACCAGCGAAACGTTACAAGCAACGCAAAGAAATAAACGGCGTGAAAACACGCTCTACGACGACCAACACAACGTCGCCGTTAGGGATACAATAAAACCAACAAATGACGAGCGTCATCAAACGGATGATATAGCCAAGTCAATTATCCGACAATCACAAAACACGAAGGTCAGTATGATTGACCAACCCAACGGTACATCAATCAAAACGCGAGCCAATCGCTGAACAAATACGGAATTCCACCGCCCAAGGGTTGGAAGATCGAAAACGAGAATAGTTTCCCAAACTTAAGGGAATTAGGAAGGAGTCTGAACGCTCAACAATCGCGAAACGAGATCGACAAAAACCGAACAATCAAACGATCGAACGACAAAGATCGAGACAACAAAAATCGAACGATCATGTTCGAATCACGAAGAACAATAAAAATTCAAACAACAACTCCAAGGTTCACGTCTCGACTCGAGACAATATATGATCCGGTGAAAACAACAACATATGCATTCACATAAGATCCACATGAGAGGGAATAGAAATTGAAAAGTCACAACGACAAACGAGCTATTCCGAAATAATACCACACTCGTTCGATCAACAAAAGCAAGGGGCAGGACAAGCTCAAAAATGTCAATGAACATGATGAGTCGACAAAGTTGAAAACACAAGAGTTCCAAATCCGATCCACTTCGAATAAAAGAACTAATAGAACTAGATGATGTCACTTCCGAACAAGGTTCACAAGAATCGAACCGAACCTGAAAAGTCACGGCGATAATCAGATCGACCCATAACAAGATCGCATTTCGTTCGGACGATGAAACCGAAATACAGAACAAGTTCATAAAGTATCAACGAACATGAGCGAATCGAAAGAATGAAGAAAGAGAAAATATAGAAGTCAAAATAGTACGGGCATTACCTCCGACCCCGTCCACGAAATTCACAAAAACGGGAGCAAGGTAACAAGACATTAAACAACCGACACATAACGGAACGATCACCGATGCACACGGCCATACCAACCCAAGATCTAACAGCTCGCACATGCGCGACAACGCAGAAATCACCACGAGGCGACAATATTCAACACCAACATCCCACCTCTCACAAGGGGCTAACACAACAAATGTGTGGAAAACGACTCAACGCTCACACCGCCAATTCGGTCATACTGGAGCAAACATCAAAATGACAACGCGAACAGATACATATATACCCAGCCCTCAAACGGGAATGGATAGGTTTTAAAAACGAAAACCTCATTTTGAAAATAATTTAGAAGAACACCGATTGATCTTGAGTATCACCTTTCAAAAAGTACAAACGTGAAACATCGTTATCGAGACTTTGGAGAACCGTTTCGCATTTGAAAAAAAAATGAGGACACTTTCTCTTAGTGATAACTTTCGTAATATTCGACCCTCTGGTCTAAATAAAAGTGTTTCTAAAACATTGAAAATGTCTCAAAACGTTTTGGTCCTCGAGGCGTAAAAATTTTGAAATATATTGTGGCACTGGATGTACCACAGAAAATAACTCATTTGAAAAAAAATATGTCTCGAAATTTATTTCTAGGATACTCAAGTTTTCGAAAATAATTCAATGCCAAAAAGGACGATGCCAAAAAGGCTAGAATGCCCAAAAATTTCAGGTAATCACACGGAACATCATAGCGCTGTGGGTCCCGCGTCTAACCCTGTGCTAAAAACCATTTACAAAAATGCCAAAAAGGCTGATGACGGTAATATTTCAAAAATTCACAGTAGCCATTTACAAAATGCTAAATACCGTCATAAGAATTTCGCCAAAATGATCAAGGCCATAATGCCAAAAATTCGGTTAAGGGAATTGGTTTTCAAATAAAACTCGGTCAAGAAAATACCGAAAGTCATTACAAAAGAACTCACGCAATGATAAAAGAAATACGGTTCAACACGCATAATCCGGAACACTACTCCTCATAAGAACAAAATATTAGAGTCAAATAACCACATTCGTAACAAAACCACTGGCCCCATTCGAGGCCTCTAAAGACCCTACCGCACTGGCTAGTGAACAAGTCGAATGTGTATAAGCACAAAGCTTCCACAAGAGAACTTGTAAAACGTGCAAATCGATTCGAAAATCATCAGCAACGGACAAAAACAATAATAAAAAGACATCACAAGCGACGACACTCCTCGTATAAATCAAATACGAGAGTCGATTAAATACATATCGTGAAATCAAAATCCACATAAAGATTCCATCACTTAACGAATAATCATAAAAATAGCTCGTGTCACACGAGGTACAACACGAAGAAGGGAGACTTACTTCCACAGGTCGCACGAAGATGATGATCGCCCCACGATACTAATCACGACCAACAAACTCAAACGACGCGTCGCGACACGACTCAGTCAGATAAAATCCGACGAAACAAGACTCAAACAACACGACTTGACCCGACAGCCTAGGTTTCCTCAACCTAAGGTCTGATACCATTTATGTAACACCCCCAATCCACTCAGGGATATTACACGCCGTAGACCCTCTCCTCGAAGATCTACCAGGCTGGTAACAACATTTAACATCTCGACAATGCCTTCAAGGCTAAATGACTCAGTAGACCGATTTGGTCTTTCAATAAAATATACAACTCAATTACAACATATACCCACGCAGGGGTCAAAGTACAATAAACTCCCGTACAACGGGGAAAAGATACTGCAGCGGAAAAGAAAATGCAACTAGACCAATACGACATCAACGGATCCTCGTGTGGCTAGTATCGTTCATCTTTCATCATCCTTCGTGCCGACCCTGTGTTATGCTCCAAAACCTGAATGCAAAAATAGACATCCACCCCCGAATACTGGGGTTAGCAAACTCCACTGTTTTGCTAGTGCAAATACAAAGTGCAAATACGAGCCATACAATTCACATTCCACGAATAACAATAACCAGGAATCCTCAAAGATCCAAACAAAACGAAAAGTACTTCTCGAGGCAAGGGTTTGAGAAAACATTTCAAAATCGAAATACCATAAACCAATGGAAATAATTTATAAGACGGTTTAGAATGCCATCGAGAGTTTTAATAGAAAACCATTTAGGATTATCAAATCCTACTTTTCAAAATCCACAAGACAAAAGGGGTCATTGCCCCAAAAGTTTACTTTCCGCAAAATCACCTTTACCAAACCGTTGGGATTTTAGCCCCAAATCCGTAAAATGACTTTTACAAAAAAATGTTGGGATTTTAGCCCCAAATCTCATCAACTCGCAGTACACAAGAACGACCATAAGGCTCGTCTCCCAACATCAAAATCCACAAATAAAGGATTTAAAACAAACAACAAAATACTCTAGTGCCATCCTAGCCAAGTAGGCCAAACGAACAACTTACCTCTTACACACTTAGTCAATGCATGCAATCATGAAAACCGTTCAAAAGCACTCATTTCCGGAAATGCCAATGATCAAACCACATTTGTAAAATGCACCACAATTAACCGCGGACCCACAGCTTCGTGGATCCCTGCCGAGACCCCGTCGGATCTAACCCACAGTGGTTAAAAGCAAGCTCGCGGTTCCAGAGCTTCGTGGAGCCCTACCGAGACCCCGTCGGATCTAACCCGCAGTGAGCATACACACACACACGTTACTCATGCAATACTAACATGCTAAGAATGTAAGTTCATTAAGAATACTCACTAGAGATGGCCATTAACTCGACACCATTATCAAACTCTTCAAAACACAATAACAAGATTAAATACGGAATACACGATTCCATAACTTTAAACAATAGGAGTATCATCATCAAATCCTTCAAAGTTCAAAATAATCAAATCATAATCAATTCCCAAAACACGCCGTTCACAAAACGCACACGCATTTGAAAGAAAGCCTTTAACGAGGCCAAACCGAAATCTTTTGAAAATTCATTTCAAATAACCAAACAAACACATCAAGACGACCACCGATCATCATATCCATAAAACGAGAAAAGTATGGGCAAGGTACTTGCCTCGATACCACGAGCACTGAACCACGAACGGATACGGCTCAACCGGGAAGCTTCGGAACGCCCGATGCTAACGAAAAGGAAGACGACAATGAACGGAACGGAAGAATCAAGCACGACCGCGAGGAACCGACGAAAATGAACCTAACGATTCGAATAGCACAATCACAACCACTTCTAAACGATTATGGAAATGGAATACACCCGGAAACCCGCCTACGATTCATGTATATTCATACCGAAAACAACAACGAGGGCGGACCACAACCAAACCCTCTTGATTCCGTATAAATCCACAAAATATCCATGAATCCGTAGGAAAACTAAAGATACTAACAATATTAATCGTATACATCATGAATCCACCAACAAAACGGAACGAATCGGAAGAAAAACCCAAAACCCCCAATTTAATCGAAAATAGGGTTTTAGAATATTACCTTACGAGATTCAAGTACCAAGATCCGTAGAACACGCGTTAGATTGATTGCCCGAGCCTCACAACCGAAGAGAAATGGTGAAAATCAACCCCCCAATGGATATAGATGAAGAACCCTTCCCCTCTCTCTCACTCTCTCGCGATGCGGTGAAAATGAGGGAGAAGACGACCGATTTCGTCTAATAAAGACGAATCGCAATTGACCGCCGTGTGCATGCAACGGCCGAAGTGTGCCGCGGCCAGCGAAAATTTACTCCCGAGGTTTTGGCATTGTGCGCGGCACGGCCAGCGTGTCCGCGGCACAGTCTGGCGAGTTTGGTCGCAGATGTCACACGGGTGTGCCGCGGCACCGGACGGATGTGCCGCGGCTTGACTCGGCTTGCTGTGCCCGGCACCGGATGGGTGTGCCGCGGCACACAGTACAGTTCGCTCGACCATCGACTGGAGAAATATGTGTGCCGCGGCACACCTGTCTTGTGCCGCGGCCCACACCCCCTTTTGGGTCCCAAAATGATGAAAATGATCCGGAAAGAGAATAAAACGATAGGAATCAATATTTGGGAACCAATAACACGAAATGGATCCGCGGCAACCCCGAAACGACGGTTCCGCACATCAATAACGAAAATACAGTTCAACAGTTGACAGGAAGGACACACTGAAAGGTATACGAGAGTCACTACGATCGAGAAATACACCAAAAAAAAAGAAAATTACCGAAATTCGAAATTACGGATATTACATGGTGAATGCAAGTTTGGCAACAAAATAATAAAGGTCGTTAACGAGAAGAAGATTGTCCTTAACTAAAATTGAAGTTCAACAAACAAAACCGTTACCAAAAATGGACGAAATCGAAAATCGGAATAATCAAGTTGCAAAAGAGAAAACTTTAATAGAATATTTTTCTCCAGTAAGTGCTAATTCTCCTTCTTGCATAGTGTTGCCTAAAACTAATGCAACTCATTTCGAACTTAAATCATCAATAATTCAACTTCTTCCATCTTTTCACGGTTTGGAAAGAGAAGATCCCTATATGCATGTCAAGGAATTTCTCGACATTTGTTCTACTTTCCGATTTCAAAATTTCTCTAATATATCTATCAAACTTAGACTATTTCCATTTTCTCTCAAAGATAAAGCAAAATTCTGGCTAAATTCTCTTCAAGCAAGAACAATTACTAGTTGGGACCAACTAGTGAATAAATTTCTCGAAAAAAATTTTCCAATGTCCAAAAGTGATAGTCTTAGAATAGAAATATCAGAATTTTTCCAAAAAGAAAATGAAGAATTTTATGAGTGTTGGGAAAGATTTAATGATTTAATCCTTAAGTGTCCCCATCATGGTTTTGAAATATGGCGTTTGGTAAATTATTTTTATGACGGTTTAACTCCAAACAATCGCCACTTAATCCAATCAATGCATGGTGGAAAATTTCATCACCTTATTGGAGACGAAGCTTGGAATGCACTAGACAATATGTCAATTAATTCACAACAATGGAATTCACTCAACTCTAGAGCCAAATCGGTGCATACGACCCCAAAAAAGGTGGAATTTACGAGGTTAAACAAGATGTTGAAATAAAAGATACTATAGATGATTTAGTACGAAAAGTGGATGCGTTAGTCTTGAAGCAATCCATCCCCTCGTCAAACTCAAAAAATGAATGTTGCATTTCATGTGCGGAATCATTTCATTCATCTCAATCTTGTCCCTCTAGTCCACAAAATCAAGAAAATTTTAATGAAGAAGTCAATGTGTGACATTCATATGGAAAATATTCGGACAGTCCATTTGCTCCAACTTATAATCCAAATTGGAGGAATCATCAAAATTTTTCCTGGAAGCAAAATATGCCTCCAATGAATCAAGGAGGAAATCAAATGAATATGTCAAATCAACAAAATATCCGTCCTAATCAATATCCTCCAAATACTTATCAGTATCCTTCTATAGTGCCAAAGAAACCATCTTTGGAAGATACGTTGCAACAATTCATGCAATCTACTCAACAAATGTTCCAATCAACTCAGCAAGCTGTACAATCAAACTCACAGGCTATTTCTAAGCTTGAAACACAAATTGCTCAACTTGCAACAACTTTAGCTGAAAGAGAAAAGGGAAAATTTCCGAGTCAGTCCATCCCTAATCCTAAAGGACAATATGAAGTAAACTGTTCTAATGCAGAAGTTCAATCCATAACTACCCTAAGAAGCGGAAAAGAAATACAAAAGCCTGACTATAATCCGGAAGAAAAATCAAATGAACCAGAAGTTTCAAAATCAAAAGATTCTAAAGAAAAAGAAAAGCCTTACGTTCCAAAAGCTCCATTTCCTGAAAGACTTATTCCAAAAGATAAAAGTGCGCAATACAAAGATATAATGGAAATATTTAAACAAGTTCGAATAAATATTCCATTCCTTGATGCTATTAAACAGGTGCCCGCTTATTCTAAGTTCTTGAAAGATCTTTGCACTGTAAAAAGAAGAACAGATGTTCCAAGAAAGGCATTTTTAGCTGAACATGTTAGCTCAATAATCCAAAATAAAACTTAAGTATAAAGATCCTGGTAGTCCTACAATATCTTGTGTCATTGGTGATCACATCATTAAACGAGCCTTGCTTGATTTAGGAGCCAGTGTGAATTTATTACCATATTCTGTTTATACATAACTTAGATTAGGGGATCTAAAATCAACATATGTGATACTCCAACTAGCTGATAGATCTGTAAAAATACCTCGAGGAATCGTTGAGGATGTTCTGATTCAAGTAGATAAATTCTACTTTCCTGTTGATGTTATAGTCCTAGACACTGAACCTGTTGAGAATACCAAAGATCAAATCCCTGTCATTTTAGGAAGGCCATTTTTAGCTACTTCAAGTGCATTAATTAAATGTAGAAATGGCATCATAAAATTTTCTTTTGAAAATATGACTGTTGAACTAAATATGTTTAACATTTCTCAACAACATGATGATTATGATGATGTCTGTGAGGTAAATATGATAGAGAGTATGAGTCCTTATTTCTTTCCAAAAAATAGACGATGATGATCTTTTTGAAAGTTGTCTTGCTCATTTTAGCTCATATTTTGACATCGACAGTTCAATTAATGAAGTAAATTCTTTACTAGAGTCTACACCATTATTGGATAATGATAAATGGAAAGCTAAAACTAAACCACTTGAGAGTCAAATGAATAAAGAAGTACCTATTGAAGATGTAACACCCCAATTCACAAATGGGTCATTACACGCCGTAGAAACCCCGTGAGGTCTACCAGGCTAACTCATGACACGTAAACCACAATGATATCCCAAAAGATGCACTCAAAAGTAAATAAGGCCGTGGCCTCGGCCAAAACATTTTAATGGAGTACATGAAACATAAGTTGAATACCAATTCATTGCCCACGCAGGGGACTTAAATCAAGTTTAAGAATAAACAGTCTAACTCCAGTACTCGACAAATGCAATGACAAAACATAAAAATACAGACTCGAACCACATCATCATGCCAGCCCATCCTTTGTGTGCATGTCCCGTGCCTGCTCCTCAGCTCTCCCGGTGCCTGAAATGCATAAGACGCATTTCCCCCATTTAAGGGGTTAGCATTCGAATAGCTAGTGCAAGTACACAATTACACAACATTATATACAAAGTACGATTATAGACAGTCATCACAAGCAGAAATCATTTGCCATAAATATTCCGGAATACTACATTGGCAATCGAATCAGTTTCAATCATCACGATATCACAAAATCACAACTGGTATCCCGTGGCCGTACCCCTTAGTATCGACCCCCAGACATCCCGTCGAACTCTCCGGGTGGGATACCACTTCCGCGGTCGTACCCCTTAGTATAGACCCCACACATCCCGTCGGACACTCCGGGTGGAGGTTCAACCACACACGCACCCAAGTCCAATTCCGCGGCCGTACCCCTTAGTATCTGTAATATCCGCAATTTTTGATTTCCGGTAATTTCTTTTTTCCGGAGAAAGTCCGTTTTGACGACTCGCTCATGACCGTTTCGTCATTCCGAGAATGATTAATTATGCACTTTTTGTCATCCGAGCTCGTTTCGGTGTCGTTTTGTAGAGTTCCGTGCTTTTTAGCGGTTTTTCCGCACTTGAGTTCGATTCTTGCGAATCTCGTCCGAAACTATTGTTTCGACTTTCTCGTAAGTTCATTTAATGATATTATTCATGTTGCGAGCTTTGGCTTGGTGTTTCGATCACGTATCGTGATTTTCGGGCGTTTTGGGCCATTTTCGTAATTTCCCAAAGTTTGGGGTAATTACTTTCCGTTGTCGAATTTCGAGCCTTCGGGTAGTCGGAATCGTGTGTTCTATTAGTGCTCGGATTCGTCTTTGCGAGTACTTCGTAACCGTATCTTCGATTCGTATTCAGGTTCGAGTTTCGGGGTCGTTCGGGCCGTCGGAGTTGGCCCCGGTCGAGTCATGGCCGGCGATCTGGACCCGAGGCGGCGGCGAGTTACGGCCGGTAGTGCTCGGCCATTACGTGCGTAAGGCGGTTACGTCGTAAGGCCACGGCGATTACGTGCGTAACGGGCGGCGATTTAGGCGATGACTTCGGTTCGTCGTAAGCCTTGGCGATTCGTCGTGTCCGCCGGCGATCGGCTATTTAAGGCTGGCGGCGTTTTCTTGACCATTTCTCACTTCTTTTCTTCCCTTCCGGCTGGAGTGAGGTAATCTTGTAGAGATGTTGTTGGACAATGAATCCATGAAGTTTGGAGGTTCATATCATCAATCATCCGTCCTATAACATCCTCCGATCTACCGAATCGGGTCGATTTCCTAGAAATCTAGTTTTGGGGAATTTGGGTGTTTTGGTTGTTTTCATCCGTTTAATCCGATTTAACTTAGGATTGTGATGGATTGATGATTATTTAGATGTTTTATATCTTTTTCCTTGTTATTCCATGGTTGGATCGTATCGATTCGTTGTTTTGGTCGAGTTCTTGATCGACGCCTTGAAGGTGTCCGGTAGAATGTCTTATAGGGGTTTTCGGGCGTTCTACGATTATCCTTCCTCGTATGATTGTTGATTTATGGATTATATGTTGTTAGGGTCGAGTTTCTTGCGAAGAAACCAAGTTGAACCCTTCCGTTCGTTGTCGTTTTCCTTTTCGAAAACATCGGGCGTTTCGAAGCTTTCCGGTTGAGCCGTGTTCGTCGGGATACTTGCGTGCCGATTTTGAGGCAAGTACCTTGTCCATACAATTCTTTTTTTGTGGATATGATAATTGGTGATCGTCTTTATATGTTTGTTTGATTGTTTGAAACGAGTTTTCAAAAGATTCGATTAGCCTTGTTAAAGGCTCTCTTTCAAAATGCGTGTGTTTTGTAATTGTGTGGGTTGTAAGTGACTACGTGGATCTTTTGGATATGTTTGGAGTTTATGTGGTGTTTGATAATGCGTGTGTACATATATGGCTTCATTTCAATGTATTGCGGTTTTGACATGATGTGATGTTAGTTGTTACTCCTTTGAAAGGAGGTTGCGATGTTTAATGTTGTTTGGCCTCATAATCGATTATTGTTGTGTGCTTGTTATACGTGATGTGCCTCCGGGTAGGATTGTTGAATCTCCGGGATCCATACTTGCTAGTATCGGTCGGGCGAGACCGTAGGGTTATCCAATCGGGTATGTCTTGCGGGGACTCCGAGGTTCGTGGCTTGTTAGCCCGATGCCGAGATAACTTGTGGGGTTATCATCGGCACGTCTTGCGGGGACTCCGAGGTTCGTGGCTTGTTAGCACGATGCGGGATAACTTATGGTTGTGATTTGGTTGTGATGTATGTGTCTTGGGTTATCCAATCGGGTATGTCTTGCGGGGACTCCGAGGTTCGTGGCTTGTTAGCCCGATTCCGTGATAACTTGTGGGGTTATCATCGGGTACGTCTTGCGGGGACTCCGAGGTTCGTGGCTTGTTAGCCCGATGCCGGGATAACTTATGGTTGTGATATGTTGTGAATTGTTTCGCTAGCCAGCTCGGGAGGGTCCTTCGAGGCCTCGGGTGGGATGTCTGTGGTAGCGTCCCGGTCCTAGGCGATGCGCGTGCGTGATTACGTTTCGTTGAATTTTATGTCCGTTGAGGACACGTGATGTTGGGCTCTGGCCCTGTGAATTGTTGTCGGTTTTCTATTTGCGAAAATAAAACCTTTGGGCTGTGACCCTGTTGATTTTTGGAAAGAGAAGGATTCGATAATCCTAAAATTGTTTTCTATTAAAACTCTCGATGGCATTTTAAACGGTTTTATAACTTATTTCCCTTGATTTATGATCTATCGGTTTTGGAGTGTTTTACCCAAACTCATGGCTCGGGAAGTACTTTTCGTTACGTTGGAATCTTTGAGGATTTCCTAGTTATTGTTATTCGTGGAATGTGAATTGTATGGCTCGTATTTGCACTTTGTTCTTGCACTAGCAAAACAGTGGAGTTTTGCTAACCCCCGAGTATTCGGGGGGTGGATGTCTGTATTGCATTCAGGTTTTGGAGCAGAGCACAGGGTCGGCATGAAGGATGATGAAAGATGAACGATACTAATCACACGAGGACCCGTTGATGTCGTATTGGTTTAGTTGTATTTTATTTCCGCTGCAGTATTTTTCCCCGTTGTACGGGAGCATTTTGTATTCGACCCCTGCGTGGGCATGTAATGTGTTAGAGTTGTATGTTTTTATTGAAAGGCCAAATCGGTCTACTGAGTCTTTTTAGCCTTAAAGGCATTGTCGAGTTGTTCGATTGTTGTTACCAGCCTGGTAGATCCTTGAGGAAAGGTTCTACGGCGTGTAATATCCCTGAGCGGATTGGGGGTGTTACATAAATGGTATCGGAGCTTAGGTTGTGGAAACCTAGGCTGTCGGGTCAAGTCGTGTTGTTTGAGTCTTGTTTCGTCGGATTTTATCTGACTGAGTTGTGTTGCGACGCGTCGTCTGAGTTTGTTGGTCGTGATTAGTATCGTGGGCGATCATCATCTTCATGCGACCTGTGGATGTAAGCCTCCCTTCTTTGTGTTGTGCCTCGTGTGACACGAGCTATTTTTATGATTATGAGTTAATTGACGGAATCCTCTTATGGATTTTGATTTCGTGATATGTGATTATTTGACTCCCATTTTTCGTTCATATGAGGAGTAGTGTTGCTGTCTTGTGCATGTTTGACTTTATTTCTTTTATCTGCTACGTGAGTTCTTTTGTAATGGCTTTCGGTATTTTATCGACTGAGTTTTATTTCGAAAACCAATTCCCTTAACCGAGTTTTTGGCATTATGGCCTTGATCATTTTGGTGAAATTCTTATGACGGTATTTATTATTTTCTAAATGGCTTCTGTGAGTTTTTGAAATATTACCGTCATCGGCCTTTTTGGCGTTTTTGTAAATGGGTTTTAGCCTGGTGGGTTCCGGCGCGGGACACACGGCGCTATAATATTCCGTGTAAGTACCTAAACTTTTTGGGCATTCTAGCCCATTGAATTATTTTTGAAAACCTTGAGTATCTTAAAAAATTAAAATTCGAGACGTACTTTTAAAACGAATTATTTTCTTGCGGTGTTTTCAAGGTGTTTTCTAATGCCGCAATACATTTCAAAAATTTTCCGGTTGAGGACCAAAAATATTTTGAGATATTTTCAAATGCAGTTGCTTAGACCCAAGGGTCGAATATTTTTGAAAGTTTTTCACTAAAAGAAAGGTGTCCTCATTTTTGTTCAAACGCAAGATGATTTTCAAAGTCTCGATAATGGTGTTTGTACAACTTTTTGAAAATGTGATACTCAAGATCAATTGGTGTTTTCCAAATTGTTTTTCAAAATGTGGTTTCGTTTTCTTTAAAACCTATCAATTCTCGTTTGCGGTCTGGGAATGTATGTATGATGTTTGCATTGTCGTTATGATGTTAGCTTCCGAATATGATCGAATTGGTGGCATGAACGTTGAGGCGTTGCCACGTATTTGTAGTACTAGCCCTCTGTGAGAGGTGTGAACTGGTATTTACTGTTTGTCGCATCGTGGTGGCTTGCGTGTTATCGCACCTATGTGAGCTGTTAAAGCTTGGGTTTGTACGTTTGTGTACATGTATGATTGTTTCATGATGTTTGTAATTATTTGCTGTTTTTTTTTGGGCCGTTGAGGTCTCCGAACGATACCGTCGTTGCTGTAGTGTTTGTGTGTGTATTACTTTACGATGGTAATCGTTGTATATGATGTGTGTTATGATTCCTTGTTGTGCTGGGTTGGCATCTCCGCTATGTTGTTTTGCGACGTTATGCCCCATTGTATCTATCATTTGTATATTCGGTATGCCGAGCCGAGGTGTTTCAACCGTTGTGTGCCGGGGGCATGCACGTACCAATTGTCCTTCTCGTCAGTAACGCATTTCAAGAGTGGACCCGAGAGACACAGGATCCAGTTTCGCGAGTTGGGTTCCGAGTCTTTCGGGGCGTGAACTTCAGTACAGATATCAGGATCGGCTCTAAGAGGCCCATGGGAAATGTTTCCGTCAGCTGCTTTTGTGTTGTTGCCTTGTTTCCGTTATTGTGAGTAGCAGGGACAACCTTCTTTTATAAGAGGCCGAAGGTAATACCCGTATTATTTTTGGACTCTTGCATTTCCTCTTTCTCAGGTCTATCGACTCGCTCGTGTTCGTTGACACTTTCTGAACTTGTTATGTATTTCGGTTTCATCGTTCGAACGAGCTGTGATCTTGTTTTGTGTCGATCTGGTTATCGCTGTGACTTTTCCGAGTTCGGTTCGATTCTTGTGAACATTGTCCGGAAGTAACACCTTTTGCTTCAACTAGTTCTTTTATTCGAAGTGGATTGGTTTTTAAACTTCCGTATTTCTGACTCTGTCGACTCGTTTATGTTCATTAACATTTTCTGAGCTTGCCCTGTCCATTACTTTTGTTGATCGAACGAGTGTGGTATTGTTTCGGAATAACTCGTTTGTCGTTGTGACTTTTCTATTGCTATTCCCTTTCCTGTGGATCTTATGTGAGTGCACATCTTGTTGTTCTCACTGGATCATGTTTTGTCTCGAGTCGATATGTAAACCTCGGAGTTGTTGTTTGAATTTTATTGTTCTTCGAAATTCGAACATGATTGTTCAAATTTTGTTGTCTCGATCGTTTGATTGTTCGGCTTTTGTTGATCTCGTTTCGTGATTGTTGAACGTTCAGACTCCTTCCTAATTTCCTTAAGTTCGGAAAATTAGTCTCGTTTTCGATCTTCCAACCCTTGGGCGGTGGAATTCCGTATGTGTTCAGCGACTGGCTCACGTTTTGATTGATGTACCGTTGGGTTGGTCAATCGTATTGATTTTCGTTCGTTGTGTTTTGTGATTGTTCGGATAATTGACTTGATTGTATTATCCATTTGATGACGCTTGTCACTTGTTGGTTCTATTATATCTCTAACGGCGACGTTGTGCTGGTCGTCGTGGAGCGTGTTTTCACACCGTATATTCCGTTGCGTTGTTTGTAACGTTTCGCCGTTGGGCATTAGTTACACGTTTCTTGCGTATCTCATTGAGTTTTCTTGGCGGGATATTTCTTCTCCCTACTTGTTTTAAGTTTCGGGACGAAACTTCTTTTAAGGAGGGTAGAATGTAATATCCGCAATTTTCGATTTCCGGTAATTTCTTTTTTTCGGAGAAAGTCCGTTTTGACAACTCGCTCATGACCGTTTCGTCATTCCGAGAATGATTAATTCTGCACTTTTTGTCATCCGAGCTCGTTTCGGTGTCGTTTTGTAGAGTTCCGTGCTTTTTAGCGGTTTTTCTGCACTTGAGTTCGATTCTTGCGAATCTCGTCCGAAACTGTTGTTTTGACTTTATCGTAAGTTCATTTAATGTTATTATTCATGTTGCGAGCTTTGGCTTGGTGTTTCGATCACGTATCGTGATTTTCGGGCGTTTTGGGCCATTTTCGTAATTTCCCAAAGTTTCTTTCCGTTGTCGAATTTCGAGCCTTCTGGTAGTCGGAATCGTGTGTTCTATTAGTGCTCGGATTCTTCTTTGCGAGTACTTCGTAACCGTATCTTCGATTCGTATTCAGGTTCGGGTTTCGGGGTCGTTCGGGCCGTCGGAGTTGGCCCCGGCCGAGTCATGGCCGGGCAGTCTGGGTCCAGGCCGGCACTGGCCGAGTTACGGCCGGTAGTGCTCGGCCATTACGTATGTAAGGCCGGTTACGTACGTAACGGGCCGGCAGATTTGGGGCAGTGACTCGGTTACGTACGTAAGCCTTGGCCGGTTACGTACGTAATCCGCGGCACTTTATTTAAGGCACTGCGGCGTTTTCTTGACCATTTCTCACTTCTTTTCTTCCCTTCCGCGGCTGGAGCTGGGGTAATCTTGTAGAGATGTTGTTGGAAAATGAATCCATGAAGTTTGGAGGTTCATATCATCAATCATCCGTCCTATAACATCCTCCGATCTACCGAATCAGGTCAGATTTCCTAGAAATCTAGTTTTGGGGAATTTGGGTGTTTTGGTTGTTTTCATCCGTTTAATCCGATTTAACTTAGGATGGTGATGGATTGATGATTATTTAGATGTTTTATATCTTTTTCCTTGTTATTCCATGGTTGGATCGTATCGATTCGTTGTTTTGGTCGAGTTCTTGATCGACGCCTTGAAGGTGTCCGGTAGAATGTCTTATAGGGGTTTTCGGGCGTTCTACGATTATCCTTCCTCGTATGATTGTTGATTTATGGATTATATGTTGTTAGGGTCGAGTTTCTTGCGAAGAAACCAAGTTGAACCCTTCCGTTCGTTGTCGTTTTCCTTTTCGAAAACATCGGGCGTTTCGAAGCTTTCTGGTTGAGCCGTGTTCGTCGGGATACTTGCGTGCCGATTTTGAGGCAAGTACCTTGTCCATACAATTCTTGTTTTGTGGATATGATAATTGGTGATCGTCTTTATATGTTTGTTTGATTGTTTGAAACGAGTTTTCAAAAGATTCGATTAGCCTTGTTAAAGGCTCTCTTTCAAAATGCGTGTGTTTTGTAATTGTGTGGGTTGTAAGTGACTACGTGGATCTTTTGGATATGTTTGGAGTTTATGTGGTGTTTGATAATGCGTGTGTACATATATAGCTTCATTTCAATGTATTGCGGTTTTGACATGATGTGATGTTAGTTGTTACTCCTTTGAAAGGAGGTTGCGATGTTTAATGTTGTTTGGCCTCATAATCGATTATTGTTGTGTGCTTGTTATACGTGATGTGCCTCCGGGTAGGATTGTTGAATCTCCGGGATCCATACTTGCTAGTATGGGTCGGGCGAGACCGTAGGGTTATCCAATCGGGTATGTCTTGCGGGGACTCCGAGGTTCGTGGCTTGTTAGCCCGATGCCGAGATAACTTGTGGGGTTATCATCGGGTACGTCTTGCGGGGACTCCGAGGTTCGTGGCTTGTTAGCACGATGCCGGGATAACTTATGGTTGTGATTTGGTTGTGATGTATGTGTCATGGGTTATCCAATCGGGTATGTCTTGCGGGGACTCCGAGGTTCGTGGCTTGTTAGCCCGATGCCGGGATAACTAGTGGGGTTATCATCGGGTACGTCTTGCGGGGACTCCGTGTAATACCCGTGATTTCGATTTCCGGTAATTTCTTTTTTTTTGGCGGATGTCCATTTTGACGACTCTCTCATGACCGTTTCGTCATTCTGAGAATGATTAATTCTGAACTTTTTGTCATCCGAGTTCGTTTCGGTATCGTTTTGTTGAGTTTCGTGCTTTTTAGCGGTTTTTCCGCACTTGAGTTCGATTCTTGCGAATCTCGTCCGAAACTGTTCTTTCGACTTTCTCGTAAGTTCATTTGATGTTAATATTCATGTTGCGAGCTTTGGCTTGGTGTTTCGATCACGTATCGTGATTTTCGGGCATTTTGGGTCATTTTGTAATTTCTTGAAAGTTACGGGTATCCGTATCTGTAATTGTTGTCTCGACCCGTTTTTTGGTCGCATATGATTAATTATTGCATTATGTTTTCATTTCGGGTCGTTGATGTCATCCGCGAACTTTTCGTCGTGTTCGTTCCGTGCGTTTTCGGAAATCGAGTCGTCAGGCCACGGCAGCCGGGCGCTGGCCGGACGGTTGCGGGAGGAACTGCACGGCGCCGGGCTCTGGCCGGACGGGCGCGGCAGGACCGGCATAGCGTACGCCATCGCCGGGAGGTCGCGCGCTAACCGACAACCGATCGCACGCTTATGCGGCACCTGGCCAGACGCTACCCGGGCCGGGCGGTGAGGCCCGGTGGTTCAGACTCCGCAGAGTTGGCGGTTGCGCACGCTACGGCCGGCCATCTGCGCGCTAACCGGGCAGACGTAGCGCACGCCGCCGGCATCTAGCGCGCGCTACTGGCGAGGATCATCCAGAGCCTCAGGATCGACCATGGTCGGCCCGCTAGCGCCGCCGCCGACGCTTAGCGCACTTATCCACGACCCGATATGTCGTGTCTGTGTTGACCGTCCAAATGAGGCGTGCCTTCTGGTTAGCTTGCCACAAGTGGGGTAAAGGGGGCGACATTAGCGTTAAGGCGTTGTTTGCCCGGATGCATCGGTCTGGCCGAGTCAGGCATGCCGACCCGGTTTAGTCCGGAGAGCTTGTCGTTAGTCGAGGACTTGACTATGAAGGGGATCGTTGCTGGTAGGGCACAACTGGTCGGGGACTAATGCCGTCTCCCTGATGAGCCCATGGCAGGGCGAAACCAGTTGGCATGCTATGTGGGATAGGCTGGTCCCGGGGTGTGAGGGCCCCTGGGACGCCGCACGGGCTTCGGAACTCCCGTCCCATGAAAGTTGGTATCGGAGCCAAGGTTGAGACAACCAAGGCGGATTTTCGAAGATTGCTAGCTGATCGTGCAAGGAGTAAGATGGCACAATCATCCGACGTTACCCAACCCAACACTCACGCGGAGAAGACCAAGAAGGGCAGAGACAAGTCTGTCGACCGGATTGCTGCCATGGACAGCCGAGTGACTCGACTGGAGGAGGTCTATGATGAGGTTGCGAGGAGGGTGGATGACTTGGAAGAAGCTGGTGAGGAGCTGCACAACCAGGTTCTTTCTACTATCAATGCTTGTGATGGGGACATGAAGAAGGAGTTGCCCGATTTTCGGGCCATGATCCTGGCCATGCAAGAGAGCATGGAGGTTCTCAAGACGGAGATGGCAACAGTAAAAAGGGCGATTGCCAACGGAGAAGGACATGTGGGTGCGACACCCGCACGAATTGACATCCCAAGGCCTGGGAAGTTCAACGGATCGAGAAACGCCAAGGAGATTGACAATTTCTTATTGAACCTAAAGCAATACTTTGGTGCCTCAAACATTCGGGATGATGACACCAAGTTGCGGACGGCGCCTTTGTACTTGGCCGACACAGCCGTGCTGTGGTGGCGGACCAAGCAGGCTGACATTGAGAGTGGTGCGTGCAGGATGGCTTCCTGGGAAGACTTCAAGGCCGAATTGAAGAGGCAATTCTATCCCGAGAATGTGGAGTTCGAGGCTTGGGGCAGGCTGAAGAGACTCAGCCACACTCGCACTATCAAAGACTATGTCAAGGAGTTCCAAGAAATTGTGCTGGAGATACCAAGCTTGACGGCGACCGACAAGCTGTTTGCATTTATGGACGGACTCAAGCCTTTTGCGAGGCAAGAGTTAGAAAGGCGCAATGTTCAGGATGTGTCGACCGCCATTGCTGTGGCCGAGGGCTTACGGGAGTTGAAGACCAGCGACAAGCCAAGGACTTTCCGCACAGATAAAGGCAAAGGTGGGGGAGACCGCCCATCAAGGTTCAGGCCGAACAAATACTGGGGCAAGCAACCAGTGGACGAGAACGATAAGCCGAGAGGTTGTCACATTTGTCATAGTACCTCTCACATGAAGTACGATTGCCCACTTCGGAGGAAGAAGGTCGCGGCCATGCAAGAGACCACGGAGACCGAGGTTGCGGATGGTGCGCATATGGGCTCATTGAGTTTGCTCAATGCTTTCAAAGCCGTTGTGGAGCCGGCGAAGGGACCCAGAAAGGGGTCTATGTTCGTGGATGCCTTGATCGGAGGCACACACATCAAAGCCTTAGTGGATACACGAGCTACGCACAATTTCATGCGGGACGGCGTAGCCAAAATCTTACGACTTACCGTCACTCCAACTAATGGATCGATCAAGACAGTGAACACCCATGCTAAACCGGTGACCGGCGAAGCACGAGGAGTGAAAGCAAAGATAGGTGACTGGCAGGGAATGATCACCTTCACTGTAGTGACCATGGATGACTATGATTTGGTTCTTGGGTTACAATGGTTCGATCAGGTACGGGCTTGCATTCTTCCATTTTCAGATTCCTTAATCATTTTGGACTCCGACAGGACACAGGCCATTCCGGCCAGGAGGGAAGCGAAGGGGGCAGGCACCCTTTCGGCCATGCAACTTAGTCGAGGCCTTCGGAAGCAGGAAGAGACCTTCGCTGCATTTTACGTTCCTGATGATGGAAACGATATTGAAGGCAAGGATGTACCAAAGGAAGTTCAAGCCGTTTTGGAGGAGTTCCAGGACGTGATGCCCGCGGAACTACCTAAGAAGTTGCCACCCAGACGGGATGTGGACCACAAAATTGAACTTATTTCCGATGCGAAGCCACCTTCGAGGACACCCTATAGGATGTCACCACCTGAACTTAAGGAGCTGCAGAAACAATTGAAAGAGTTGTTGGATTCCAAAATGATCCAACCATCCAAATCTCCTTATGGATCCCCCGTTTTGTTCCAAAAGAAGCATGATGGATCCTTACGTATGTGCGTGGACTATAGGGCACTCAACAAACTGACGGTTCGCAACAAGTATCCCATTCCACTCATTGGAGAGCTGTTTGACCAACTGGGAGGTGCTAAATACTTTTCAAAGATCGACCTAAGATCCGGGTATTGGCAGGTCCGGATAGCCGAAGGAGACGAACCCAAGACAGCCATGGCGACCAGGTATGGTTTGTTTGATTTCCTTGTGATGCCGTTGTAACACCCCCAAGACGTTCAGGGCATATTACAGCGCCATGGACCCCACACTGTGGAATCCACCAGGCTAACATACCAACAAGACATTCGACAACGAAAAACTATCATTAATAAAACGACAATTCAAATGAAAGACTACAAACCGACAATTAAATTCTGACATCAAATCCATTTCCCAAAACGGGAACACAACATTAACAATTTCAAACAGGAAGTACTCGAGTACTTAAACCAATTTTATAATACATAAATCCCAAAATCAGACATCATTAGTAACCGACAGACATAACATCGAAAATCAAATACTGGACAATATCATGCTTGCCCATCATCCTCATACGTCCCGAGTGCTCGTTTATCCCCACGATCAATACCTGAAATACAAAAGTATTTCCCCATTTAAGGGGTTAGCGACAACTGCTAGTGCAAGTACAATCCATTTGAACTACATTCTAATCAGATGAATATCTGCGCCAAAAAGTCATTTTAGAAAACATTTTATATTCCTGAATATTTAAAATCACAAAACACAGTATCTCCAACAAATCACAATTCAAAGTTAACAGTTGATACGAGACTCACGGCCACCGTACCGCAGAGTCCGTCGGACATCCACAGGTGGCTAACCACAGTTCACGATACGCACACTCACGGCAATACGTATCCCTAGAGGCCCCGTCGGACCGTCCCTAGGTGAACATACACATAACCATCCACAACAACCACGATACAGCCATAATTCAAATACTAGAACATGTAAACAAATGTAAAGTACTTGCCTTTGTGACATCTTCGAAGAATCGGAAGTGAAAAGTGACTACGGATGATCCGACTGGAAAACAACGGTTCCTAAACGAAGAATTAACATAACTCAGTCCCAACGGACATCAATAATCGAAAGGTATACTCCCAAAACCCCGATTATAAATCGTGATAATAGACGTTCAATCGATACGGGCGAGGGTTCACGCAAAATCTCCCCGTATTGATAATTCACGGATTAAAGTCAAGGAAGTTGGATTTAGAATCACTCAATACTCACAATCAAAGAATATCGATATATAGATGAACAATTCGTAACTAAACCCTAGAATCCCGAAATACCCCCAAATTCATCAAAGTTAGGGTTCCTGAGGAAATACCTTGGATTCGACTGGTGGAAGATGTGAATGTAGAAGATTAATCTCCCTTGGTACACAATAATCAATCTCTAAAGGAAACCCACGGATTGCTCTGGACAAATCGCTCCAAAGGCACTCAAGAACACTCACGTCGCGAAAAGGGGCGAAGAAGGATGAAAAGAAGCGGCGAGGCTAAGTCGGGTTTAAAAACGCTGGCGATGCGTTACGTGCGTTAACACAGCCGTTAACGTGCGTTATGATGGTTACGTCGTAACACGATCTTGGTTAACGTCGTAACCAAATGTCTGTACTAAATTGTGAAGGGTCATAACGTCGTTATGGATCATGCATAACGTCGTTACGCACGTAATGCACCCGATTCGAACACCAATTACGCACGGTCGATTCGACGACGAACTACAACACGAGGATAGAATCAAAAGTGTGAATATGAGTTATTCATAACAACGGAGTTGAGTGTTCGAAAGTAATTGCACTTCCAACTACTGAGGAATCCAAAATACGACAAGGAGATGAATTTCCCTAAATTTATAGGAAATTACGAAGATGACCCAAGCGTCCGAAAATCACGATACAACGTCGGATTTGTAAACCAGAAGTCTCAACATGACCAACTCAACCATACGGACTTGTACAAACCAAGAAACAACGAAAACGAACGAGTTTTACAAGAATCGAACGTTCATACGGCAAAACATGTCATAAAACCAAATTACGTGAAAACATCATCAAAACTCATCCCAATGGAAAAACTCCAAGAACAAAATAGATTCGAAATGTCGAAACGGTTACAAGCGAGTCGATAAAAATAGACATACACCAAAAATGGAAACTGCTAAAAATGGAAAAATTACGGATATTATATTCTCCCCCTCTAAAATAAAGTTTCGTCCCGAAACTTAAGAATCAAAAAGCTCGGGGTAACTCGAACGCATATTCTCCTCTAGCTCCCACGTCGCTTCTTCTACTCCGTGCCTCGACCATTGCACCTTAACCAAAGGAATGGTTTTGTGCCTTAACTGTTTATCACGACGCTCCAAAATTCTGACGGGCCTCTCTTCAAACGTAACATCCTTCTCGATCTCCACGTCCCCAAAGTCGATAATGTGGGACGGGTATGGAACGTACTTCCTCAACTGGGAAACGTGAAATACGCTATGTACATGACTCAGCGACGGAGGTAAAGCCAAACGGTACGCTAACTCACCGACTCTCTCCAATACCTCGAAAGGTCCAATATATCTCGGGCTGAGTTTCCCCTTCTTCCCAAAACGAAAAACTCCCTTCGTCGGAGACACTCTCAACAGAACATGATCTCCCACCTCAAACTCCAAAGGTCTACGCCTAACATCCGCGTAAGACTTTTGTCGACTCTGAGTAGCCAACATCCTCTTTCTAATCAATTCGACTTTCTCCCTCGTCTCCAACACAAGGTCCGGCTCGGTGCCAACCAAATCGGACGGCTCATCCCAACATATCGGTGATCGGCAACGTCGGCCATAAAGTGCCTCATACGGTGCCATCTTAATCGACGCATGCCAGCTATTATTATAAGCAAACTCAATTAAGGCCAAATGATCCTCCCAGTTACTACTCCAGTCTAACGCACACGCGCGCAACAAATCCTCGAACGTCTGAATGGTACGTTCGGACTGCCCATCGGTCTGGGGATGGAACGAAGTGCTCAAACGTAACTGTATCCCCAATGCCTTATGTACCGCCTGGCAAAAGTGCGATACAAACCGGCCATCTCTATCTGAAATAATGGTCCTCGGCGTACCATGAAGCCTCACTATCTGTGCAACAAAAATACGAGCCAATTTTTCTGGACCCCAAGTATCCTTGATGCCCAGAAAATGTGCCGACTTAGTCAGTCGGTCTACAATCACCCACACCATATTCATACTGGTCTTCATCCTCGGCAAACCCGTGACAAAATCCATAGAGATATCCTCCCACTTCCATTCCGGAACGGGAAGTGGTTTCAATAATCCGGCTGGCCGCTGATGCTCGATCTTGACTTGCTGACAAGTCAAACACTTAGCCACAAACTGAACTACCTCCTTCTTCATATCGTTCCACCAGAAATTCTTCCTCAGATCTTTATACATTTTACTCGAGCCCGGATGGACTGAGTAAGGTGACGCATGAGCCTCTCGCATGATATTCTGTCTCAATTCCGAGTCGTTCGGAACACACAACCGACCTCGGAATCTCAACACACCGTCCTCATGAATAACGAATCCCGGGGCTTTCCCCTTCCCTACACTCTCTCGAAGCTGAATAAACATCGGGTCCTCTAACTGTCCCGACTTAATGTCCTCGACCAGAGATGAAGAAATCTCAAGAGTACGCAACTGCCCGGAACTCTCTGGCAGCACAACCTCAATGCTCAACCTCGTAAACTCACGCTGAAGTTCCGACTGGGCCGTAAGTAACTCAAGCGCTCGAAGCGACACTGATCTCCGGCTCAAGGCGTCTGCTACTACATTAGCCTTGCCCGGATGATAAAGGATCTCGAGATCGTAATCCTTAATCAATTCCAACCATCTCCTCTGCCTCATATTAAGCTCTTTCTGCGTGAAAATGTACTTCAGGCTCTTGTGATTGGTGAAAATCTGACACGACGAGCCATACAAGTAATGACGCCAGATCTTCAACGCAAATACGACTGCGGCCAACTCAAGATCGTGCGTAGGGTAATTCAATTCATACGGTTTCAACTGACGAGAAGCATAGGCAATCGTCCTCCCGTGCTGCATAAGTACGCATCCGAGCCCTTGGCCCGAAGCATCACTATAAACTGAGAAACCATCGTTACCACTCGGTAAAGCCAAAACAGGAGCGGTCGTCAACCGCTTCTTCAACTCCTCAAAACTATTCTGCCTCTCATCGGTCCACACAAACTTCTCTGACTTCTGTAACAACTGAGTCAGAGGTCGAGCAAGTTTAGAGAACCCCTCGACGAACCTACGGTAATACCCGGCTAATCCCAGAAAACTACGGACCTCTTTCACGTTCTTGGGCGGCGCCCAATCCAACACTGTCTCTACCTTATGTGGGTCCACACGAACACCCTCGGTCGAGATCACATGACCGAGAAACATAACTTCCCGTAACCAAAACTCGCACTTTGAGAACTTCGCAAAAAGATGCTGAGTTCTCAAAATATCTAACACAATATGCAAATGACGGGCGTGCTCCTCCTCGCTCCTCGAGTAAATCAGGATGTCATCGATAAAAACGACTACACACTTATCGAGGTACTCGATAAAGACTTTGTTCATAAGCTGCATGAACACGGCTGGTGCGTTGGTTAGCCCAAAAGGCATAACCACAAACTCGTAGTGACCGTATCTCGTCCGAAAGGCCGTCTTCAGAATGTCGGTATCCTTCACTCGGAGCTGATAATACCCCGATCTCAAATCAATCTTCGAAAACACGGTTGCCCCTTGAAACTGATCAAACAAGTCATCAATCCTCGGGAGCGGATATTTGTTTTTGATGGTCACTTTGTTCAACTCTCGATAGTCGATACACAAACGAAGTGACCCATCCTTCTTCTTTACGAATAGGACCGGTGCGCCCCAAGGCGAAGCGCTCGGTCGAATATATCCCATGTCTAGCAACTCTCCCAACTGTTTCTTCAACTCAAGCATCTCGGCAGGCGCCATCCGGTATGGCGTCTTAGAGATAGGTGCTGCACCCGGCTCTAAATCGACGGTAAATTCAACCTCTCGGCCCGGCGGCAAACCCGGCAACTCATCTGGAAAAACGTCAGGATACTCACATACTACCGGAATAGACGAGAGCTCGACTCCCCCTTCTTCCGATCTCAAAGCGTAACACCAATATCCCGTGCAACCTCCCCGAAGAAGTCTCACCGCCCTCAATGCGCTGATCAGTAATCTCTGGCTACCCCGCTAACGCCCCTCAAAAGAATGCTCGGTACCATCGTAGGCTAACATCGAAGCAGTCCTCGTTCTATAATTCATGATCGCCCCATGACGGTCCAGCCCAATCCTCACCCCAGAATCAAATCCTCATCTCTAATATCTACCGCAATCAGTTAGAAGGCCAATCCCTCCCGCGATACTCACGGAAAAATCTCTAATCTCACGGTCCCCACGATGCTATCCCCACTAGGAAGTTTAACAACAAAAGGCTCACAAGCAACAAGGCAATCAACATGCGGGCGCGCACACAATCCATAGATATAAAAGAATGCGTAGCACGGAATCGAACAATACGGAAACAAGATGGTCAAGGATGTGGGCGGTACATTAGCCACCGTCGCGTCGGGATCTCCGGCTCGCCTCATCTCATACACACGGGCGGAACAGACCCCGCACTAGAAGCTCCCCCTCTAGAAGGCTGACCACGACCCCGACCTCTACCAAAACTCTGCTGCGGCTGAGGAACTGTCGGTGCCTGATTCACACTCGGCTCTCCTGCAGCTGGAGCAGATATCTGAGTAACTGGAGCCCGAGCTGCATCCGTACAAAACTTAGCACGGTGACCCATACGACCACAAGCAAGACACCGAATCGGAGGCCTATCACACTCACTCATCATGTGGCCCGGACGTCTGCAGTTGTAGCTTGTAGGACCACGAACGGAACCGGCGGAGAGCGGACCTAGAACCGTTCCCTCGACCAGTGATGGCGGCCCGGACTCAAGACTCGCGAACCAGGTGAGCCTTGGATACCCCACGACTTGCCTCCCGCGGCCGGAGGTCTGCAGCTTCTTTCCTTGAGTGCCGTCTCTGCCATGACGACATCTCGTAAGCTATCGCTTTATTCTGATAATCTTTCAAAGTCGTGCACCCCAGACCAGACATGTAGTGGTGCACCCTCGGCTTCATCCGCATATCAAAGTGGCGGATCTTATCTAGCTCATCTCGGACTTGGTTTCTCACGTAGTGCAGCTGTTGATTGTAGTCCTTGATAGCTTGAGAAATAGGAACATCTTGGGGCTTAGCCTCAAAGAAGGCTCGGATCCTCCCCTCTTTCACTAGCCAAGGACAGAACTCGTCTTCCATCAAATCCCGAAACTCTGCCCACGTGGCTGCCCGGTCACGTGGTCTCACCGCTTGCCACCACGTTGCTACCTCCTTGGCGAGGAAGTACTGAGCAATGGGTACTTTCCTCTCCTCGGAACAGTTAGCAGCCTCAAACACTTTCTCCAACTCGGATAACCAATTCTCCCAACCAGAAGGGTCAGAAGCACCATCAAACTGCGGAGGACGCATACGAATCACGTCCTGAAGTAGCTTATCATTACCGGCTCCAGTAGGCGGAACCGGGTTGGCATTAGCATGGCCGACGAGCGGCTGAGTCGATGGCGTCATCAGTTCGCTACTTGCGTAATGTGTTGGCCACTCCAACATTCTCATGAGCATTACGGAGCTAGCGGTAGTCCTGTGACCTCCGGAACTAGGGAACAACTGTTCGACAAAGAGGGCATCGCCGAATCGGTTCGAGTGATCGGACATGGCCGCCCATTGCGCCACGTCCCCTACCGCGTCGCGACAGCGTCGCGTCCTCTACCGGCGAGGAATTACGAAGAAGCAACGGGTAAGTACAATTCAAACGCAAAAGCGCAAAAGATACTAAGACGGGAATAGAGCGAGCGGTGAAGCGAGTCAAGTTAGGAAAACTTACGAGCACCGGCGTCTTGAGATGATGGCATAGCGGTGATCTTGTCCCAAAAGCGACACTTAACTAGACCCCGAATGACCGGCGGCTAGGTATCCATAACCTAAGCTCCGATACCATATTTTGTAACACCCCCAAGACGTTCAGGGCATATTACAGCGCCATGGACCCCACACTGTGGAATCCACCAGGCTAACATACCAACAAGACATTCGACAACGAAAAACTATCATTAATAAAACGACAATTCAAATAAAAGACTACAAACCGACAATTAAATTCGACATCAAATCCATTTCCCAAGCGGGAACACAACATTAACAATTTCAAGCGAAGTACTCGAGTACTTAAACCAATTTTATAATACATAAATCCCAAAATCGGACATCATTAGTAAGCCAGGACATAACATCGAAAATCAAATCTTGGACAATATCATGCTTGCCCATCATCCTCATACGTCCAGTGCTCGTTTATCCCCACGATCAATACGAAATACAAAAAGTATTTCCCCATTTAAGGGGTTAGCGACAACTGCTAGTGCAAGTACAATCCATTTGAACTACATTCTAATCAGATGAATATATGCGCCAAAAAGTCATTTTAGAAAACATTTTATATTCCGGAATATTTACAATCACAAAACACATTATCTCCAACAAATCACAATTCAAAGTTAACCGTTGGTACGAGACTCACGGCCACCGTACCCCGCAGAGTCCCGTCGGACATCCCTGGGTGGCTAACCACAGTTCACGATATGCACACTCACGGCAATACGTATCCCTAGAGGCCCCGTCGGACCATCCCTAGGTGAACATACACATAACCATCCACAACAACCATGATACAGCCATAATTCAAATACTAGAACATGTAAACAAATGTAAAGTACTTGCCTTTGTGACATCTTCGAAGAATCGGAAGTGAAAAGTGACTACGGATGATCCGACTAGAAAACAACGGTTCCTAAACGAAGAATTAACATAACTCAGTCCCAACGGACATCAATAATCGAAAGGTATACTCCCAAAACCCCAATTATAAATCGCGATAATAGACGTTCAATCGATACGGGCGAGGGTTCACGCAAAATCTCCCCGTATTGATAATTCACGGATTAAAGTCAAGGAAGTTGGATTTAGAATCACTCAATACTCACAATCGGTAAAGAATATCGATATATAGATGAACAATTCGTAACTAAACCCTAGAATCCCGAAAAACCCCCAAATTCATCAAAGTTAGGGTTCATGAGGAAATACCTTGGATTATTTGGTGGAAGATGTGAATGTAGAAGATTAATCTCCTTGGTACACAATAATCAATCTCTAAAGGAAATCCACGGATTGCTCTGGACAAATCGCTCCAAAGGCACTCAAGAACACTCACGTCGCGAAAAGGCGAAGAAGGATGAAAAGAAACGGCGAGGCTAAGTCGGGTTTAAAAGCAGGCGCGGTGCGTTACGTGCGTTAACACAGTACATTGCGTGCGTTATGATGGTTACGTCGTAACGATCTTGGTGCGTAGGTAACCAAATGTGCATACTAAATTGTGAAGGGTCATAACGTCGTTATGGATCATGCATAACGTGCGTTACGCGCATGCGGACCCGATTCGAACACCAGTGCACGGTCGATTCGACGACGAACTACAACACGAGGATAGAATCAAAAGTGTGAATATGAGTTATTCATAACAACGGAGTTGAGTGTTCGAAAGTAATTGCACTTCCAACTACTGAGGAATCCAAAATACGACAAGGAGATGAATTTCCCTAAATTTATAGGAAATTACGAAGATGACCCAAGCGTCCGAAAATCACGATACAACGTCGGATTTGTAAACCAGAAGTCTCAACATGACCAACTCAACCATACGGACTTGTACAAACCAAGAAACAACGAAAACGAACGAGTTTTACAAGAATCGAACGTTCATACGGCAAAACATGTCATAAAACGAAATTACGTGAAAACATCATCAAAACTCATCCCAATGGAAAAACTCCAAGAACAAAATAGATTCGAAATGTCGAAACGGTTACAAGCGAGTCGATAAAAATAGACATACACCAAAAATAGAAACTGCTAAAAATGGAAAAATTACGGATATTACAGCCGTTCGGGCTTACGAATGCCCCAGCGACCTTTTGCACACTGATGAACAAGGTATTTCAGCCATACATAGACAAGTTTGTTGTTGTTTATCTGGATGATATTGTCATTTACTCATCATCGATGGAGGAGCATGTAGAACACTTGCGACAGGTGTTCCAAGCATTGCGGGACAACGAACTTTATGCAAAGTTGGAGAAATGCTCATTCGCCCAACAGGAAGTGACTTTTCTGGGGCACCGTATCAAGGATGGCCGCATAATGATGGACGAGGCCAAAGTGAAAGCAGTTCGAGATTGGGAGCCGCCGACCAGCGTAACCCAACTCCGATCATTTCTGGGACTCGTGAACTACTACCGGAAGTTCATCGAGGGATACTCTCGGATAGCAGCACCATTAACGGACCTATTGAAGAAGGACCACAAATGGGAGTGGACGGATAAATGCCGAGAGGCCTTTGAGCGACTCAAAGGCAAAGTGACGGAGCAGCCAGTTCTTGCCTTGCCAGACCATGCCAAGGCATATGAGGTTCAGACCGATGCATCTGATTATGCCATCGGAGGAGTTTTGATGCAGCTAGGGCATCCGTCGCCTATGAGAGCGAGAAAATTGAATGACACCGAGAGACGGTACTCGGTACATGATAAGGAAATGACCGCCGTGGTTCATTGCCTTAGAGCACAGGCATTATTTACTTGGGAGCAAGTTTGTGGTACGAGCAGGACAACGTAGCCACAAGTTATTTTCAAACCGGAAGAAGCTCACGCCAAAGCAAGCAAGTTGGCTGGAATTCCTAGCTGAGTTCGAGTATTCCCTTTAGTATAAACCGTGAGTACTTTACCGTGTAGCAGTTGCATTAAGCCGGAAGGCCGTGCTTGCTGCCTTGACCTAGGCCGAAGGAAGCTTCATGGACGGCATACGCGAGGACTAAGGCGGGACCCTTTCGCAGAAAACATCATGCAACTTGCCGGGAGCGGCAAGACAAGGCGGTTACGGGAACGAGGCGAGCTACTCTTTACCAAAGGCAATCGTTTGTACGTGCCCAAATGGGGAAACTTACGGAGGGACATCATGAAGGAATGCCACGATACCACATGGGTGGACACCCGGTATGCCGTCTGATATGGCTTTAATTGACAATTCTTACTTTTGGCCCGGGATGCGTGAGGACGTTGAGGCATACGTCGGACATGTCTTGTATGCCAACAAGACAAGGTGGAGCAACAACAACCTGGTGGACTACTTCAACCCTTGCCCATACCGGAACACCCTTTTGAAAGCATTTCAATGGACTTCATTTCGGCTTTGCCTAAATCGGATGGGTACGGGTCGATCATAGTTGTGGTGGACGGAGTTCTCAAAATACGCAACCTTTATTCCGGCCGCCGTGGCGGGCGTAGCGCTCTGGAAACGGCCAAGTTGTTCTTAAAGCATGTGGTAAAATATTGGGGCATTCCAAGGACAATCGTGAGTGGCCAGAGACCCACGTTTCACGGGAAAGTTTTGGTCGGGACTTTTCAAGCTATTGGGCTCGAACTTAGCATTCTCAACAAGTTTCCACCCCACAGACGGACGGGCGGACGAGGCGAGTTAACGCCCGCTTGAGTGCTACTTGCGGCACTATGTGAGTGCCAATCAGCGGGACTGGGCCAAACTCTTAGACACGGCCCAATTCTCATACAACTTGCAGAAGAGTGAATCAACGGGACGCAGCCCATTCGAGCTCGCTACAGGGAGACAACCGGCGACAACGAACAACATTGCCACCGGATACACGGGACAGAGTCCCGCAGCATATACCTTTGCTAAGTCATTACAGGAGGAATCGGACTTGGCTCGAGCATCTTTGGACAAGGCAGCCAAGAAGATAAAGAAATGGGCCGATCTCAAGCGACGAGCGGTCGAGTTTAATGAAGGCGACCTATTTATGGTGAAACTTCTCCCATGACAATTTAAAGCATTTGGTGTGCATAAGGGACTCATCCAAGATACGAGGACCCTACAAGATCGAGCGGCGTGTTGGGACATTTCCTATCGTGTGGAACTTCGCCGAAGATGAAGATACACCGGTCTTCCATGTTAGCCAAGCGAAGCCTTACCATCGGGACATGGAGGATCGGGCCGAGCTCGATCACATCGAGCACCGATCGCCATGATCACTTCCTTGACAAGGAAGTAGCCGAGATTATTTCACATCGGGACGTTCGACGAAGGCGTGGCCCCATACACAGTACTTTGTGCATTGGAAGGGACTCCCAGGAGCCTGAAAATAGGCGGGAACATGAGGATCACCTATGGCAATTCCAACGGAAGATTGAAGAATATCGGGGACGACATCGTGCGAGGGCAGTCACGACTTTGGTGGGGAGAATGTCACGCCCCACCTTAAGGCGTGAGCATCTACCTGGCATCCGGCCGAAGCTGCCGGACGGGCGCGCGAGCTTGCGCGCATACATGGACTCGGCCAAGCTCAGAGGACTACCCCCTATAATAGGCTTAGACGGAAAAAGCCTTGTGATAGACATTGAAAAGCGAGAATCCACTCTTGAGAAAGAAGACCTAGAAGCTTCAAGATGGAGACCAATCAACTCCGGAAGGTCAAAGAGGGTTCCATAAGGTCGAAATCGGGTCGGGTTGCTACGGGCCGAATCGGGCCTTGGCGGGCAGGCCGGGACACTTCGGGCAGGTCGGGCCGGACGTTCAGGAGAGTGCAGGGACTCCAAGAAGACTTCTTAGAATTGTTTAGAGTTGTATAGATCATTCTAGATGATGGCATTCTTGTAAATACTTGGAATAGTAATGTTTTGTTGGTAATTTGTTAGCCTAGGAGGTCTAGTATAAATACCCCATTGGGGCTCATTTGTAACTCATCTTGAGAAATCTGATTTGCTACAGTGCAATAAGAGAAAACCTTCCCCAAGCATTCCTTACTTTCCTTCCTAGTAATCTTGTGTGTGTTGATAGGCTTACTACTTAGGCTTGTGACAACCTAAGGTAGTGCCGCACGGAGAGGACTTAGCGAGACGCAAGTATAACCCCGTGACAGTTGGTATCAGAGCCAAAACCTCTCTCAGTACGGTATGGTTCGGGTGTGGTCATGTTCTGCCGAAATCGATGAGGGCGGGGAGTGAACGCCGGTGCAAAGAGGGCACGGACAAAGTGCGGCTCCTGACAAGGCTTCTAGGCGGAGAACATGAACCGATTCTATGCCGGAATGAGAGGTGGTCCTAGGCTTGTGAGATCAGACGGTCCGAAATGTGGACACACTTGCATTGCGCACTTTTGGTAGCTCCACCTTTCGGTGACCGGGGTGTATGAGCGTGGATCATCGTGGGCCACTGTGGGAACCTCGACATGCGGGAAAAATGCAGCGGCGAGGGAATGCCGTTCAACTGAGGTACTAACGCCAGGAAGCGCGTAGGGTGAAGGTTGATGTCGATTGGTGATGCGGTATGTGCGTGGCGCACTGCGGGCTAGCGCGAGGCGCGCGAGTGAAGAGCCTGTCCATCAAGGGTATGGTGCCGTATGTGAATGGCCACGATCGTTTTGTGTGCGTGGGACAATACAGTGTGCGGAAAGAAACATTCTTCCCGGCCACGAGGGCGTCTTTGCGATTTGAGTGGGGAGGATGTCACGACCCGATATGTCGTGTCTGTGTTGGCCGTCGAATGAGGCGTGCCTTACAGTTAGCTTGCCACAAGTGGGGTAAAGGGGCGACATTAGCGTTAAGGCGTTGTTTGCCGGATGCATCGGTCTGGCCGAGTCGGGCATGCCGACCGGTTTTGTCAGGAGAGCTTGTCGCTAGTCGAGGACTTGACTATGAAGGGGATCGTTCTTTGGTAGGGCACTGGCGGTCGGGGACTAATGCCGTCTCCCTGATGAGCCCATGGCAGGGCGAAACCAGTTGGCATGCTATGTGGGATAGGCTGGTCCCGGGGTGTGAGGGCCCCTGGGACGCCGCACGGGCTTCGGAACTCCCGTCCCGTGACAGCACGCTAGGGCGGTCTGTCTATATAATTGACCGAGCAGCCCTGTTTCAACCCACTTTTTCATTTCAATCTTTTCTTTCCTCGGCCAGAGGTTTTGAGATCAAGGAGGCATGTTATTGAAGAACAAATCCACGGAGTTCTTGAGTTCATAACATCAATAAATCATCCGTTATCATCCTTTGATCCAGCGAATCAAGGTAATCTTCCTTAGAACCCTAATTTCGTGAATTTGGGGGTTTTCGCATTTTTGTCCGATTCGTTCCGTGTTTTTGATTAATTCATGATGGGTATGATTAATATTGGTAGTATTCTTGTGTTTAACATCATTTAATCCATTGTTCTTCGTCGAATCGAAGTATATTTCTTTGTTTCCTTCGAATTGACTTTTTGGGGGATTTGTCCTCGATCTCGTTTTTCATCCGTTTTCGATGGATCGATTATGGTTAAATGATGTTGTTAAACATATTCTATGGATTGTATATCCATATTTCAACTTGGAATTCCGTTTTCGGGTTTTGACGGGACGAATCGTGTTCTTGGCCGTTTTGGGGGAAATCCTTGAACCTTCGTCATTTGTTCTTTGAATTCAGCGGCTTTGGGTCGTACTTTGGAATTCATTTTCGTTGTTATTGTTTTCATTCGTAGTTCATTGTTGTGGATTGTCGTTCGGTGGAGTCGGCGAGTTCGTAGTCGGTTCGTGCCAACCTACTTCGGCCGATTCTCCGCGTTGTGGTCATTCGAGGCAAGTATCTTGCCCATACATTTCATATTTCTTAGGCCTAATTATTGATAAATGATTTTATGCGAAATCCAATGTTTAATGAACGTTAAAAAGGATCGGTATGTTCTCGATAAATATTGTCTTTCAACGATAATTCGTATACTTCGTGAATGGATATGTTCTCGGAATATGTGTGTTAGTTTAAATGCGTTGAGAGATGTTATGATCGCATTGACCATAATTGTTTGCCGAGGATTGTGCATTGAATTGTATATTTGTTCGGTGGGTATTCGACATGATGTGATGTTAGTCGTTACTCCTTTGAAATGAGGTTGTGATGCTTAGTGTTGCTTGTCTTGATAATCGGTTATTGTTGTGTGCTTGTTGTATGTGATGTGCCTCCGGGTAGGATTGTTGAATCTCCGGGATCCATACTTGCTAGTATGGGTCGGGCAAAACCGTAGGGTTATCCAATACGGGTATGTCTTGCGGGGACTCCGAGGTTCGGGGCTTGCTAGCCCGATGCCGAGATAACCTGTGGGGTTATCATCGGGTATGTCTTGCGGGGACTCCGAGGTTCGTGGCTTGTTAGCACGATGCCGGGATAACTTATGGTTGTGGTTTGATTATGTAAGTATATGTGCTTTTTGTAACACCCCCGATCCACTCAGGGATATTACACGCCGTAGAACCTTTCCTCAAGGATCTACGAGGCTGGTAACAGCATATAACAACTCAACCATGCCTTTAAGGCTAAAATGACTCAGTAGACCGATTTGGTCTTTCAATAAATACTTACAACTCGAATACAACTCATGCCCACGCAGGGGTCAAAATACAACCGCACCCGTACAACGGGAAACAAATACTGCAGCGGAAAAGAAAATACAACTAGACCAATACGACATCAACGGATCCTCGTGTGATTAGTATCGTTCATCTTTCATCATCCTTCATGCCGACCACATGCTCTGCTCCCAAACTGAATCTGCTGAGACATCCACCCCGAATACTCGGGGTTAGCAAACTCCACTATTTTGCTAGTGCAAGTATAAAATACGAAAACGAGCCATACATATCATACTCCACGGAACATGTTAATCATAAACATACTTCGAGGTAAATCACTTAATCAAAGCGGTTAAATCGAAAGATAGGGGTAAACCCGATATACATCTTGTGAAAACATTTTACGATCTCGGGAGTTTTGAAAACACTTGGGATATAAGAATTCTAAAACATTTGAAAACATTTAGGGACACATCCCAAAAGTCATTTTCCAAAATTCATGTTAGGTAACAATACGCGGTCCACAACCCATTTCACAAAACACGGGGTCCGTGACCCAAATCACAAATCACATGTTCTAAGGATTATTCGTGTCCCATGCTAACAAGCCACGAACCTCGGATGCTCGAAGAACAAACCCGAGTGAATAACCCAATAGGAAAAACATATCAAATCACATGTCTCCACGACACGAATATCACAACCAAACCACAACCATAAGTTATCCCGGCATCGCGCTAACAAGCCACGAACCTCGGAGTCCCCGCAAGACATACCCGATGATAACCCCACAAGTTATCCCGGCATCGGGCTAGCAAGCCCCGAACCTCAGAGTCCCATAAGACATACCCGTATTGGATTACCTTTAGGTTTCGCCCGACCCATACTAGCAAGTATGGATCCCGGAGATTCAACAATCCTACCCGGAGGCACATCACATACATCAAGCACTCAACAATAATCACTTATCAATCCAAACAACATTAAGCATCACAAACTCCTTTCAAGGAGTAACAACTAATATCACACACATTACGTTCTTACCGAACAAGTACATAATAACAATACGTAATCCCCGACAAAGGATTACGGTCTATCAAACTCACTCGAAATGATCATATTATCTTTCAACATACAAAACCAACACACATATTCCGAGAATACATATTCACGAAGTATACGAATTATCGTTGAAAGACAACATTTATCGAGAACATACCAATCCCTTTTTACGTTCATTAAATATTGGATTTCGCATAAAATCATTTATCAACAATTATGCCTATGAAACATGAAACGTATGGGCAAGATACTTGTCTCGATACCATGAGCACGGAACCACGAACGGATACGGCTCAACCGGGAAGCTTCGGAACGCCCGATGCTAACGAAAAGGAAGACGACAACGAACGGAAGGGTTCAACACGGTTTCTTCACAAGAAACTCGACCCTAACAACAATATAATCAATAAATCATCGATCATACGAGGAAGGATAATCGTAGAACGCCCGAAAACCCCTCTAAGACATTTTACCGGACACCTTCAAGGCGTCGGTCAAGAACTCGACTCAAACAACGAATCGATACGATCCAACCATGGAATAATAAAGGAAATGATATAATACATCTAAATATTCATCAATACATCATAATCCTAAGTTAAATCGGATTAAACGGACGAAAACAACCAAAACCCCCAAATTTCCCAAAACTAGATTTCTAGGAAATCTGACCTGATTCGGTAGATCGGAGGATGTTATAGGACGGATGATTGATGATATAACCTCAAGAACTCCATGGATATGTTGTTAAACAACATGGCTTCAAGCTTAGAACACGCCCAGCTGCGGAAGAGGAGAAGAAGAAGGTGAAAATGGCGAGAAAAGCGTCTGCGGGGGCCTTTTATAGGGGTTGGCGCCTGCCGGACACGGCCCGTGCCGATCGGCGCGGTCGTGTCGCCTGGTGGGCAGCGAGGGACTCGGCCGTGTCTGCTTGACACGGTCGCGGCGCGGATGGCCTTCCGATAGTGACCCGTCAAGCGGCGACTTCGGCACGCGACTCGGCCGTGTCTGGAACACGGTCGGGCGTGTCAGCGATCGGTTACAGCTTATCCGGAAGAGTTCGGCCACGGGCCGTGTCGGGCGACACGGTCGGGTCTGAGACGAAACTTTCGGCATTTCGGACGAAATGCAGCCACGGGCCGTGTCGGACGACACGGCGAGTTCGGCCGTGATGATCGGCGATAACGGCCGGGTGAGCTAAAACGACCATAACTCTCTCGTCCGGACTCCGATTGACTCACCGTTTGAACCATTGGAAAGCTAACTCTATGATCTATAATATTGCAAAGATTTAGAATTTTTGGAGTTACCAAAAATTAATGGTGACTTTACAAAGTCGAACTCCCACGTGAAAAAGTCGATTAAGGACACGGAACTCAACAAAACGACACTGAAACGAACTCGGATGACAAAAAGTGAAGAATTAATCATTCTCGGAAATGACGAAACGGTCAGGAGCGAGTCGTCAAAACGAACTTCCGCCGAAAAAATAAAATTACCGAAATTCGAAATTGCGGATATTACATTCTACCCTCCTTAAAAGAAGTTTCGTCCCGAAACTTAAAACAAGTAGGGTGGAGCAATATACCTGCCAGGAAAACTCGACGAGATACACAAAAATAGAAAACTCGCGCCCAACGGCGAAACACTGCAAGAAACGCAAAGAGACATACGTCGTGAAAACACGCTCCACGACGACCAACACAACGCCACAGGTAGAAACATAATAAAATCATCAAGTGACAAGCGTCATCAAACAGACAATACAATCGAGTCGATTATCCAGAAAATCACAAAACACAACGAACGAAAATCAATAGGATTGACTAACCCAATGGTACATCAATCAAAACGCGAGCCAACCGCTGAACAAATACGGAATTCCACCGCCCAAGGGTTGGAAGATTGAAAACGAGACTAACTTCCCGAACTTAAGGGAATTAGGAAGGAGCCTGAACGCTCAACAATCACGAAACGAGAACAAAACCGAACAAACAAACGATCGAGACAACAAAAATCGAACGATCATGTTCGGATCACGAAGAACAATAAGGTTCAACCGACAACTCCGAGGTTCACATCTCGACTCGAGACAAAACAAGATCCGGTGAAAACAACAAGATGCACACTCGCATAAGATCCACAGAAAGGGAATAACAATTGAAAAGTCACAACGACAAACGAGTTATTAGAAATGATGCCACACTCGTTCGATAAACAAAAACAAACAAGGGCGGGACAAGCTCGAAATGTCAACGAACATAAATGAGTCAACAAAGTAGAATATCTGAAGTTCCAAATCCGATCCACTTTGAATAAGAGAACTAGTAAAACCAGATGATGTCACTTCCGAACAAGGTTCACAAGAATCGAACCGAACTCGAAAAAGTCACAGCGATAACCAGATTGACCCAAAACAAGATCACAGCTCGTTCGAACGACGAAACCGAAATACAGAACAAGTTCAGAAAGTATCAACGAACACGAGCGAGTCGATAGACTCGAGAAAGAGAAAATGCAGGAGTCTAAAAACAACACGGGTACTACATTCGACCTCTTATAAAAGAAGGTCGCCCCCGCAACTCACAACAGCGAAATCAAGGTGACGACACAACAAGCAACCGACAGAAACATCCTTCAAAGGCCTCTCAAGGCCGATTCCGATGACTGTGCTGAAGCGCGAACTCCAAAAGTCTCGGTAGCCAATTCGCAAAATTGAATTCGGTGTCCCTCGAGTCCACACTTGAAATGTGTTACCGACGAGAAGGACAATATACACGTGCATGCCCCGGCACATTACGGTTGAAACGTCTCGGCTCGGCATACCGAAAATACAAATGCTCGATACAATGGATCAAAACACCGCAAAACAACATACCGGAGATGCCAACTCAGCATAACATATCAACGCATACAAAAATCACAACAACAACGGCATCATTCGACGATTACAACATCCCGAGCAATGACACCCGGACACAATCACAAACATCATGAAACAATCAACCATGTGTATAACGCACAAAAATCCAGGCTTTAACAACTCACACTAGTGCGACGACACGCAAATCACCACGAGGCGATAAACAGTAAACACCAGTTCACACCTCTCACAGAGAGCCAACAAAACATATGCGTGGCGAACGACTCGACGCTCACGCCACCAATTCAATCACAATTTGGGGTTGACACCGTAACGAAAGTTCAAAAACCATACACGCCTTTCCGGTCCGCAAACAGGAATGATAGGTTTTAAAAACGAAAACCACCTTTGAAGACAGTTTGGAAACACCAGTTGATCTTGAGTATCATTTTACAAAAAGTTGAACAAACATCATTTTCGAGACTTTGAAAATCATCTTGCGTTTGAACAAAAATGAGGACACCTTCTCGTAGTGAAAAACTTTCAAAAATATTCGACCCTTGGGTCTAAGCAACTTCATTTGAAAATATCTCAAAATATTTTTGGTCCTCAACCGGAAATTTTTTGAAATGTATTGCGGCATTAGAAAACACCTCGAAAACACCGCAAGAAAATAATTCGTTTTAAAAGTACGTCTCGAATTTTAATTTTCTAAGATACTCAAGGTTTTCAAAAATAATTCAATGGGCTAGAATGCCCAAAAATTTCAGGTAATTGCAAGGAACAATATAGCGCCGTGGGTCCCGCGCCGGAACCCACCAGGCTAAAAACCATTTACAAAAATGCCAAAAAGGCCGATGACGGTAATGTTTCAAAAACTCACAAAAGCCATTTTACAACATGCTAAATACCGTCATAAGAATTTCGCCAAAGTGGTCAAGGCCATAATGCCAAAAACTCGGTTAAGGGAATCGGTTTTTGAAATAAAACTCGGTCGGTAAAATACCGAAAGTCATTACAAAAGAACTCACGCAGCGGATAAAAGAAATACTGTTCAACATGCATAATCCAACAACACTACTCCTCATATGAACGAAATATGAGAATCAAATAACCACATATCACGAAATCAAAATCCATAAGAGGATTCCGTCACTTAACAAATAATCATAAAAATAGCTCGTGTCACATGAGGCACAACACAAAGAAGGGAGACTTACATTCACAGGTCGCACGAAGATGATGATCGCCCACGATACTAATCACGACCAACAAACTCAGATGACGCGTCGCGACACGACTCAGTTAGATAAAATCCGACGAGACAAAACTCAACAGACACCACTGACCCGACAGCCTAGGTTTCCACAACCTAAATCTCTGATACCATTTATGTAACACCCCCGATCCACTCAGGGATATTACACGCCGTAGAACCTTTCCTCAAGGATCTACCAGGCTGGTAACAACATATAACAACTCAACCATGCCTTTAAGGCTAAAATGACTCAGTAGACCGATTTGGTCTTTCAATAAATACTTACAACTCGAATACAACTCATGCCCACGCAGGGGTCAAAATACAACCGCACCCGTACAACGGGAAACAAATACTGCAGCGGAAAAGAAAATACATCTAGACCAATACGACATCAACGGATCCTCGTGTGATTAGTATCGTTCATCTTTCATCATCCTTCATGCCGACCCTGTGCTATGCTCCCAAACCTGAATGCAATACAGACATCCACCCCCCGAATACTCGGGGGTTAGCAAAACTCCACTGTTTTGCTAGTGCAAGTATAAAATACGAAAACGAGCCATACATATCATACTCCACGGAACATGTTAATCATAAACATACTTCCCGAGGTAAATCACTTAATCAAAACGGTTAAATCGAAAGATAGGGGTAAACCCGATATACATCTTGTGAAAACATTTTACGATCTCGGGAGTTTTGAAAACACTTGGGATATAAGAATTCTAAAACATTTCGAAAACATTTAGGGACACATCCCAAAAGTTATTTTCCAAAATTCAAGTTCCGGTAACAATACGCAGGGTCCACAACCCATTTCACAAAACACGGGGTCCGTGACCCAAATCACAAATCACATGTTCCTAAGGATTATTCGTGTCCCGTGCTAACAAGCCACGAACCTCAGATGCTCCCGAAGAACAAACCCGAGTGAATAACCCAATAGGAAAAACATATCAAATCACATGTCTCCACGACACGAATATCACAACCAAACCACAACCATAAGTTATCCCGGCATCGCGCTAACAAGCCACGAACCTCGGAGTCCCCGCAAGACATACCCGATGATAACCCCACAAGTTATCCCGGCATCGGGCTAGCAAGCCCCGAACCTCGGAGTCCCCGCAAGACATACCCGTATTGGATAACCTTACGGTTTCGCCCGACCCATACTAGCAAGTATGGATCCCGGAGATTCAACAATCCTACCCGGAGGCACATCACATACATCAAGCACTCAACAATAATCACTTATCAATCCAAACAACATTAAGCATTACAAACTCCTTTCAAGGAGTAACAACTAATATCACACACATTACGTTCTTACCGAACAAGTACATAATGACAATACGTAATCCCCGACAAAGGATTATGGTCTATCAAACTCACTCGAAATGATCATATTATCTTTCAACATACAAAACCAACACACATATTCCGAGAATACATATTCACGAAGTATACGAATTATCGTTGAAAGACAACATTTATCGAGAACATACCAATCCCTTTTTACGTTCATTAAATATTGGATTTCGCATAAAATCATTTATCAACAATTATGCCTATGAAACATGAAACGTATGGGCAAGATACTTGCCTCGATACCATGAGCACGGAACCACGAACGGATACGGCTCAACCGGGAAGCTTCGGAACGCCCGATGCTAACGAAAAGGAAGACGACAACGAACGGAAGGGTTCAACACGGTTTCTTCACAAGAAACTCGACCCTAACAACAATATAATCAATAAATCATCGATCATACGAGGAAGGATAATCGTAGAACGCCCGAAAACCCCTCTAAGACATTTTACCGGACACCTTCAAGGCGTCGGTCAAGAACTCGACTCAAACAACGAATCGATACGATCCAACCATGGAATAATAAAGGAAATGATATAATACATCTAAATATTCATCAATACATCATAATCCTAAGTTAAATCGGATTAAACGGACGAAAACAACCAAAACCCCCAAATACCCAAAACTAGATTTCTAGGAAATCGGCGATTCAGTAGATCGGAGGATGTTATAGGACGGATGATTGATGATAAAACCTCAAGAACTCCATGTATATGTAGTTAAACAACATGGATTCAAGCTTAGAACACGCCCAGCTCCGCAAGAGGAGAAGAAGAAGGTGAAAATGGCGAGAAAACGTCTGCGGGGCCTTTTATAGGGTTAAGCGCCTGCCGGACACGGCCCGTGCCGATCGGCACGGTCGTGTCGCATGCCTGGCCGACAGGACTCGATCGTGTCCTGCTTGACACGGTCGCGGCGCGGAGGGCCTTCCGATAGTGACCCGTCCGACAGCGACTCGGCACGACTCGACCGTGTCCTGGAACACGGTCGGGCGTGTCGGCAGTCGGTTCTGGCTTATCCGGACGAGTTCGGCACGGGCCATGTCGGACGACACGGTCGGGTCCTGAGACATAAACTTTCGGCATTTCCGGACGAGTACGGCACGGGCCGTGTCGGACGACACGGTCGAGTTCGGCCGGCAGTGATCGGCCAATAACGAGCGGGTGAGCTAAAACGACCATAACTCTCTCGTCCGGACTCCGATTGACTCACCGTTTGAACCATTGAAAAGCTAACTCGATGATCTATAATATTGCAAAGATTTAGAATTTTTGGAGTTACCAAAAATTAATGGTGACTTTACAAAGTCGAACTCCCACGTGAAAAAGTCGATTAAGGACACAGAACTCAACAAAACGACACTGAAACGAACTCGGATGACAAAAAGTGAAGAATTAATCATTCTCGGAAATGACGAAACGGTCAGGAGCGAGTCTTCAAAACGAACTTCCGCCGAAAAAATAAAATTACCGAAATTCGAAATTGCGGATATTACACTTTTAGTCACGTGACTGCGGTTACGGTGACATGTGATTTGATATAGTTTCGCTGTGGGTTATTCACTCGGGTTTGTTCTACGGGAGCATCTGAGGTCCGTGGCTTGCTAGCAGGGGACGCGAATAATCTGTGGAAACAGGTTGTTATGGTATGATCGGGTCGTGGACCCCACTTGTTGTTATCGAATTTATGTTTTGGGAAAATGACTTTTGGGCTGTGTCCCTAAATGTTTTCGAAAGGCCTGAAGATTTTTAAATCCCAATGTATTCAAAACTCCCGAGGTCGTAAAATGTTTTTCACAAGATGTTTATTGGGTTTACCCTATCTTTCGATTTAATCGTTTGATTAAGTGAATCACCTCGGGAAGTATGTTTATGATTAACATGTTTCGTGGAGTATGATATGTATGGCTCGTTTTCGTATTTTATACTTGCACTAGCAAAATAGTGGAGTTTTGCTAACCCCCGAGTATTCGGGGGGTGGATGTCTATTTTTGCATTCAGGTTTTAGAGCATAACACAGGGTCGGCACGAAGGATGATGAAATATGAACGATACTAATCACACGAGGATCCGTTGATGTCGTATTGGTCTAGTTGCATTTTCTTTTCCGCTGCAGTATCTTTTCCCCGTTGTACGGGAGTTTATTGTATTTTGACCCCTGCGTGGGTATGTGTTTGTAATCGAGTTGTATATTTTATTGAAAGACCAAATCGGTCTACTGAGTCATTTTAGCCTTGAAGGCATTGTCGAGATGTTAAATGTTGTTACCAGCCTGGTAGATCCTCGAGGAGAGGGTCTACGGCGTGTAATATCCCTGAGTGGATTGGGGGTGTTACAGAATGGTATCGGAGCTTAGGTTGTGGAAACCTAGGCTGTCGGGTCAGTGGTGTCTATTGAGTTTTTGTCTCGTCGGATTTTATCTGACTGAGTCGTGTCGCGACGCGTCGTCTGAGTTGGTTGGTCGTGATTAGTATCGTGGGCAATCATCATCTTCGTGCGACCTGTGGATGTAAGTCTCCCTTCTTTGTGTTGTGCCTCGTGTGACACGAGCTATTTTTATGATTATGAGTTAATTGACGGAATCCTCTTATGGATTTTTATTTCGTGATATGTGATTATTTGACTCCCATTTTTCGTTCATATGAGGTGTAGTGTTGCTGTCTTGTGCATGTTTGACTTTATTTATTTTATCCGCTGCGTGAGTTCTTTTGTAATGGCTTTCGGTATTTTACCGACTGAGTTTTATTTCGAAAACCGATTCCTTAACCAAGTTTTTGGCATTACGGCCTTGATCGTTTTGGCGAAATTCTTATGACGGTATTTATTATTTTCTAAATGGCTTCTGTGAGTTTTTGAAATATTACCGTCATCAGCTTTTTGACGTTTTTGTAAATGGTTTTTAGCCTGGTGGGTTCTGGCGTGGGGCCCACGGTGTTATAATGTTCCGTGTAATTACCTGAAATTTTTGGGCATTCTAGCCCATTGAATTATCCTTGAAAAACTTGAGTATCTTAGAAAATAAATTTCGAGACGTACTTTTAAAATGAATTATTTTCTCGTGGTACGTCCAAGGTGCCACAATATATTTCAAAATTCTTCTAACTCGAGGACCAAAATATTTTGAGATATTTTCAAATGTTTTATAAACACTTTTACTTAGACCCGAGGGTCGAATATTCTGAAAGTCTTTCACTAAGAGAAGGTGTCCTCATTTTTGTTTAAACGCAAGACGATTTTCAAAGTCTCGATAACAATGTTTGCACTACTTTTTGTAAAGTGATACTCAAGATCAACTGGTGTTTCCAAACTATTTTCAAAAGGTGGTTTTCGTTTTTACAATCTATCATTCCTGTTTGCGGATCGGAAATGCGTGTATGGTTTTCGAACTTTCGTTACGGTGTTAACCCCGAATTGTGATTGAATTGGTGGCGTGAGCGTCGAGTCGTTCGCCACGCATATATTTTGTTAGCCCTTGTGGGAGGTGTAATGACGATCCTTAATGTTGTCATTTCGTGGTGGCTTCCGTGTTAACGCACCTGTGTGAGCTGTTAAAGCTTGGGTTTGTACGTTTGTGTACATATGTGATTGTTTCATAATGTTTGTAATTATGTGCTGGTTATTGTTCGGGCCGTTGAGGTCGCCGAACGATACCGTCGTTGCTGTAGTGTTTGTGTGTATTAATTTACGATGATAATCGTTGTATATGATATGTATTATGATTCCTTGTTGTGCTGAGTTGGCATCACCGCTATGTTGTTTCGCGACGTTATGCCCCATTGTATCTAGCATTTGTATTTTCTGTATGCCGAGCCGAGGCGGTTCAACCGTGATGTGCCGGGGCATGCATGTGTAAATTTGTCCTTCTCGTCGGTAACACGTTTCAAGTGTGGACTCGAGGGACACCGAATTCAGTTTTATGAATTGGCTACCGAGACTTTCGGAGTTCGCGCTTCAAAGACACGATCGGAATCGGCTTTGAGAGGCCTTTGAAAGATGTTTCGTCGATTGCTTGTTGTGTTGTCACATTGATTTCGTTGTTGTGAGTTTCGGGGACGACACTTCTTTTAGATGAGGTCGAATATAATACCCGTATTATTTTTGGCTTCTGCATTTCCTCTTTCTCAATTCTATCGACTTGCACGTGTTCGTCGATACTTTTTGAACTTGTTTGATGTCTCGGTTGTCATCGTTCAACCTGGTTGTGACCTTGTTTCAGATCGATCTGTTTATCATCGTGACTTTTCCGAGTTCGGTTCGATTCTTGTGAACCTTGTTTGGAAGTAACATCTTTCACTTTCTACCAGTTCTTTTAATGTCTGGAGTTGAAGTGGGAACTTCGGAGTCATTGTTCGGCTATTGTCATTCGATCGTTGTTACTCAATAACTGTTTTTTTTCGATCGTTGTTGTTCGATCATTGTTATTTGACCGTTGTTGTTCGATCATTGTTATTTGATCATTGTTGTTCGGTCGTTGTGGTTCGATCATTGATTGTTCAGATTTTGTTGACCCCGTTTCGTGATTGTCGAACGTTCAGACTCCTTCCTAATTTCCTTATGTTCGGGAAATTAGTCTCGTTTCGATCTTCCAACCCTTGGGCGGTGGAATTTCGTATTTGTTCAGCGTTTGGCTCGCGTTTTGATTGATGTACCGTTGAGGTGGTCAGTCATATTGATTTTCGTTCGTTGTGTTTTGTGATTGTTCGGATAATCGACTTGATTGTATTATCTGTTTTATGACGCTTGTCACTTGTTAGTTTTATTATGTCTCTATCGGTGGCGTTGTGTTGGTCGTCGTGGAGCGTGTTTTCACGCCGTATGTTCCTTTGCGTTTCTTGCAGCGTTTCGCCGTCGGGCGCGAGTTTTTGGTTTTTGGGTATCTCGTCGAGTTTTCCTGACAGTGGATATTGCTTCTCCCTACTTATTTTAAGTTTCGGGACGAAACTTCTTTTAAGGAGGGTAGAATGTAATACCCGTGATTTTGATTTCCGGTAATTTCTTTTTTTTCGGCGGAAGTCCGTTTTGACGACTCGCTCATGACCGTTTCGTCATTCTGAGAATGATTAATTCTGAACTTTTTGTCATCCGAGTTCGTTTCGGTGTCGTTTTGTTGAGTTCCGTGCTTTTTAGCGGTTTTTCCGCACTTGAGTTCGATTCTTGCGAATCTCGTCCGAAACTGTTCTTTCGACTTTCTCGTAAGTTCATTTAATGTTAATATTCATGTTGCGAGCTTTGGCTTGGTGTTTCGATCACGTATCGTGATTTTCGGGCGTTTTGGGCCATTTTGTAATTTCTTGAAAGTTACGGGTATCCGTATCTGTAATTGTTGTCATCTTGCCTCGTCTCGTCATCTTGCCCCACGTTGTCCCGAAGCGGCGTGCCTGTCCGCTGCACTCGTCCGTTCGGTTCTCGGCGTGCCTTGTCCAGCCGCCCAGGTAGTCCCGCATCAGGCCGGATGGCCTTGTCCCTCGGTCGGGCACTCTGTTGCCCGGTTGGCCTGCTTGCTCGGCCATACATCCACGCATGCCGCGCCATACGGCTAAGTCCCTCAGTCGGTTGTGCCGCTCCACACGGCCTAGCTGTCCCGAACGTGCCCCGTGCACGTTGATCCGTTGAACCTCGCACCCCTCTGTGCGGGTCTGTCCGAGCACTCTGTCGGTCAGTTCTCTTGGGGCGTGACACTCTCCCCCGCCTGTTCCGTCGACGTCCCCGTCAACGCGTGCTGCTACTCGGTTCCTCGATGTACCGCATTGATCCCAGACAGTACATCGGCATTTCCTCTTCAGTCAGCTTCTTCTGAAATCGAAGTGTCGTCATTGCTGCGTACGGGACTTGTTCTACAGTCAAGGGGATAATGATGGGTTTGTTCTGACCGTTTGCCCATAGTGTCTTTGCTTTTGGGAAAAAGGCAAAATTGTTCTTCTCTAGGAAGTCCATTCCCAAAATGAGATCCCGATCGTCCATCGTGGTGACTTTGAAATGCACTCGGCCTTCCCAGTCTCCGAGCACAATTCGCACTCCGTTTGCTGCCCCTGTGACCGGTACTGCTGGTCCGTTGTTGGACTTCATCCAGCCTTTGCATGGCTGCACAAGTAGTCCCAATCTTCTGGCTTCGGCCTCAGTGATATAGTTGTAGTCGGCTCCCGTGTCGACCAAGGCCTTGATGGGTTGGTGGTTGATGGTTCCTTCCACGAACATCAACTTGCTTCCTCGCGGTCCCTCGCTGCCTGCACTGACGACAGAATTAAGTTGTTGAATCGTGCTTACCTGCTGCACGTCGTGATCAATCGTTGGCCCCTCGCATTCGGCCATGGCGTTGAGCTTCCCCATCTTCGGACAGTCCTTCATCCGATGAGCTCCGCCGCACATAAAGCATCCTCGTTGGTCGGGAGCGCCCCTGCGTTCACCCGAGTTATATGGCTTGTCCGCGTCATGTTGCGTTGTCGTCCCGAATCTTCCACGTGATGGTTGGGCTGGTTGCTGTACTGACGTGCGGGTGTCTCCCCCGCCTTTGGCTTGACCCTCAGCTCGCGGCTCTTTCCTCTTCTCGAATTCGGCTAGGGACTCGGCCACTTTGATTGCCTCGTTGACAGTTTTCACCTCGCGGATTTGTACTATGTCCCTGACCCAACTCGGTAGTCCATCCAGGAAGAAAAATAGTCGATCATCCTCGGTCATGTCCGGAATCTGAAGCATGATCGATGTAAAGTCCCGAACATAGTCCCGAATGGTAGTCTTGTGCTTGAGCTCGCGGAGTTTCTTCCTTGCCTCATAGCATGTGTTCTCGGGATAGAATTGTGCCTTGAGTTCCGACACGAACTCGTCCCAAGTCCCAATCGGTTGGCAAGTCCCTTTCGTAACACCGGCCTGTCGATGACGCCACCACAGCGCTGCATCGTCGGCAAGATATAGTGCAGCCTGCCGTACTTTGGCCTTCTCGTCCGTCAGTCCCAGACCATCAAAGTAAAGTTCCATTCGCCACAGGAACTCCTCGATTGACTTGGCATCTCTCTTGCCAATGAACTCCTTGGGTTTGGGGACCTCATCCCTTGGTCCCTCGAACCTCGCCCCGCCAAATGTGCTGTTCCAGCTCGGCCCACCATTCGAGTTGGTGCCCGAGTCGCTTGCCCGACAGATTTTATCACAAAAATCTTCAAAACGTTTGGCACTTACCTCGCAAAACTCGACATACTGTTTACGCATCTCCGTTATGCTGGCTGCCACATGATCCTCGATCGTTGCTAACTCCTTGCGCAACGAGATTTGTTCCCTCTTGAAGGTCTCGAGCTGGCCCAACGTGTGCCCTTCCAGTTGGCCAACAACTTTCTCGAGAGTACCCACGCGTTCCTCCGTGCTCAATTGGGTGTTAGTGATGCGCTGCCCAAGAGCTTCGATGTCGTCCTCGATGTCGGGTAGGCGGTTTGCTAAGGTGAGTATGATCTTTCGGATGTCTTCATCCTCAAGAAGTCGGCTTCGTGCCGGGTTCTCCTCGTGTTGCGGCGGCACCACACCGCGCGCCTTGCTCTTGCCACGCTTGGCTTTCCCTTCAGCTGGGACTTCTCCACGTCCCCGGACCTTGTCAGCCTCTGTGACTCGTCCGTCCTCCACATTGATGCCTGCCTCGATCTGTCCGTCGGCCATGATGCCTGCTGATCGTTAGCGTCGACTCCCGCAGTCTTGCACACCTCCTTGTGTGGCTAACGATGGCTCTGATACCACTTGTCACGGGCTTAGAGTTCGCTATGCTCCTAAGCGTCGTGCGGCCTAGCAACCCTCTTGCTAGTCAGCCTTAAACTCCCCGAATTTGGCTAAGTATGAAAGTAGGCACAACGAAAGAGAGGCAATGGGTTGAGGAAAGTTTTCTTCCACTAAGTTGTAAAGAGTTACAAGTATGTCTCTTACAAATGAATTCCCAAGGATGGCTGCAAATGAGCCTCAACCTCCCTATAAATACTACTCATCTTTCTCTAGAACCTTCCTCCACCTCCTCATTTGGAGGCTTCTAGACCCTCCTACACTATTACAATTTCTAGAGTATTCTAAGTACAACACAAACCTTTGTACAATGTCTAGAAAGCTCTACTATATTACAAGTCTTTTGACTCATTCAAGAGTCTCCAGACCTTCCACATGTTTAGGATCTTCTGGCTCGTTCGGCCCGACCCGGCCCGCTCGGCCCGACTCGGCCCGTCTCCATGTAACCCGACCCGATCCGGCCCGGCCTTCCACACATGCCTCGGATTCATCTTTGATGTTACGGACCATCGATCCGTTTACGGAATGTTCCGAGTATAATTTCCGTCTGATGGACTCCTCGGCTTTCCAATGTCCACCGCCATCACAAGGCATTTTCCCGCTAAGCCTATTATAGGGGAGGGTGCTCGTGCATCCCTCGCGCGCCGCCATGTGCGCCCAGCGCCTCGCGCGCACCCCTGTGGTGTCGTCGCCGTGTCCGAGTCTCGGCCCTCGGATGTGCCTCGTCTCGTCATCTTGCCCCACGTTGTCCCGAAGCGGCGTGCCTGTCCGCTGCACTCGTCCGTTCGGTTCTCGGCGTGCCTTGTCCAGCCGCCCAGGTAGTCCCGCATCAGGCCGGATGGCCTTGTCCCTCGGTCGGGCACTCTGTTGCCCGGTTGGCCTGCTTGCTCGGCCATACATCCACGCATGCCGCGCCATACGGCTAAGTCCCTCAGTCGGTTGTGCCGCTCCACACGGCCTAGCTGTCCCGAACGTGCCCCATGCACGTTGATCCGTTGAACCTCGCACCCCTCTGTGCGGGTCTGTCCGAGCACTCTGTCGGTCAGTTCTCTCGGGGCGTGACAGCACGCTAGGGCGGTCTGCCTATATAATTGACCGAGCAGCCCTGTTTCAACCCACTTTTTCATTTCAATCTTTACTTTCCTCGGCCAGAGGTTTTGAGATCAAGGAGGCATGTTATTGAAGAACAAATCCACGGAGTTCTTGAGTTCATAACATCAATAAATCATCCGTTATCATCCTTTGATCCAGCGAATCAAGGTAATCTTCCTTAGAACCCTAATTTCGTGAATTTGGGGGTTTTCGCATTTTTGTCCGATTCGTTCCGTGTTTTTGATTAATTCATGATGGGTATGATTAATCTTGGTAGTATTCTTGTGTTTAACATCATTTAATCCATTGTTCTTCGTCGAATCGAAGTATATTTCTTGATTTCCTTCGAATTGACTTTTTGGGGGATTTGTCCTCGATCTCGTTTTCATCCGTTTTCGATGGATCGATTATGGTTAAATGATGTTGTTAAACATATTCTATGGATTGTATATCCATATTTCAACTTGGAATTCCGTTTTCGGGTTTTGTGACGGACGAATCGTGTTCTTGGCCGTTTTGGGGGAAATCCTTGAACCTTCATCATTTGTTCTTTGAATTCAGCGGCTTTGGGTCGTACTTTGGAATTCATTTTCGTTGTTATTGTTTTCGTTCGTAGTTCATTGTTGTGGATTGTCGTTCGGTGGAGTCGGCGAGTTCGTAGTCGGTTCGTGCCAACCTACTTGGCCGATTCTCGCGTTGTGGTCATTCGAGGCAAGTATCTTGCCCATACATTTCATATTTCTTAGGCATAATTATTGATAAATGATTTTATGCGAAATCCAATGTTTAATGAGCGTTAAAAGGATCGGTATGTTCTCGATAAATATTGTCTTTCAACGATAATTCGTATACTTCGTGAATGGATATGTTCTCGGAATATGTGTGTTAGTTTAAATGCGTTGAGAGATGTTATGATCGCATTGACCAGAATTGTTTGCCGAGGATTGTGCATTGAATTGTATATTTGTTCGGTGGGTATTCGACATGATGTGATGTTAGTCGTTACTCCTTTGAAATGAGGTTGTGATGCTTAGTGTTGCTTGTCTTGATAATCGGTTATTGTTGTGTGCTTGTTGTATGTGATGTGCCTCCGGGTAGGATTGTTGAATCTCCGGGATCCATACTTGCTAGTATGGGTCGGGCGAAACCGTAGGGTTATCCAATACGGGTATGTCTTGCGGGGACTCCGAGGTTCGGGGCTTGCTAGCCCGATGCCGAGATAACCTGTGGGGTTATCATCGGGTATGTCTTGCGGGGACTCCGAGGTTCGTGGCTTGTTAGCACGATGCCGGGATAACTTATGGTTGTGGTTTGATTATGTAAGTATATGTGCTTTTAGTCACGTGACTGCGGTTACGGTGACATGTGATTTGATATAGATTCCCTGTGGGTTATTCACTCGGGTTTGTTCTACAGGAGCATCTGAGGTCCGTGGCTTGCTAGCACGGGACGCGAATAATCTGTGGAAACAGATTGTTATGGTATGATCGGGTCGTGGACCCCACTTGTTGTTATCGAATTTATGTTTTGGGAAAATAACTTTTGGGCTGTGTCCCTAAATGTTTTCGAAAGGCCTGAAGATTTTTAAATCCCAATGTATTCAAAACTCCCGAGGTCGTAAAATGTTTTTCACAAGATGTTTATCGGGTTTACCCTATCTTTCGATTTAATCGTTTGATTAAGTGAATCACCTCGGGAAGTATGTTTATGATTAACATGTTTCGTGGAGTATGATATGTATGGCTCGTTTTCGTATTTTATACTTGCACTAGCAAAACAGTGGAGTTTTGCTAACCCCCGAGTATTCGGGGGGTGGATGTCTATTTTTGCATTCAGGTTTTGGAGCATAACACAGGGTCGGCACGAAGGATGATGAAAGATGAACGATACTAATCACACGAGGATCCGTTGATGTCGTATTGGTCTAGTTGCATTTTCTTTTCCGTTGCAGTATCTTTTCCCCGTTGTACGGGAGTTTATTGTATTTTGACCGCTGCGTGGGTATGTGTTTGTAATCGAGTTGTATATTTTATTGAAAGACCAAATCGGTCTACTGAGTCATTTTAGCCTTGAAGGCATTGTCGAGATGTTAAATGTTGTTACCAGCCTGGTAGATCCTCGAGGAGAGGGTCTACGGCGTGTAATATCCCTGAGTGGATTGGGGGTGTTACACTCCGAGGTTCGTGGCTTGTTAGCCCGATGCCGGGATAACTTATGGTTGTGATATGTTGTGAATTGTTTCGCTAGCCAGCTCGGGAGGGTCCTTCGAGGCCTCGGGTGGGATGTCTGTGGTAGCATCCCGGTCCTAGGCGATGCGCGTGCGTGATTACGTTTCGTTGAATTTTATGTCCGTTGAGGACACGTGATGTTGGGCTCTGGCCCTGTGAATTGTTGTCGGTTTTCTATTTACGAAAATAAAACCTTTGGGCTGTGACCCTGTTGATTTTTGGAAAGAGAAGGATTCGATAATCCTAAAATTGTTTTCTATTAAAACTCTCGATGGCATTTTAAACGGTTTTATAACTTATTTCCCTTGATTTATGATCTATCGGTTTTGGAGTGTTTTACCCAAACTCATACCTCGGGAAGTACTTTTCGTTAAGTTGGAATCTTTGAGGATTTCCTAGTTATTGTTATTCGTGGAATGTGAATTGTATTGCTCGTATTTGCACTTTGTTCTTGCACTAGCAAAACAGTGGAGTTTTGCTAACCCCCGAGTATTCGGGGGGTGGATGTCTGTATTGCATTCAGGTTTTGGAGCAGAGCACAGGGTCGGCATTGTTGTTACCCAAAATATTATCCGGAGATAGTATTGCTGGAATGATCGAGTAACAAACAAATGCGAGAACACTTCCGTGAGAAAATAGATAACACAAGGTTTGCCAGGGTTGTTAATCCCGTGCTTGAATGCTCTCGCGAGATGTTATTAATAAATATACTGTCGAGTACAAATATTAATGTTAGAATCTAATACAAGGAGTGTAAAGACTTCTAGTTATCTAGGCTTTAGAGCGCGTAGATTGCCGGAAGAACCAGATAGATGAATCTGTGAGTTCTTGCTTGGGATATATGATGAATGTGTATGAATATCACTATGAATGTGTTAGTGGTTGCCAAAAGAGCCTTTTATTCTCTCTTTGGTGTGTATTTTGCACTTAATTCGTAGTAGAAATCGCTCCTTTCGGCCGCAGCAGTGAGTCCTCTATTTATAGGGGACAAGGTAGTTGGGATCCCTCAGGCGATCGCGGGCGATCGCCGTTTTCTATATTAAAATAAACGGCCGATCGTCCCGTCACGTGGGCCTGTTCCCTTGAGGTCCGAGGTTGCGGTTGGAGGCCGGTGGGTGAACCAATGGGAAGCCACGGCCACGCGTTGTCATTTGTCGAGGAGGGCCCACTTCGTACCTTTCGGCGGCCTTGTCGGTAGGTGTGGTAGGTGACAGGCTGGGGTCAATGATCCTATCTGTCGGTATCCTATGAAGATCCGCGGGTGGGCCACCGTCTAAGATTCGGTCTTCGACGACTTTGACGGATGCTGGATCCACACGTGGCATGAGACGATCGCCTCTGGTCCGTTCATTAAAGACGATCGCCAGATACCAAACGACAATCGCTGGTTACCAAAAGACGATCGCCGCATTATGCCGAACTCTAGGCGTTTGTCCGGAGTATGTCTTTCATGGTTGGCTTCTCTGGAAGGTCGCCGATCTCCTATCGTGGCGAATTAATCGCCGCACAACAATTGCCCCCCAACTCGCCTCGATGTTGAAGACACGGGGTGAGGTGGCTCTGTTGGCGATCGCCAATGTTTTAAACGACCAGCCGATCTGAATTCAAATATGGTCGACCTTCTTTCGCGTCGGGAGCAGCGGGAAAAGAGAGCGGGCTTTCCAAAAATGGCAGGGACACGCGTCGTGCCGCTGTTGGGGGAATCTGACGGTTTGTCAGACCTGTTGTAACATCCCCAAAACCGTATGGGAATATTACACGCCGTAGACCCTTTCCACAAGGATCTACCAGGCTAAGCATCCATAAACAACCAAGTGCTTACCCGACCAGGGTCAAACAATAAAATGATACAGACCGATATGGTCACTTACACGTGAATACACAGACTGATGAGGTCACACAACCCAATCGATAAAACTGACTTAAATAACATTACCCACACGAGGGTGAAATACAATCTGACGGAAGGCGAAATCAACTCGACAACACAACAAAAATCAAAATAACTCTCGACTCATGATTAGTATCGCGGCTCGTCATCCTCTTGTGCCAATCCACCTGTTGCTCCCACAGATCTGCATGTACCTGGACGCAAAACAGACATCCACCCCCCGATTACTCGGGGGTTAGTAAAACTCCACTATTTTACTAGTGCAAGTATCAAACCATACGAAATGTAACAAGCAAATAGCAACTACGAATTTAATACGGAAATCAATTATCAAAATGTTCCCGAGAAGTTTTAGAATTTCGAACTCAAATAAGAGATATTTGAAAAGGAACACATCGTCTCGGGGATTTTTAAAGCAGAAATTCTTTTGGACCTCGAGTCCCAATTTACAAAACCTTTTCGTAAACATTAGGGCCTTAGCCCGATTCTCGTTTTAAAGCATATTAAATAATATATCATTATGAGTCAGAGATCCATATTTAAAATGTTACCCCAATCACTGCTACACGATCATTGTTCGTACACATCATGTACCGAACTCAGGAGGCCTCGACGGACCTTACCCGGACCACACACCGCTCGTACACATCATGTACCGAACTCGGGAGGCCTCAACGGACCTACCCGACCACACACACTATTCGTACACATCATGTACCGAACTCAGGAGGCCTCAACGGACCCTACCGGACCACACACCTGTTCGTACACATCATGTACCGAACTCGGAGGCCTCAATGGACCTACCGGCCACAACATCGTTCGTACACATCATGTACCGAACTCCGGAGGCCTCGTCGGACCACTACGGATCACACACCTTGTGCAGCCACACGTCATGTACCGGACTCCGAGGCCTCGTCGGACCCTACGGATCACACACTTTGTTCGTACACATCATGTACCGAACTCGAGAGGCCTCGTCGGACCACCGGAACACACACACATCGACACGACCTGATTCATAATCATTAAATGTCAAGCCATTCCACATTACAATGAAATGTACAATCAAGTATGTAAACCAAAACAACACAAATATCATGATCATCACAACGACTCTTAACCAACATAACACACATTCGGTACACAATACATTGATCAACCACGTGTACAACCATCTCATATGTACATCGCAATCCCTGCACAAATGGCACAACGCCTAACACGGATACCAATATATCACTATTATCACAAAGCCTTCAAGTTTCGGAAAACACAACCAACTCAAACGGAACATATTTACGGAGGCAAGCAAAATCGTCATACATATCATACGTAATTACTAGTCACAAGATACAAGTCGTATAATAAGATACTTGCCTTAATAACCGCTACCAAACGCTTCGAAGAACACGGTTCGATCGGGAAGCTCGAACCCCAAAGAAGGCAACGAACGGAGGGGTTCCGACTCGAGTTCTTCACAAGAATTCGTTCCTAAGTCACAACGATATCAATTCAATCACAATTCTACGAAAACGTATGGAACTTCCCAAGTTCTACCCATTGAAGCATTTTATCGGACACTTTGAAGGCGTAGTCCAATTCAATCGATTATTCAAAGAAATACTCAAATCCGTTCCACAAAACTTCAAGGGTATTGAATGATTACGAGTTTACAATCAAGTTTCATCGAATCAATCAAAACAAAGAAAATCGGCCAAAACACCAAGAAACCCCAAGAACATCCAAAAATCAAAAGTTTAGGTGTTCTTACCTTCGATCCGGGTGGAAGATGATGTTAATCCATGATTCCAACTTCCAAAACATGTTTATATAAGTTGATTCTACTCAAAACCATCGATCTATGGTGAAAAATCGCGGAAGGAACGAAGAAAAGTGGAAAATGCCGGATATGACTCGGTCCAGGCCTTAAATAGCCGACCCTGGCCGGCAGAGACTCGACCGAGTCCTGCTAGACACGGTCGCGTCGTCCGATAGTGACCCGTCCAACAGCGACTCGGCATGACTCGACCGTGTCCTGGAACACGGTCGGGCGTGTCGGCAGTCGGTTCTGGCTTATCCGGAAGAGTTCGGCACGGGCCGTGTCGGACGACACGGTCGGGTCCTGAGGCAGAGACTCCGGCATTTCCGGACGAGTACGGCACGGGCCGTGTCGGACGACACGGCCGAGTTCGGCCGGCAGTGATCGGCCAATAACGAGCGGGTGAGCTAAAACGACCATAACTCTCTCGTCCGGACTCCGATTGACTCACCGTTTGAACCATTGGAAAGCTAACTCGATGCTATATAATGTTGCAAAGATTTAGAATTTTTGGAGTTACCAAAAATTAATGGTGATCTAACAAAGTCGAACCCATACTTAGAAACGTCGTTTAGTAATCCTGAACTCAACAAAACGACACCGAAACCCGAACCTGAATACGAACCGAAGATACGGTTACGAAGTACTCACAAAGACGAATCTAAGAGCTAGTAGAACACACGATTCCGACCACCCGAAGGCTCGAAATTCGACAACGGAAGGTAATTACCCCAAACTTTGGGAAATTACGAAAATGCTCAAAATGCCCGAAAATCACCATATGACAACGAATAATCAAACCGAAGCTCACAACACGTATAACAACGTTAAATGAACTTACGAAAAACCCCAAACGACAGTTTCGAACGAGATTCGCAAGAACCAAACTCAAGCGCGGAAAAGTCGCTAAAAAGCACGGAACTCAACAAAGCAGCACCGAAACGAACTCGGATGACAAAAAGTGCAGAATTAAATATTCTCCGAATGACGGAACGGTCATGAGAGAGTCGTCAAAACAGAACTCCGACCAAAAAAAAATTTTTTACCAAAAATCGAAAATTGCGGATATTACATTCTACCCTTCTTAAAAGAAGTTTCGCCCCGAAACTTAAAATAAGTAGGGAGGAGCAACATCCCGCCAGAAAATACTCAACGAGATACACAAGAACCGAAACTCGCGCCAACGACGAAACGCCACAAGCAATGCAAAGAGACATACGGCGTAAAAACACGCCCCACGATGGCCAACACAACGCCACATGTAGAAACATAATAAAATCAAAAAGTGACAAGCGTCATCAAACAGACAATACAATCGAGTCGATCATCCGGAGAATCACAAAACACAACGAACGAAAATCAATAGGATTGGCCAACCCAACGGTACATAAATCAAAACGCGAGCCAACCGCTGAACAAATACGGAATTCCACCGCCCAAGGGTTGGAAGATTGAAAAAGAGACTAACTTCCCGAACTTAAGGGAATTAGGAAGGAGTCTGAACGCTCAAAAATCACGAAACGAGCACAAAACCGAACAAACAAACGATCGAAACAACAAAAATCGAACGATCATGTTCGGATCACGAAGAACAATAAGGTTCAACCGACAATTCCGAGGTTCACATCTCGACTCGAGACAAAACATGATCCGGTGAAAACAACAAGATGCACACTCGTATAAGATCAACAAGAAAGGGAATAATAATTGAAAAGTCACAACGACGAACGAGTAATTCCGAAATAATACCACCCTCGTTCGATCAACAAAAGCAAGGGGCAGGACAAGCTCAGAAAATGTCAATGAACATAAACGAGTCGACAGAGTCGAAAATACAGAAGTTCCAAATCCGATCCACTTCGAATAAAAGAATTAGTAGAATCAAAAGATGCTACTTCCGAACAAGGTTCACAGGAATCGAACCGAACTCGGAAAAGTTACAATGATAACCGGATCGACCCAAAACAAGATCACAGCTCATTCGAACGATGAAACCGAAATACAGAACAAGTTCAGAAAGTATCAACGAACATGAGTGTATCGATAGACTGGAGAAGAGAAAATATAGAAGCCAAAAATAATACGGGTATTATATTCGACCTCTTCTAAAAGAAGTGTCGTCCCCGAAAATCACCAAAAAAAAATCAAGGAGACGACACAACAGCAATCAACGAAACATCCTTCAAAGGCCTCTCAAAGCCGATTCGATATCTGTCTTTGAAGCGCGAACTCCGAAAGTCTCGGTAGCCAATTCGCAAAACTGAATTCGGTGTCCCTCGAGTCCACACTCGAAATGTGTTACCGACGAGAAGGACAAATTGCACGTACATTCCCCGGCACATCACGGTTGAAACACCTCGGCTCGGCTTACCGAAAATACAAATGCTAGATACCATGGGGCATAACGTCGCAAAACAACATAGCGGAGATGTCAACTCAGCACAACAAAGAATCATAACACATATCATATACAACGATTACCATCGTAAAGTAATATATACACATACACCACAAAGAACGGTATCGTTCGGCGACCTCAACGACCCGAACGATAACCAGCACGTAATTACAAACATCATGAAATAATCACACATGTACACCAACGTACAAACCCAAGCTTTAACAGCTCACACAGGTGCGATAACACGCAAGTCCCCACGAAATGACAGCATTAAAGATTGTCGTCACACCTCCCACAAAGGGACAACAAAAACATATGCGTGGCGAACGACTCAACGTTCACACCACCAATTTAATCACAATTCGGAGGGCTAACACCCCAACGACAATACCAACATCATACACACCTTCTCCGACCACAAGCAGGAGATGGTGGGTTTTAAAACGAAAACCACCTTTTGAAGACAGTTTGGAAACACCAGTTGATCTTGAGTATCATTTTACAAAAAGTTGAACAAACATCATTTTCGAGACTTTGAAATCATCTTGCGTTTGAACAAAAATGAGGTCACCCCTTTTTTTTTTTTTTTTTTTTGAAAAACTTTCAAAAATATTCGACCCTTGGGTCTAAGCAACTGCATTTGAGAATATCTCGAAATGGTTTTGGTCCTCAACTGGAAAATCTTTGAAATGTATTGCGGCGTTAGAAAGCACCTTAAAAACACCGCAAGAAAATAATTCGTTTTAAAAGTACGTCTCGAATTTGAATTTTCTAAGATACTCAAGGTTTTCAAAGATAATTCAATGGGCTAGAATGCCCAAAACTTGAGTAATTACGCAAAACATTATAGCGCCGTGGGTCCCGCTAGGAACTCACCAGCTAAAAACCATTTACAACGTTAAAAAGGCCGATGACGGTAATATTTCAAAAACTCACAAAAGCCATTTACAAAATACTAAGTACCGTCACAAGAATTTTGCCAAAACGTTCAAGGCCATAACGCCAAAAACTCGGCTAAAGGAATCGGTTTTCGAAATCAAACTCAATTGGCAAAAGGCCGAAAGCCATTTGAAAGAACTCACGCAGCGGAAAAAAAAATTTTATAGCCAAGATACACAATCCAGCAACACTACTCCTCATATGAACGAAATATGAGAGTCAAATAACCACATATCAAGAATTCAAAATCCATAAGAGGATTCCGCCACTAATCAAATAATCATAAAAATAGCTCGTGTCACACGAGGCACAACACAAAGAAGGGAGATTTACAGCCACAGGTCGCACGGAGGTGACGGTCGCCCACGATACTAATCTCGTCCGACAACATAACCGACACGTTATGACTACGCACAACTCAACTTGTCACCTAACGACTCGAACGACAAGACAACACATTACTCGAAAAATCACGACTTGACTCGACCCGACAGCCTAGGTTTCCGCAACCTAAGCTCCGATACCATAATTGTAACATCCCCAAAACCGTATGGCAATATTACACGCCGTAGACCCTTTCCACAAGGATCTACCAGGCTAAGCATCCATAAACAACCAAGTGCTTACCCGACCAGGGTCAAACAATAAAATGATACAGACCGATATGGTCACTTACACGTGAATACACAGACCGATGAGGTCACACAACCCAATCGATAAAACTGACTTAAATAACATTACCCACACAGGGGTCGAAATACAATACAGCGGAAGACTGAAATCAACTCTGACAACACAACAAAAATCAAAATAACTCTCGACTCATGATTAGTATCGCAGCTCGTCATCCTCTTGTGCCAATCCTGTGACTGCTCCCCTGAATCTGCATGTACCTGGACACAAAACAGACATCCACCCCCCGATTACTCGGGGGTTAGTAAAACTCCACTGTTTTACTAGTGCAAGTATCAAACCATACGAAATGTAACAATCAAATAGCAACTACGAATTTAATACGGAAATCAATTATCAAAATGTTGCCGAGAAGTTTTAGAATTTCGAACTCAAATAAGAGATATTTGAAAAGGAACACATCGTCTCGGAGATTTTTAAAGCAGAAATTCTTTTGGACCTCGAGTCCCAATTTACAAAACCTTTTCGTAAACATTAGGGCCTTAGCCCGATTCTCGTTTCAAAGCATATTAAATAATATATCATTATGAGTCAGAGATCCATATTTAAAATGTTACCCCAATCACTGCTACACGATCATTGTTCGTACACATCATGTACCGAACTCAGGAGGCCTCGACGGACCTTACCCGGACCACACACACTGTTCGTACACATCATGTACCGAACTCAGGAGGCCTCAACGGACCCTACCCGACCACACACACTATTCGTACACATCATGTACCGAACTCCGGAGGCCTCAACGGACCCTACCCGGACCACACACACTGTTCGTACACATCATGTACCGAACTCCGGAGGCCTCAACGGACCCTACCCGGCCACAACATCGTTCGTACACATCATGTACCGAACTCCAGAGGCCTCGTCAGACCCTACCTGGATCACACACCTTGTCTGTACACGTCATGTACCGGACTCCAGAGGCCTCGTCAGACCCTACCTGGATCACACACTTTGTTCGTACACATCATGTACCGAACTCCAGAGGCCTCGTCAGACCCTACCTGGAACACACACACATCGACACGACACAATTCATAATCATTAAATGTCAAGACATTCCACATTACAATGAAATGTACAATCAAGTATGTAAACCAAAACAACACAAATATCATGATCATCACAACGACTCTTAACCAACATAACACACATTCGGTACACAATACATTGATCAACCACGTGTACAACCATCTCATATGTACATCGCAATCCTGCACAAATGGCACAACGCCTAACACGGATACCAATATATCACTATTATCACAAAGCCTTCAAGTTTCGGAAAACACAACCAACTCAAACGGAACATATTTACGGAGGCAAGCAAAATCGTCATACATATCATACGTAATTACTAGTCACAAGATACAAGTCGTATAATAAGATACTTGCCTTAATAACCGCTACCAAACGCTTCGAAGAACACGGTTCGATCGGGAAGCTCGAACCCCAAAGAAGGCAACGAACGGAGGGGTTCCGACTCAAGTTCTTCACAAGAATTCGTTCCTAAGTCACAACGATATCAATTCAATCACAATTCTACGAAAACGTATGGAACTTCCCAAGTTCTACCCATTGAAGCATTTTATCGGACACTTTGAAGGCGTAGTCCAATTCAATCGATTATTCAAAGAAATACTCAAATCCGTTCCACAAAACTTCAAGGGTATTGAATGATTACGAGTTTACAATCAAGTTTCATCAGCAATCTGAATCAAAACAAAGAAAATCGGCCAAAGCACCAAGAAACCCCAAGAACATCCAAAAAACCAAAAGTTTAGGTGTTCTTACCTTCGATCCGGGTGGAAGATGATGTTAATCCATGATTCCAACTTCCAAAACATGTTTATATAAGTTGATTCTACTCAAAACCATCGATCTATGGTGAAAAATCGCGGAAGGAACGAAGAAAAGTGGAAAATGCCGGATATGACTCGGTCCAGGCCTTAAATAGCCGACCCTGGCCGGCAGAGACTCGACCCTGTCCTGCTAGACACGGTCGCGTCGTCCGATAGTGACCCGTCCGACAGCAACTCGGCATGACTCGACCGTGTCCTGGAACACGGTCGGGCGTGTCGGCAGTCGGTTCTGGCTTATCCGGAAGAGTTCGGCATGGGCCGTGTCAGACGACACGGTCGGGTCCTGAGGCAGAGACTCCGGCATTTCCGGACGAGTACGGCACGGGCCGTGTCGGACGACACGGACGAGTTCGGCCGGCAGTGATCGGCCAATAACGAGCGGGTGAGCTAAAACGACCATAACTCTCTCGTCCGGACTCCGATTGACTCACCGTTTGAACCATTGGAAAGCTAACTCGATGCTCTATAATGTTGCAAAGATTTAGAATTTTTGGAGTTACCAAAAATTAATGGTGATCTAACAAAGTCGAACCCATACTTAGAAACGTCGTTTAGTAATCCTGAACTCAACAAAACGACACCGAAACCCGAACCTGAATACGAACCGAAGATATGGTTACGAAGTACTCACAAAGACGAATCTAAGAGCTAGTAGAACACACGATTCCGACCACCCGAAGGCTCGAAATTCGACAACGGAAGGTAATTACCCCAAACTTTGGGAAATTACGAAAATGCTCAAAATGCCCGAAAATCACCATACGACAACCAATAATCAAACCGAAGCTCACAACACGTATAACAACGTTAAATGAACTTACGAAAAACCCCAAATGACAGTTTCGAACGAGATTCGCAAGAACCGAACTCAAGCGCGGAAAAGTCGCTAAAAAGCACGGAACTCAACAAAGCGGACCAAACGAATCGATGACAAAAAGTGCAGAATTAAATATTCTCCGAATGACGGAACGGTCATGAGAGAGTCGTCAAAACAGACTCCGACCAAAAAAAAAAATTTACCAAAAATCGAAAATTGCGGATATTACACCTGTCGGCTGGCATGCCCTCGAAAAGACGCGTATGCGGGATTCGAGGGCCGCATTTAATGCGTCCCCACGTGATGGTTGCGATCCAGCCCCCGAGGTTTCTCCTATTTGCATTTAGGTCCTCGTCTCCATCTATAAAAAGGGTAGGGCTTCTTCTCCTTCACTTTTTTACGCGTCCTTCGTATCCATAGCCGAATTTCTGCGAAATTTCTGGAGCTTTTGTGCCGATCTCCTTCTTTTTCTAGGTAAGAAAAATTAACCTTCTCCCTCTCTTTACTTTCTAATATGTCGGGAGGATCAAAACCTTCGAGACCTAAGCTCTTCACGCCGCGCGTTGCCTGAACGGGAGGAGGTTCCCGTTAGAGTGGATATGGAGACGGCCGCTGAAGCTATTCGAGCGGGAATTGCACCCGAAGAACTCGAAAAACTCTTCAACGAGGCCGAGGTGGCGAGGACGGCGGCGACGGCGGAGCAGGGGGCTTGCCGGTGGATGAGGACGATTTGGTGCGGGAGGCCTGGGAACGAGAGAGTAGATTCGGCCCCGCCTATGTGGCTTTTGCTCAGATGATGGAAACGATCGCTGGACCCTGTCCGGAATTCGATTTCGAGGCCTACACCGCCGCTCACCCTTACGAACATGTGAATCGGACGGTCTTTCAGGCCGCCGTCCCGTCTCCGTGGACTCTCGGACAGATCCGGAGTACGGCGACTAAGAAAGACCTGAGCCGTTGGAGGGCCAAATATCACATTCCCTCTGACGTTTCCCTTCACGTGCCTGTGGAGAATGAGCGCGCCGACCAACCGCCCAAGGATATGGTCGCCGTCAACGATATGATTGTTAGGAGTATGCCCTCGAATGCCACTCAGAGGTTGTTGAGTGAGGGCATTGTACTTGTAATTATGTAAACCATTTATATAAGGCAAATGAATGTTTCTTTATTTACTGGTAGTTACTGGCATTCCTAACTCGTAAATAAACACATAGAAACTAGTCCGTGTATTTGAGAGCAAAACGTTCCACTCCTTATTGGATAAGGGGGTCGGCACTGGAAAGGTTATAGCTCAAATACTTAATCGTTCGCAAGTCGATGAAACTTGACTGGGCGTTAAGTTTATGTGAAGACTTGTATGACGTGTTCTTTGACATGGAGAGTGCCTGTCGAACGCTAATGGTTAGTGGGAGCACACGTTATAGGTATGCTAATTGGATTAGTATACTCGAACCGACTCACCCTCGATTCGTCACATGGATTTCACTCCGGGACAGTCAATGACGGAATCGAAAGGTTGTGATAGGTATTCGTGAACCTTCGACTTGAGGATTTAGTAGGGATGTGCTTGTGACGTCAAGATTTTCATTATAGTAGTTCGACCCTGTAAACCGGAAGGTGGGGGTCAACCTCGACGTGCATCTTGACGGGCAAGTAGCAGGTCCTACTGAATACCAAGATAGAATTCTTTCTCCCGTTAGTGAGCGGGTTATATGTCCTATGCGGTTATTGGCAGATGAGATCATAAATCTTTGGCCAAAGCATTGGAGCTAGTTGTATTAGATACACGATAGCTCGATGATCTCGATTTGCATTAACACATGCATAGCGTCAAGTACAGATAGGGTTTGACTGACCATGACCCTATAACTTGATCGGGACATTTGAAAGAAGGGTTTATACGTATACTGGTATTCACGACAGAATGGTTCTTGAATGATCCCAATCATTCGTTCTCAGTTGGGGTACAGTGTAGGCCGCCAGGCTGGCTAGGTGGTGCTACTACTCTTTGGTTCCTCCCATTGCTGACTGAGACGGACCTACCGAGTCGCGCAATAGGATTGACGACGGAATGATTCAAGCTAATTCTCTCATTATGAATATTAGATATTGGATATCTAATTTTGGAACATTGGATGTTTAAATTGATTTATTGGATAAATTGATTTACGGCCTAATGAATTAAATAAATTACTGGGTGATTAATTTAATTCATGTATATAATTATTTCTTGGAGAAATTAATTATATTATTTTGTATTTGATATGTTTAATTAATTGGATTAATTAATCGATATAAATACATCGATACGGAATCGGAGTTTATCTGTTTAGACCCTGAGTCGAAACGAACCGAACTCGTCCGATTTCTAGCATCGGCCGCCCCCCACATTCCACCCACCTTCCTTTTGGACTTATCTCTCCATTCTTTAATGTATTATTATTGTGGAGGTGGGGTTAGATTCCCACATGCATGAGTTGTTAAAGGTAGTGGGGAGTTGAATAAATAAAGGAGGATGACTATCACTTACACACACAAGCTTCCATACGTGAAAGTGAAATAGAGAGAGAGAAAGAGAAAACCTTTTTCTCAATTATCTTCATCATCTTCTTCATATCATCTTAATTGTTCTTGGAGAAAATTGAGAGATTCATTGAGAGTAAGTGAGTTATACACTTGGAGTGTTGTAATCACAAATATATAGCTTCATCACTTAGCTCTAGCCGTATCCTCGGAGGATAGCAAGCTGATTGTTGTTCCGGTCGTTTCTCCGGCGTGGCAAGTAGAGACGCGGTGTTTTCGGCGTTGGATCGTTCAAGAGTTTGGGAATAGCTCAAGAGAAGGTTATCCATTTAATCAACGGACTACGAGGGTATGTTTCTCGTATCTCTTGTATTTCTTTTGATATTCGTATATACGTAGCTCGATCGATCCTCGTAGGGATTCGGATCGAATTAATTTTCATTTTACCGCCTACTGGGCCTTCGCTTTAGGCATCGAATCACAACAAAGGGTATCGGAGCGAGGTCTTGCGATCGTATATACGATATTTAGCATTTGGAATGCTTATTTTGTGATTTAGAATCACTTTAATAATCGTAGATATTTTATTGTTCGTCGTAGTGTCGTTTTCCGTGATTTTATGTTATGATATAAATCAGGTTTTTCTTGGAAATATGATTTATATTAATAATATTCGATCGGGAATAACAGGATTTTAGAAATCACCAAAACGAGCCATGTCGAATCGTTGGGCGATTTTCCATACAACCGCCGAGTGTGGCCGAGCACGTCCGGCCGTGGCCGACGCTTGTCGATTCTCGCCGAGTCCGCCGATCAGCGCCAGATCGAGCCGAGTGCTCGTTGATCCGGCCGACGCTTGTCAGACGGCCGAAGCGCTGCTTAGCCGGCCGCTGCCGAGCGCTTGTCAGATTCACCGAGTGCTTGGCCGAGCGCATTGTCAGATCCGCCGAGCGTGGTCAGCTGGCCGGTCGCGCCGAGCGCGCTTGCCGATTCCACCGAGTGCTTGGCCGAGGGCGTCTTGAATCCGGCCGAGCGCGTTGTTGCCTTCCGGTCGCTGCGGCACGTCTTGAATCCCGCCGGCGATTCGCATGATCGTGCCCTTTCCTGTTTGGAGCGGCGTGGCTCGTAGCCGTGTGGCGTGGCTGTAGCCGCCGGGCAGGAGCCCAGTCTGCTGGCGCTTCAGTGTCGGCACCGGGTCTCGTTTTCGATATTTTCGATTATTGAAATTTCGTATTAAAATCATTAATTTGGAATTTTTGATGAGGGAAAACTCAAAGAAAATATTTTAAGGGTACAGATTTGACGAAAATTAAATTGTCGATTATTGTTGAATTGATTGGATCAATTCTATTTATTGTTGATTATTGATTGGATCATATGTAATCTTCTCGCTATCCATTTATTGAGTATTTATTGGATGAATGCTTTTGAATGGGGATGTGGTTCATGGACTTAGTTTGAATCGTTCGTTTTATTCGATTGGGTTGTAAAGGCCGTTTTGAGCCTATTTATTTTACTAGAAATATTTGTATCTAGGATGCAATTTTCAATGTAAAATTTATATGTAATGACGAAGACCGAGGCATCCGTTTCGAGAAGACGAAGATTCAAGACGAAGACTTGTAATTAGATTACGGAGTTTTTGTTTTCTAGGAACGGTCCATGAACCACATGTTGGTAGCAACTAGGTTGTGAATGGTTGTTACATATTGTATGAATGCAACAAACGCGCTAAAATGATTAATGTGCAAAGTGTAACGTTAATCGCGAAAATTCTCCCACAACAAATTATTAAGTTTATAAGGTTTCAAGGTTTTCCTTCCCTCCATCGAGCTTTCGGGAAATTGAAATCCAAACCGGATGTGCTATGCTTCCGAGTTATCGGGGTAGTCGTTCGGGGAGGACGGATAAATTAGCGCATTGGATGCCTTCGGTTGGAGCAAATTTTATCCCTAGAACCTGATAGGTTGCCGGATAAGATTCAATTGTGAAACTGATTTGCGTCGATGGTATAAACTTAACTTGTTCAAGAACCATAGAAACCGTATAGGTTGAGGGGAGTGAACAAGGGGAAAAAGAAGACCGAATCATCCATTAGATGGGTTGGTGTTGGACACCACTTTATGAAAATTAATAGACTAGAAACCTGTTCGGTTGCCCTCTATTAAGATTTATAAAGAACTCCATCACCACTATGAAGTAGAGCGACGATACTTCCGGATTTCACATGGGAGTGTATTGTTCCGATAAAAATAGTGGGAGCTGGGTAACAAGAATAGAAAAGACCTTAATTCTATACTCAGATCATAATATAACAAGTCACTAATTAATCTGTTATACTTAATGCAGACAAATCTCAATATGACAATGAATCCACTCGCAATTCTACTCGAAAAGAACACCTTAATGGGACCTAACTTTGTGGATTAGCTCCGCAATCTGATGATTGTCCTCAGTATAGAGGCACTGGGATACGTCTTGGAGACGGACATTCCCGCGCCTCCTGTGCGGACCCGAGCCAATCAGGAAGAGATTGAAAACCACGAAAAGTGGGTTAAGGATGACGTGAAAGTCTGTGCTTATATGATGGATTCCATGTCTAATGAGCTTCAGAGAGCTCATGAGAAAATGACTTCTGCTAGGCAGATTCTATCTCACTTAACCGAACTTTATGGTGAGCACAGCAGAACTGCTAGATATGAGATATCCAAGCAACTGTTCGGTGCAAGGATGAAGGAAGGTGAGAAGGTTGGGGAACACCTCCTCAAAATTATATCCATGATCGAGAGATTGGAGGCTCTTGATTTTAAAATGGATACTTCTCTCCAAACCGACCTTATTCTTCGCCTCCCCGATTCCTTCTCACGCTTGTTATGAACTTCAACCGCAATGAGATTGCATGTAATTTAGCCGGGCTAATGAACAAACTTGTGACCGCTCGGCCTCGGATGAAGACTCCGCGGATGAAGGAGTCTGCTCTTGTGATTTCTTCTGGACCTCGGAGGTCTAAGAATAAGAAGAAAAAGACCAAGAAGCGGACTGGACCGCAAGCTAAGGACCTTAAAGGAAAGGGCAAGGCCCCGATGGTTCCGAAGAACAAGAAGAAGAAGGATGCTTGTCTCAAGTGCGGTGAGCTGGGCCACTGGGCTAGAGACTGTCCAATTCTTCATGGCACTTCAGGTACAGAACTTTTAGTTTTGGAAACAAATTGTTCGCATCGTATTTTCTACTTCCTGGATACTGGATTCTGGTGCTAGTTCTCATATTTGTACCGTGAATCAGGATCTGGAACAAAGTAGGAATCTTGGAGCTGGAGAAGTTATGATCACCGTCGGAAGCGGGCATAGTGTCGAGGCGACCGACATAGGATCACTTCTTTTGGGTTTAGAATCCGTCTTTGTTTTGACTTTAGAAGATGTACTTGTTTTGCCCAAGGGGCATTAAAACATTGTATCCATTCCGGTCATGGACCGAAAAGGCTTTTCATTTTTCATTGGTGATGGTTCCTGCAAAATTTATTTTAGAAATAAACTAGTGGGTACTGCTACATTGTTGAATGGATTGTATCATCTAAATCTCAGCAACAAAGTAGTTGTGAATACTATGACTAGAAAACGTGGTAGGGATGAAACCAACCAAGTTTTGAAATGGCATCTTAGACTTGGTAATGTTGGTCAGACCAAGGTTTACAAGATGGAAAAAGATGGACTTATGGGTCCATTGGGATCGGATCCCTTTCCTACTTGTGAATCTTGCCTTAAAGGCAAAATGACTAAGTCCCCCTTCACAGGGACTTTTGAAAGAGCCGCTGATAAACTGGGATTAATCCATACTGATGTTTGTGGTGCTTTTGAAGCAGCACGTGACGGATATCAATATTTCATTACGTTTACAGATGATCATACTAGGTATGGTTATATATACCTAATGAAACATAAATCCGAGGCCTTTGAGAAATTCAAAGCCCTAGTCGAGAAACAAACTGGTAATCATATCAAAGCACTTCGGTCGGACCGAGGTGGCGAGTATATGAGTACGGAGTTTGACGAGTTCCTTAAAGAACATGGAATAGTTTCACAACTAACACCTCCAGGTACTCCTCAGTTAAATAGTGTGTCAGAAAGAAGGAACCGGACCCTGTTGAACATGGTCCGTTCCATGCTGGGCTATACTGACTTGCCGATTTACCTGTGGGGGTATGCACTCCTGACTGCCGCGTATATCTTGAACAGATGTCCTTCCAAATCCGTTCCTAAAACTCCACATGAGATGTGGAAAGGAAGGAAACCAAGTCTTAATCATATTAGGATTTGGGGATGTCCCGCTTATGTCAAGAAGACTAAGGTGGAAAAGTTGGAAGCTAGGTCTGCGAAGGGACGTTTCATTGGATTCCTGTCTGGGATGATGGGATATCTATTCTACATGCCCGAAGATCGAAGGATCGTTGTTGCTTTACAAGCACACTTCCTGTAAGATGAGTTCATTCAGGAAGGCGGAGCAGGTAGAAGTATTTCTTTAGAAGAATACAATGAAACTCCTAGAGAGACACCTGTGCAAGAAACTGGAACCGAACTTTCTGAAACACAAGTACAACCACCTCGTAGGTCTAGTAGGGTGTCTCATTTACCTGAGAGGTATGGGCTTGTGCACTTGGAGGAACTGGGTTTCTACGAGGTTCCAGGTGATAAACAAGAGACCGACCCGTGACCAAATGACCTAGCAATGGTGGATGTAGACTCCATGAAATAGACTGTAGCAGTCTTCATGTAGTTGGGACCTTTGTTTTGACGAGGCAGTCAAAGAGTTTGACTTCGTGCAAAATGAAGAGGAACCTTGTGTATACAAGAGGGTTAGTGGGAGCTAGATCGCATTCTTAGTACTATGTGTAGATGACATTCTACTAATAGGAAATGATGTGGGAATGCTCAGTTCTGTGAAAGCTTGGCTTTTGAGTAATTTCTCCATGAAAGACTTGGGAGAAGCTACCTATATTCTTGGTATTCGACTCTACCGGGATAGAGCGAAGAGAACAATAGGTCTTTCCCAAGCCCTCTATATAGATAAAATCTTAAAGCAATTTAAGATGGATGATTCTAAAAGAGGGTTCCTACCGATGCGACATGGAATAAAACTCTCCTTGAAGATGTGTCCTCAAAGTGAGGAACAACGGAAGGAAATGAGTAATATACCATATGCTTCGGCCATGGGTAGCCTTATGTATGCTATATTGTGTACGAGACCTGACATTACGCATGCTGTAAGCGTGGTGAGTAGGTTTCAGGCAAACCCAGGCAGGGAACATTAGACTACCGTAAAGAACGTTCTCAAGTACTTTAGAAGGACTAGAGATATGGTTCTTATATATGGCGGTGGAGAACTGAATGTGATGGGATTCACTGTATTGAACTTCCAAGGACAGAAAGACGATTCTATGTCTACTTCTGGCTACATTTACTCTTAATGGAGGAGCAGTATCTTGGCGTAGCGCCAAGCAAAGCGCAACTGCTGATTCCACCTGTCAGGCTGAGTATCAAGCAGCCTCGGAGGCTTCCAAGGAAGGGTTCTGGATTAAGAAGTTTCTGGGAGAACTTCAAGTGATACCATGTCTTTGAGTCGCTGTCTACTGCATCGCGACAACGACGGAGCTGTAGCGCAGGCCAAGGAGCCGAGGTTTCACAACATCACTAAACATATTGAGAGGAAGTATCATCTCGTAAGAGAATTTGTTCGCAAGGGATACATTGTGCTGCACAGAGTAGACTCGGCCGACAACGTCGCCGATCCACTGACCAAGCCACTATCTCAGACTAGCTTGGAGCGTCATTTGGAGAACATGGGTATTAGATACCATAGTGTGTGGCATTGAGTGCAAGTGGGAGATTGTTAGGAGTATGCCCTCGAATGCCACTCAGAGGTTGTTGAGTGAGGGCATTGTACTTGTAATTATGTAAACCATTTATATAAGGCAAATGAATGTTTCTTTATTTACTGGTAGTTACTGGCATTCCTAACTCGTAAATAAACACATAGAAACTAGTCCGTGTATTTGAGAGCAAAACGTTCCACTCCTTATTGGATAAGGGGTCGCACCTTGAAAGGTTATAGCTCAAATACTTAATCGTTCGCAAGTCGATGAAACTTGAGGCGTTAAGTTTATGTGAAGACTTGTATGACGTGTTCTTTGACATGGAGAGTGCCCGTCGAACGCTAATGGTTAGTGGGAGCACACGTTATAGGTATGCTAATTGGATTAGTATACTCAACCGACTCACCTCGATTCGTCACATGGATTTCACTCCGGACAGTCAATGACGGAATCGAAAGGTTGTGATAGGTATTCGTGAACCTTCGACTTGAGGATTTAGTCGGGAGGGGCTTTGGACGTCAAGATTTTCATTCGAGTAGTGCGACCTCGTAAACCTAAGGTGGGGGTCAACCTCGACGTGCATCTTGACGGCAAGTAGCAGTCCTATCAATACCAAGATAGAATTCTTTCTCCCGTTAGTGAGCGGGTTATATGTCCTATGCGGTTATTGCGATGAGATCATAAGTCTTTGGCCAAAGCATTGGAGCTAGTTGTATTAGATACACGACACTCGATGATCTCGATTTGCATTAACGCATGCAGAGCGTCAAGGCGCATAGGGTTTGATCGACCGTGACCCTATAACTTGATCGGGACATTTGAAAGAAGGGTTTATACGTATACCGGTATTCACGATGAATGGTTCTTGAATGATCCCAATCATTCGTTCTCGGGTAAAGTGCAGTAGGCCGCCAGTGGCTAGGTGGTGCTACTACTCTTTGGTTCCTCCCATTGCTGACTGACACGGACCTACCGAGTCGCGCAATAGGATTGACGACGGAATGATTCAAGCTAATTCTCTCATTATGAATATTAGATATTGGATATCTAATTTTGGAACATTGGATGTTTAAATTGATTTATTGGATAAATTGATTTACGGCCTAATGAATTAAATAAATTACTGGGTGATTAATTTAATTCATGTATATAATTATTTCTTGGAGAAATTAATTATAATATTTTGTATTTGATATGTTTAATTAATTGGATTAATTAATCGATATAAATACATCGATACGGAATCGGAGTTTATCTGTTTAGACCCTCGGGAGTCCGAAACGAACCGAACTCGTCCGATTTCTAGCATGGGCCGCCCCCCACATTCCACCCACCTTCCTTTTGGACTTAGGTCTCCATTCTTTAATGTATTATTATTGTGGAGGTGGGGTTAGATTCCCACATGCATGAGTTGTTAAAGGTAGTGGGGAGTTGAATAAATAAAGAAGGATGACTATCACTTACACACACAAGCTTCCATACGTGAAAGTGAAATAGAGAGAGAGAAAGAGAAAAACCTTTTTCTCAATTATCTTCATCATCTTCTTCATATCATCTTAATTGTTCTTGGAGAAAATTGAGAGATTCATTGAGAGTAAGTGAGTTATACACTTGGAGTGTTGTAATCACAAATATATAGCTTCATCACTTAGCTCTAGCCGTATCCTCAGAGGATAGTGTTGTTGCCCAAAATATTTATCCGAAGATTAATACTGCTGGAAGACGGACAACAAACAACAATTGCGGGAGCACTTCCGAGAGTAGATAAATAATACAAGATTTGCCGGGTTTGTTAGGCCCGGGCTTGAATGCTCTCGCGAGATGTTATTAATACAAATATTCGTGGATACAAGTATTAATGTGAGAAATCTAAATACAATGAGTGTAAAAAGACTCTGTTAATCCGGCTCTTGAGCGAAGCTTGGTGTTCTTCGTCCCCGCCGATAATCTGCTGGATGAGATAGGCCAGGAGAAGTAAGACCGAATGATAGCTGCCAAGAGTCGAGATTAGCCAAGTGCTTGATGTTTGCTCAGATTACGTGTGTAGTGCAAGAATGCTGAGAGAGAATACAAATGCAGGAGGCTTTGTATATATAGGGGTAGCCGGGTCCTGTCCTTTAGTGGCCGATCGCCTGTCGGCCATTATCTTAATCTGCCGATCGCCCGCCGGCCAATATAATAATGTGCCGATCTCCCGGGATGTCGGGCTAAAGTCCAAGTAAGATGCTGGATGTCGGGCTAAAGTCCAAGGAAGAGGCTGCCATAGTCAAGGTCCAAGCAAGGGGCCAACACGCGTCCGAGTCGGCCAACATGCGGCCCTACCGACAAGCTTTCGGCGGCTTGTCGGTGGTGGAGAGAATCGCGATCGTGGTCAATGGCCCGAGATTCGCGGATCTTGTCTCGGTCCTTGCACGTGGTGTCAGTCTCAAGGTTCGGCCTTCGCCGACTGGATGGCCATCGGTGGAGATCGATATGAGGCGGTCGTCTCTAGCTGATCATCCGAGGTCGCCATCGGCAGTGGATGGAGGTCGCCAATGATCGGTCACCAAGTGTAGGTCGCCAGGTGCCGAGAGACGGTCGGTCTCCAAGGGTAGGTCGGCAAGTTCCGAAGGATGGTCGTCCGGTTGTCGATCGCCAAGGGTCGGTCGCCGAGTATCGAGAGGCGATCGTATCTGAGGTTGATCGCTCGATACCGGGACTTGTCCTGGGACCTTCGGTTGGTCGATGCAGCTTGTCCGTTGGGCTGAGGCTCGGTCGCCAGGTCGCTGATCGGCAGATCCGCCTTGGCCGCCGGCGAGAACTCGCCGCCAGTCCTCCTAGTAGGTCGCCTGTCGGAAGGTGTTAATTCTTGACACAACAATTGCCCCCCAGCTTGCTCCTATGTTGAAGACATGGGGCGAGGTGGTTCTTGCTTGCGATCGTGTAAGGATGAGGACGGGCGATCTGAGGTGACTTAGAACTCGGACTTGGGCTATCATGGTCGATTGGCTTAGCTATCTTTCGGTCTTGTACCTGCAAAAAACAACATTGGCCGATCCCCCATAGAAACTTGGTGGTTTCGCTTTGTTTGAGGAATCGTGCACAGTCGCGGAGATCGATGGACCGACTCCATGACCGTGTCTTGGTGCGCGAAGACATTGAGTGTCTCGTGACTCACTTTATTATGAGTCTGCGCCTCGCCTCGTATTTAAACGAAGGGCGTGCGGTCTCGGTCTAGAGGAGTCCTTGCGCGGGGCAGCGTCGGATGAATCAACTCCACGCCCGCGGCTTGTTAGCTCTGCTTCCACCTCGGCCAGCCATGGAGATGGCCGACCTCGACGGTGTACGTTGAGACGGGGTTGTGGCATGTGTCCACCGACATGTTGGAGAGCCCTCGACTACGCCGGCCTCGTATTTAAACGAAGGGCGGGCGATCTCGGCCGAAAGGGACCTTGCATGGCCGGGCGGCCTGGTTCCATCGATTGCCGTGACCATGGCTTTACGATGTGCGGTGGAGGCGATCTTATGCCTTAGTCCGTCATGTTATGTGGCCGGATCAGATGGCGATCGTGTCCACCGGTTGCCGATGATGCAATGACCGCCGAAGATCGGGCGATCGTCGCCGCGGCCGATCGCTTTATTCGTAGGTCGATATTGGCGATCGGGCGCGCTAGTCCGTCATTTAAAATGGATCAGAGGCGGGATCGAGTCCTCCTGCTCGCCGGGTAGTAGCGATCGGGCCGGTAGATCGAGGTTGTCGCGCGGCGCTGATCGATCTACTCCTAGCCGAGAAGAAGCCTTTGCACAGACAGAAATCTGCGGCTCTAGACCGGAAGGCTGCGTAGGTCGTCGGTAGGGTCTTCGTGAGATGCCTGAACATAGGCGAGAAACCCTGAAAACCTCCTAGGACCGAGTAGAGGGCGGTCTCATCGCTCACGGGCTCGCCGTTGAGGATGATCATGTCAACCCGGTCGATGTAGTCCGAGTCGGACTCCTCTTCCCCTTGCCTGATCCGCCACATGCGATGGGGACCTTCTGGCCGAGCGGCCCTGGTGGCGAAGTATTCCGTGAAGACGTGCGCCAGCTCGTTAAAGGAGCCAATGGACCGAGGTGGCAATGAGGTGTACCACCGGTGGGCGAGGTCGTCTAGTGTCAGAGGGAACATTCGGCACCGGGTCGCGTCCGATGCCCCATACCCGGTCATGTAGATGTTGAACTTGTGCAGGTGTGCTTGGGGGTCCGATCGCCCCTGGTACACGGGTGTCTGAGGAGGGGCGATCTTGTGCTGCACCGGGGCGAGCTCGATGTCGATCGCGAGCGGCTCGCTTGGCGCGGCGATCGTCTTCACGGCGCCTGCCCCGGACTGCAGGAGCGCCCTCACGTCGTCGATCTGACGTTGCATTGCGGCAATCGCCGCGGCTCGGCTGCTTGCGGATCGGCTTTGGGAGCGGGGGCCGAGGCGATCGTGTACCGACCTCCGGACCCCACCGCCGACCTCGGGAATCGCGGCGGGAGCCAAAGCGCTGGATCGCCTTGTGGGAGCCGGGTTGGCCAAGCTCCTGGTGACGGACACCAACTCCGTCGTGCCTCGTAGCCGGGCCGGACGCCCGGCCGCTGTCGGGTCACCGCCTGTGCGATCGAAGACAGAGGTGCCCCGGCTGCCGAGCGCCTCTTCTTGCGGGCGAGAGCCTCCTGGCGCTCGCTCGGACAGTAGTGCCTTGAGCTTCCGCTTGATCTTCCGGCGGGAGACCGAGGGGGTGATAGCTGGAGGCGCGTCGAGAGCACTCCGTCGCTCCTGAAGGACGGCTATGGCCTCTTAGATCTGTTCATTGGTTCGGAACTGATCGAGCGAGAGGCTCGGGCCGCCTTCCCGGGATGGGGTCGAGCGTCTCGATCAGCGGCTACCTTCCACCATCGGCCGCGCTCGGACCGACGGAACAGGGGTCCGCAGCCGGGCCGGTCGCTGGCTTTCTTCGACGCGGAGGCGGAAGACATGTTTTCTGAAGGATTTCTTTGAAGTGCAGTAAGTGTCACTTCAAGTATCTGCCCCGAGAACAGTGAGTGTTCTTCGGGACGGTAGGTATAAAAAATCGAGGGTTGGATATGCCCTTCTTCTTAGCGCCAATTGTTGTTGCCCAAAATATTTATCCGAAGATTAATACTGCTGGAAGACGGACAACAAACAACAATTGCGGGAGCACTTCCGAGAGTAGATAAATAATACAAGATTTGCCGGGTTTGTTAGGCCCGGGCTTGAATGCTCTCGCGAGATGTTATTAATACAAATATTCGTGGATACAAGTATTAATGTGAGAAATCTAAATACAATGAGTGTCAAAAGACTCTGTTAATCCGGCTCTTGAGCGAAGCTTGGTGTTCTTCGTCCCCGCCGATAATCTGCTGGATGAGATAGGCCCGGAGAAGTAAGACCGAATGATAGCTGTTGCCAAGAGTTGGAGATTAGCCAAGTGCTTGATGTTTGCTTCTGTATTACGTGTGTAGTGCAAGAATGCCAGAGAGAGAATACAAATGCAGGAGGCTTTGTATATATAGGGGTAGCCGGGTCCTGTCCTTTAGTGGCCGATCGCCTGTCGGCCATTATCTTAATCTGCCGATCGCCCGCCGGCCAATATAATAATGTGCCGATCTCCCGGGCTGTCGGGCTAAAGTCCAAGTAAGATGCTGGATGTCGGGCTAAAGTCCAAGGAAGAGGCTGCCACAGCTGGGCGGTCCAGTAAGGGGCCAACACGCGTCCGGAGTCAGTCAACATGCGGCCCTACTGACAAGCTTTCGGCGGCTTGTCGGCTGGTGGAGAGAATCTGCCAGACTGTGGTCAATGGCCCGAGATTCGCGGATCTTGTCTCGGTCCTTGCACGTGGTGTCAGTCTCAAGGTTCGGCCTTCGCCGACTGGATGGCCATCGGTGGAAATCGATATGAGGCGGTCGTCTCTAGCTGATCATCCGAGGTCGCCATCGGACAGTGGATGGAGGTCGCCAATGATCGGTCACCAAGTGTAGGTCGCCAGGTGCCGAGAGACGGTCGGTCTCCAAGGGTAGGTCGGCAAGTGCCGAAGGATGGTCGTCCGGTTGCCGATCGCCAAGGGTCGGTCGCCGAGTATCGAGAGGCGATCGTATCTGAGGTTGATCGCTCGATACCGGGACTTGTCCTGGGACCTTCGGTTGGTCGATGCAGCTTGTCCGTTGGGCTGAGGCTCGGTCGCCAGGTCGCTGATCGGCAGATCCGCCTTGGCCACTCGGCAGTAACTCGGTCGCCAGTCCTCCTAGTAGGTCGCCTGTCGGAAGGTGTTAATTCTTGACACAACAGATAGCAAGGTGATTGTTGTTCCGGTCGTTTCTCCGGCGCGTGGCAAGTAGAGACGCGGTGTTTTCGGCATTGGATCGTTCAAGAGTTTGGGGAATAGCTCAAGAGAAGGTTATCCATTTAATCAACGGACTACGAGGGTATGTTTCTCGTATCTCTTGTATTTCGTTTTGATATTCGTATATACGTAGCTCGATCGATCCTCGTAGGGATTCGGATCGAATTAATTTTCGTTTTACCGCTTCCGCTGGGCCTTCGTTTTAGGCATCGAATCACAACAATGATTATGGAGGCGGGTCTGCGATTCCCGTTGCCATTCGCCGTCTCCTACTTGCTGATCGCCTGGAATTTGGCGCCTCTTCAACTGACACCGAACGCTTGGCTGCAGATCATCTGCACGTTGACCTTGTTTGGCGGTCACCGGTTGTTCCGCGTCCTTACTGCACTGGAGATGAATTATTTGTTTAAATTGGTTGCGCAGAAAGCGTCAATCGGCGGCCATCATATCCAGGGCCGACTCGGGAGAGTGGTCCTCGGCGTGCCGAATAAGACCAGGGGCGACCTGGCTAAATGGTGTTGGGTCGGCGGGGCATGGCGATCGGTGTCGAGTGACATGCCAAATGAGGAGTTGGAGATTCCCACCATTTTCCGGGAGAGGAATCCGAGTAAGGATTTAAACTCTCCCCTTGATTGAGCTTGTCTTGGACTGATCTAATTTTGTTTTCTTTTTGCAGGACCTCTCGTTCCAGCGATCGGCGACCTTCCATTCGATTTCTTGATCGTTTGGGAGCGGATCCGTGCCTTGCCGAACTCCTTTATTGACGTTCGATCGCTTGGTACCGAAGCTCATCGGTTGGGGGCTCGATTGTTCTGCTACCCCCGTCACTTGAAAGTTCACGGTATGAGTTTAAGTGGTGCTTCCTTTCTTTGACGATCGTCTCCAAGAGGTCGTTTTGTTTTGTCTAACTTTGTTTGTATCTTTTCTTTGACAGAGGCTTATTTTCCCCGAATTGCCGAACCTCCGCCAGAGATAGCCATGTCGAACCCGGGAGTTCTTGGTCGCCTTAAGTTGGGCAAGCAGACTGGTCGCGTTCCTGCGACGACGTCTCACCCTGCCCCGGTGACGAGACCCGCTGAGGCGCCAGTCGCCAAGCCGGTGGTCGAGGGAGAGGAACAGCTCAAGCGCCGCAAGAGACGGAGGTCGGAGGAGTCCCCGTCGATCTCTGAGGCGGACATATCGATTCTCGAGCCTCCGGTCGCTGCGGCTTTTATCTGTAATACCCGAGATTTCTGTTATATAATTGGAACTCATGATATTGTAATGATTGTACTATTGTCTGAGTACTATTCTCCGTATTTCATAATCCGATGTTGTCAAGTGTATAATTTTGTGTATGTGATTTGAATATTGTAATTCTGCGCATGTAGCGCACGCTATCGGCTAGGTGTAGCGTGCGCTAACATGGATTCATAGCGCACGCTACAGAGGATCATTAGCGCACGCTATGCGTGGTCAAATTGATTGAGACGTGCGGTAGGTGAGATCTGGCCGGGGGACCCCTGTCGGATCGTGTCGGATGAACCTGGACGGCTTTCGGGAAAAGCCAAGTCAATGCCTTAGCGCACGCTACAGGTATATGCGTAGCGCACGCTAAATGCTGAATACAGTTAAGTCAGTGAGCCGTTAGCGCACGCTACGAGCAGGGTCTAGCGCGCGCTAATAGCCATTTATTATAAATAGGACAGCATCCTATTCGTGATTTCAGTTCTTTCTCCTCCCATAACCCGAACTCTTACACTTAGAACATAACTTCCTTCATCCTAAACACTCCATATCATCATCCTAGCTCGTGATTGAAGATCGTATGTCATTGGAGTTTGGTGTTCAAGCTTTCGGAGTTGGATTGCTTCAATTTCCTCCGTGTTCTTCACTACCTTGAGGTAGGTGATTCTTCATCGATGTTATGTTCTTAAGGACGTTTGATCATGTTTTTATAGCAAGTTATTTCGTTTATAATCGGTCATCACATGTTAGAAGGATACTTTTGACGTATCGGCACTATATATCGTATGAACCTTTGAACCATCTTATTATAAGGACTCCTAAGCATGTTCAAATCGATTTATGATCAGTAATCGGATATTTACCCAGTTGCTACGTTTTACACGTTGGAATCATGTGTTTTGAAACGTAGGAAGAACGGAACTTAGAATATTTCTTGAAGATCTAAGAGGAATTATGATGTTGAGACGGTTATCCGTATATTTGTACCTCATGATCATGGAATTTCCACAAACCTTATTAGCATGTTATGATCGAGGATGACTTGTATTATCACGGTAGAATTCATGAGTTCTTCACCTTTCAACCCAGTTTTTCCGTTAGCAGTATTCTGCCATGCAAGATTAGCGCACGCTAACATATGTGAGTTAACGTGCGCTATCGGGGCTCAGTTAACGCACAATACATACGTAGCGTACGTTATGTATCAGCCGATTCAAACTGTCAGACCGTGGCTAGCGCACGCTAGTCTTATACGATAGCGTATGCTAAAAGGCAGGCTTAGCGCACGTTACGTATAGTACGTAGCGCGCTAAGCAGTCCGGGCAGATTGTTTATTTTGAGCTTTTCGGCCGTAGACCGAATTGTTAGGCCATCGTTCGACTTAAAATGATTTGTATATCATTCCTTTTGTTAAGGTTCGAGCTTGTTACGTTGATCGAAGGAGGCGGCCTTCGAGTGTGTTGAGATCATTGAAGTATTCCATTCTTGCCACTTTCGAGGCAAGTATCATTTGTCGAGTTCGATTTATATTGGAACTTTGATCATGTTTGTGGTTTTGTTCATATTGTTGAATATGAGATGTATTTCTGAAAATTCTCATGATATTCGTTGTTGATTGTTCGTATTGATGAACATATTGAAATGCATATGTGTATGCATAGTTGATTGATTTATGGTATAAATGATCCGAGGGGATCATGAGGATCTATGCTGACGGCGCTGGATCGAATGTCCACCATGCGTTGGTCCGACGGGATCATTATGGGGATCTATGCTGAGGGTGCTGGATCGCTGGACGGGTTTTCCACCATGCGTTGGTCCGACGGGATCATCATGGGGATCTATACCAAGGGCGTTGGATCGCTGGATTACCCTGAATTGTATTGATGGAATCGTGAGGATTCGCATCGTTGGATTCCGGTAGCGGAAGTCCGTTTGCATGTTTTGTGATGTATCGATAATTTATTGTATTATGATACTTGTACTAGCATTGTTTTGCTAACCCTTTCGGGGGTGGACATTGTTTTGATGTTCAGGTAGCCGAGGAGCGGGGAGACAACCACAGTACCGACAGGACGATGAAATGGCTCAGTGATGTGATTGATGTTATTGTTATTGAGAGTTGTCTTCTTGTTTCGTTTAGTACTCGAGTACGTCTGTTTTAATAATGTCTTTTCGATATGGTTGTATAAGTTAACTCTTTTGATCGGTTGAATCGAATTTGTCTTTGAACTTCAGTTGTACGATTGGTTTATATTTACACTCTTTTTAAAATTAGCCTTGTAAATCCTTACCTAAAGGGTTTACGGCGCTGTAATTATTCCGAATATCTCGGGGTGTTACAGAATATGGTATCAGAGCTAAGATTCATGGATATCTTGGCAGTCGGGTTAGTTGGGTCTGTTTACGTTATTTGATTATTGGTCGTTCGTAACATCACTGCTGAGCCAGCATGGTCGTGTGGACCGTGGTTGTAAGTTTCCTAATCTCGAATACTACCGTTTTATTTAATTCATGTCTTGTAAACATAGGCGGATGTACTTTTAGAAAGTTTGCCCTGGATATTGAGTATTTATGTTTACAGTATGTTGAGAGGAGGTCGTGGACGCGGACGCGGTCGTGGACGCGGACGCGGTCGTGGACGCGGACGTGGAAATGCGAGGCAAGAAGAGTCGGTATCTACCCCAGAGATAACCGCTAGTCGAACGGATTCCCATTCCGGGGGACAGCAAGGATCGGCAAATAATGATGCAGATCCTAACGTGCCGGGAGTACTTCAGCAGGTGGTTGCCCAGATAAACCAGTTTGCTCAAGTTGTGGATCGCATGCAGACGGCGATGGGACAGCAGCATAACGTGGATAATCGGGGAGATAAATGGCTTACCGAGGTGGTCAAATTGCATCCTCCGAAATTTGATGGTTCGACTGAGACGCTTTCTTGGGATCACTGGCTGAAGGAATTAGAGAAGATTTTTGCGGGGATTAACTGTCCCAACGATAGGAAGGTTCCGGTCGCCCAGTATCTTTTGACAGGGGAGGCTTTCGATGTTGGGATTCGGTGCCTAAAACGAAGGCCCAGCGGAAGCGGTAAAACGAAAATTAATTCGATCTGAATCCCTACGAGGATCGATCGAGCTACGTATATACGAATATCAAAATGAAATACAAGAGATACGAGAAACATACCTTCGTAGTCCGTTGATTAAATGGATAACCTTCTCTTGAGCTATTCCCCAAGCTCTTGAACGATCCAACACCGAAAAACACCGCGTCTCTACTTGCCACACGCCGGAGAAACGACCGGAACAACAATCACCTTGCTATCCTCCGAGGATACGGCTAGAGCTAAGTGATGAAGCTATATATTTGTGATTACAACACTCCAAGTGTATAACTCACTTACTCTCAATGAATCTCTCAATTTTCTCCAAGAACAATTAAGATGATATGAAGAAGATGATGAAGATAATTGAGAAAAAGGTTTTTCTATTTCTCTCTCTCTATTTCACTTTCACGTATGGAAGCTTGTGTGTGTAAGTGATAGTCATCCTCCTTTATTTATTCAACTCCCCACTACCTTTAACAACTCATGCATGTGGGAATCTAACCCCACCTCCATAATAATAATACATTAAAGAATGGAGACATAAGTCCAAAAGTAATGTGGGTGGAATGTGGGGGGCGGCCCATGCTAGAAATCGGACGAGTTCGGTTCGTTTCGGACTCCCGAGGGTCTAAACAGATAAACTCCGATTCTGTATCGATGTATTTATATCGATTAATTAATCCAATTAATTAAACATATCAAATACAAAATAATATAATTAATTTCTCCAAGAAATAATTATATACATGAATTAAATTAATCACCCAGTAATTTATTTAATTCATTAGGCCGTAAATCAATTTATCCAATAAATCGATTTAAACATCCAATGTTCCAAAATTAGATATCCAATATCTAATATTCATAATGAGAGAATTAGCTTGAATCATTCCGTCAATCCTATTGCGCGACTTCGGAGGTCCGTCTCGATCAAGAATGGGAGGAACCAAAGAGTAGTAGCACCACCTAGCCACTGGCGGCCTACACTGCACTTAACCGAGAACGAATGATTGGGATCATTCAAGAACCATTCTGTCGTGAATACCAAGATAATGATAAACCCTTCTTTCAAATGTCCCGATCAAGTTATAGGGTCACGGTCACCAAACCCTATCTCAGTACTTGACGCTATGCATGCGTTAATGCAAATCGAGATCATCGAGTCGCCGTGTATCTAATACAACTAGCTCCAATGCTTTGGCCAAAGACTTATGATCTCATCTCCAATAACCGCAGACATATAACCCGCTCACTAACGGGAGAAAGAATTCTATCTTGGTATTCAAGAGGACTGCTACTTGCCCGTCAATATGCACGTCGAGGTTGACCCCACCTTCCGGTTACAGGTCGAACTACTCTAATGAAAATCTTGACGTCACAAGCACATCCCTACTAAATCCTCAAGTCGAAGGTTCACAAATACCTATCACAACCTTTCGATTCCGTCATTGATCGTCCCTGAGTGAAATCCATTTGACGAATCGAGGGTGAGTCGTTCGAGTATACTAATCCAATTAGCATACCTATAACGTGTGCTCCCACTAACCATTAGCGTTCGTGCACTCTCCATGTCAAAGAACACGTCATACAAGTCTTCACATAAACTTAACGCCTAGTCAAGTTTCATCGACTTTGAACGATTAAGTATTTGAGCTATAACCTTTCCAAAGGCCGACCCCCTTATCCAATAAGGAGTGGAACTTTTGCTCTCAAATACACGGACTAGTTTCTATGTGTTTATTTACGAGTTAGGAATGCCAGTAACTACCGGTAAATAAAGAAACATTCATTGCCTTATATAAATGGTTTACATAATTACAAGTACAATGCCCTCACTCAACAACCTCTGAGTGGCATTCGAGGGCATACTCCTAACAATCTCCCACTTGCACTCAATGCCACACACTATGGTATCTAATACCCATGTTCTCCGAGATGACGCTCCAAGCTAGTCCGAGATAGTGGCTTGGTCGGTGGATCGGCGACGTTGTCGGCCGAGTCTACTCTGGCGGACAATGTATCCCTTGCGAACAAATTCTCTTACGAGATGATACTTCCTCTCAATATGTTTGGTCTTTGTTGTGAAACCTCGGCTCCTTGGCTGCGCTCTGACTCCGTCATTGTCGCATGATGCAGTAGAACAGCGATTCGGACATGGTATCACTTGAAATTCTCCCGAAACTTCTTAATCCGTAACCCTTCCTTGGAAGCCTCCGAGGCCGCTTGATACTCGGCTGACAGTGGAATCGCGGTCGCGCTTTGCTTGGCGCTACGCCAAGATCTGCTCCTCCATTAAGAGTAAATATGTAGCAGTAGACATCGAGTCGTCCTTCGGTCCTTGGAAGTCCGAATCGGTGAATCCCACCACATCGATTCTCCACCGCCATACATCGTAACCATATCTCTAGTCCTTCTTAAGTACTTAAGAACGTTCTTTCTGGCATCAATGTTCCCTACAGGTTTTCTGAAACCTACTCACCACGCTTACAGCATGCGCGATGTCAGGTCTTGTACACAACATAGCATACATGAGGCTACCCACGGCCGAAGCATATGGTATATTACTCATTTCCTTTCGTTGTTCCTCACTTTGAGGACACATCTTCAAGGAGAGTTTTATTCCATGTTGCATCGGTAGGAACCCTCTTTTAGAATCATTCATCTTAAATCGCTTTAAGATCTTATCTATATAGAGGGCTTGGGAAAGGCCTATTGTTCTCTTCGCTCTATCCCGGTAGAGTCGAATTCCAAGAATATAGGTTGCTTCTCCCAAGTCTTTCATGGAGAAATTACTCGAAAGCTAAGCTTTTACAGAACTGAGCATTCCCACATCATTTCCTATTAGTAGAATATCATCCACATATAGTACTAAGAATGCGATCTTGCTCCCACTAACCCTCTTGTATACACAAGGTTCCTCTTCATTTTGCACGAAGTCAAACTCTTTGATCGCCTCGTCAAAATGAAGGTTCCAACTACGCGACGCTTGCTTCAGTCCATAAATGGAACGCTGAAGCTTGCACACTTTCTGAATATCGACTTCGGACACAAAGCCTTTAGGCTGCTCCATATAGATTTCCTCCTCTAGGAATCCATTAAGGAAAGCCGTCTTTACATCCATTTGCCATATCTCATAATCGTGGTAGGCAGCTATTGCAAGCATCATGCGAATAGACTTGATCATGGCTACGGGCGAGAAGGTATCGTGGTAATCGATCCCTTCCTTTTGGGTATAACCCTTTGCCACAAGCCTGGCCTTATAGGCGTCAACCTTGCCATCACCATCAGTCTTTCTCTTGTAGATCCACTTGTTCCTAATAGGCACTATGCCCTTGGGGCGGTCTACTAGAGTCCAGACCTGATTTACATGCATCGAGTCTATCTCAGCTTCCATAGCTTCACGCCATTTCGCGGAGTCTACATCCACCATCGCTTGGTCATAGGTCGTCGGGTCGGTCTCTTGGCTATCACTTGGAACCTCATGGAGACCCAGCTCCTCCAAGTGCACAAGCCCATACCTCTCAGGAAAATGAGACACCCTACTAGACCTACGAGGTGGTTGTACTTATGTTTCAGAAAGTTCGGTTCCAGTTTCTTGCACAGGTGTCTCTGTAGGAGTTTCATTGTATTCTTCTAAAGAAATACTTCTACCTGCTCCGCCTTCCTGAATGAACTCATCTTCCAGGAAGTGTACTTGTAAAGCAACAACGATCCTTCGATCTTCGGGCATGTAGAATAGATATCCCATCATCCCAGACGGGAATCCAATGAAACGTCCCTTCGCAGACCTAGCTTCCAACTTTTCCACCTTAGTCTTCTTGACATAAGCGGGACATCCCCAAATCCTAATATGATTAAGACTTGGTTTCCTTCCTTTCCACATCTTATGTGGAGTTTTAGGAACGGATTTGGAAGGACATCTGTTCAAGATATACGCGGCAGTCAGGAGTGCATACCCCCACAGGTAAATCGACAAGTCAGTATAGCCCAGCATGGAACGGACCATGTTCAACAGGGTCCGGTTCCTTCTTTCTGACACACCATTTAACTGAGGAGTACCTGGAGGTGTTAGTTGTGAAACTATTCCATGTTCTTTAAGGAACTCGTCAAACTCCGTACTCATATACTCGCCACCTCGGTCCGACCGAAGTGCTTTGATATGATTACCAGTTTGTTTCTCGACTAGGGCCTTGAATTCCTAGAATTTCTCAAAGGCCTCGGATTTATGTTTCATTAGGTATACATAACCATACCTAGTATGATCATCTGTAAACGTAATGAAATATTGATATCCGTCACGTGCTGCTTCCAAAGCACCACAAACGTCAGTATGGATTAATCCCGATTTATCGCGGCTCTTTCAAAAGTCCCTGTGAAGGGGGACTTAGTCATTTTGCCTTTAAGGCAAGATTCACAAGTAGGAAAGGGATCCGATCCCAATGGACCCATAAGTCCATCTTTTTCCATCTTGTAAACCTTGGTCTGACCAACATGACCAAGTCTAAGATGCCATTTCAAAACTTGGTTGGTTTTATCCCTACCACGTTTTCTAGTCATAGTATTCACAACTACTTTGTTGCTGAGATTTAGATGTTACTATCCATTCAAAAATGTAGCAAGTACCCACTAGTTTATTTCTAAAATAAATTTTTGCAGAACCATCACCAATGAAAAATGAAAAGCCTTTTCGGTCCATGACCGGAATGGATACAATGTTTTTATGCCCCTTGGGCAAAACAAGTACATCTTCTAAAGTCAAAACAAAGCCGGATTCTAAACCCAAAAGAAGTGATCCTATGTCGGTCGCCTCGACACTATGCCCGCTTCATTGTGATCATAACTTCTCCAGCTCCAAACTTCCTACTTTGTTCCAGATCTGATTCACGGTACAAATATGAGAACTAGCACCGTAATCCAAGATCCAGAAGTAGAAAATACAAGAGTAACAATTTGTTTCCAAAACTAAAAGTTCTGCACGAAGTGCCATGAAGAATCGGACAGTCTCTAGCCCAGTGGCCCACTCACCGTACTTGAGACAAGCATCCTTCTTCTTCTTGTTCTTCGAACCATCGGGGCCTTGCCCTTACCCTTAAGGTCCTTTGCTTGTGGTCCATCCGCTTCTTGGTCTTTTTCTTCTTATTCTTAGACTTCCGAAGTCCGTAAGAAATCACAAGGGCCGACTCCTTCATCCGCGGAGTCTTCATTTGAGATTGAGCGGTCACAAGTTTGTTCATTAGCCCAGCTAAATTACATGCAATCTCATTGCAGTTGAAGTTCATAACAAACTGTGAGAAGGAATCAGGGAAAGACTGTAGGATAAGGTCGGTTTGGAGAGAAGTATCCATTTTAAAATCAAGAGCCTCCAATCTCTCGAGCATGGATGTCATGTTGAGGACGGGTTCGCCAGCCGTCTCCCCTTCCTTCATCCTTGCACGAGCGATTTGCTTGGATATCTCATATCTAGCGATTCTGCTGTGCTCACCATAAAGTTCGGTTAAGTGAGATAGAATCGCCTAGCGAAGTCATTTTCTCATGAGCTCTCTGAAGCTCATTAGACATGGAAGCCATCATATAAGCACGGACTTTCACGTCATCCTTAACCCACTTTTCGTGGTTTTCAATCTCTTCCTGATTGGCTCGGGTCCGCACAGGAGGCGCGGGAATGTCCGTCTCCAAGACGTATCCCGGTGCCTCAATACGAGGACAATCATCGATTTGAGCCAATCCACAAAGTTAGGTCCCATTAAGGTGTTCTTTTCGAGTAGAATTGCGAGTGGATTCATTGTCATATTGAGATTTATGCATTAAGTATAGCAGTTAATTAGTGACTTGTTATATTATGATCGAGTATAGAATTAAGGTCTTTTCTATTCTTGTTACCCGGCTCCCACTATTTTTATCGGAACAACACACTCCCATGTGAAATCCGGAAGTATCGTCGCTCTACTTCATAGTGGTGATCGAGTTCTTTATAAATCTTAATAGAGGGCAACCGAGGTTTCTAGTCTATTAATTTTCATAAAGTGGTGTCCAACACCAACCCATCTAATGGATGATTCGATCTTCTTTTTCCCCTTGTTCACTCCCCTCAACCTATACGGTTTCTATGGTTCGTGAACAAGTTAAGTTTATACCATCGACGCAAATCGGTTTCACAATCAATCTTATCGGCAACCTATCGGGTTTCTAGGGATAAAATTTGCTCCAACCGAAGGCATCCAATGCGCTCCTGTAATTTATCCGTCCTCCCGACGACTACCCGATAACTCGGAAGCATAGGACATCCGGTTTGGATTTCAATTTCAAAGCTCGATGGAGGAAGGAAAACCTTGAAACCTTATAAACTTAATAATTTGTTGTGGGAGAATTTTCGCGATTAACGTTACACTTTGCACATTAATCATTTTAGCGCGTTTGTTGCATTCATACAATATGTAACAACCATTCACAACCTAGTTGCTACCAACATGTGGTTCATGGACCGTTCATAGAAAACAAAAACTCCGTAATCTAATTACAAGTCTTCGTCTTGAATCTTCGTCTTCTCGAAACGGATCTTCCTCCGGTCTTCGTCATTACATATAAATTTTACATTGAAAATTGCATCCTAGATACAAATATTTCTAGTAAAATAAATAGGCTCAAAACGGCCTTTACAACCCAATCGAATAAAACGAACGATTCAAACTAAGTCCATGAACCACATCCCCATTCAAAAGCATTCATACAATAAATACTCAATAAATGGATAGCGAGAAGATTACATATGATCCAATCAATAATCAACAATAAATAGAATTGATCCAATCAATTCAACAATAATCGACAATTTAATTTTCGTCCGTAGTGTACCCTTAAAATATTTTCTTTGAGTTTTCCCTCATCAAAAATTCCAAATTAATGATTTTAATACAGGAAAATTCAATAATCGAAAATATACTGAAAAAGCAGACCCAGTGCGACGGCACTGAAGCGCGGCGGCACCGGGCTCCACGCCCGGCGGCTACAGCCACGCCTGCGGCCTACAGCCACGCCGGCTCCAGACAGAAAGGGGCTCGATCATGCCGGACACGCCGGCGAGATACAGACGTGCCGGCAGCGGCCTAAGGCAACAGCAATGCTCATTTGAATCTGACAACGCGCTCGGTAAGCACTCATTTGAATCTGACAAGCGCGTTCGGCTCGACCCGGCGGCCAACGGCCACGCTCGGCCGGATCTGACAGCGCTCGGCCAAGCACTCATTTGAATCTGACAAGCGCGCTCGGCATCGACGGCGGCCCAGCGGCAACGCTCGGCGGATCTGACAAAGCGTCCGGCCGGATCAATGAGCTCTCGGCTCGATACTGGCGGTCGGCGGACTTCGGCGAATCGACAAGCGTCCGGCCACGGCCCGGACGTGCTCGGCCACACTCGCATTTGTATGGAAAATCGTCCAACGATTCGATACGGCTCGTTTTAGGCGATTTCTAAAATCCTGTTATTCCCGATCGAATATTATTAATATAAATCATATTTCCAAGAAAAACCTGATTTATATCATAACATAAAATCACGGAAAAAGCGACACTACGACGAGCAATAAAATATCTACGATTATTAAAGTGATTCTAAATCACAAAATAAGCATTCAAATGCTAAATATCGTATATACGATCGCAAGACCTCGTTCGATACCCTTTGGGATTCGGTGCCTAAAGCGAAGGCCAGTAGGCGGTAAAACGAAAATTAATTCGATCTGAATCCCTACGAGGATCGATCGAGCTACGTATATACGAATATCAAAACGAAATACAAGAGATACAAGAAACATATCCTCGTAGTCCGTTGATTAAATGGATAACCTTCTCTTGAGCTATTCCCCAAGCTCTTGAACGATCCAACGCCGAAAAACACCGCGTCTCTACTTGCCACGCGCCGGAGAAACGACCGGAACAACAATCACCTTGCTATCCTCCGAGGATACGGCTAGAGCTAAGTGATGAAGCTATATATTTGTGATTACAACACTCCAAGTGTATAACTCACTTACTCTCAATGAATCTCTCAATTTTCTCCAAGAACAATTAAGATGATATGAAGAAGATGATGAAGATAATTGAGAAAAAGGTTTTTCTCTTTCTCTCTCTCTATTTCACTTTCACGTATGGAAGCTTGTGTGTGTAAGTGATAGTCATCCTCCTTTATTTATTCAACTCCCCACTACCTTTAACAACTCATGCATGTGGGAATCTAACCCCACCTCCATAATAATAATACATTAAAGAATGGAGACATAAGTCCAAAAGTAATGTGGGTGGAATGTGGGGGGCGGCCCATGCTAGAAATCGGACGAGTTCGGTTCGTTTCGGACTCCCGAGGGTCTAAACAGATAAACTCCGATTCTGTATCGATGTATTTATATCGATTAATTAATCCAATTAATTAAACATATCAAATACAAAATAATATAATTAATTTCTCCAAGAAATAATTATATACATGAATTAAATTAATCACCCGAATTTATTTAATTCATTAGCCGTAAATCAATTTATCGATAAATCGATTTAAACATCGATGTTCCAAAATTAGATATCCAATATCTAATATTCATAATGAGAGAATTAGCTTGAATCATTCCGTCGTCAATCCTATTGCGCGACTCGGTAGGTCCGTCTCAGTCAGCAATGGGAGGAACCAAAGAGTAGTAGCACCACCTAGCCACTGGCGGCTTCTGCACTACCCCACCGAGAACGAATGATTGGGATCATTCAAGAACCATTCTCGTGAATACCGGTATACGTATAAACCCTTCTTTCAAATGTCCCGATCAAGTTATAGGGTCACGGTCGATCAAACCCTATCTGTACTTGACGCTATGCATGCGTTAATGCAAATCGAGATCATCGAGTACGTGTATCTAATACAACTAGCTCCAATGCTTTGGCCAAAGACTTATGATCTCATCTGCCAATAACCGCATAGGACATATAACCCGCTCACTAACGGGAGAAAGAATTCTATCTTGGTATTCAGTAGGACCTGCTACTTGCCCGTCAATATGCACGTCGAGGTTGACCCCCACGTTCCGGTTTACAGGGTCGAACTACTCTAATGAAAATCTTGACGTCACAAGCACATCCCTACTAAATCCTCAAGTCAAAGGTTCACGAATACCTATCACAACCTTTCGATTCCGTCATTGACTGTCCCGGAGTGAAATCAATGTGACGAATCGAGGGTGAGTCGGTTCGAGTATACTAATCCAATTAGCATACCTATAACGTGTGCTCCCACTAACCATTAGCGTTCGACAGGCACTCTCCATGTCAAAGAACACGTCATACAAGTCTTCACATAAACTTAACGCCCAGTCAAGTTTCATCGACTTGCGAACGATTAAGTATTTGAGCTATAACCTTTCCAGTGCCGACCCCCTTATCCAATAAGGAGTGGAACTTTTTGCTCTCAAATACACGGACTAGTTTCTATGTGTTTATTTACGAGTTAGGAATGCCAGTAACTACCAGTAAATAAAGAAACATTCATTTGCCTTATATAAATGGTTTACATAATTACAAGTACAATGCCCTCACTCAACAACCTCTGAGTGGCATTCGAGGGCATACTCCTAACATTCGACTGGTGGGAGGCCATTCGACCGGAGGAGCATAATGTTGACTGGATAGAATTCAAATTGATGATGGAAGCGCAGTATTGTCCTCGCCCAGTTAGAGAGGCCCGAGTTCGAGAGTTTTTCTCACCACAGAGCTCAGAAACATCTGTGATGGACGTGATTAAGACTTTTAATCACCAGCTGACTTATGTGCGCCACTTGGTCAGGACAGAGGCGGAGAAGATTTTCCATTTTGACATGCGAATGAAGCCGGAAATTCAGCAGTATATGTCCGGATTTGAATGTACCACTTTGCGACAGTATCAGGATAAGGCATTGGCCTATGATATGAAGGAGGCAGCAGTAGAGAAATCGACAGAAGCAAATGAAACAGAAGGTGTCTGGCAACTTCACGGAGGATAAGAGTAGCGGGCCTCGCAGGGGTCAGTCCTCTTTTCATTCATCCAGGAGACCTCCGCATCCTTCTCGAGGTGGAAAGAAGTTCCGGGCAGCACCAACTGTTTCAGACGCAGGGAAGAAGTGTTATAACTGTGGCAAAGCGGGACATGTTCGACGTGATTGTTTCGCGCCTGCTGTGACCTGTTTCGAGTGCGGACAGGAAGGACATCGCGCGACATTTTGTGGGAATGCGAACCGATCTTTTGGTACTCGCACTCCAGCTCCAGTTCCGAAGGAGACGAGTGTGAACCAGACGCAACAGAGTGGATTTCAGCAGCAGCACGTTGGGAAGAGAGAGACATCCAGTGCTGGGTCCGTTCCTCCGCGCCTGTACGAAATGAGGAAATCTGATGATCAGAACACTGCTGTTGCATCAGGTACAATTCAGATCCTTTTGCAACCAGTTAATGTTTTATTCGATTCCGGAGCTACACACTCTTTTGTATCATTGAACTGTATAAATCGTTTGAAAATATCGTGCTTATTTGATTGTGAACCTTATGTTGTGGGTTTGCCGAGTGGAGAGAAAATCGTAGGAACCCTAGAGGCTAGGGATTTTCCAGTAACTATAGGAGGGAGAGATTGTGTAATACCCGTAATTTTGATTCCCGGTAATTTTCTATTTTTGGCGGAAGTCCGTTTTGGACAACTCGCTTGGGACCGTATCGTCACCCTGAGAATGATTAATTCTACACTTTTTGACATCCGAGTTCGTTTCGGTGTCGTTTTGTTGAGTTCCGTGCCTTTTAGCGACTTTTCCGCATTTGAGTTCGATTCTTGCGAATCTCGTTCTAAACTGCTGTTTGGAGTTTTCCGTAAGTCCGTTTAACTTTGTTAGAAGTGTTGTGAACTTCGGTTTGGTTATTTGATCACGTATCGTGATTTTCGGGCGTTTTGGGCTATTTTGTAATTTACCCAAAGTTATGGGTATTCGTATCTGTATTCGTTGTCTCGACTCTTTTCTCGGTCGCGTATGATTAAATTATCGCATTACGTTTTCATCTCGAGTCGTTGACATCATCCGCGAACTTTTCGTCGTGTTTCGTTCCGTACGTTTTCGGAAATCGAGTCGTCGAGCCCTGGTGGTCGGGCACTGTCCGGACGATTGCGGGACTGACCGGACGGTCGCAAGTTCTGGCCGGACGATGGCTGGCAATGACCGAGCAGGCACAGCAGGAACCGGCGTAGCGCACGCTACGGCCGGGGGCCGCGCCTTGCTTCAGCGATGTAGCGCACGCTGTCGAGTCGGCCAGCGCCTTCTATCGGGCCCGGGCGAGAGGTTTCGAGGTTACGGACTCGGGTAGGATCGGCAGATAGCGCACGCTACTGCAGGTCATTGCGCACGCTGACCGGCAGGGGTAGCGTACGCTGTCGGCTGACTAGCGTACGTTACCGGGATGAGATTGCTAGTCCGCAGCTCTTTGGGCCAGTCGGCTAGCGCGCGAGCTTCGGCCGTAGCGCACGCTAGCGGGAGTCGGGCGGACGAGTCATGGTCGGCACTGGTCGGTGGTGCGGGTCATGCGGGCCATGGCGAGAGTCTTTGGGCGTCTTGGCGATAGCGCACGCTAGTCCGGGAAGGCTAGCGCACGCTAGTTCCGGCCCAGTATATAAATGACAGAGCAACGACTTTTTCATCCATTTTTCATTTCCTTTCTCTTCGGTACGCGGCTGGAGCTTCGGAGGATATGAAGTCATGTTGTTAAACAACAAATCCATGAAGTTCCTGAGTTCATATCATGGATCGATCATCGTATAACATCCTTCGATCCAGCGAATCAAGGTTAGATCTCTAGAACCCTACTTTTGGGGAGATTTGGGGATTTTCGCGGTTTTGTCCGATTCATTCGGTTTTGCTGAGTAATTCATGATGAATATGATTAATCTTGTTGGTATTCTTAGTTTCCCTATGGATTCATGGTATATTTCGTGATTTTTACGAAATTGAGAGGGTTTGGTTGTGGTCCGCCCTCGTTATCGTTTTTATACGAATATACATGAATCGTAGGTGGATTTCCGGGTGTATTCCAATTCCGTATTCGTTTAGAATCGGTTGTGATTGTATTCTTCGAATCGTTAGGTTCGGTTTTGATGGTTCCTAGCGTTCGTCGGTGACCTTCCATTCCGTTCGTTGCGTCGCCGACTATTCAAGGCAAGTATACATTTATGATTGTGCGTTCTCGACTTTGAAAGTAAGAAATATTGATGGTATGATATGAACGAACCGTTTCTATGACATTCATAGATATATTGATGGCATGATATGAACGAACCGTTTCTACGGCATTCATATATGAATTGATGGCATGATATGAACGAACTGTTTCTACGGCATTCATACATGTATTGACGGATGATATGAACGAACTGTTTCTACGGTATTCATATACGTCTTGATGTGGCACTATGAGATTTTAGTTATTCCGGAATACTAGTCTTGAATTGATGAATTGACGGTTACATTTACTTTATTGTCAAGGAGTATTGTGTTTCATATTGATGTACTTGTACTAGCTATTCGATGGCTAACCCCTTTATGGGGGAAATACGTTTCATGTATTTCAGGTTACAGGAGAGCGGACAGGCGGGTATCGGGTCGGCATAAAGATGATGGGCAAGTGTGATATTGTGTCTTGTCTCCGGTTATCTTTTTGGATTCCTCCATTCAGTGTTGTTGTACTGGAATGGATTTTAAATACTCGAGTATTGTATTTCAGTTTCCTTGATGTTCCGGCCTGTGTTGCCGAGGTATTGATTTGTACAGTGATGTATATGGTTTCATTGGTTATGGTTTTGAATACCATTTGTATCGTCTTTCTTTCCATTGTACGTAGACCTTCTCGGTCAAGTTTTATAGTTCCGCATTTGTTTAGCCTTGTGGGTCCCACGGCGGGGCTCACGGCGCTGTAATATACCCTGAATAACTTGGGGGTGTTATAGATTGGCCATCGAATCTTATTGTAGTGGACATCTACGGTGACGATTTAATTCTCGGAGATGATTGGCTCAACCGTTATGGAGTTGTTCTGAATTACCGAGAGAGAGTCATTTCTATCATTGCTGATGACGGATCTGAACACTTATTCCGAGGATGGAGACTGGGAAGCTCGGGAAAATTGATCAAAGCAATGAAAGCCGTGAAATTACTGAAATAGGGATGTCAGGGACTTTGGTGCTATGCCATGAGGAAAGAGGAAGGAGTAGAGCTCTCGTCTATTTCAGTTGTGAATGAGTTCTCAGATGTATTTCCTGACGAACTACCTGGATTACCTCCGCAGAGAGAAGTGGAATTCACTATCGATTTAGAGCATGGAGCAGCTCCTATTTCCAGAGCACCATACCGCATGGCGCCAACCGAGATGTATGAACTCAAGAAACAACTGGAGGAATTGTTGCAGAAGGGTTATATTCAACCGAGCGTTTCTCCTTGGGGAGCGCCCGTTCTCTTTGTCCGGAAGAAAGACGGATCCCTCCGACTGTGTATTGATTACAGGGAGCTCAACAAGATGACAATCAAGAACAAGTATCCTATACCTCGGATCGATGACTTATTTGATCAACTGCAAGGGGCAAGGGTATTCTCGAAGATTGACTTGCGATCAGGATACCACCAGTTGAGAATTAAGGAATCGGATATACCGAAATCTACTTTCAGATCCCGGTACGGGCATTATGAATTTGTAGTAATGCCATTTGGACTTACCAATGCTCCTGCGGTATTCATGCAATTGATGAATCGGGTATTCTTGGAATACTTGGATAAATTTGTGGTCGTCTTCATTGATGACATCTTGATATATTCGAAAGACGCATGGGAGCATGCCGAGCATTTGCCTGTGGTTTTGAACACCTTGAGGAAGGAACAGCTATATGCAAAACTTTCAAAATGTGAGTTCTGGCTTAAGGAAGTAACCTTCCTTGGGCATGTAATATCAGCCGACGGAGTTCAGGTGGACCCGAAGAAAGTCGAAGCAATCTTGGAATGGGAAGCTCCTAAAAACGTGAACGAAGTCCGAAGCTTCTTAGGACTTGCTGGATATTATCGCCGCTTTGTAGAGGGATTTTCCAAAATTGCTCGTCCGCTCACTCATTTATTCTGAAAACTCAAAAGTTTAAGTGGGATGAGAAATGCAGTGGTTTTGATGAGCTTAAGAAGAGACCGACGACACCTATATTAGCGTTACGGATGGGCCAGTGGATTCATGGTTTATAGCGACGCTTCAAATCAGGGTCTGGGATGTGTGTTGATGCAAAAAGATAAGGTGATTGCCTATGCTTCTCGGCAATTGAAACCGTATGAGGTTAATTACCCGACTCATGATCTGGAGTTAGCAGCTGTAGTCTTTGCACTGAAAATTTGGCGACATTATTTGTACGGCACTCATTGTCAGATCTTTACCGATCATAAGAGCCTCAAGTACATTTTCAGTCAGAAAGAATTAAACATGAGGCAGAGAAGGTGGCTATAATTGATTAAGGATTACGACTTGGAGATTCTCTATCATCCGGGGAAAGCAAACGTAGTAGCTGACGCATTGAGCCGAAAACCTGTTTCTCTTCGAGTGTTGGAAGCTCTTACGTCCCAAACCAGCATTCAACGAGAACTGATCCGCGAGGGGATTGAAGTATGGGCACCAGGAATCCAAGGGCAACTGTATGTGATGGGCCGACTTCATCACTAGTCGAGAGATCAAATCTAGCGGTTGGGCGACTCTTTAATCCTTCGATTATGTGATGAAGTAAAGAAAGGAAAAGCCCGAATTCGTGATACAAGATGATGGAGTTACGAGATTTAGTCGACTTTGCGTTCAGGGATGATGATTTGAGACGGACAATTTTGAAGGAAGCTCATAGCGCGCCCTATTCTATTCACCCAGGCAGCAGTAAGATGTATAAGGATTTAAAGCAAAACTTCTGGTGGGGGAATATGAAGAAGGACGTAGCAGAGTATGTTTCGAGGTGTTTGACTTGTCAGCAGGTTAAGATCGAACATCAGCGACCTGCCGGAATGTTAAAACCGCTTCCGATCCCTGAATGGAAGTGGGAGGACATCTCGATGGATTTCATCACCAGTATGCCAAGGACTAGAACGGGAATGAACATGATTTGGGTTGTAGTTGATCGACTAACCAAGTCGGCTCATTTCCTAGGGATTAAAGATACATGGGGTCCCGAGAGATTGGCACGAGTATTTATTGCGGAGATAGTCAGATTGCATGGGACGCCGAAGACCATTATTTCGGATCGAGATGGTCGCTTCGTGTCGCACTTCTGGAAAGCGGTTCACAGAGCTTTAGGGACTGAGCTCAACTTTAGCACAGCCTATCATCCCCAAACGGACGGTCAGTCCGAAAGGACTATTCAAACTGTAGAAGACATGCTTAGAGCCTGTGCTTTGGATTGGTCAACTGATTGGGAAGTTCATTTGCCATTAGTTGAATTCACCTACAATAATAGTTGGCATGCTTCAATTAAGATGGCACCATTTGAAGCTTTGTACGGGAGAAGATATCGATCACCCCTATGTTGGGATGATTCTTCGGATTTGATCAGGACGGAACCGGAATTGATTATTCAGACTCAGGAGAAGATAGCTTTGATTCGAGAGAGACGCCATCGCCCGCAGTCGGCGAAGTCTTATGCAGATGTACGTCGTCGCCCGCTAGAGTTCGACGCTGGGGACCATGTACTATTGAAGGTATCTCCTACACGAGGGATTTTCCGTTTTGGGAGAAGAGGCAAGCTCAGTCCGAGATATACCGGACCATTTGAGATCCTAGAGAGAGTTGGGGATTTAGCATACAGGTTGGCCTTACCGCCATCGCCGAGTCACGTTCATAATGTGTTTCACGTATCCCAACTGCGGAAGTATGTACCGGACCCCAGTCACATCATTGATTTCGCCGAGATCGAGATTGTAACACCCCCGAGTTATTCAGGGATATTACAGCGCCGTAAGCCCCGCCGTGGGACCCACAAGGCTAAACATACGCGGAACCATAAACTTTGACCGATAAGGTCTACACACAATGGGATGAAAAACAATACAAAGGTATTCAAAACATCACCAATGTATTCACAAACATCACAACTCGAATCAATACTTCGGCAAACACAGGCCGGAACATCAAGGAAAACGGAAAACAATACTCGAGTATTCAATAGCCAATCCAGTACAACAACAGTGAATGGGAAACTCCACACATAACTGGAAGAAATACACAGTATCACACTTGCCCACCATCTTCATGCCGACCCGATACCTGCCTGTCCGCTCTCTTGGAACCTGAAATACATAAAACGTATTTCCCCCATAAGGGGTTAGCCGTCGAATAGCTAGTGCAAGAATATCAAGTATGAAACACAATACTTCTCGTCAATAAAGTAAATGTAACCGTCAATTCATCAATTCAAGACTAGCATTCTGGAATAACTAAATCTCATCGTGCCACATCAAGACGTATATGAATGCCGTAGAAACGGTTCGGTCATATCATACGCCGTTACATGTAGGAATGCCGTCAAAACGGTTCGTTCATTACATGCCAACAATACATATATGAATGCCGTAGAAACGGTTCGTTCATATCATGCAATCAATACTTCTTACTTTCAAATTCGAGAACGTACAATCATAATTATATACTTGCCTTTGAGACATCGAGGAAACGAACGGAAAAAGGGGTATGAGATCGGTAGGTCCAAGCACGCGCTTCCGGCACCTAAACGATTCGCAAGGAATATGATAATCAATTGTCCATATTCAAATTACACGAAGAAACCCCCGAAACCCGTCTACGATTCGTAAGGATGTACGGATAATCGACTAGAGGTTGGAAAATCGTCCAAAATCTCACAAGTCCGAAAACGGTACAACCCAAACCATAAAATCGTAGGAAAAGCATACATACGGTATAGATACATCATAATCTCAAGGTTCTCAAGCTTCCAAATGGATAAATCGGACGAATCGACGAAAAACCCCAAAATTCCCAAAAAGTAGGGTTCTAAGGATTTTTACCTTGATTCGGACGTTAGGAGGAATTAGATGTTGAGAAATCCTTGTTCTCCTACCAAGTATGTTGTTGTTAGAAGGAAGATTGCTTCCAATCGCCCAAGATCGTCTCTCCCGAGCGATTTCCGTCGAAAAGGAGTGAAGTAGTTGAGAAATGACGAAATGGAAGTCAACTGTCATATTTATATCTGCCCAGTCTAGCGCACGCTACACCTCCTTCATTAGCGTGCGTTAGCGAAGTCACCGGATAGTCCAGTGGCTTCTGCAGGCTCCGTTAGCGTGCGCTAATCGTCTGCCTCTAGCGTGCGCTAGTCCAAAATGTGGCATTCGATCGAGTCCGTAACTCACTGTCTCTGCCCTGCTCCAACTTAGCGTGCGCTAGCTCTATGATTTAGCGTGCGTTATGCAATAGCTTTAGCGTGCGCTAGCCGAAGCCTAGCGTCGCTACGATATTCGTAAAACCTGCAACTTCACCGCCTCTGGCGGCCGGCCGGTGGCGTGCGCTACGGGACGGATGTTAGCGTGCGCTACTAACCACGAATAGCGCGCGCTAACAACTCCTAAGATGCGCTAATCCGCCCGATCCGAGCGATTGAAATCTTGGTTCGACTGATCGATCCTCTTAGCGCGCTACGGCCCCAAAGCTAGCGTGCGCTAATCGCTGCATTAGCGTGCGTTAGCCTAGTCCAAGCGTGCGTTATATCTCTGGCCCAGAACATTTCCGCAAGGTCTAAACGACATGATCAAAACCAAACGAGATACGGAACTCAATAACAATATTAACAACATCTCCAAGCATTTACAGAGCGACAAAATAAGGAGGATGACAGAGTCAAACAAATAATAAGAGTACGGGTATTACATTCTCCCCCTCTAAAAAGAAGTTTCGTCCCGAAACTTAAGAAATAAATACTTAGGGGTATTCCACCCGCATCTTCTCTTCAATATCGCAAGTTTCCTCCTCGTCTACATGTCTCGACCATTGCACTTTAAACAGTGGAATGGTTTTATGCCGAGTTGCTTCTCGCGACGCTCAAGGATCTTCACGGGTCTCTCCTAAAGGTAATATCCTCGGTTACGTTAATCTCACCGTAGTCGATGATGTGGCTCGGATCCGGCACGTACTTTCTCAACCGAGACACATGAAAAACACTATGGACGTGACTCAAAGTGGAGGCAACGCCAAGCGATAAGCTAAATCTCCAACTCGTCCAAAATCTCGAAAGGTCCGATATACCTCGGACTAAGTTTCCCCCTTTTTCCCGAGCGGAAAACTCCACGGGTCGCGACACCTTGAGTAAGACATGATCCCCCACTTCAAACTCCAAAGGTCGGACGAGTATCGGCATAAGATTTCGCGACTGCAGGCGGTTAGCAATCGATCTCGGATAATAGAAATCTTTTCCTTAGTCTCCATCAACATATCCGGCTCCGTTCCAACTAGCTCGGAAGCCTCGTCCCAACACAATGGGGACCTACATCGTCTACCGTAAAGTGCCTCGAAGGGTGCCATTTTGATCAACGCATGCCAACTATTATTGTAAGCAAACTCGATCAACGGCAAGTGAAGCTCCCAATCATTACTCCAGTCTAAGGCACAAGCCCGTAACATATCTTCCAATGTCTGAATCGTCCTCTCTGTCTGTCCATCCGACTGAGGGTGGAAAGAAGTGATCAATCTCAACTCAGTGCCCAAAGCCTGATGAACGACCTGCCAAAAGTGCGATACGAAACGGCCGTCTCGATCAGAAACAATGGTCTTGGGGGCACCGTGTAATCTCACGATCTCAGCAATAAAGGTTCGAGCCAGTCTATCCGGTCCCCAAGTATCCTTAATACCCAAGAAGTGTGCTGACTTAGTCAACCGATCGACAATTACCCAAATCATATTCATTCCGGCTCGAGTCCTCGGCATGCCAGTGATGAAATCCATAGAGATGTCTTCCCACTTCCACTCGGGAATGGGGAGCGGCTTCAACAACCCCGCTGGTCGTTGATGTTCGATCTTGACTTGTTGACACGTCAAGCACCGTAGTACAAACTCCGTAACATCTTTTTTCATATTATTCCACCAAAAATTACGCTTCAAATCTTTGTACATCTTGCTCGTCCCGGGGTGGATTGAGTAAGGCGTAGCATGAGCTTCTCGGAGAATTCTCTGCCTCAACTCTAAATCGTTTGGAACACAAAGCCTGCCCTGGAATCTCAGAATACTATCCTCGTGAACCATAAAGCCAGGAGTTTTTCCTTTAATTACGTCTTCCTTCAGTTGAGAAATCATCGGGTCACTCCACTGCTTCCCTTTGATGTCATCAACTAAGGACGATGTAATTTCGAGAGTACACAACTGTCCCTGTACTCGCTGAAGCCAAACTTCTATCCCTTGCTCAATTAAATCCCGACGAATTTTAAATGCGAGATGTAAGAACCTCGAGCATTTGAAGAGATGCCGATTTGCGACTCAAAGCATCCGCAACGACATTAGCTTTTCCGGGGTGGTAAAGAATTTCCAAATCATAATCCTTTATCCACTCTAACCAACGCCTCTGTCTCATATTCAGCTCCTTCTGACTGAAAATATACTTCAGGCTCTTGTGATCGGTATAAATCCGGCACGGTGAGCCATACAAATAGTGCCGCCAAATCTTGAGCGCGAAGACAATTGCGGCCAATTCCAAATCGTGAGTAGGATAATTCATCTCATAAGGCTTTAATTGTCGTGATGCAAAATCTATCGTATTATCATGCTGCATAAGTACACAGCCCAGACCTTGACCCGAAGCATCACTATAAACTGCAAAGCCCTCACTACCATGTGGTAAAGTTAAAATCGGTGCTGAAGTCAAACGCCTCTTCAGCTCATCGAAGCTCTGTTGTCTCTCATCCGTCCAAACATACTTTTCGGTCTTCTGGAGTAATTTCGTAAGCGGCCGAGCGAGTTTCGAGAACCCCTCGACAAACCGACGGTAATACCCAGCAAGGCCCAAAAAGCTACGAACTTCCTTAACATTTTTAGGCGGTGCCCAATCTAGCACTGCCTCAATCTTCTGCGGGTCTACACGAACCCCTTCGGCCGAAATCACATGGCCGAGAAACATAACTTCTTCCAACCAAAATTCGCATTTCGAGAATTTTGCATAGAGATGCTCGGTTCTCAAAATATCTAAAATCAAACGCAAGTGTCGGGCATGTTCCTCCTTATCTCGAGAATATATCAAGATGTCATCAATAAAGACGACTACACACTGCCGAGGTACTCGATGAATATCTTATTCATTAATCGCATGAACACTGCCGGTGCATTAGTCAACCCAAAAGGCATGACTACAAATTCATAATGCCCGTATCTCGTCGAAATGCCGTCTTGAACGCGTCGGACTCCCTCACCCTGAGTTGATAATATCCGGATCTTAAATCAATTTTCGAGAAGACTGCAGCCCCTTGCAATTGATCAAATAAATCGTCTATACGAGGTAGAGGGTATTTGTTCTTGATGGTTACTTTGTTCAGCTCGCGGTAGTCGATGCACAAACGTAGTGAACCATCCTTCTTCCTCACGAAAAGAACAGGCGCGCCCCAAGGCGAAGCGCTCGGTCTGATGTACCCTTTTTCTAGAAGTTCTCCCAACTGATTCTTCAATTCTTGCATCTCGGAAGGTGCCATCCGATAAGGTGCTTTAGAAATCGGGGCCGCATCCGGCTCTAAATCCACGGAAAAATCTATCTCTCGATCTGGCGGTAATCCCGGGAGTTCATCCGGAAAAACGTCGGGGTACTCACTAACAACCGGAATCGAAGAGAAATCGATTTCGTTTCCTTCCGTTTTCAAGGCATAACACCAATAGCCCGTACAACCTTTATTCAAAAGTTTTACGGTCTTCATGGCACTGATAAGAAACTTGGATAGTCCCGACTTACGCCCCAAAAATGAGTACTCGGATCCGTCTTTAGTCATCATGGTGATAACCTTGGTACGGTAGTTCATAATCGCTTGATGATTATCAAGCCAATCCTCGCCGAGGATCACATCCTCGCCCTCTATATCAACTACAATAATATTCGATAACCATTCCATACCGGATATACTCACCGGAAAATCTCTAATCTCCCGATTCCCCACAATCCTATCCCCGCTGGGCAGTTTCACGATAAAGGGATCGCAAGCAGTTAAACAAGTTATATTCAAACGGCGTACACATTCCAAAGATATAAAAGAATGTGTAGCACCCGTATCAAAGCGATTGCAATTTGGATAAGATAAAACATGGATGGTACCTGAAGCCACCGCTGCATCGGGCTCGTCTGTTCGACGCATCTCATAAACCCGAGGTTGTACCGAACCGACGCTAGAATTCCCCCCTCCAGCATTCTGACCCTGTCCCCGGCCCCTGCCGAAGTGCTTGAGGTTGACCGGTGGGCGGAAGCCCGAGTGTCCAAGGTCCGATTCGGCTCGGAACAATAAGCCGCCCTATGTCCCATCTGTCCGCACGTGTGACACTTCAATGGTGGAAAGTTGCATTCCAATCGACGTGGCACAGGCGGCCACAATTATAGCAAGTCACCGTGCGATTTGTGGTGCCCGGAGTAGGACGGTAGCCCCTCTTTCCTTTATTAGAACGTGACGACTGTCCGGCAAAACGGCTAGTCGTCTGTGACTTCTGAAAGTTGCCACCTTTAGAGCCAGAAAAACTTCCCGCGACTTTCTGCTTCTTCGGTTCTTCAACGGTATCATTGTCGGGGCTCAACATATCATGGGCTAAAGCTCGTCACGATACTCTTACAGTGTGGTACAAGCAAATCCGGCCATATACCGCCGTAAGTCCAAATTCATCCGCATATCAAAATAACGGATCTTATCACGCTCGTTACGCACTTGATCCTTCACGTGGATCAATTGTTGGTTGTACTCCACGATCGCCCGCGATACGGGAATATCTTGAGGTTTAGCCTCGAAAAAGGCTCGGATTCGGCTCTCTCGCACCGGCCAAGGACAAAACTCGGCCTCCAAGAGTTCCTTAAATTCATCCCACGTAGCAATGCGATCCTGTGGCTTGATGACCTTCCACCAGGTAGCGGCCTCCTTGGTGAGGAAATACTGAGCAATCGGTACTTTCCTCACTTCGGGGCAATCAACCGCCTCGAAAATCTTTTCCAATTCCACTAGCCAGTCTTCCCAGCCTAACGGGTCCGTGGCACCGCCAAACTGTGGAGGGTGCATACGGATTACATTCTGAAGTAAGGCATCCGTGTTTGGGTTCGGATTATTCAGCTGAACAGTTTGGGCCAAGATAGTCATCTGAGTAGCTAATTGTTGAAGTGCATTCACCACTCCAATGTCCGCGTTATTCCCCTGACCGTCTGACTGGTCGTGCTGACTCTCGGTGTCAGGATGCACCGAGTTCGACAAACTGGGGTTGGTCGACCCCGCAACTGAGCTGATGGAAACGGCCGCACCACGACCTCTTCCACGTCCACGGCCACGACCACGGCCACGGCCCCTACCAGCTGACATACTGAAGAACACACAAGTCACGTAAGCACAATTCAATTACACGTCATCAAAGAGACCGATTCTCACGAATACCGACAAAACGAAGTAAAATAAACATGGAAACACTAGAAGAGTAAGAGGTCTTACAAGTACCGGTCGCACTGTGATGATGGCAAAGTAGTGATACTGCGGACAAAAGACAACTCGATCGACCCAAAAGACCGACAGCCTAGGTATCCATAGACGTAAGCTCTGATACCATATTCTGTAACACCCCCGAGTTATTCAGGGATATTACAGCGCCGTAAGCCCCACCGTGGGACCCACAAGGCTAAACATACGCGGAACCATAAACTTTGACCGATAAGGTCTACACACAATGGGATGAAAAACAATACAAAGGTATTCAAAACATCACCAATGTATTCACAAACATCACAACTCGAATCAATACTTCGGCAAACACAGGCCGGAACATCAAGGAAAACGGAAAACAATACTCGAGTATTCAATAGCCAATCCAGTACAACAACAGTGAATGGGAAACTCCAAACATAACTGGAAGAAATACACAGTATTACACTTGCCCACCATCTTCATGCCGACCCGATACCTGCCTGTCCGCTCTCTTGGAACCTGAAATACATAAAACGTATTTCCCCCATAAGGGGTTAGCCGTCGAATAGCTAGTGCAAGAATATCAAGTATGAAACACAATACTTCTCGTCAATAAAGTAAATGTAACCGTCAATTCATCAATTCAAGACTAGCATTCCGGAATAACTAAATCTCATCGTGCCACATCAAGACGTATATGAATGTCGTAGAAACAGTTCGTTCATATCATACGCCGTTACATGTAGGAATGCCGTCAAAACGGTTCGTTCATTACATGCCAACAATACATATATGAATGCCGTAGAAACGGTTCGTTCATATCATGCCATCAATACTTCTTACTTTCAAATTCGAGAACGTACAATCATAATTATATACTTGCCTTTGAGACATCGAGGAAATGAACGGAAAAAGGGGTATGAGATCGGTAGGTCCAAGCACGCGCTTCCGGCACCTAAACGATTCGCAAGGAATATGATAATCAATTGTCCATATTCAAATTACACGAAGAAACCCCCGAAACCCGTCTACGATTCGTAAGGATGTACGGATAATCGACTAGAGGTTGGAAAATCGTCCAAAATCTCACAAGTCCGAAAACGGTACAACCCAAACCATAAAATCGTAGGAAAAGCATGCATACGGTATAGATACATCATAATCTCAAGGTTCTCAAGCTTCCAAATGGATAAATCGGACGAATCGACGAAAAACCCCAAAATTCCCAAAAAGTAGGGTTCTAAGGATTTTTACCTTGATGCGGACGTTAGGAGGAATTAGATGTTGAGAAATCCTTGTTCTCCTACCAAGTATGTTGTTGTTAGAAGGAAGATTGCTTCCAATCGCCCAAGATCGTCTCTCCCGAGCGATTTCCGTCGAAAAGGAGTGAAGTAGTTGAGAAATGACGAAATGGAAGTCAACTGTCATATTTATATCTGCCCAGTCTAGCGCACGCTACACCTCCTTCATTAGCGTGCGCTAGCGAAGTCACCGGATAGTCCAGTGGCTTCTGCAGGCTCCGTTAGCGTGCGCTAATCGTCTGCCTCTAGCGTGCGCTAGTCCAAAATGTGGCATTCAGTACTGGAGTCCAGAACTCACTGTCTCTGCCCTGCTCCAACTTAGCGTGCGCTAGCTCTATGATTTAGCGTGCGTTATGCAATAGCTTTAGCGTGCGCTAGCCGAAGCCTAGCGTCGCTGCTACGATATTCCGAAAACACGGCAACTTCGCGCCTCTGGCGACCGGCCGGTGGCGTGCGCTACGGACGGATGTTAGCGTGCGCTACTAACCACGAATAGCGCGCGCTAACAACTCCTAACATGCGCTAATCCGCGATCCGAAGCGATTGAAATCTTGGTTCGACTGTCGATCCTCTTAGCGCGCGCTACGGCCCCAAAGCTAGCGTGCGCTAATCAAGCAGAATTAGCGTGCGTTAGCCTAGTCCTAGCGTGCGTTATATCTCTGGCCCAGAACATTTCCGCAAGGTCTAAACGACATGATCAAAACCAAACGAGATACGGAACTCAATAACAATATTAACAACATCTCCAAGCATTTACAGAGCGACAAAATAAGGAGGATGACAGAGTCAAACAGTCAATAAGAGTACGGGTATTACAGAGATAGCTAATGATGGCACCTTCGAAGAGAGACCAATCAAGATACTTGAGAGTCGGATTAAACAGTTGAGGAATAAACCAATACACTTGGTTAAAGTACAATGGTCACGACATGGAGTCGAAGAGGCCACTTGGGAAACGGAGGACAGTATGAAGACTAGATATCCGGAGTTGTTTTCATCTTAAGTTTCGGGACGAAACTTCTTTTTAGGGAGGAAGGATGTAATACCCGAGATTTCTGTTATATAATTGGAACTCATGATATTGTAATGATTGTACTATTGTCTGAGTACTATTCTCCGTATTTCATAATCCGATGTTGTTGAGTGTATAATTTTGTGTATGTGATTTGAAGATTGTAATTCTGCGCATGTAGCGCACGCTATCGGCTAGGTGTAGCGTGCGCTAACATGGATTCATAGCGCACGCTACAGAGGATCATTAGCGCACGCTATGCGTGGTCAAATTGATTGAGACGTGCGGTAGGTGAGATCTGGCCGGGGGACCCCTGTCGGATCGTGTCGGATGAACCTGGACGGCTTTCGGGAAAAGCCAAGTCAACGCCTTAGCGCACGCTACAGGTATATGCGTAGCGCACGCTAAGTGCTGAATACAGTTAAGTCAGTGAGCCGTTAGCGCACGCTACGAGCAGGGTCTAGCGCGCGCTAATAGCCATTTATTGTAAATAGGACAGCATCCTATTCGTGATTTCAGTTCTTTCTCCTCCCATAACCCGAACTCTTACACTTAAAACATAACTTCCTTCATCCTAAACACTCCATATCATCATCCTAGCTCGTGATTGAAGATCGTATGTCATTGGAGTTTGGTGTTCAAGCTTTCGGAGTTGGATTGCTTCAATTTCCTCCGTGTTCTTCACTACCTTGAGGTAGGTGATTCTTCACCGATGTTAGTAATGTTCTTAAGGACGTTTGATCATGTTTTTATAGCAAGTTATTTCGTTTATAATCAGTCATCACATGTTAGAAGGATACTTTTGACGTATCGGCACTATATATCGTATGAACCTTTGAACCATCTTATTATAAGGACTCCTAAGCATGTTCAAATCGATTTATGATCAGTAATCGGATATTTACCCAGTTGCTACGTTTTACACGTTGGAATCATGTGTTTTGAAACGTAGGACGAACGGAACTTAGAATATTTCTTGAAGATCTAAGAGGAATTATGATGTTGAGACGGTTATCCGTATATTTGTACCTCATGATCATGGAATTTCCACAAACCTTATTAGCATGTTATGATCGAGGATGACTTGTATTATCACGGTAGAATTCATGATTTCTTCACCTTTCAACCCAGTTTTTCCGTTAGCAGTATTCTGCCATGTAAGATTAGCGCACGCTAACATATGTGAGTTAACGTGCGCTATCGGGGCTCAGTTAACGCACAATACGTACGTAGCGTACGTTATGTATCAGCCGATTCAAACTGTCAGACCGTAGCTAGCGCACGCTAGTCTTATACGATAGCGTACGCTAAAAGGCAGGCTTAGCGCACGTTACGTATAGTACGTAGCGCGCGCTAAGCAGTCCGGGCAGATTGTTTATTTTGAGCTTTTCGGCCGTAGACCGAATTGTTAGGCCATCGTTCGACTTGAGATGATTTGTATATCATTCCTTTTGTTAAGGTTCGAGCTTGTTACGTTCATCGAAGGAGGCGGCCTTCGAGTGTGTTGAGATCATTGAAGTATTCCATTCTTGCCACTTTCGAGGCAAGTATCATTTGTCGAGTTCGATTTATATTGGAACTTTGATCATGTTTGTGGTTTTGTTCATATTGTTGAATATGAGATGTATTTCTGAAAATTCTCATGATATTCGTTGTTGATTGTTCGTATTGATGAACATATTGAAATGCATATGTGTATGCATAGTTGATTGATTTATGGTATAAATGATCCGAGGGGATCATGAGGATCTATGCTGAGGGCGCTGGATCGAATGTCCACCATGCGTTGGTCCGACGGGATCATCATGGGGATCTATCTTTGAGGCCGGATCGGCTGGATGGGTTTTCCACCATGCGTTGGTCCGACGGGATCATCATGGGGATCTATACCAAGGGCGCTGGATTGCTGGATTACCCTGTATTGTATTGATGGAATCGTGAGGATTCGCATCGTTGGATTCCGGTAGCGGAAGTCCGTTTGCATGTTTTGTGATGTATCGATGATTTATTGTATTATGATACTTGTACTAGCATTGTTTTGCTAACCCCTTCAGGGGTGGACATTGTTTTGATGTTCAGGTAGCCGAGGAGCGGGGAGACAACCACGATGCAAACGGAGACGATGAAATGGCTCGGTGATGTGATTGATGTTATTGTTGAGAGTTGTCTTCTTGTTTCGTTTAGTACTCAAATCGTCTATTTTAATAATGTCTTTTCGATATGGTTGTATAAGTTAACTCTTTTGATCGGTTGAATCGAATTTGTCTTTGAACTTCAGTTGTACGATTGGTTTATATTTACACTCTTTTTAAAATTAGCCTTGTAAATCCTTACCTAAAGGGTTTACGGCGCTGTAATTATTCCGAATATCTCGGGGTGTTACACTATCTCTGCCATCCCGATGATGGAGCGATCTGGCCCCAAGCCCACGGTCTCCGGCCCCCGGTCATCTGGCAGCTCGGCGAAGAAGGTGGCGATCGCCGATGCGGAAACATCCCGGGGCAAGCCTTTTTTCGGACGCGATCCCGAGCTGGTCAATAGGTAAGAGTGGGTCGAAAATTTTCTGAGTTTAGGCATTCTGAGCATGGTATGGGCTAACTCCTTGATTTCCTTGGTTTGCGCTGCAGGGTTCGTCTCGCCGACCCGGACGTTGCCCCCATGGTGCTGGACTTTCTGTCGAGCAAGGCTCCGCAAAATTCTCTCGAAGTCCCTGCTTACGTTCGCCAGGCTATCACTTCTCTGCCCAAGGCTTGGACGATCGACCTTGATGCGATCGCTCGTCGGCGATCTGGAGACGCCATGCAGGCGACCGTTGCCCTGGCTCTTCAGACGGCGACGATGGCCGTCCAAGCTGCTCGGGATTTTGAGGGGCAACCCTCCACTGCTCGTCTCCATCGCGAACTCGAGACCGCCCGGAACAGAAATATCGAGGATTCCAACCGGATCCGGTCTATGGAGAAGGAGTATGAGGAGACGGCCAAAAGGGCTAAGCAGGACGTGGATCGATTGAAGCAGGAGCTGAGCCGCTCCAAGGAGGCTGCCGATCGGTCCCGGGATAAGGAGAAGGAAACTCGCCAGAAGCTCGAGGCTTCGCAAGAGGAGGCGGCCGGACTGAAGGCGGCGGTGGATCGGCTCTGCGGTGGTGGAGCGCGAAGAGAGCTGGAGAAGGCCAGGGGCGAGAATGTTGCTAAGGCGGTCGAGCTGGCGGAGGTCGAGAAGACGGCGGCGGATCTGAAGGGGCAGTTGAAGGCGATCGAAGTCGATCCCTACCTTAACGTCGAGCACATCGGCGAGTTCGCTTACTACTTGGCCTATGCTGACGCTGTTCGAGCCGCTAACAAGGCAGGGGTCGAGATCGGTCCCCTGATGGAGAGCTTCAAATCCTACGTCCTCGAGCATCCTCTGCATCCAGAATTCTCCCTGCCAATCCTTGACTTTGTCGACTTCGGGATCGACTTGATTTGGTATACCGGCAAACTCATTTGTCCCGAGGCCGATGGGGGAGCCCAAGCCGATCCGCAACCCGAGGGCGAAGACCAGCAGGCGGGGCCTTGAGAGGCATTTTTGTTTTTCCTCCGTAACTTGTACTTTTTTTAATGCCTTCGGGCCTCGTAATGTATGAAGCTTGTGTTATGAATAAAATACTCCTTTTTTCATACTGCGTAATGTATTACATGCGATCGCCTTTGACTGTTTGCGTGCAATTTTTACGAGTACGTGTATATTTGCTTTCGACTTTTTGTTCGTCCGGATGATTGTCTGAGTGTTGAAAGCATTGACATGTTTTGAATCCGAATTCTTACTCGTAATTTTCGTCGGACGACCCCGATCGCCCTGCATGTTTTTGAGCGAAGCCGATCGAGTGTGGTTACTCTTTGTTCGATCGTATTCGAATTAGCTCGACCTATCCCTGCCCCCTTGTTTTTGTTCACTTATTGTAAGTAAGGAAACAAAGACTAGTCTGTCTGGCGAGCTATCTTCATTTTGACGATTCTGAAGAGTCATGTGTGGTTGGGGTGTTCGATGGACCGATCTCCCCAATCGTGTCTTCGTATGCGAGGGATATTGTGTATCCCGCGTCTCACTTTTTGTGAGGGTCCTCCGTTAGGCTACGCCTGCCTTGTGTTTAAACGAAAGGCGGGCGATCTCGGTCTGGAGGAGTCCTTGCGCGGAGTGTTGTCGGCTTATTCGACACCACGTCCGCGGCTTGTCAGCTCTGCTTCCACCTCGGCCCGCCATTAAGATGGCGATCCTCGACGGTGTACGTTGAGACGGGGGTAACGGCACGTCGCATTGTTCGGGTTCACCATGTTAGATGATATACCTTGAGGACGTGCGATCGTGCCTACTGATTATTTTGGAGGGTCCTTCGGCTACGCCGGCCCCGTATTTAAACGAAAGGCGGGCGATCTCAGCCCAAAGGAACCTTGCATGGGCGAAGCTATCGGTTCCATCGACCTCCAGGACCATGGCTTCATTAATTTTACCTAGGATCGTCGTGATCAGCGATCGTCGGCGATATGCGATATGCCTGGTGGGGCGATCGCCATAATAGATGGGATAGGAAAAAATCTCATTATATTCCTTGTACATCATTGAAATCGAATACAAATTTATCACTGATAGTATTTTTTCAGATGCACGGCGTTCCAGGGATATTGGTCCGGAGTACCGTCAGGATGTTCCAGTCTGTAGGCTCCTTTAGTTAGCCATTTGGATACTCTGAAAGGTCCCTCGATTCGGACCAAAACGCTGTGTGGGTTTGGATCTTCTTAAGGGCGAGATCGCCCACTTGAAATCTTCTTTCTCGACCTTTGAATTGAAGAACTTCTCGGCTCTCCTTTTGTGGATTGTGTTCTTCATTTCGAGGTCACCGTCTTTCTTCAAGCATGTCTAGGTCGATTCGTCGGGCTACATCGTTGTCGTCGCCATCTCTGTTCGGTTCGATGGTGAGGCGGCGATCTCGAAGGAATCACCGCTTGTTCGAAGGTAAGGCGACGGGGTTTCTTGCGGTTGAATTGCGGGTCGTCATTCGGTAGGACCACAAAGCGCTGGGAGCTCGCTCGCCCATCGTCCTTGCACGGATTCGAGTCGTGCTTTGATCGTGTGTTTGAGGATCTTATTCACTGCCTCTACACCCGTTTGTGCGAGGGTGATAGGGCGAGAATAACCTTTTGATTCCCCACTTTTCACGATTGCATGACTTCTAAGCCGTCAGAACTTTCCGTTGTCGGAGATGATGGCACAGGGCATACCGAATCGGCATACGACGTTTTCCATATAAACTTGATCACTTGCTCTTGGCGATCTTGTTGAGCGGTTCGGCCTCAGCCCATTTGGTGAAATAATCGACCCCAACGATGGCGAACTTACCCCACTGGAGCCGTCGGCAAGGGACTATAAGGTCGATGCCCCATTGCGCAAATGGCGAGGCTATACATGGAGGTGAGTGTTCGGGTGATAGTTTAATGTTGGGGCCCATTATCGACATCTATGACACGATCGGCATAAGCGATCGCATCTTTCCGTAGTGATGGCGGAAAAATCCTTGTATGGTTGTCTTATGGTTGAGGGCTCGCCCGCCGCGTGGTTTCCACAAATCCGTCATGGATCTCGGCTAAAATGAGCCGACCTTCCTCGGTGTAATACACTTGAGGAGGAAGGTGAAGGCTCGCTTGTAAAGCCGATCGTCAATAGGGTATACACAGTCGCACGAAGGAGTTGGCGAGCTTTAACACGGTCGTCGGGGACCGTTCCGTCCTTTAAGTATTTGATGAGCGGAGTCATCCAATTCTCTTGGCGATGGCGACCGTGGTAACCAAATTCTGTCGATCTCGGCCTTGCTGACTTTGTGATTTGGATATTGGAGAAGTCGATCCCCATCCGATGATGCAAGCTTGGAAAGAGCATCGGCACAGGAGTTGTGCTCTCTCGGGATTTGTTCGATTAGTACTTCTTCAAATTTTGTGCACATTTCGGCGACCGGCTCTTGGTATTTGACCATCTGTTCGCGCGTGCCTCATATTCTCCCTTGACTTGGTTTACGACCAAAGGGAGTCCATGAAGATATGGAGGCGACGAACATCCGGGCGAGGCTAGATCAAGCCCGCCTACGAGCTTCGTATTCGGCTTTATTGTTGGTCGCACGAAACCGAAACGCATACGGCATTTGTGAAACTCGACCGTCGGGGCTAATGAGGACAATCCCGCCCTGCTCTCGCATTGGTCGCCGAGCCATCCACGTATAATTTCGGGCGGTCGACCGGCACAGGTGGGTTGTGAGGAACGTTAATTCCACCACGAAGTCCGCCAGAGCTTGGCCTTTGATCGCCGTGCGAGGAGCGTAAGTGATACCGTATTGGGCGATCTCCAGCGACCACTTGAGGAGTCGCCCGTTGGTGTCCGGTCGGTGCAGGACTTGTCTTAGAGGTAGAGTTGTTAGGACTTCCACTTGGTGATCGAAGAAGTAAGCTCTCAGCTTTCGTACACTCATGACAAGGGCGTAGGCGATCTTCTCCAATGGTGTATAACGTGTCTCAGCGTCGTGGAGCGCCTGGCTAACATAGTAGATCGGCAAGTGGGTTTGCCCCTCTGCTCGCACCAGAACGGCACTCAGTGCGATCTCCGAGGCCGCTAAGTAAAGGCATAATTTTTCACCGGGGATCGGCTTTTCCAGGATCTGGGGGTTAGATAGATATTCCTTTATCTTGGCGAATGCTATCTGGCTTTCTTTCGTCCATGCGAACTTCTTGTTCTTGATGGTCGTGAAGAAAGGCTTGCTTTTATCGCCGAGCCGTGATATGAAACGGTTGAGGGCGGCTAGACAACCTGTGAGGCGTTGCACCTACTTGATGTTTCGCGGTTCCTGCATGTCAAGGATCGCCTGTATCTTGGTGGGGTTCGCCTCGATCCCCCTTTGGCTCACTATGTGCCCCAGGAACTTCCCGGAGCCCACCCCGAAGTTGCATTTCTTGGGGTTCAGCTTCATGTTAAACTTCTCAAGGATGTCGAACGTCTCGGCGAGATCGTTGAGGTGATCTTCCTTCTTGAGGCTTTTGACTACGATATCGTCAATGTAGACCTCCATGGTCTTGCCGATCTGATCGGCGAACATCCTGTTGACTAATCGCTGGTAGGTCGCCCCTGCGTTTTTCAAACCGAACGACATTCTGACCCAAAAGTATATGTCTTTTTCTGTGTGGAAAGATGTGTGTTTTATGTCTTCTTTCGCCATTGGGATTTGATGATATCCGGCGAAGGCATCCATAAACGACACCATTTCGCAACCTGCCGTGCTATCGACTAGGTGATCAATATGAGGCATCGGGAAGTGGTCTTTTGGACATGCCGCGTTGAGGTCGGTGAAGTCAATGCATAATCTCCAGGAGCCAGTTGGCTTTTTGACGAGCACCGCGTTGGCGACCCACTGTGGTTAAATGCGTGGCTACTCCGATCAATTTGTTGTTGAGTAACTTCTGGACTTCTATGTCGAGCGCCGCGTATTTCTCGGGACCGAACTTCCTACGCTTCTGGTGAACAGGCTTCATCGCCCGGTCGATCTTCAGATAATGGCAAGCATGTTCCGGACTTATGCCAACCATATCTTGATGCGACCAGGCAAAGACTCCGATGTTCCTATGTAGCAAGTTGATCAGATCTCCCTTTAATTCGTGGTTGATGTTTGCGCCAATCTGTACTTCCCGTTCGGGGTGATCCGGATCCATCGTAATGCTTTCCAACCCTTCGACAGGGACGGTCGCCTCTCGCTTGGTACGATCTCCGGACTCGGTCCTTGGATCGATGTCGAGACTTGGCTCGAAACCGATCCTTGGCTCGATGTCGTCCGTCAATTGATGAGAGATGGCGTCCCCTGAGTCGGGTTGGTACGATGCGTTAGGCTCGTCGATCTCCATGGGTTGATCGTCGGACGCTTCAATGTTACATATAGTATGGGAAGTATTGAAAGAAGTAACAACATAGGAGTAATTCAAACATCTCTTTGCCATTAGCTGATATCCTTTTACAGTACCGACCGTCCCATCGGCAGTGGGGAATTTGATACAGTAAAAGAAAGATGAGGCGACCGCCTCAAAGGTTTCTAAAAAGGGGGCGACCTAGGAACCCATTATAGATGCTGGGCCTATCTATGATTACAAAGCTTAGGTTCCTAGTAATCCTAACCTTGGGATCATAAAAGCATACTAGCTCAACGGAGAGCTTGATCCTCCCGTAGGCTTGGACTGTGTTGTCGCCGAACCCTTGAAGCACGGTGTCGAAAGGCTTGATGAATTTGATTAGGTTGCCGAGTTGGTCTAGGGCGGATTTTAATATGATGTTGCAGAAACTCCCATTGTCGACCAGCACGCGATCGATTGTCTTCCCAAGGATGCAAGCGGAGATCACTAGTGCATCCTCTTTGGGACATTGCACTCCCTCCCTGTCCTTGTTGGAAAACGTGATAAGCGCGTCTCTAGAGATGGTCGGCTCCGGAGGTACTACAACATGGACTTCGGCGAAAGCCCTCAGCTCGGCTTTTCGCTTTCTGTTTGACAGGGTGGAAACCGGGGAAAGGCCCTCGAGGCTCCCACCTCCTGCTTGGAGCATGTTGATCCGACCGCCAGGGTTGATCGGAGGGATCGACTCATCAGAGTACTCCGGCTCATGCTCGATCCTGGCGATCGGATTGGGAGGAATTTCTTCGCTTGGTCGGCGCTCGCGCCCTCCGGCTCTTTCCATCCTGGGTTCTGGCTTGGTGATTAGATTGTCCAGTTTGCCTTCTTCAAGCGATCGCGAGGTATGCGAGGAGGTCGCGGCATTGGCTAGTGTTGTGGCCGGGACTCTTATGATAGGCACAGAATTTGCTACGGTCTAGGTGACCGTGGTCTCTTATTGGCTTTGGCTTGGAAAGCCACTCGCGACCCTTGATCGCGTTGAAGATGTGTGCCGGAGATAAGTTGAGGTTGTGAAGAAGGTGGACCTCTACATCCTCAAAGGCTTTGAACTCGCCAGGCGGCTTGGCGACCGCCTTTCTGGGCTTGGCGACCGCCTTCTTCTGGACATGGGAAGGTGCCTTTCCTTCTTCGGGCTGTCCTTCGTCCAAGCGGAGTGAGAGCATCTTCTGCCTGGCCAGAAAATCGGCGGCTCTGACGCGGAACGCTGTATAGGTCGGTGGAAAATCCTTTGTGAGGTGCCTGAACATGGGCGAGCGTCCATGGAATCCATTCAGGACTGCGTGGTGAGCGATCTTGTTGCTGACGGGCTCACCGGTGAGGACTATCTCGTCCACCCGGTCGATATAATCCTCATCCGATTCGTCCTTCCCCTGCCTGATTTTCATCATGCGGTGGGGACCTTCCGGGCGAGCGACTTTGGCGGCGAAGTACGACGTGAAGTCGTTCGCCAGCTTCTCAAAGCAATTGATTGAGCGAGATGGTAGCGAGATGTACCACCTGTGGGCGAGATCGCCTAGAGTTAACGGGAACATACGACATTTCGTCGCGTCTGAAGCTCCGCATCCAGTCATGTAGATCCGGAATTTACTTAAGTGGGTTCCCGGATCTGTTCTCCCCTCATATAGAGGTGTTTGTGGGGGATTGATCGTTGATTGGACTGGGGCGATCTTGATCTGGACCGCGAGTGGTTCATTTAGCCCAGCGATCGGTCTCCTAGCGCCTGCCCCATTTTCCAGGAGCGCCTTCCGCCCGTCCGGTGGCGTTGCATGGCGCGATCGCCGTCGCTGGCCTTGCTTGGCCCGGCTCTCGGAGCGTGAACCAAGGCGATCGTGTGCGATCCCCTAGCTCCGTGGTGAATGGCGAGCTCCCTGCCCGGTGGGTTCCTTCCTTGGGCGGCGAGGCTCATTGGCCGACTGTCTCTTGGGATTCGGATATCTTGAACTCCTGGTAAAGGATTCGAGACCGATGTCTCACTGGGGCACTCGAGTGCCAGTCGCCATGAGGATCGCTCCCAAAGGGCGAAGACGGAATCGTCCGCCTTACGAGAGCCTTCCCTGCGGATCGAAGCTTTCGTCGATTTCTCAACATAGATCCCCTTGAGCTTAGTTTGCTTGCCGGCGGTTAGCCGACGGGGTGATGGTGGGCGTATCGCGGGCCCTCTGCCGTTCCTCGAGGATGGTTATAGCCTCCTCAATGCTCCGATGTCTGGGCGATCGAGTGAGAGGCTAGAACCATCCTCGAGGCGGGAGTGAGAGCCTAGCGTCGCCACGGTCGCCTTCCGCCGTGGGCTGGGATTCGGTCCTCGCCGGAATAAGATTTCCGGCAGATCTCAGGGTGGCCCTCTTGGAGGTTGTTGCTGATGTCATTTTCTGAAGGTTTTTCTATTGAAGAACAGTGAGTGTTTCTTCAAGTATATGTCCGGAGAACAGTGAGTGTTCTTCGAGACGGTCAGAATAAAAATGAAGGTTTAGATGTCCTTCCTCTAGCGCCAATTGTTGTTACCCAAAATATCATCCGGAGATAGTATTGCTGGAATGATCGAGTAACAAACAAATGCGAGAACACTTCCGTGAGAAAATAGATAACACAAGGTTTGCCGGGGTTGTTAATCCCGGGCTTGAATGCTCTCGCGAGATGTTATTAATAAATATACTGTCGAGTACAAATATTAATGTTAGAATCTAATACAAGGAGTGTAAAGACTTCTAGTTATCTAGGCTTTAGAGCGCGTAGATTGCCGGAAGAACCAGATAGATGAATCTGTGAGTTCTTGCTTGGGATATATGATGAATGTGTATGAATATCACTATGAATGTGTTAGTGGTTGCCAAAAGAGCCTTTTATTCTCTCTTTGGTGTGTATTTTGCACTTAATTCGTAGTAGAAATCGCTCCTTTCGGCCGTAGCAGTGAGTCCTCTATTTATAGGGGACAAGGTAGTTTGGATCCCTCAGGCGATCGCGGGCGATCGCCGTTTTCTATATTAAAATAAACGGCCAATCGTCCGTCACGTGGGCTGTTCCTTGAGGTCGAGGTTGCGGTTGGAGGCGGTGGGTGAACGATGGGAAGCCGGCCCAGCGTTGCAGTCATTGTCCGAGGAGGGCCCACTTCGTACCTTTCGGCGGCCTTGTCGGTAGGTGTGGTAGGTGACAGGCTGGGGTCAATGATCCTATCTGTCGGTATCCTATGAAGATCCGCGGGTGGGCCACCGTCTAAGATTCGGTCTTCGACGACTTTGACGGATGCTGGATCCACACGTGGCATGAGACGATCGCCTCTGGTCCGTTCATTAAAGACGATCGCCAGATACCAAACGACGATCGCTGGTTACCAAAAGACGATCGCCACATTATGCCGAACTCTAGGCGTTTGTCCGGAGTATGTCTTTCATGGTTGGCTTCTCTGGAAGGTCGCTGATCGCCTATCGTGGCGAATTAATCGCCGCACAACAGGCATGAAGGATGATGAAAGATGAACGATACTAATCACACGAGGACCCGTTGATGTCGTATTGGTTTAGTTGTATTTTATTTCCGCTGCAGTATTTTTTCCCCGTTGTACGGGAGCATTTTGTATTCGACCCCTGCGTGGGCATGTAATGTGTTAGAGTTGTATGTTTTTATTGAAAGGCCAAATCGGTCTACTGAGTCTTTTTAGCCTTAAAGGCATTGTCGAGTTGTTCGATTGTTGTTACCAGCCTGGTAGATCCTTGAGGAAAGGTTCTACGGCGTGTAATATCCCTGAGCGGATTGGGGGTGTTACATAAATGGTATCGGAGCTTAGGTTGTGGAAACCTAGGCTGTCGGGTCAAGTCGTGTTGTTTGAGTCTTGTTTCGTCGGATTTTATCCGATCGAGTTGTGTCGCGACGCGTCGTCCGAGTTTGTTGGTCGTGATTAGTATCGTGGCGATCATCATCTTCGTGCGACCTGTGGATGTAAGCCTCCCTTCTTTGTGTTGTGCCTCGTGTGACACGAGCTATTTTTATGATTATGAGTTAATTGACGGAATCCTCTTATGGATTTTGATTTCGTGATATGTGATTATTTGACTCCCATTTTTCGTTCATATGAGGAGTAGTGTTCTTTGTCTTGTGCATGTTTGACTTTATTTCTTTTATCCGCTCGTGAGTTCTTTTGTAATGGCTTTCGGTATTTTATCGATGAGTTTTATTTGAAAACCAATTCCCTTAACGAGTTTTGGCATTATGGCCTTGATCATTTTGGCGAAATTCTTATGACGGTATTTATTATTTTCTAAATGGCTTCGTGAGTTTTGAAATATTACCGTCATCGGTCTTTGGCGTTTTTGTAAATGGGTTTTAGCACTGGTGGGTTCGTAGCGGGACACACGGCGCTATAATGTTCCGTGTAAGTACCTAAACTTTTTGGGCATTCTAGCCCATTGAATTATTTTTGAAAACCTTGAGTATCTTAGAAAATTAAAATTCGAGACGTACTTTTAAAACGAATTATTTTCTTGCGGTGTTTTCAAGGTGTTTTCTAATGCCGCAATACATTTCAAAAATTTTCCGGTTGAGGACCAAAAATATTTTGAGATATTTTCAAATGCAGTTGCTTAGACCCAAGGGTCGAATATTTTTGAAAGTTTTTCACTAAAAGAAAGGTGTCCTCATTTTTGTTCAAACGCAAGATGATTTTCAAAGTCTCGATAATGGTCAACTTTTTGAAAATGTGATACTCAAGATCAATTGGTGTTTTCCAAATTGTTTTTCAAAATGTGGTTTCGTTTTCTTTAAAACCTATCAATTCCCGTTTGCGGTCTGGGAATGTATGTATGATGTTCGCATTGTCGTTATGATGTTAGCTTCCGAATATGATCGAATTGGTGGCATGAACGTTGAGGCGTTGCCACGTATTTGTAGTACTAGCCCTCTGTGAGAGGTGTGGTAGTATTCTTGTTTGTCGCATCGTGGTGGCTTGCGTGTTATCGCACCTATGTGGTATTAAAGCTTGGGTTTGTACGTTTGTGTACAAGTATTATTTTTTCATGATGTTTGTAATTATTTCTTTGGTTATTGTTTGGGTTGTTGAGGTCGCGAACGATACCGTCGTTCTTTGTAGTGTTTGTGTGTGTATTACTTTACGATGGTAATCATTGTATATGATATGTGTTATGATTCCTTGTTGTGCTGGGTTGGCATCTCCGCTATGTTGTTTTGCGACGTTATGCCCCATTGTATCTATCATTTGTATATTCGGTATGCCGAGCCGAGGTGTTTCAACCGTGGTGTGCCGGGGGCATGCACGTACCAATTGTCCTTCTCGTCAGTAACGCATTTCAAGAGTGGACCCGAGAGACACAGGATCCAGTTTCGCGAGTTGGGTTCCGAGTCTTTCGGGGCGTGAACTTCAGTACAGATATCAGGATCGGCTCTAAGAGGCCCATGGGAAATGTTTCCGTCAGCTGCTTTTGTGTTGTTGCCTTGTTTCCGTTATTGTGAGTAGCAGGGACGACCTTCTTTTATAAGAGGCCGAAGGTAATACCCGTATTATTTTTGGACTCCTGCATTTCCTCTTTCTCAGGTCTATCGACTCGCTCGTGTTCGTTGACACTTTCTGAACTTGTTCTGTATTTCGGTTTCATCGTTCGAACGAGCTGTGATCTTGTTTTGGGTCGATCTGGTTATCGCTGTGACTTTTCCGAGTTCGGTTCGATTCTTGTGAACATTGTCCGGAAGTAACACCTTTTGGTTCAACTAGTTCTTTTATTCGAAGTGGATTGGTTTTTAAACTTCTGTATTTCTGACTCCGTCGACTCGTTTATGGAGCTGGTCGTCGTGGAGCGTGTTTTCACACCGTATATTCCGTTGCGTTATTTGTAACGTTTCGCCGTTGGGCATTAGTTACGCGTTTATTGCGTATCTCATTGAGTTTTCTTGGCGGGATATTGCTTCTCCCTACTTGTTTTAAGTTTCGGGACGAAACTTCTTTTAAGGAGGGTAGAATGTAATATCCGCAATTTTCGATTTCCGGTAATTTCTTTTTTTCGGAGAAAGTCCGTTTTGACAACTCACTCATGACCGTTTCGTCATTCCGAGAATGATTAATTCTGCACTTTTTGTCATCCGAGCTCGTTTCGGTGTCGTTTTGTAGAGTTCCGTGCTTTTTAGCGGTTTTTCCGCACTTGAGTTCGATTCTTGCGAATCTCGTCCGAAACTGTTGTTTCGACTTTCTCGTAAGTTCATTTAATGTTATTATTCATGTTGCGAGCTTTGGCTTGGTGTTTCGATCACGTATCGTGATTTTCGGGCGTTTTGGGCCATTTTCGTAATTTCCCAAAGTTTGGGCTAATTACTTTCCGTTGTCGAATTTCGAGCCTTCGGGTACTCGGAATCGTGTGTTCTATTAGTGCTCGGATTCGTCTTTGCGATTACTTCGTAACCGTATCTTCGATTCGTATTTAGGTTCGGGTTTCGGGGTCGTTCGGGCCGTCGGAGTTGGCCCCGGCCGAGTCATGGCCGGCGATGCTGGTCTAGGCGGCCTGGCGAGTTACGGCCGGTAGTGCTCGGCCATTACGTCGTAAGGCGGTTACGTACGTAAGGCCACTGGCGATTACGTGCGTAGCGGGCAGCGGTTAGGCGATGACTCGGTTACGTCGTAAGCCTTGGCCGATTACGTGCGTAACGGCCGATCGGCTATTTAAGGCACTGGCGGCGTTTTCTTGACCATTTCTCACTTCTTTTCTTCCTTCCGGTGGGTGAGGTAATATTGTAGAGATGTTGTTGGACAATGAATCCATGAAGTTTGGAGGTTCATATCATCAATCATCCGTCCTATAACATCCTCCGATCTACCGAATCAGGTCAGATTTCCTAGAAATCTAGTTTTGGGGAATTTGGGTGTTTTGGTTGTTTTCATCCGTTTAATCCGATTTAACTTAGGATGGTGATGGATTGATGATTATTTAGATGTTTTATATCTTTTTCCTTGTTATTCCATGGTTGGATCGTATCGATTCGTTGTTTTGGTCGAGTTCTTGATCGACGCCTTGAAGGTGTCCGGTAGAATGTCTTATATGGGTTTTCGGGCGTTCTACGATTATCCTTCCTCGTATGATTGTTGATTTATGGATTATATGTTGTTAGGGTCGAGTTTCTTGCGATAAGTAATGCCTTTCTCATTTCATTTAATTGAAAAAAAAAATTCGCATATTTAAAGTAGGCTCTGCAAGACCAAACATTGATTTGAATTAAAGGAAGTTGGCCACTCAATCCGTTTTTAGTCTCAAGGGATCGGAAAGGCATGCCTATCTCAGTAATAGGGAAATTGGTAACAAGTAGAGACGGGGGGAGCAGTCGAAAGAATGAACCAAGGCTAATGACATTAGAAAAAATGATTGCAGTCTTGGAGCCCCATCACCTTTTTTTCTGTTACTATTCGCCCCTTTATACTAATTTTTACTTTTTTACTTTAACCAAATTAGGGTGACCCTGCAGCTAAATCAGTCTAATCTAACCAAGTCCGCGGTTTTGGTCTTAACATCAAGAGGAGGGTAGGCCCGCTCTTCTTGTTTCACTTTGGATTTTCTCCAAGTCTGCGAAAGGAAAACTTTATCAGTAGATTTTTTCATTCCCGGCTTTTAAGCGAGTTTCTTCGAAAGCATTATCAGAGGCACAACCAAGTTGAACCCTTCCGTTCGTTGTCGTTTTCCTTTTCGAAAACATCGGGCGTTTCGAAGCTTTCCGGTTGAGCCGTGTTCGTCGGGATACTTGCGTGCCGATTTTGAGGCAAGTACCTTGTCCATACAATTCTTGTTTTGTGGATATGATAATTGGTGATCGTCTTTATATGTTTGTTTGATTGTTTGAAACGAGTTTTCAAAAGATTCGATTAGCCTTGTTAAAGGCTCTCTTTCAAAATGCGTGTGTTTTATAATTGTGTGGGTTGTAAGTGACTACGTGGATCTTTTGGATATGTTTGGAGTTTATGTGGTGTTTGATAATGCGTGTGTACATATATGGATTCATTTCAATGTATTGCGGTTTTGACATGATGTGATGTTAGTTGTTACTCCTTTGAAAGGAGGTTGCGATGTTTAATGTTGTTTGGCCTCATAATCGATTATTGTTGTGTGCTTGTTATACGTGATGTGCCTCCGGGTAGGATTGTTGAATCTCCGGGATCCATACTTGCTAGTATGGGTCGGGCGAGACCGTAGGGTTATCCAATCGGGTATGTCTTGCGGGGACTCCGAGGTTCGTGGCTTGTTAGCCCGATGCCGAGATAACTTGTGGGGTTATCATCGGGTACGTCTTGCGGGGACTCCGAGGTTCGTGGCTTGTTAGCACGATGCCGGGATAACTTATGGTTGTGATTTGGTTGTGATGTATGTGTCATGGGTTATCTAATCGGGTATGTCTTGCGGGGACTCCGAGGTTCGTGGCTTGTTAGCCCGATGCCGGGATAACTAGTGGGGTTATCATCGGGTACGTCTTGCGGGGACTCTGAGGTTCGTGGCTTGTTAGCCCGATGCCGGTGTTGTGCGGCATTTAAACACGCCTCGAAGGCGATCGTCATAGCAGTCGGGAAGTCTACCATCAGAGATATGCTCGGGGCAAACACCCTGAACTCGGCACCCACGGCGATCGCCTTCGAATGTTTGGCGATCGTCTTTTGTTGATTGGCGATCGTCTCTTGCCATGAATTAATCCAACATCCGTCAAAAGTCATCAAAGCCCAAATCTCGGGCTGGGACCCGCGTGCAGATCTCAAAAGGTCTTGAGACAAGATCGGTGCCCACGACTGTCACCTACTTCACCTACCAACAGGCCGCGAGACTGCGAAAAATCTTGACAGACAAGACACATGCTCACGATCATCACCTACTTCACCTACCAACAGACCGCCGAAAAGGTGGGTAGCGGCGACTCAGGCGCATGCGAGTTCCCGTCGAGACCGTCGGCCGGTTTGTCGGTAACAACCGCGGACTTTAAGGGAAAAGCCCCACGCGACGAGACGATCGGCCGTCTTATTATAATATAAATAACGACGATCGCTGCGATGGCAGGGGCCCCGAGGAACTTGGTACGCTATAAATAGAAGGTCCATAACGAGAATAGGGACTTGAAAACACAAGAAGCGAGAGAGAGAAAAGAAAGACATTCTCACACATAGAACATCCATAGCAAGAATTCACGAACTCCATATCTGATTCTTCCGGCATTCTATACGCTCCACAGCTTAGAAAACTAGAATTCTTTACACTCTCTGTGATAGATTCTAACATTAATATTTGTACTCAACAGTATACTTATTAATAAAATCTCGCGAGAGCATTCAAGCCCGGGATTAACAACCCCGGCAAATCTTGTGTCATTTAATTTCTCACGGACGTGCTCCCGCACTTGTTGGTTACTCGATCATTCCAGCAACACTATCTTCGGATAATATTTTGGGTAACAACAATTGGCGCTAGAAGAAGGGGACTTACCTTCACTTTTATTCCGATCGTCTCGTAGAACACTCATTGTTCTCCGGACTCACACTTGAAGAAACACTCACTGTTCTTCAAAAGAAACAAACCTCCAGAAAAATGACGTCTGCTACAACTTCCAAGAGAGCCACCCTGAGATCCGCCGGAAATATCATTCCGACACGGACAGAATCCCAGCCCGCGACAGAAGGCGACCGCGGCGACGCTAGAACCTCACTCCCGCCCCCAAGGGACGGCCCTAGTCTCTCACTCGATCAGTTCCAGACCGCGGAACAGATTGAGGAGGCCATAGCCGTCCTCAGGGAGCGACGGATTGCATGCGACTCGCCCACCATCACTCGTCAACCATCCGCCGAGGCGCAGCGAAGCTCAAGGGATATATGTTGAGAAATCAACGAAAACCCGAGCGCGATCAAAGGCTCTCGTTAGGCGGGACGACTCCGTCTTGACCGCCTAGGGAGTGATCCTCGTGGCGACCCGGGCGGTCGGGCCCGAGTCGGGAGGCATCGAGTCGAATCCTTCACCGGGAGTTCGGCATATCCGACTCCTAGAAGACAGGCCGGTCAGCGAGGCCCCATTCGCCCGAGAAATGAGTCTGCGGGCGAAGAACTCGTCATCCACCATGGGGCGGCGGATCGGTACATGATCGCCTCGGCTCGCTCCGTGTGCCAATCGGTATCGAGCCACGGCGATGGCCGCAATGCGGCCCGGCTCGGCGAAATGAAGGCGCTACTAGACAGGGGCGGCGCCGGGAGATCGATCTCTGGACCAAGTGAACCACTCGCGGTCGGTCGAGCTCGCCCGGTTCAACCAACAATCGCTCCCCCCAGACACCTCTATATGAGGGAAGATCGGACCGGAGACCCACTTGAGCAAATTCCGGATCTACATGACCGGATGCGGAGCATCGATGCGGCGAAGTGTCGGATGTTCCCGCTAACTCGGCGACCTCGCCCACAGGTGGTACATCTCACCGCCTCCTCGCTCAATCAATTGCTTCGAGAAGTTGGCGAACGACTTTACGTCGTGCCCGTCGCAAAGTCGCTCGCCTGAAGGCCCCCACCGCATGATGAAAATCAAGCGGGGAAGGGCGAGCGGATGCAGATTACATCGGCCAAGGTGGGCGAGATAGTCCTCACCGGTGAACCCATTAGCGACGCGCTCGCCCTCTATTCATTCCTGGGGGGATTCTACGGCCACTCACCCATGTTCAGGCATCTCACAAAGGATATCCCCCCGACCTACTCGGTCTTCCGCGTTAGAGCCGCCGATTTCCTGGCCAGGCAGAGGATGCTCTCCCTCCGTTTAGATGAGGAACCCAGGAGAGGAAGATGTCATCCCATGTTCGGAAGAAGGCGGTCGCCAAGCCCGGAAGGCGGTCGCGAAGCCGCTGGCGATTCAAAGCCTTCGGTGACGTAGAGGTTCACCTCTACACAACCTCAAATTGTCTCCGGCCCACATCTTCAACGCAATTAAGGGCGGGTGGCTTTCAAACCGAAGCCAATAAGGGACCACGGTCATCTAGACCGTAGCAAATTCTATGCCTATCACAAAAGTCCGGCCACAACACCGGCCAATGCCGCGACCTCCTCGTGCAACTCGCGACTGCTCAAGAAGGCAAATTAGACAACCTGGTCACCAAGCCAGAACCTCGACCAGAGAGGACCGGAGGGCGCGAGCGCCGTCAAATCGAAAGGACGCCTCCCAATCCGGTCGCCAGGATCGAACACGAGCCAGAGCATTCCGATGAATCGATTCCTCCGATCAACCCTGGCGGTCGGATTAATATGCTCCAAGCAGGAGGTGGGAACCTCGGGGGCCTTTCCCCGGTTTCCACCGCGTCAAATAGGAAGCGGACTGAGGGCATTCGCCGGAGTCCATATTGTGGTGCCCCCAGAGCCGACCATCGCTAGAGACGCGCTCATCACCTTCTCTAATAAAGACAGGGAGGGGGTACAATGCCCCAAAGAGGATGCATTGGTGATCTCTGCCTGTATCCTTGGGAAGGCGGTCGACCGCGTGCTGGTTGACAACGGGAGCTTCTGCAATATCATATTCAAAACAGCTCTGGATCAGCTCGGAAACCTGACCAAATTCATCAAGCCATTCGGCACCGTGCTCCAAGGATTCGGCGACAGCACTGTCCAAGCCTATGGGAGGATCAAGCTCTCCGTCGAGCTGATATGCATTTACGATCCCAAGGTTAGGATTACTAGGAACCTATCTTTTGTAATCATAGATAGACCCAGCATCTATAATGGGTTCTTAGGTCGTCCATTCTTAGAAACCTTTGAGGCGGTCGCTTCGTCCTTCTTTTATTGTATCAAATTCCCCACTGCCGATGGGACGGTCGGTGCGTAAAGGGGACCACTAATGGCAAAAGATGTTTAAATTACTCCTATGTCGTTCTTGTTTCAATACTTCCCGATATTTGTAACGTTGAAACGATCGACGATCGACCCATGGAGATCGACGAACCAAACACATCGTACCAACCCAACTCGAGAGGACGCCATCTCGGATCGGTTAACGGACGACATCGAGCCAAGGATCGGTTTGAGCCAAGTCTCGGCGTCGATCAAGGATCGAGTCGGAAACCGTTCAAGCAAGAAGCGACCGTCCCCATCGAAGAGTTTGAGAGTATAGACATAGATCCGGCTCGTCGAGCGGGAAGTACTGGTCGGCGCAAGCATCTACACCATCATGAAAGGAGATCTGGTCAATTTGCTACGTAAGAACATCGGAGTCTTCGCACAGTCGCATCAAGATATGGTTGGCATAAGTCCCGAGCACGCTTGCCACTATCTAAAGATCGACCCGGCGATGAAGCCTGTTCATCAAAAACGTAGGAAATTCGGCCCCGAAAAATACGCGGCGCTCGACATAGAGGTCCAAAAGTTGCTCGACAACAAGTTAATCGGGGTAGCTACGGACGACCCACAATGGGTCGCTAACGCGGTACTCGTCAAGAAGCCGACTGGTTCCTGGAGGTTATGCATCGACTTCACCGACCTCAACGCGGCTTGTCCAAAAGATCACTTTCCGATGCCTCATATTGATCACTTGGTCGATAGTACTGCAGGCTGCGAAATGATGTCATTTATGGATGCCTTCGCCGGATATCATCAAATCCCAATGGCGGAGAAAGACCTAAAACACACATCTTTCCACATGGAAAAAGACATATACTTTTGGGTCCGGATGCCTTTCGGCTTGAAGAATGCGGGGGCGACCTACCAGCGCCTGGTCAACAGGATGTTTGCTAATCAGATCGGCAAGACCATGGAGGTCTACATCGACGACATCGTGGTCAAAAGCCTCAAGAAGGAAGACCACCTCAATGATCTCGCCGAGACATTCGCCATCCTCGAAAAGTTCAACATGAAGCTGAACCCCAAGAAATGCAGCTTTAGGGTGGGCTCCGGGAAATTCCTGGGGCACATTGTCAGCCAGAGGGGGATCGAGGCGAATCCCACCAAGATACAGGCGATCCTCGACATGTAGGAACCTCGGAACATCAAGCAGGTACAACGCCTCACAGGTTGTCTGGCCGCCCTCAACCGCTTCATATCTCGGCTCGGCGATAAAAGCAAGCCTTTCTTCGCGACCATCAAAAACAAAAAGTTCGCATGGACGAGGGAGAGTCAGATGGCGTTCGCCAAAATAAAGGAATATTTATCCAACCCCGAGATCACAGCAAAGCCGATCCAGGAGAAATTATTCCTTTACCTAGCGGCCTCGGAGGTCGCGCTGAGTGCGGTCTTGGTGCGAGCGGAGGGACTAGTCCATCTGCCGATCTACTATGTCAGTCAAGCGCTCCATGACGCTGAAACACGCTATACGCCTTTGGAGAAGATCGCCTACGCTCTAGTCATGAGTGTCCGTAAGCTAAGAGCCTACTTTTTCGACCATCAAGTGGAGGTTTTGACAACTCTCCCTCTAAGGCAAGTTATACATCGACCGGACACCAACGGGCGACTCCTCAAATGGTCACTAGAGATCGCCCAATACGGCATCACATACGCTCCTCGCACGGCGATCAAGGGCCAAGCTCTGGCGGACTTCTTGGTGGAGTTAACATTCCCTCACAGTCCGACCCATGTCGGTCGACCTGCCTGGAAGCTGTACGTTGACGGTTCGGCGACCAACTCGCGATCAGGGGCAGGGATCGTCCTCATTAGCCCCAACGGACAAAGCTTCACAAATGTCGTGCGTTTCGGGTTTCGAGCGACCAACAATGAAGCCGAATACGAGGCCTTGGTAGGCGGGCTCGACCTGGCTCTCGCCCTAGACGTTCGTCGCCTCCATATCTTCATGGACTCCCTCCTGGTGGTGAACCAAGTCAAAGGAGAATATGAGGCACGTGGCGAACAGATGATCAAATACCAAGAGCTGGTCGCCGAGATGTGCACGAAATTTGAAGAAGTACAAATCGAACAAGTCCCGAGAGAGCACAACTCTCAGGCCGATGCCCTATCCAAGCTAGCATCGTCGGATGGGGCAGCCGATTTCTCTAATATCCAAATTACAAAGTCAGAAAGGTCGGCAATCGAAAGAAACCTGGTGGCCATAGTTGCCGTTGCCGATGAAAGCTGGATGACTCCGTTCATCACATACTTGAAGGACGGAACGGTCCCAGACGACCGTATCAAAGCTCGCCAACTCCAGCTCGGCGACCGAGATACACACCTACTTGGACGATCGTCTTTACAAGCGAGCTTTCGGCCTTCACCTCCTCAAGTGTATTACAGGAGGAAGGACAGCTCGTTTTAGCGAGATCCACGACGGAATCTGGAAATCACGGCGGTGGGCGAGCTCTCATCCATAAGACAACCGAGGCAAGGTTTTTAAGCCGTCACTTCAGAAGGATGCGATCGCCTATGCCAGGTCGTGTCGTAGATGTCAAGTAATGGGACCAAGTATTAAAATCTCCCCCGAGCAGCTCACCTCGATGTACAGCCCATGGCCATTCGCTCAATGGGACATCGACCTTATAGGTCCCTTACCGACGGCTCCAGGAGGCTGTAAGTTCGCCATCGTCGGGGTCGACTATTTCACAAAATGGGCAGAGGCCGAACCGCTAAACAAGATCGGCCAAGAGCAAGTGATCAAGTTTATCTGGAGAAACATCATATGCCGGTTCGGTCTACCCCAGGCCATCATCTCCGACAATGGAAAGCAGTTCGACGGCTTAGAAGTCATGCAATTCTGTGATAAATGGGGAATCAAAAGGTTGTTCTCGGCTCCCTATCACCCTCAGACGAACGGGCAGGCAGAGATAGAGCGGTGAACAAGATCCTCAAACACACAATTAAAGCGCGACTCGAATCCGAGGCTAGGACAATGGGCGAGCGAGCTCCCAGACGTTTTGTGGTCTTACCGAACAACGACCCGCAATTCAACGGGCGAAACCCCATTCGCCCTAGCCTTCGGAACAGAAGCGGTGATTCCCTCGGAGATCGCCGTCCTCAGCCATCGAACCGAGCAAGAGATGACGATCGATAATGATGTGGCCCGGCGGATCGACCTCGACATGCTCGAAGAACGTCGACTAACCTCGGAAATGAAGAACACTATCCACAAAAGGAGATCCGAAAAGTTCTTCAATTCAAAGGTCAGGGAAAGGCGGTTTCAAGTGGGCGATCTCGTCCTCAAAAAGATCCAAACCCACACAGGTGTCTTTGGACCAAGTTGGGAAGGCCCCTTCAGAATATCGAGATGGCTAACTAAGGGAGCCTACGAGCTGGAACACCCCGACGGTACTCCGGACCGGTATCCCTGGAACGCTGTACATCTGAAGAAATACTATCAATGATAAACTTTGTATTCATTTTCAACTGCCAAATGTACAAGGGACATAATGAAATATCTTTGTTCTCTATCCCATCTATTCTGGCGATCGCCCCACAAGCATATTACATACCGTAGAGGATCGTCGTTCAAGAATGACAATCCGAGGTAGAATACAATACAGCCATGGCACTGGAGGTCGATGGAACCAACAGCTTCGCCCATGCAAGGTTCCTTCGAGTTTAGATCGCCCGCCTTTCGTTTGAATACGAGGCCGGCGTAGCCGAAGGACCCTCCAAAACTAATCAGTGGACACGATCGCCCTCCCTCAATGGTTCATCATCTAACTTGGTGAACCCGGGCAATGCGACGTGACACTACCCCCGTCTCAACGTACACCGTCGAGGGTCGCCATCTTCATGGCGGGCCGAGGTGGAAGCAGAGCTGACAAGCCGCGGGCGTGGAGTCGAATAAACCGACGACGCCCCGCGCAAGGATTCCCCCAGACCAAGATCGCCCGCCTTTCGTTTTAACACAAGGCAGGCGTAGTCTAACGGAGGACCCTCACAAAAAGTGAGTCGCGGGACACACAACGTCCCTCGCACACAAAGACACGATAAGGGAGGTCGGTCAATCGAACACCCCAACCATACATGATTCTTCAGAAACGACGAAACTGAAGATAGCCCGCCGGACAACATAGTTTTCGTTTCCTTACTTACAATAAGCAAACAAAAACAAGGGGGCAGAGATGGGTCGAGCTAATCCCAAATACGATCGAACAAAAGGAACCACACACGATCGGCCTCACTCAAACACATTCGCTCAAACACGCGCAGGACGATCGAAGTCGTCCAACAAAAATTACAAGTAAGAATTCCGATTCAAAACATATCAATGCTTTCAACACTCAGACAATCGATCGGATGAACAAAACGTCGAAAGCAGTCATACTCATACTTGTAAAAGTTGCACGCAAACATTCAAAGGCGATCGTATGAAAAGAAGAACATTTTATTCATAACGCAAGTTGAGTACATTACGGGGCCCGAAGGCATTACAAAAAGAAAAACGAAAAGTACATAGTGCTGGAGGAAAATAAAAATGCCTCTCAAGGCTCCGCATGCTGGTCTCCGCCCTCGGTTTGCGGATCGGCTTCGGCCTCGGGATGAATGAGTTTACCCGTATACCAACTCAAGTCGATCCCGAAGTCGGCCAAGTCAAGGATCGGCAAGGAGAACTCCGGGTGCAAAGGATGCGCGAGGGCGTAAGATTTGAAGCTCTCCATCAAGGGACCGATCTCGATCCCTGCCTCCTTTGCGGCTCGGACAGCGTCAGCATATGCCAAGTAATAGGCTGTAATATCCACGTTTTCAATCCTTGGTAATTTCTTTTTTTTTGGTGCATTTTCGTTTCGGACAACTCGCCTGGCACTGTTTTGTAATTCTGAACCTATTTTATTCTTGGAGTTTTTCCGTTTAGACGGGTCTTGATAATGTTTTTACGTAATTTCATCTTGAGTTATATTTTGTCGCATGTGTATCCGATTGTCGCTAAACTCGTTCGATTTCGTCATTTTCCTATTTTCATGAGTTCGTATGGTTGAGTAGAGCGTGTTGTGAGTTTCGGATTGTTAATCCGACGTTGTATCGTGATTTTACGGATGTTTGGGCCGTTTTTGTAAATTCCTAGAAGTTTAGGGAAATTGTCCCTTATTCGACTTTGGTTGTGTACCTCAGATCGTTTTGGGTTCCGTACTTCCATTTCGTGTTATTGTTGCCCAAATATCGATCCCTGTTGCTTTTATTCTCCTTCCGGATCATTTTTCGTCATTTTGGGACCCGAGGGGGGGTGTGGGCCGCGGCACAAGGATTGTGAGCCGCGGCACACATCGCCCGATTGTTGCCTAAACAAAGCGTACCGTGTGCGCGGCACACTTATGCAGGCGGCACACCGTGTGACACTTGCCGGCCAAATCGATCAGCTGCGTGCGCGGCACGGCCCGGCGATGCCGCGGCACATGCCGAGTCCGAGCCGCGGCACACTTCGGATGAGCCGCGGCACAACGAGCGGTCGAGGCGACCACAGGCACAATTTTGGCTCGTGCGCGGCACAGTTTATCTGAGCCGCGGCACACGACGCGGTAAGCGCTATATCAGCGTTTTATTCAGCGAAATCACTCATTTCCTTCCCCCTTCTTCAACCGTGCGAGAGTGAGAGAGTCTTGAGAGGGAGAGTTCCTCCACCTATCACTTACTTGTGTAGATTTCTTCATCCCTCTTCGATCGGGTGGCTCGGATTGCGGATCTAACCCGTGGTTTTTGGATTTGAATGCTTGATTCATCAAGAGGTAAGAATTCCTTTAACCCTAGTATGATTTTGGGGAGGGTTTGGTGGTGATCTTGTGTTTTAATTCGAATTGACCGATGTTGTTATTAGATTTTGATAGTATACTCGTGACCCTTGGCTTTCTTGTTCTTGGTTGGGATGAAATCCCGTTGTCATACCATTGACCAATTTCGTTTCCTTATGCACTCTTGGTGTCCGATGAATTGTCCCAACGGGTAGAATTAGGATTAATTCTTACCTTTCCGCGTTATTGAGACTTGTGTATACCGTTATTGTGTTAGGATTGGATTTGGGAGGATTGTTCGGACCGAAACCTATTCCGTCGTCGTTTCCTTCGTCTCGTTTCATTCAAGGCAAGTACATGTATTACATTTCGTTATGTATATTGTGATTTTCAAAATGAATGATGAATGGTGATTTTTGGGTGCGTGAGTTGTGTTCCTTCCACCCGGAGTGTCCGACGGGATGTCTGGGGGTCGATACTAAGGGGTACGGCCGCGGAAGTGGACTTGGGTGCGTGTGTGATTGAACTTCCACCCGGAGTGTTCGACGGGATGTCCGGGGTCGATACTAAGGGTACGGCCGCGGAAGTGGTATCCCACGGAGTTTTCGACGGGATGTCCGGGGTCGATACTAAAGTACGGCCACGGGATACCGATTGTGATTTTGTGATATCGTGATAGTGAAAATCGATGTGATTGCCAATGTAGTATTCCGGAATTTATTTGTGGCTTTTGACTTATGTTTTAGATGATTGTGTATCCCCGTATTTTTGTATATAATGTTGTGTAATTGTGTACTTGCACTAGCTATTCGAATGCTAACCCCTTAAATGGGGGAAATGCGTCTTATGCATTTCAGTGCAGGAGAGGCGAGGAGCGAGGCACGGGCACGCACGCGAAGGATGGGATGGCTTGATGATAGTGGCTCGAGTCTGTATTGTTTATTTTTATGTTTTGTCATTGCATATGTCGAGTATTGGAGTTAAACTGTTTATTCTTGAACTTGGTTTAAGTCCCTGCGTGGGCAACGAATTGATATTTACATTATGTTTTATGTACTCCGTTGAAATGTTTTGGCGAGGCCACGCCCTATTTACTTTTGAGTGCATCTTTTGGGGTTTTCATTGTGGTTATGTGTCATGTGTTAGCCTGGTAGACCTCAAGAGGGTTCTACGGCGTGTAATGTCCCATTTGTGAATTGGGGTGTTACATTTATGGTATCGAGCTTAGGTTTTGAATACCTAGGCTGTCGGTGAATTTTTGGAGTGCATCGGTTGCGTCATTAGAGTCGGTCGTTGAGCCTAATATCATCATGCTACCGTCTTTTCGTGCGACCGTGGTTGTAAGTCTCCTCGAACTCTTATATCTCTGTAATTCGTTTTCTTACTTGTTGTTGAATCGTGACTTGTGTTACCAACTTTGTGAATTGTGAATCTTTCTGATCTTGTCCTTTTCTTACTTCCTTCAGTATGTTGAGAGGTCGTGGTAGACCGGCTAGGGGACGCGGCCGAGGCCATGGTCGGGGTGCTGATAATGAGGAGGGCTCACTTTCTCAGTCCTCTGCGGACTCAGCCTCTCACTCAGTGCCGTCGGGTAATAATGCCGACGCTGGCTCTTGCCGTACTTGTGATTGGTAGCCCAACTTACTCAGATAGCTTAGGGTGGACGCCAGAATCCGCCCCCGACACCGGAAGAGGAGGCTAGTAAGTGGCTTCAGACGGTGACTAAGATGCACCCTCCTCATTTCTCCGGATCCTCTGACTCCCTCGGTTGGGAGAATTGGCTCTTTCAGTTGTCCAGGACCTTCGATGCCGTAGCTTGTCCTGAAGACAGGAGGGTACATATTGCCCAGTACCTCCTGGATAAGGAAGCTGCGGAATGGTGGGAGGCCGTTGTGCCCAGAGACCATCGAGCTACTTGGGAGGAATTCAAGGCTACTATGGAAGCAGAGTATTGTCCGCCGGCAGTCAAGGAACGCAGAATTGTGGAAGTCTTCACCGCTACACCTCAGGACGTGCCTATTTCTCAGGCCATCATTACTTACAATCAGCAGTTGGGTTTCGTGAGAGATCAGGTGAGGACGGAGGCTGATAAAATCCGTTACTTCAATATGCGCATGAAGCCGCATATTAGGCAGAGTATGGCACCGCTCATGTGTGCCACTTTGAAAGAATACCAGGATCGCGCCCTAGCGATCGAGATGGCGGTTCGGAATCGAGTCGGTTTGAAGCTAAGAAGCGTAAGGCTAGGTGGATTCTCGGCCCGGGAAGGGTGGTCGTTCGAGGTCTCGTTCGCTCCCATACGGGAAGAGGCCGTTCCATCGGGCCGGTGGATCTCGGGGTAACCGTTCGATTGATCCGTCGCACGGTGTCGGGGTTTGTTTTAAGCGCACCAATATGAGCATTTGATAAAGGATTGTCCTTTTCCCCCCGTTGCTTGCTTCACTTGCGGGCAGACCGGGCATCGGGCGGCTCATTGTGAGAGAGCCACCAGGGCCGCTAGAGTTCCGACTACCACTACCGATCAGAAGGATCATAGTACTCCAGCTACTCAGGTTCTGCAGGGTTCGGGTTGCGGTAGAGGTCGGGGACAGCCGGATCGCCGCGCAGCCTTGAGCTCGGGTTCAGTCCACCCCCGACTGTATCAGATGAGGCGCACAGAGGAGGCAGACATTCCGGTGGCGTCAGGTACCACTCAGATCCTTACTCATCCAGTTTCCGTGCTTTTTGATTCGGGTGCTACCCATTCCTTTATTGTGTCGGATTGTGTGAATCGTATTGGCTTTAACTGCTTGTTTGAATGTGAACCGTTTGTGGTGGGTACGCCTAGCGGGGATCGTATGGTTGGGGACCGGGAAGTTAGGGATTGCCCCGTGAGGATCGGGAGCCGAGATTGGCCCTCGAACCTCATCGTTATCGACCTCAAGGGTGAGGATATAATCCTCGGGGACGATTGGTTAGAGCGTCACGGTGCTATCATGAACTATCGGACTCGTACTATCTCGATCGTGGCCGAGGATGGCACCGAGCATACTCTCGTCGGTACATGGCCCGGGTAGATCGGGAGCGTGATTAGCGCCTTGAAGGCGATGAAACTTGAACCGTGGCATGTCGTCTCGGTGCTATGCTCAAGGCGGAAGATGGTGGGGTTGACATGTCGTCAATTCCAGTTGTTAGTGAGTATCCCGATGTCTTCCCGGACGACTTGCGGGATTACCACCACGGCGAGAGGTGGAGTTTCCTATCGATCTAGAGCCGAATGCAGCCCCTATTTCTCGAGCACCGTGCCGTATGGCACCGTCGGAGATGTTAGAGTTGAAGAACCGGTTGGGAGAATTGTTAGATAAAGGGTATATTCGACCGAGCGCATCGCCTTGGGGTGCGCCCGTACTTTCGTTAAGAAGAAAGATGGGTCGCCGTTTATGCATCGATTATCGAGAATTAAACAAGTGACCATCAAAAATAAATACCCTTTGCCCAGGATTGACGATTTGTTTGATCGGCTTCAGGGGGCGACAGTCTTTTCGAAGATTGATTTGCGATCGGGCTACTACCATTGAGAATTCGGGACGTCGATATTCCAAAGCCGCCTTTCGGACGAGATATGGCCATTACGAGTTTGTGGTTATGCCTTTCGGGCTAACCAATGCCCCAGCAGTTGTTCATGCGGTTGATAAACAAGGTTTTTATTGAGTATCTGGACAAATTCGTAGTCGTTTTATCGACGATATTCTTATCTATTCACGGGCCGGAGGATCACGCCTTACATCTCCGAATTGTATTAGACACTTTGAGGACTCGGTTGTACGCGAAGTTCTCTAAGTGTGATTTTGGCTCGAGGAAGTGACGTTCCTCGGGCATGTGATTCAGCGAGAGGAGTTCGGGTAGATCCGCAGAAGATAGAGCGGTGATGGCTTGGGAGCCACCTAAGAATGTGAAGGAGGTGAGGAGTTTTGGGTCTCGCCGGCTATTACCGCAGATTCGTTGAGGATTTTCTAAGATCGCTAGACCACTCACTCGGTTGCTCCAAACTTCGGAAGTTCGAGTGGACTGCAGACAGGCGGGGCGGCTTTGTGAGTTAAAGAGACGTCGACTACCGCGCCCGTTTAGCATTGCCTCGGGGAACGAGGACTTCGTAGTGTATAGTGATGCTTCGGGCCTTGGTCTAGGGTGTGTTTTGATGCAGAGAGACGAGTGATTGCTTATGCGTCCCGCCAATTGAAGCCTTATGAAGTAAACTATCCCACGCACGATTTGGAGTTAGTCAGTCGTTTTCGCCATAAAAATCTGGAGGCACGACCTCGATGGGTCATCATGTAAGATTTTTACGGATCACAAGAGTTTGAAGTACATCTTCAGCCAGAAAGAGTTGAACATGAGACAGCGTAGGTGGTTAGAATTAATTAAAGATTACGACCTCGAGATACTTTACCATCCGGGTAAGGCCAACGTAGTGGCTGATGCGTTGAGCAGAAAACCGATGGCTTTGCAGATGTTAGAGGTACTTACACCGCAGAGTAAGATCCAGCGAGATTTCATCCGTCAGAATATTGAGGTTTGGGTTCAGAGAGTTCAGGGTCAGTTATGTGCATTAGAGATCACTTCGTCCTTGACTGATGTTATCAAGGCGAAGCAGTATGACGATTCGTTTTTGGTCCAGCTTAAGGAGGATGTGAGGAAAGGGAAAGCCCCCGGATTTGTGGTTCACGATGATGGAGTTTTGAGGTTTCGCGGCAAAATTTGTGTACCATATGATATTGAACTGAGACAGAAGATCTTAAGCGAAGCTCATACCACGCCCTACTCCATACATCCTGGTACGAGTAAAATGTACAAGGACGTGAGGAGTAACTACTGGTGGAGTAATTTGAAGATGGATGTTAGCGAGTTTGTGGCTAAGTGTTTGACCTGTTAGCAGGTTAAGATCGAGCATCAGCGACCCGCGGGGCTGTTACGACCACTTCCTATCCCGGAGTGGAAATGGGAGGATATTTCTATGGATTTCATTACCAATATGCCTAAGACTCGGACGGGAATGAACATGATTTGGGTCATTGTTGATCGACTAACCAAATCAGCTCATTTTCTAAGTATTAAGGACACTTGGGGGCCGGAGAGGCTTGCACGAGTGTTTGTTGCGGAAATAGTGAGATTGCATGGGACCCCTAAGAGCATTGTTTCGGATCGTGATGGCCGGTTCATATCACATTTTGGCGAGCCGTTCATAGAGCTTTGGGAACCGAGTTGAGACTTAGTACATCCTACCACCCCGAGACAGACGGACGATCGAGCGGACGATCTGACGCTAGAAGATATGTTGAGCACTGTGCCTTAGATTGGAAGGATGATTGGGAGACACACTTGCCGTTGATCGAGTTCACGTATAACAATAGTTGGCATGCCTCGATCAAAATGGCACCATTCAAGCGTTGTATGGAAGGAGGTGCGGATCACCGTTGTGTTGGGATGATACGTGCAGGCTAATCGGTGCGAGCCCGATCTGATAGTTGAGACGAGGGAGAAGATTACCCTGATTCGTGGTAGATTGCTGACGGCCCAGAGTCGGCAGAAGTCTTATGCCGATACACGTCGCCGACCGTTGGAGTTTGAGGTGGGAGATCATGTCTTGCTTAAGGTGTCGCCGACGCGGGGAGTTTACCGTTTCGGTCGGAAGGGTAAACTTAGTCCGAAATTTATTGGACCGTTCGAGATTCTAGAGAGAGTTGGAGAGCTTGCATATCGGTTAGGCTTGCCGCCGTCCCTGAGCCACGTGCATAACATATTTCATGTTTCCCAGCTTAGGAAGTACGTATCGGACCCTAGCCATATTATTGATTTTGGAGAGATCGAGTTGGGGCCCGACATTACCTTCGAGGAGAGGCCGATTCAGATCTTAGAGCGACGGGTTAAGCAACTCAGGCACAAAACCATCCCTTTGGTCAAAGTGCAGTGGTCGAGGCATGGATCCGAGGAGGCCACGTGGGAAACAGAGGAGAGTATGAGGTCGAGATACCCCGAGTTATTCGTGTTGTAAGTTTCGGGGCGAAACTTATTTTTAGGGGGAGATAATGTAATATCCACGTTTTCTATCCTTGGTAATTTCTTTTTTTTTGGTGCATTTTCGTTTCGGACAACTCGCTTTGCCTTTGTTTTGTAATTCGAACCTATTTTATTCTTGGAGTTTTTCCGTTTAGACGGGTCTTGATAATGTTTTTACGTAATTTCATCTTGAGTTATATTTTGTCGCATGTGTATCCGATTGTCGCTAAACTCGTTCGATTTCGTCATTTTCCTATTTTCATGAGTTCGTATGGTTGAGTAGAGCGTGTTGTGAGTTTCGGATTGTTAATCCGACGTTGTATCGTGATTTTACGGATGTTTGGGCCGTTTTTGTAAATTCCTAGAAGTTTAGGGAAATTGTCCCTTATTCGACTTTGGTTGTGTACCTCAGATCGTTTTGGGTTCCGTACTTCCATTTCGTGTTATTGTTGCCCAAATATCGATCCCTGTTGCTTTTATTCTCCTTAGGATCATTTTTCGTCATTTTGGGACCCGAGGGGGTGTGGGCCGCGGCACAAGGATTGTGAGCCGCGGCACACACATCGCCCGGTGTTGCCTAAACAAAGCATGCCGTGTGCCGCGGCACAAGGATTGTGCGCCGCGGCTTCTGGCCAGTCGGTGCCGCGGCACACTTATGCAGGGCGCAGCACACCGTGTGACACTTGCCGGCCAAATCGATCGTATCAGCGTGCGCAGCCACGGCCGGCGATCCGCGGCACATGCCGAGTCGAGCCGCGGCACACTTTGGATGACCCGCGGCACAACTAGGGGTCAGCCGACCCCTGGGCACAATTTGGGCCCGGTGCCGCGGCACAGTTTATCTGAGCCGCGGCACACGGCGCGGTCAGCGCTATATCAGCGTTTTATTCAGCGAAATCACTCATTTCCTTCCCCCTTCTTCAACCGTGCGAGAGTGAGAGAGTCTTGAGAGGGAGAGTTCCTCCACCTATCACTTACTTGTGTAGATTTCTTCATCCCTCTTCGATCGGGTGGCTCGGATTGCGGATCTAACCCGTGGTTTTTGGATTTGAATGCTTGATTCATCAAGAGGTAAGAATTCCTTTAACCCTAGTATGATTTTGGGGAGGGTTTGGTGGTGATCTTGTGTTTTAATTCGAATTGACCGATGTTGTTATTAGATTTTGATAGTATACTCGTGACCCTTGGCTTTCTTGTTCTTGATTGGGATGAGATCCCGTTGTCATACCATTGACCAATTTCGTTTCTTTATGCACTCTTGGTGTCCGATGAATTGTCCCAACGGGTAGAATTAGGATTAATTCTTACCTTTCCGCGTTATTGAGACTTGTGTATACCGTTATTGTGTTAGGATTGGATATGGGAGGATTGTTCGGACCGAAACCTATTCCGTCGTCGTTTCCTTCGTCTCGTTTCATTCAAGGCAAGTACATGTATTACATTTCGTTATGTATATTGTGATTTTCGAAATGAATGATGAATGGTGATTTTTGGGTGCGTGAGTTGTGTTCCTTCCACCCGGAGTGTCCGACGGGATGTCTGGGGGTCGATACTAAGGGGTACGGCCGCGGAAGTGGACTTGGGTGCGTGTGTGATTGAACTTCCACCCGGAGTGTTCGACGGGATGTCTGGGGGTCAATACTAAGGGGTACGGCCGCGGAAGTGGTATCCCACCCGGAGTGTTCGACGGGATGTCTGGGGGTCGATACTAAGGGGTACGGCCACGGGATACCAGTTGTGATTTTGTGATATCGTGATGACTGAAAATCGATGTGATTGCCAATGTAGTATTCCGGAATATATATGTGGCAAATGACTTATGTTTGAGATGATTGTGTAAAACCGTATTTTTGTATATAATGTTGTGTAATTGTGTACTTGCACTAGCTATTCGAATGCTAACCCCTTAAATGGGGGAAATGCGTCTTATGCATTTCAGGTACCGGGAGAGCTGAGGAGCAGGCACGGGGCACGCACGCGAAGGATGGGATGGCTTGATGATAGTGGCTCGAGTCTGTATTGTTTATTTTTATGTTTTGTCATTGCATATGTCGAGTATTGGAGTTAAACTGTTTATTCTTGAACTTGGTTTAAGTCCCCTGCGTGGGCAACGAATTGATATTTACATTATGTTTTATGTACTCCGTTGAAATGTTTTGGCCGAGGCCACGGCCCTATTTACTTTTGAGTGCATCTTTTGGGGTTTTCATTGTGGTTATGTGTCATGTGTTAGCCTGGTAGACCTCAAGAGGGTTCTACGGCATGTAATGTCCCATTTGTGAATTGGGGTGTTACATAGGCAAACTCGCCGGCGAGCGCCACACTTTGGTAGGGATCGATCTCGATCGCCTTCAGTTGGCCCTTCAACTCCGCGGCCGTTTTCTCAGCCTCCGCCAGCTCGGCAACCTTGGTGGCATTCTCACCCTGGGACTTCTCCAGCTCTTTCCTTGCCGCGTCCAGCTCACCGCTAAGCCGATCAACCATCGCCTTCAGTCCGGTCACCTCCTCCTGCGACGCCGCGAGCTTCTGGGGAGCTTCGCGCTCCTCGTCACGGGACCGATCGGCATCCTCCTTGGAGCGGCTCAGCTCCTGCATCAATCGATCCACATCCCGCTTAACCCTTTTGGCCGTCTCCTCATACTCCTTCTCCATAGCCCGGATCCGGTTGGCATCCTCGATATTTTTGTTCCGGGCGGCCTCGAGGTCGCGATGGAGATGAGCAGTGGAGGGTCGCCCCTCAAAATCCCTTGCAGCTTGGACGGCCATCGTCGCCGTCTAAAGAGCCAGGGCAACGGTCGCCTGCATGGCGTCTCCAGATCGCCGACGAGCGATCGCATCGAGGTCGGTCGTCCAAGCCTTGGGCAAAGAGGTGATGGCCTGGCGAACGTAAGCAGGGACATCGAGAGGTTGTTGCGGAGCCTTGCTCGACAGAAAGTCCAGCACCATGGGAGCAACGTCCGGATCGGCGGGCAGACCTGCAGCGCAAACCAAGGAAACCAAAAGAGTTAGCCTAAGACTTACTCAGAACGCCTAGCTCGGAAAGTTCAAACCAATCTCACCTGTTGACCAGCTCTGGATCACGGCCGAAAAAGGGTTTTCCCCGAGGAGTCTCGGCGTCAGCGATCGCCGTCCTTTTCAAGTAGCCGGAAGACAATCTGGAGCTGGACGCCGACGGCTCAGGACTGCACCCCTCCGCCATCGGAACAGAAGAAACGGGGGGAGCGGCGATCGGCGGCTCCAGAATAGCTAAATCCACCTCAGCCGACGGAAGGGACGCCTCCGGCCTCCGCCTCTTGCGGTTGCGCTGGAGTTGTTCCTCACCTTGAGATTCTGGTTCGGCGACCGGCACCGCAACGGGCCTCTCCACAGGGGCAGGGCGAGACGACGTCGCGGCAACGCGACCCGTCTTCTTTCCCAAATGAAGGCGACCGAGAAAACTGGGATTAGACATGGCGATCTCCTGCGGTAGCTCGGTGATACGGGGAAAATAAATCTCTGCCAAAGAAGAAACTAAAACAAGTTAGACACTTACGTAAACATGACAACCTCTTGGAGACGATCGCCTCGCAGAAAAGAGTGGATGAAAAGTCATACCAGGTGCCTTCAGGTGGCGAGGGAAGCGAAACAGTCGAGCTCCCAACCGATGAGATTCGTGGCTGACTGATCGAACGTCTTTATAGGAAATCGGCAATGCGCGAATCCGCTCCCAGACGATCGAGAAATCAAAGGGGAGATCGTCGACCGATGGAACAAGGGATCCTGCAAAAAGGGAAATAAATTAGATCAGTCCAAGGAGTATCCAAATAAAGGGAGAAAGGAAACCCTTACTTGGATTCCTCTCCCGAAAATTGGTAGGGATATCCAACTCCTCCTCCGGCGGTTCGCTCGATGCCGACCTCCATGCACCACCAACCCAGCACCATTTTTTCAGGTCGCCCCGAGTCTTGCTCGGCACCCCGATAACCACCCTACCCTGGCGACCTTGGATATGGTACCCGCCGATCGATCCCTTCTGCACAGTCAGCTTAAAAAGATAATTCATCTCCAGCGCAGAAGGCAAGCGAAACAACCTGTGACCGCCAAATAATGTCAGTGTGCTGATAATCTGCAGCCAGGCGTTCGGCGTCAACTGAAGAGGCGCCAAATTCCAGGCGATCAGCAGATACGAAACGGCGAACGGCAAGGGAAACCGCAGACCGGCAGCCAGGGTCATTTCGTTGATGGCGACCATACCCTCGGGAGGCTGGTCGGCACGTTCGTTCTCGGAGGTCACGTGCAATGACACATCAGACGGAATATGATATTTGGCCCTCCAGCGGGTCGTGTCCTTCCAGGTCGCCGAACTCCGAATCTGACCAAGAGTCCATTGAGACGGTTCAGCAGCCCGAAACTCCGTCCGCTTCACGTGTACATAGGGATGAGCGGCGGAGTAAGCCTCGAAATCAAACTCCGGACAGGGCCCGGCAATCCCCTCCATGAGTTTAGCAAAAGCCTGTCTTTTTCCCAAGACAAACGCATCAGTTCGTCTTCCTCCACCGGCGACGCATCTCGCTCCTCCGCCGCCGCAGAGCCCGCCACTACGGCCTCTTTGAAAAGCTCCTCAAGCTCTGCGGGTGCAATCCCCGCACGAATAGCCTCTGCGGCCGTTTCCACGGGGATTCCCACAGGAATTTCCTCCCGGTCCGGCGAAGCCGCGGCGGCAGAAGTGCTTCCGACCTCGAAGGCCTTAGATCCTCCCGACATATTCTCAAAAAATTAAGGGAGAGAGAAAAATTGGGTTTCTTACCTAAAGAAAGGAAGACGGTCTGCACAACAAGCTATGGAAATTTTTGCAAAGCTTCAGCAGGAAGGCAAGGACGCATAAAAGATGAAAATGGAGTAGCCCTAGCCCCTTTTATAGATGGAGGCAGGGGTCTCTGGGTAAATAGGCGAAAGTCCGAGGGCTGGGATGCAACCGACAGCCAGGACGCAATAAATGCGGTCCTCGAGTCCCGCGTACGCGTCTTTTCGAGGGCACGCCAGTCGACAAAGTCTGACGAACCGTCGGGCTCCCTCAATAGAAACGCGACGCGTGTGCTTGCATTGTTTCGCGAGCCCGCGTCTCTTTTCCCGCCGCTCCCAGCGCAAAAGGAGATCGTCCAAATTTGAAATCAAATTGCCCGGTCGTCTAAAACATTGGCGATCGCCAAAAGTGCCACCTCACCCCGTGTTTTCAACATCGAACCGAGATGGGGGGCAATTGTTGTGCGGCATTTAAACACGCCTCGAAGGCGATCGTCATAGCAGTCGGGAAGTCTACCATGAGAGATATGCTCGGGGCAAACACCCTGAACTCGGCACCCACGGCGATCGCCTTCGAATGTTTGGCGATCGTCTTTTGTTGATTGGCGATCGTCTCTTGCCATGAATTAATCCAACATCCGTCAAAAGTCATCAAAGCCCAAATCTCGGGCTGGGACCTGCGTGCAGATCTCAAAAGGTGCTGACAGACAAGATCGGTGCCCACAGCCTGTCACCTACTTCACTTACCAACAGGGCCGCAGACCTGCGAAATCTTGACAGACAAGACACGTGTTCACGATGCATCACCTACTTCACCTACCAACAAGATCGCCGAAAAGGTGGGTGACAGCGACTCGGGACGCATGCGAGTTCCCCGTCAGACCGTACGGCCGGTGTCAAGAACAACCACGGACTTTAAGGGAAAAGCCCCACGCGACGAGACGATCGGCCGTCTTATTATAATATAAATAACGACGATCGCTGCGATCGCGGGGCCCCCAGAACTTGGTCTGCTATAAATAGAAGGTCCATAACACAGAATAGGGACTTCGAAAACACAGCAAACGAGAGAGAGAAAAGAGAAAGACATTCTCACACATAGAACATCCATAGCAAGAATTCACAGAACTCCATATCTGATTCTTCCGGCATTCTATACGCTCCACAGCTTAGAAAACTAGAATTCTTTACACTCTTTGTGATAGATTCTAACATTAATATTTGTACTCAACAGTATACTTATTAATAAAATCTCGCGAGAGCATTCAAGCCCGGGATTAACAACCCCGGCAAATCTTGTGTCATTTAATTTCTCACGGACGTGCTCCCGCACTTGTTGGTTACTCGATCATTCCAGCAACACTATCTTCGTATAATATTATGGGTAACAACAGCCGGGATAACTTATGGTTGTGATATGTTGTGAATTGTTTCGCTAGCCAGCTCGGGAGGGTCCTTCGAGGCCTCGGGTGGGATGTCTGTGGTAGCGTCCCGGTCCTGGGCGATGCAAGTGCGTGATTACGTTTCGTTGAATTTTATCTCCGTTGAGGACACGTGATGTTGGGCTCTGGCCCTGTGAATTGTTGTCGGTTTTCTATTTGCGAAAATAAAACCTTTGGGCTGTGACCCTGTTGATTTTTGGAAAGAGAAGGATTCGATAATCCTAAAATTGTTTTCTATTAAAACTATCGATGGCATTTTAAACGGTTTTATAACTTATTTCCCTTGATTTATGATCTATCGGTTTTGGAGTGTTTTACCCAAACTCATGTCTCGGGAAGTACTTTTCGTTACGTTGGAATCTTTGAGGATTTCCTAGTTATTGTTATTCGTGGAATGTGAATTGTATGGCTCGTATTTGCACTTTGTTCTTGCACTAGCAAAACAGTGGAGTTTTGCTAACCCCCGAGTATTCGGGGGTGGATGTCTGTATTGCATTCAGGTTTTGGAGCAGAGCACAGGGTCGGCATGAAGGATGATGAAAGATGAACGATACTAATCACACGAGGACCCGTTGATGTCGTATTGGTTTAGTTGTATTTTATTTCATTGCGATATTTTTCCCGTTATGCACGGAGCATTTTGTATTCGACCCCTGCGTGGGCATGTAATGTGTTAGAGTTGTATGTTATTATTGAAAGGCCAAATCGGTCTACTGAGTCTTTTTAGCCTTAAAGGCATTGTCGAGTTGTTCGATTGTTGTTACCAGCCTGGTAGATCCTTGAGGAAAGGTTCTACGGCGTGTAATATCCCTGAGCGGATTGGGGGTGTTACAGTATCGACCCCCAGACATCCCGTCGAACGCTCCGGGTGGAAGGAACACAACTCACGCACCTGAAAACCACAATTCATCATTCATTTCGAAAACGCAATATACATAACGAAATGTAATACATGTACTTGCCTTGGTTAACACGACGTGAAGGTAAAACGGTGAGCGGGAAGGTTTCGGTCCGAACAATCTTCACAAATCTGATCCTAACAACAATAGAGACTCAATCAACTACAATTCCACTGAGAATTCACGAATTAATCGACGTTCTACCCTAAGGGACAATACGCCGAACACTACGGAGGCATAAGGTTCAAATTCGATCAACGAAGGGAAAAACTTAGAATTTATCCGCTAAAGTTCTAGGAAAACATAACACCACGATTACCCAACTAATATTCATCATCATCGAAGCAAAAACGAAAGAAAAAAATGAATAATAGTCAAGAACCCTAAAATTAGGTATAATGACCAATTACCTCAATTCAACGATGGAATGGCGGAGGGAAGATGATTGATTTGTGTTAGAATGTCCAATTCCAAGTTATAAGATGCTAGAATGCAATATCTGAGGGAGATCGCCCGAAATCGCCAAGGAGAGGTGGAAAAACGGAAGAAAAAGGAAGAAATGGGGTTAAAACACCCGTCTGTCCTTTATATACTGGACAGAACACGGCGCAACAAACGGTCCAAATAGCGCCGTGTTCGGGCCAGACAAGGGTCGGGCGACCCCTGTGCGACACGGCGCACAGACACGGCGCAAAATGCCGCGAGTCTTGCGCCGTTTCGCAAGGCAGCGGGCACCACTGGGCAACACGGCGCACAGACCCGGCGCAAAATGTCGCGGGTCTTGCGCCGTTTCTCGGACAGTGATCGACCCCCTGTGCGACACGGCGCACTAAAATGCCGCGGGTCTTGCGCCATTTTGCACAGGTCCTGACAGACAGCTCTGGACATAAGATGACGCTACCATAATCGAAAAAGACGATATCCAAAACACGATATGCCGACCCAACAGTCCGAGAATCGAATACACGTGCGATAAAATATAACTCAAGATGAAATTACGTAAAAACATCATCGAGACTCGTCCAAACGGAGAAACTCCAAGAACAAAATAGATTCAGAATTCCAAAACAGTGCCAAGCGAGTTGTCCGAAACGAACATACACCAAAAATAGAAATTACCAAAAATAGAAAACGCGGATATTACATTATCTCCCCCTAAAAATAAGTTTCCTCCCGAAACTTACAACGCAAATAACTCGGGGTATCTCGACCTCATACTCTTTTCCGTCTCCCACGTGGCTTCCTCGGATCCATGCCTCGACCATTGCACTTTAACCAAAGGAATGGTTTTGTGCCTGAGTTGCTTCACCCGACGCTCTAAGATCTGAATCGGCCTCTCCTCGAAGGTAATGTCGGGCCCCAACTCGATCTCTCCAAAATCAATAATATGGCTAGGGTCCGGTACGTACTTCCTAAGCTGGGAAACATGAAATACGTTATGCACGTGGCTCAGGGACGGCGGCAAGCCTAACCGATATGCAAGCTCTCCAACTCTCTCTAGGACCTCGAATGGCCCAATAAATCTCGGACTAAGTTTACCCTTCCGACCGAAGCGGTAAACTCCCCGTGTCGGCGACACCTTAAGCAACACATGGTCTCCCACTTCAAACTCCAATGTCCGGCGACGTGTATCGGCATAAGACTTCTGCCGGCTCTGGGCCGTCACCAACCTATCTCGAATCAGAGCAATCTTCTCTCTCATCTCAACTACCATATCGGGCTCGGTACCAATCAGCTCGGACGCATCGTCCCAACATAACGGCGATCTGCACCTCCTCCCATACAATGCCTCGAATGGTGCCATTTTGATCGAGGCGTGCCAACTATTGTTGTATGTGAACTCGATCAACGGCAAGTGCGACTCCCAATCATCCTTCCAATCTAAGGCACAGGCTCTCAACATATCCTACAGTGTCTGTATCGTCCGCTCAGACTGTCCGTCTGTATGAGGGTGGTAGGATGTACTGAGTCTCAACTCGGTCCCTAAGGCCCTATGAACGGCCTGCCAAAAATGTGATATAAACCGGCCATCACGATCCGAAACAATACTCCTAGGGGTCCCATGCAATCTCACGATCTCTGTAATAAACACTCGTGCCAGTCTCTCTGGCCCCCAAGTGTCCTTAATACCCAGGAAATGAGCTGATTTGGTCAGTCGGTCGATAATAACCCAAATCATGTTCATTCCAGTCCGAGTCCTAGGCATACTAGTAATGAAATCCATAGAAATATCCTCCCATTCCCACTCCGGGATAGGAAGTGGTCACAAAAGCCCCGTGGGTCGCTGATGCTCGATCTTAACCTGCTGACAGGTCAAACACCTCGACACAAACTCGCTAACGTCTGTCTTCAAATTGCTCCACCAGTAGTTACTCCTCACATCCTTGTACATTTTGCTCGTACCAGGATGTATGGAGTAAGGCGTAGTATGAGCCTCACTCAAAATCTTCTGCCTCAACTCAATGTCATTTGGTACACATAATCTGCCGCGAAATCTCAAAACGCCATCATCCTAAACCACAAACCCAGGGGCTTACCCCTTCCTCACATCCTCCCTCAACTGGACCAAAAATGGATCATCATACTGTTTCGCCTTGATATCATCAGTCAAGGACGAAGTGATCCCTAACGCACACAACTGACCCTGAACTCTCTGAACCCAAACCTCGATATTTTGACAAATAAAATCCCGTTGGATCCTACTCTGTGGTGTAAGTACCTCTAACATCTGTAACGCCATCGGCTTTCGGCTCAACGCATCGGCCACCTCGTTAGCCTTACCCGGATGATAAAGTATCTCGAGGTCGTAATCTTTAATCAGCTCCAACCACCTATGCTGTCTCATATTCAACTCTTTCTGACTGAAGATATACTTCAAACTCTTGTGATCTGTAAAAATCTTACACGACGACCCATAGAGATAATGCCTCCAGATCTTTAAGGCGAAAACGACCGCTGCTAACTCCAAATCGTGCGTGGGGTAATTCACCTCATAAGGTTTCAACTGGCGGGACGCATAAGCAATGACCATATCTCTCTGCATTAAAACACATCCGATCCCGAGGCCCGAAGCATCACTATATACCACGAAATCTTTGTTCCCCTGAGGCAACGCTAACATGGGTGCGGTAGTTAGTCGTCTCTTCAGCTTGTCAAAACTACCCTGTCTGTCTGCGGTCCACTCGAATTTCTGAGTCTTCTGGAGCAACTGAGTGAGTGGTCTAGCGATCTTAGAAAATCCCTCGACAAATCTACGGTAATAGCCGGCAAGACCCAGAAAACTCCTCACTTCCTTCACATTCTTAGGCGGCTCCCAAGCCATCACTGCCTCTATCTTCTGCGGATCTACCCGAACTCCCTCTGCTGAAATCACATGCCCGAGGAACATCACTTCCTCGAGCCAAAACTCACACTTGGAGAACTTCGCGTACAACTGTTCAGCTCTCAAAATGTCTAATACAATCCGGAGATATAAGACATGCTCCTCCCGACTCCGTGAATAGATAAGAATGTCATTGATAAAGACGACTACGAATTTGTCCAGATACTCAATAAAAACTTTGTTCATCAGCTGCATGAATACGGCTGGGGCATTGGTTAGCCCGAAAGGCATAACCATAAACTCGTAATGGCCATATCTCGTCCGAAAGGCAGCTTTCGGTACATCGCTGTCCTGAATCCTCAACTGGTAGTAACCCAATCGCAAGTCAATCTTCGAAAATACTGTCGCCCCCTGAAGATGATCAAACAAGTCGTCAATCCGGGGCAAAGGGTATTTATTTTTGATGGTTAACTTGTTTAATTCTCGATAGTCGATGCATAAACGAAGCGATCCATCCTTCTTCTTAACAAAAAGTACATGCGCACCCCAAGGCGATGCGCTCGGTTGAATATACCCTTTATCTAACAACTCTCCCAACTGATTCTTCAATTCTAGCATCTCCGATGGTGCCATACGGTACGGCGCTCGAGAAACGGGAGCCGCATTCGGCTCAAGATCAATAGGAAACTCAACCTCTCGCTGTGGTGGTAATCCCGGCAAGTCATCTGGAAATACGTCGGGGTACTCGATGACAACTGGAATCGACGACATGTCGACTCCACCATCCTCCGCCTACAAAGCGTAACACCAATAGCTGACACAACCCTGATTCAGTAGTTTCATCGCCTTCAAGGCACTAATCACACTTCCCGATCTACCCGGTTTACAACCGACGAGAGTATGCTCGGTGCCGTCCTCGGCCACTATCGAGATGCTACGAGTCCGATAGTTCATGATAGCACCGTGATGATCCAACCAATCGTCCCCGAGGATCAAATCTTCACCCTTAAGGTCTATAACAATGAGATTCGAGGGCCAATCCCGGATCCCGATCCTCACTGGGAAATTCCTAACTTCCCGGTCCCCAACCATACGATCCCCGCTAGGCGTACTCACTACAAACGGTTCACAGTCAAACAAGCAGTCAAAGCCAATACGACTCACACAATCCGAAGCAAAAAAGTAATGGGTAGCACCCGAATCAAAAAGTACTGAAACTAGATGGGTAAGGATCTGAGTGGTACCTGACGCCACCGGTACGTCTGCCTCCTCTGTGCGCCTCATCTGATATAACCTAGGGTGGACTGAGCCCGAACTAGATGCAGCTCGGCGGTCCGACCGACCCCGGCCCCTACCACGGCCCGAACTCTGAGGAACATGAGTAACTGGAGTATTCTGATCAATACTGTGCTCTCTCTGAATGTAGGTGGTAGACGGAGCTCTGGCAGCCCTGGTGGCTCTCTCACAATGTGCTGCTCTGTCTCCGGTCTACCAGCAAGTAAAGCAAGTAACTGGAGGAGAAGGGCAATCCTTCATCAAATGCTCATATTGGTTGCAGTTAAAACAAACCCTGCCACCAGAAGCAACGGACTGGACTGAACGATTACCCTGCGATCCCCCAGCCTGATGAAACGGCCTCTTCCCAGGGGCAAACTATGCTCTCGAAAATCGGCCACTCTTGCCGGATGAAAAACTGCCAACCGTTTTCTGTTTCTTGGCCTCGGTAGCCAACTCTGATTCCGGTGCGGCCATCTCGATCGCTAGAGCGCGATCATAATACTCCTTCAAAGTGACACACATGAGCGGTGCCATACTCTGCCTGATATGCGGTTTCATGCGCATATTGAAATAACGGATCTTGTCGGCCTCGGTCCTCACCTGATCTTTCACGAATCCCAATTGCTGATTATAAGTGATGATGGCTTGAGAAATATGCACATCCTGGGGTGTAGCGGTGAAGAACTCCACAATTCTGTGCTCCTTGACTGGCGGTGGACAATATTCTGCTTCCATAGCAGCCCTGAACTCCTCCCAAGTGGCCCGACGGTCTCTGGGCGCAACGGCCTCCCACCATTCCACAGCTTCCTTATCCATGAGGTACTGGGCAATATGTACCCTCCTGTCTTCAGGACAAGCTACGGCATCAAAGGTCCTGGACAACTGAAAGAGCCAATTCTCCCAACCGAGGGAGTCAGAAGATCCGGAGAAACGAGGAGGGTGCATCTTAGTCACCGTCTGAAGCCACTTACTAGCTTCCTCTTCAGGTGTCGGGGGTGGATTCTGGCGTCCACCCTGAGCTATCTGAGCAAGTTGGGCTACTAACTGCTGAAGTACGGCAGTAGCCCCGGCGTTGGCATTATTACCCGACGGCACTGAGTGAGAGGCTGAGTCCGCAGAGGACTGAGAAAGTGAGCCCTCTTCATTATCAGCACCCCGTCCACGGCCTCGTCCTCGTCCCCTAGCTGGTCTACCACGACCTCTCAACATACTGAAGAAAATATGAAAAGGACAAGATCAGAAAGATTCACAATTTACAAAGTTGGTATCACAATTCACAATTCCGAACAACGCAAGAAAACGAATATAGAAGTATAAGAGTTCTAGGAGACCTACAGCCACGGTTCGCACGAAAAGACGGCAGCATGATGATATTAGGCTCAACGACTGACTTTAACGACGTAACTGACAGACCCAAAATTTACCGACAGCCTAGGCATTCAAAACCTAAGCTCTGATACCATAAATGTAACACCCCAATTCACAAATGGGTCATTACACGCCGTATAACCCCCGTGAGGTCTACCAGGCTAACTCATGACACGTAAACCACAATGATATCCCAAAAGATGCACTCAAAAGTAAATAAGGCCGTGGCCTCGGCCAAAACATTTTAATGGAGTACATGAAACATAAGTTGAATACCAATTCATTGCCCACGCAGGGGACTTAAACCAAGTTTAGGAATAAACAGTCTAACTCCGGTACTCGACAAATGCAATGACAAAACATAAAAATACAGACTCGATCCACATCATCATGCCAGCCCATCCTTTGTGTGCATGTCCCGTGCCTGCTCCTCAACTCTCCCGGTACTTGAAATGCATAAGACGCATTTCCCCCATTTAAGGGGTTAACATTCGAATAGCTAGTGCAAGTACACAATTACACAACATTATATACAAAGTACGATTATACACAGTCATCACAAGTAGAAATCATTTGCCATAAATATTCCGGAATACTACATTGGCAATCGAATCAGTTTCAATCATCACGATATCACAAAATCACAACTGGTATCCCGTGGCCATACCCCTTAGTATCGACCACCAGACATCCCGTCGAACGCTCCGGGTGGGATACCACTTCCGCGGTCTTACCCCTTAGTATCGACCCCCAGACATCCCGTCGGACACTCCGGGTGTAAGTTCAACCACACACGCACCCAAGTCCACTTCCGCGGCCGTACCCCTTAGTATCGACCCCCAGACATCCCGTCAAACGCTCCGGGTGGAAGGAACACAACTCACGCACCCGAAAACCACAATTCATCATTCATTTCGAAAACGCAATATACATAACGAAATGTAATACATGTACTCGCCTTGGTGAACACGACGTGAAGGTAAAACGGTGAGCGGAAAGCTTTCGGTCCGAACAATCTTCACAAATCTGATCCTAACAACAATATAGACTCAATCAACTACAATTCCACTGAGAATTCACGAATTAATCGATGTTCTACCCTAAGGGACAATACGCCGAACACTACGGAGGCATAAGGTTCAAATTCGATCAACGAAGGGAAAAACTTGGAATTTATCTGCTAAAGTTCTAGGAAAACATAACACCACGATTACCCAACTAATATTCATCATCAATCGAAGCAAAAACGAAAGAAAAAAAATGAATAATAGTCAAGAACCCTAAAATTAGGTATAATGACCAATTACCTCAATTCAACGATGGAATGGCAGAGGGAAGATGATTGATTCGTGTTAGAATGTCCAATTCCGAGTTATAAGATGCTAGAATGCAATATCTGAGGGAGATCGCCCGAAATCGTCAAGGAGAGGTGGAAAAACAGAAGAAAAAGGAAGAAATGGGGTTAAAACACCCATCTGTCCTTTATATACTGGACAGAACACGGCGCAACAAACGGTCCAAATAGCGCCGTGTTCAGCGCCGTATTGCGGGTCAGCGGGCGACCCCTGTGCGACACGGCGCACAGACACGACGCAAAATGCCGCGAGTCTTGCGCCGTTTCGCAAGGCAGCGGGCACCACTGGGCAACACGGCGCACAGACCCGGCGCAGAATGCCGCGAGTCTTGTGCCGTTTCTCGGACAGTGATCGACCCCTTGTGCGACACGGTGCACAGACACGGTGTAAAATGCCGCGGGTCTTGCGCCGTTTTGCACAGGTCTTGACAGACAACTCTGGACATAAGACGACGCTACCATAATCGAAAAAGACGATATCCAAAACACGATATGCCGACCCAACAGTCCGAGGAAATTACATGCAACGAAAAACAATATCCAATAACCCGAAACGGTCCGAGGTACACAACCAAAATCGAACAAGGAACAAATTCCCTAAACTTATAGGAAATTACAAAAACGGCCCAAACGTCCGAAAATCACGATACAACGTCGGATTAACAATCCAAAACTCACAACATGCTCCACTCAACCATACGAACTCATGGAAAAAGGAAAATGACGAAATCGAACGAGTTTAACGAGAATCAAATACACGTGCGATAAAATATAACTCAAGATGAAATTACGTAAAAACATCATCGAGACTCGTCCAAACGGAGAAACTCCAAGAACAAAATAGATTCAGAATTCCAAAATAGTGCCAAGCGAGTTGTCCGAAACGAACATACACCAAAAATAGAAATTACCAAAAATAGAAAACGCGGATATTACAGAAGATTCAAAGATAGAGCTCAATCCATTACCTGAATCTCTAAAATATGCATTTTTAGGACCATCAGAAACCCAGGCTGTCATCATAGCATCTGATTTAGATGAAGAACGAGAAGATAAATTAATCAATATCTTTAAAGAACATAAAGAAGCAATAGGCTATACCATCTCCGATATTAAAGGTATTAGTCCGTCTATATGCATGCATCGAATTCACCTTGAAGAAAATGCGAAAACTTCCCGAGAATTTCAAAGAAGGCTATATCCTAATTTGAAATAAGTTGTAAGAGCTGAAATAATCAAACTCTTAGATGTAGGGATCATCTACCCTATTTCTGACAGCCCTTGGGTCAGTCCTGTTCATATAGTTCCAAAGAAATCTGGCATAACTGTAATCACGAATGAAGAAAATGAACTTGTTCCAACCAGAATTCAAACAGGATGGAGAGTCTGTATTGATTACAGAAAATTGAACTCTATTACAAGAAAAGATCACTTTCCACTTCCTTTTATTGATCAAATGCTAGAAAGGTTAGCCGGTCATGCTTATTATTGTATTCTTGACGGATATTCCGGCTATAACCAAATTCCCATTGCTCCTGAAGATCAAGAAAAAACCACTTTTACCTGTCCTTTCGGCACTTTTGCTTACGGACGAATGCCATTTGGTTTGTGCAATGCACCTGCTACTTTTCAGCAGTGTATGATGAGCATTTTCTCTGACATGGTTGAGCGGTTTTTGGAAATTTTTATGGATGATTTTTTTGTATTCGGGTCTAGTTTTGATGAATGTTTGCACCACTTAACCCAAGTGTTGGTTAGGTGTAAGGAGAAGAATCTTGTCCTAAATAGGGAAAATGTCATTTTATGGTTAAAAAAGGAATTGTCTTAGGACATGTGATTTCTGAAAAAGGAATTGAGGTGGACAAATCTAAAGTTGATTTAATATCCAGTCTTCCACCCCCATGAATGATTAAAGAAATTCGGTCATTCTTAGGCCATGCTGGTTTTTACCGTCGATTCATCAAAGATTTTAGCAAAATCTCAAGGCCATTATGTAATTTACTTTCAAAAGACACACCTTTCGTATTTGATGATCATTGTCTAAAAGCTTTTAAGACACTCAAATCTATATTGAGAACTGCACCTATCATCAAATCTCCAAACTGGAATCTTCCTTTTGAAATAATGTGTGATGCATCTGACGATGCCGTCGGTGTAGTATTGGGTCAAAGAGAAAATAAATTACCAACTGTAATATATTATGCAAGTAGAACTCTAAATGATGCCCAATTGAATTACTCTACAACTGAAAAAGAATTGCTTGCAGTTGTTTTTGCCTTAGACGAATTTCAACCTTACTTGATTGGTTCGAAAGTCATAATTTACTCCGATCATGCTGCATTAAAATATCTTCTTTCTAAGAAAGATGCTAAACCTCGCTTGATCCGCTGAATTCTATTATTACAAGAGTTTGACTTAGAAATTCGAGATAAAAAAAAGTTCTGAAAATGTTGTTGTTGATCATTTGTCTAGGCTAATCGTGAATTTTACTGATAAAGAACCTCCCATTAATGAAACTTTTCCTGATGAACAACTCATGTCTGTTTCTCACATACCTTGGTATGCAGACATTGTCAATTACCTTGTCACTGGTAACACGCCATCTCATTGGAATAATCAAGTAAAACAAAAATTTTAAACGAAGTAAAAAAATTCTTTTGGGATGATCCATATTTATTCAAATATTGTCCTGATCAAATCATTAGGAGATGTGTGCCTGAACATGAACAACAAAATATCATTGCCTTTTGTCATGATCATGCATGTGGAGGTCATTTTAGTTCAAAGAAAACAACTGCTAAAATTCTGCAATGTGGTTTTTATTGGCCAACACTTTTCAAAGATACACATTCATATTGCAGCACATGTGATAGATGTCAAAGATTAGGTCGAATTTCTAAAAGAAATATGATGCCTTTAAACCCAGTTTTAATTATTGAAATATTTGATGTTTGGGGCATAGATTTTATGGGACCTTTTCCAATTTCTTTTGGCAATCTTTACATCCTTGTGGCCGTCGATTAGGTTTGAAAATGGGTAGAAGCAATTGCTTGCAAAACAAATGACCACAAAGTCTTGGTAAAATTTTTAAAAGAAAATATTTTTTCCAGATTTGGAACACCACGGGCAATTATAAGTGATGGAGGAAAACATTTTTGTAACTAATTTTTGAATCATTTATTTAGAAAATATGGTGTTACACATAAAGTTGCTACTCCTTATCACCCTCAAACAAGTGGACAAGTTGAAATTTCAAACAGAGAAATCAAACATATTATTGAAAAAACTGTTAATCCTACATGGAAAGATTGGTCTTTGCGATTGAATGATGCATTGTGGGCTTACCGTACTGCTTTTAAAACTCCCATCGAAATGTCTCCATTTAGGCTTGTCTTCAGAAAACCATGTCATTTTCCTGTTGAATTAGAACATAGAGCATACTGGGCCATAAAACGATTAACTTTTTCATTAGACTTGGCTGGAATTCATAGGAAACTTCAACTAAATGAATTGGAAGAAATCAGAAATGATGCTTACGATTGTGCAAGGAAATATAAGGACAAAATGAAATTTTTCATGATAAACACATCTTGAGTGTAATGTCCGGATTTATTACGGTGTATTTCATCTGTATTCGAACTCTGTATTATTCGGATTTATGGTTTTGATTATTAGAGTATGATATTTCGTGCATTGATATCATTGTACATAAGTATAGAAACATGCAAAGTTGCTCATGCAACCTCGTGATAGCGCACGCTAAGAATGTATCTTAACGCGCGCTATCGGGCTATTATTAGCGCACGCTATGCAGGTAGGAGTAACATGCGCTAAGGACTCAATTATTGAGCGGGACAGCTAGCACATGCGCCAGCCGGGACATGGGTCCGGATAAGATTCCCGCGGACGCACCCGGACAATTCTGAAGTCAACCATTATTAGCGCACGCTAAGTAATGCTTAGTAGCGTGCGCTAACTTGTTAAAATGCAGAATATTATAAATAGGACAACAACTCGTTTTGGCTTACATTTTACTCGTTCCTTCTGCATACTTGAGAGGCCAGAGAGCTGAGATATCCTACTACATACTTAGAACACATCTTGTTGGTGTTTATATATTGGTTATCACTTGGGAGTATTCATTGAAGTGGGATAGCACCTTGGAGTGGCATACAACCAACCGGAGTTGGATTCTACCTTACGGTTCAGTGATTTTCATCATATTAAGGTATGTTCAATCTATCTCCAGACTTAGAGTTGGATTCTAACGATTTGGATGATCATGTTAAGAAGATATGGATTTTCATAGATGAATTATCCAAGTATATCATGTTTGGAATATTGAGATAGATAAGCCTTTAGTACCTGGATTATGCTCTTCATGATTCGAATCTTATTACATTGAATATGTAAATGAAGCTTCTATCATTGGTAATCCGAATCTAGTAGATGACTTCATAGCAATCTTGGACTTGACTTTAACATCATTAGTTAGATAAATCTAAAGGATTGATCATGGAAAGATTTATCTAGTATAGATGGAACGTTTAACAACTTCAGCATGATAATATTGATTGGTATAAAGGTGTTGATATCAACCGTTAAGCCTTTCGGATTGTCGTATGAAGATTTGTAGTCGAAATGGAATATGGTTTTATATTGGTATGCATATCCTTGAATCCGAAGTTGTCATTATTCGTAAAATCATTCATAAAGGTATGAACATGGTATTCACGGAGGTAACATGAATTATCACGGAGGATTTCATTGTTTCGATCATGGCGAAGCAGTTCTTGCTTTCGTGATGCGCCATGCATGATAGCGCACGCTATCCTATGAATATTAACGTGCGCTATCGAGCACGAGTTAGCGTACGTTACATTTGGTATGTAACGTACGCTAAGCTATCAGACGAGTTAGTCGACTGATCAGTGAAGTACTGACCATACATAGTTAGCGTACGCTAGGCTTTGTTGTTTGCGTGCGCTATCGAGCAGACTTAACGCACGCTACACAGAGTACTTAGCGTGCGCTAAGCAGTTCAGTCAGATTGCATTTTATGAACTTTTGGCCGTAAATCGAATTGTTAAACATCCGTACGACGTGATATAAATCCTATATCATTTCTTTTGTTAAGGTTTGATCTTGTTGCGTGATTGATTGAGGAGGACGACTTTCGAGTGTTCGTCTTTGTGGAAGTATTGTTCTTGTCTTCAAACCGAGGCAAGTACTCTAATTAGAATTGTTTATATTATGACAATTATGATGTGATTGTATCGTGTAAATATGTTGTGAATATATGTCCACCATGCGTTGATCCGACGGGAATCATCATGGGAATCTATAGTCCGTGTCTGCTGGATCGTTGGACGGTAGTTCCACCATGTGTTGGTCCGACGGATCATCATGGGAATCTATAGTTTGTGTCTGTTGGATCGTTGGAATACCATCAGTATGTTGAAACTGTTATGATATGATATGTGTTGTGGATATTCTCGTTGGAGAAACTTGTTATGATATAATTGTTGATTATATCACTGTTGTATGATTATTGTACTTGTACTAGCATCGTTGTGCTAACCCCTTCGGGGGTGAACATTTGTGTATGTTCAGGATCCAGGAGAGCGGGAAAACAACCACTGGAGATGCATGACGACGAGGGTGCAGAGTGATGTTCCGACCGGGTTTACTGTTTGTTATTTGTTGGTTATTTTAATAAGTACTCGAGTACGTCGTCGATTTATAATGTTTGGATTTTAGTGATGTAATAATAACTCTTCTTGGAATATTTGTAATTTCGGTTTTGAACCAGTCGGTTGAATTTTATTTCAGAAATTTCATAAACTGGTATCTGTTATTGTCATTTTCTTTATTTAGCCTTGTAAATTCTTATGTAAAGGATTTACGGCACTGTAATATTCCTGAATATATCGGGGGTGTTACAGAATATGGTATCATAGCTAAGATTATGGATATCTTGGCCGTTGGGTTAAAATAGGGGTCATTTATGTCTTTTGAGGTAACCGGCCGTAAATGACATCACTGCACTGCCTACGTCTTCATGCGAACGGTGGTTGTAAGTTCCTAAACTCTATCTCGTTCTTTACATGTTGTGTCTCTTTATACTTGAATATTAGAAAGATGCTGTTTCCTGTATATTAAGTACTTGTGCTTACAGTATGTTGAGAGGCGGACGTGGACGTGGTCGCGGTCGTGGACGCGGACGAAGGAATGCTGAAAGGGAGGCGTCGCCTTCTAATCAGGCTAGTCATAGCTCAGGCGAGCCGCAGCAATCCATCAATAACGAACCGGAACCTGGTGTGCCAGAAATCCTTCGTCAAGTCGTGAACCAGATGACTCAGTTCGCTCAGGTCGTGGACCGAATGCAAGTGGCGGCAGGAATTCAGCAGGTAGATGGACAACAAAGGATTCCAGAAATGGGAAATCGAGGTGACCGATGGTTACAAGAAGTGGCAAAGATGCAACCACCCAAATTTGACGGCTTTTCCGAGACTCCCACTTGGGACCATTGGTTGAAAGAACTGGAGAAAATTTTTGCTGGAATTAATTGCCCGGACGACAGGAGAGCTCCTATTGCCCAAGACTTTACGATAGGGAAGCATCCGAGTGGTGGGAAGCTATCCGACTGCGAGATCATGATGCCGATTGGACGAAATTTAAAATGATGATGGAAGCTCGATTGCCCTCGTCTGTGAGGGAAGCCAAAATTCGGGAATTTTTCTCCGCTCAACCATCGACGAACCCGTATCCTGAGACGATTAAGACGTTTAACCAATTAGCATTTGTTCGACATCTGGTCAGAACAGATGCGGAGATGATGATTCATTTCGAAATGAGGATGAAACTAGAAATCCAGAGGTACATGTCCGGTTTTGAATGTACCACTCTCCGCCAATACCAGGATAAGGCGTTGGCGTACGAAATAAAAGAAGCAGCAATGGAGAAGTTTATGGAGTCGAAGAAACAGAAAGTCTCTGGTACTTTTACAGAGCACAAGAGCAGTGGGCCCCGCAAGGCCCAGTCTTCTTTTTCTTTCAAGAAACCTCCGCACCCATCTAAGAGCGGAAAGAATTACGGAACAATGTCAGCCACGACGGATACATCTAGGAAGTGCTTTAACTGTGGTCGCCCAGGCCACCTTTGGCGTGATTGTTTGCGCACTCCAGTTACATGTTTTGAGTGCGGACAGGAAGGGCACCGTGCGACGTTTTGTAAGGACGCCACTAAGTACAATGGAACCCGTTCATCACAGTCAGTTCAGAAGGAAGCTAGTATCCAACAGACGCAGCAAAGTGTTCAGATGCCTCAAAATTTTGGCCGCGGACGAGGCAGAGGACAATGGGACCGAAAGGGGACATCGAATGCCGGATCTGTTCCCCCACGTTTGTATGAGATGAGGAGGACAGATAATCAGGATGCTGCTGTCGCATCAGGTACTGTCCAAATCCTTTCTCAGCCAGTTAGCGTTTTGTTCGATACAGGAGCTACACATTCTTTCATATCTTTGTCTTGTGTAAATCGTTTGAATATTTCCGGTTTTTATACTTGTGAACCTTATGTTGTTGGTTTACCGAGTGGAGAGAGAATTGTCGGAAATTTAGAAACTAGAAATTTCCCTGTATCATTTGGGGGCAGAGAGTGGCTCTCAAATCTGATCGTGATAGAAATGCAAGGAGATGACCTGATACTCGGAGACGATTGGCTTTATCGGTATGGAGCAATTGTAGACTACCGAAGGAGGAATATTTCACTGATCGCTGATGATGGCTCCGGAGTACTGTTCGAAGGATGGAAACCGGGAAGCTCAGGAAAATTGGTCAAGGCGATGAAAGCTGTTAGATTGTTGAAACAGGGTTGTACCGGATATTGGTGTTATGCAATGAAGAAAGAAGACGAAATTGTGGAACTTTCATCCATTCCTGTTGTGAACGAATTTTCAGATGTATTTCCTGACGAGTTACCTGGACTACCTCCACGAAGGGATGTAGAATTTACCATTGAGCTGGAACCCGGACCTACACCAATTTCCAAGGCGCCGTATCGTATGGCACCTACTGAGATGTACGAACTGAAGAAGCAACTGGAGGAGTTACTGGACAAGGGCTATATTCAGCCAAGCGTTTCACCATGGGGAGCGCCAGTTCTTTTTGTCCGAAAGAAGGATGGATCGCTTCGACTGTGTATTGACTATCGAGAGCTGAACAAAATGACGATTAAGAACAAGTATCCGTTGCCACGGATTGATGATCTGTTTGACCAGTTGCAAGGGGCAACGGTATTTTCTAAAATCGATCTGAGATCAGGGTATCATCAGCTGAGGATTAAGGAATCTGATGTTCCGAAAGCAGCGTTCAGAACTCGCTACGAACATTATGAGTTTGTAGTGATGCCGTTTGGTCTCACTAATGCACCTGCTGTATTTATGCAATTGATGAACCGTGTGTTCATTGAATTTTTGGATAAATTTGTGGTCGTGTTCATTGATGACATTCTGGTGTATTCTAAGAGCCCGGAGGAACATGCGCAGCATTTGCGGATTGTATTGGAACTTTTGAGAAACGAGCAATTGTACGCCAAACTCTCTAAGTGTGAATTCTGGCTAAAGGAAGCAATGTTCCTCGGCCATATGGTGTCAGCTAAAGGAGTCCGAGTAGATCCTCAGAAGATCGAAGCAATTATGGATTGGAAGCCTCCAAAGAACGTGAAAGAAGTCCGAAGCTTCTTAGGACTTGCTGGGTATTATCGTCGATTCGTGGAAGGGTTTTCTAAAATCTCCCGCCCACTTACTCGACTCCTGCAGAAAACTCAAAAGTTTGAGTGGAATGAGCTGTGTCAAGTTAGCTTTGATGAATTGAAGAAGAGATTGACGACGGCACCGATCCTATCACTTCCACAGGGAACTGGAGGATTTATAGTTTACAGTGATGCTTCGAACCAAGGACTCGGGTGCGTATTGATGCAGAATGATAAGGTGATCGCTTATGCGTCACGACAGTTGAAACCTTATGAAGTAAATTACCCAACACATGATTTGGAGCTAGCAGCAGTGGTTTTTGCTTTGAAAATCTGGAGGCATTATCTGTACGGGACTCACTGTCAGATCTTTACGGATCACAAGAGTCTCAAGTATATATTCAGTCAGAAAGAATTAAACATGCGGCAAAGAAGATGGTTAGAACTGATTAAGGACTATGACTTGGAGATTTTATATCATCCAGGCAAAGCGAATGTAGTGGCCGATGCACTTAGCCGCAAGCCTGTTTCTATTCAGATGCTGGAGACGCTGACCTCCCAACTTAGCCTTCAACGAGAGATGATTCGTGAAGGAATTGAAGTATGGTTACAAAGAGTCCAAGGACAACTGTGCGTGATGGAGATAACTTCATCATTAACCGAAGGAATCAAATCTAAACAGGATGATCCTCTGATGATTCGGTTACGTGATGAAGTGATCAAAGGAAAGGCCCCCGGATTCATAATTCATGATGATGGAGTTTTGAGATTTCAGAACCGACTCTGTGTTCCCGATGTTGATGTTCTGAAACAAACGATTATGAAGGAAGCTCACAGTTCGCCCTATTCTATCCACCCGGGCACCAGTAAGATGTATAAGGACTTGAAGCAGAATTTCTGGTGGGGCAACATGAAGAAAGATGTAGCGGACTATGTTTCGAAATGCTTGACTTGTCAGCAGGTTAAGATCGAGCTTCAACGACCTGTCGGAATCTTGAAGCCACTCCCGATTCCTGAATGGAAGTGGGAGGACATATCGATGGACTTTATCACTAATATGCCGAGAACCAGGACAGGAATGAACATGATTTGGGTGATAGTTGATCGTTTAACCAAATCAGCTCATTTTCTAGACATTAAGGATACGTGGGGACCAGAGAAGTTGGCACGAGTATTTATCTCGGAGATAGTTCGACTGCATGGTACGCCGAAGACCATTGTTTCTGATCGAGACGGCCGTTTTGTGTCGCACTTTTGGAAAGCAGTTCATAAGGCCTTGGGGACCGAATTGAACTTCAGTACAGCTTATCACCCGCAGACTGACAGACAATCCGAGAGGACCATTCAAACGGTGGAAGACATGCTAAGGGCCTGTGCCTTAGATTGGTCAAACGATTGGGAAATTCATCTACCGTTGATTGAATTTACCTACAACAATAGTTGGCATGCTTCCATTAAGATGGCACTGTTTGAGGCATTATACGGAAGGAGATGCAGATCGCCCCTATGCTGGGACGATTCGTCAGACTTGATCGGAACAGAACCAGAGTTGATCGTGCAGACTCGAGAGAAGATAGCCTTGATTCGTGAAAGGCTGTTGACCGCCCAGAGTCGCCAGAAATCCTATGCGGACGTACGCCGTCGCCCATTGGAGTTCAATATTGGAGACCATGTACTTTTGAAGGTTTCTCCTACTCGAGGAATCTTTCGTTTCAGAAGGAAAGGAAAGCTGAGTCCGAGATATATCGGACCATTTGAGATCCTCGAGAGAGTTGGGGAGTTGGCATACAGATTGGCATTGCCGCCGTCATTGTGCCATGTTTATAACGCGTTCCACGTATCCCAGTTACGGAGGTATATACCAGATCCCAGTCATATCATTGATTTCGGCGAGATCGAAGTCGAGCAGGATGGGACGTTTGAAGAAAGACCGGTTAAGATACTCGAGAGTCGAGTTAAGCAACTGAGGAACAAACCAATCGTTTTGGTCAAAGTTCAATGGTCACGTCACGGAATGGAAGAAGCCACCTGGGAAACGGAAGCTGATATGAAGTCTAGATATCCCGAATTATTTTCATCTTGAGTTTCGGGACGAAACTCCTTTTTAGTAGGGGAGTATGTAATGTCCGGATTTATTACGGTGTATTTCATCTGTATTCGAACTCTGTATTATTCGAATTTATGGTTTTGATTATTGGAGTATGATATTTCGTGCATTGATATCATTGTACATAAGTATAGAAACATGCAAAATTGCTCATGCAACCTCGTGATAGCGCACGCTAAGAATGTATCTTAACGCGCGCTATCGGGCTATTATTAGCGCACGCTATGCAGGTAGGAGTAACGTGCGCTAAGGACTCAATTATTGAGCGGGACAGCTAGCACATGCGCCAGCCGGGACATGGGTCCGGATAAGATTCCCGCGGACGCACCCGGACAATTCTGAAGTCAACCATTATTAGCGCACGCTAAGGAATGCTTAGTAGCGTGCGCTAACTTGTTAAAATGCAGAATATTATAAATAGGACAACAACTCGTTTTGGCTTACATTTTACTCGTTCCTTCTGCATACTTGAGAGGCCAGAGAGCTGAGATATCCTACTACATACTTAGAACACATCTTGTTGGTGTTTATATATTGGTTATCACTTGGGAGTATTCATTGAAGTGGGATAGAACCTTGGAGTGGCATACAACCAACCGGAGTTGGATTCTACCTTACGGTTCAGTGATTTTCATCATATTAAGGTATGTTCAATCTATCTCCAGACTTAGAGTTGGATTCTAACGATTTGGATGATCATGTTAAGAAGATATGGATTTTCATAGATGAATTATCCAAGTATATCATGTTTGGAATATTGAGATAGATAAGCCTTTAGTACCTGGATTATGCTCTTCATGATTCGAATCTTATTACATTGAATATGTAAATGAAGCTTCTATCATTGGTAATCCGAATCTAGTAGATGACTTCATAGCAATCTTGGACTTGACTTTAACATCATTATTGTTAGATAAATCTAAAGGATTGATCATGGAAAGATTTATCTAGTATAGATGGAACGTTTAACAACTTCAGCATGATAATATTGATTGATATAAAGGTGTTGATATCAACCTTTAAGCCTTTCGGATTGTCGTATGAAGATTTGTAGTCGAAATGGAATATGGTTTTATATTGGTATGCATATCCTTGAATCCGAAGTTGTCATTATTCGTAAAATCATTCATAAAGGTATGAACATGGTATTCACGGAGGTAACATGAATTATCACGGAGGATTTCATTGTTTCGATCATGGCGAGAACAGTTTACTGCTCAGCAGTAAACTGCCATGCACAGATAGCGCACGCTATCCTATGAATATTAACGTGCGCTATCGAGCACGAGTTAGCGTACGTTACATTTGGTATGTAACGTACGCTAAGCTATCAGACGAGTTAGTCGACTGATCAGTGAAGTACTGACCATACATAGTTAGCGTACGCTAGGCTTTGTTGTTTGCGTGCGCTATCGAGCAGACTTAACGCACGCTACACAGAGTACTTAGCGTGCGCTAAGCAGTTCAGTCAGATTGCATTTTATGAACTTTTGGCCGTAAATCGAATTGTTAAACATCCGTACGACGTGAGATAAATCCTATATCATTTCTTTTGTTAAGGTTTGATCTTGTTGCGTGATTGATTGAGGAGGACGACTTTCGAGTGTTCGTCTTTGTGAAAGTATTGTTCTTGTCTTCAAACCAAGGCAAGTACTCTAATTAGAATTGTTTATATTATGACAATTATGATGTGATTGTATCGTGTAAATATGTTGTGAATATATGTCCACCATGCGTTGATCCGACAGGAATCATCATGGGAATCTATAGCTGTGTGCGCTGGATCGTTGGACAGGTAGTTCCACCATGTGTTGGTCCGACGGGATCATCATGGGAATCTATAGCTGTGTGCGCTGGATCGTTGGAATACCATCAGTATGTTGAAACTGTTATGATATGATATGTGTTGTGGATATTCTCGTTGGAGAAACTTGTTATGATATAATTGTTGATTATATCACTGTTGTATGATTATTGTACTTCTACTAGCATCGTTGTGCTAACCCCTTCGGGGGTGAACATTTGTGTATGTTCAGGATCCAGGAGAGCGGGAAAACAACCACTGGAGATGCATGACGACGAGGGTGCAGAGTGATGTTCCTACCAGGTTTACTGTCTGTTATTTGTTGGTTATTTTAATAAGTACTCGAGTACGTCGTCGATTTATAATGTTTGGATTTTAGTGATGTAATAATAACTCTTCTTGGAATATTTGTAATTTCGGTTTTGAACCAGTCGGTTGAATTTTATTTCAGAAATTTCATAAACTGGTATCTGTTATTGTCATTTTCTTTATTGAGCCTTGTAAATTCTTATGTAAAGGATTTACGGCGCTGTAATATTCCTGAATATATCGGGGGTGTTACATTGAGAAAAACTTTTTCTCCTGGCCAAAAAGTTTTTCTTTTTAACTCTCGTTTGTTAGGCAAGTTGCATTCACGATGGTCTGGTCCATTTATTATTCGTACGATCTATCTTCACGGAGCTGTAGAAATTGAAAATCTAAAAAATGGTAATAATTTCAAAGTAAATGGTCAACGGTTAAAATCATACTTGGAATTAAAATCTTTTGAGGTAAAAGAGGTTCTTATTAAGGACCCCGATATTGTGAATTAATACTCCATTGTGTTTGTCCGGTCAAGTGGCGGATAACGGTACTCCGTGGCTAGTAAAGTCGGATTTTTCATTTTCCCACAACAACTGATTTTGTAGATATTTTTTATTTTTAATTATGGAACAAACTTTGAAAACAATTGAAAAAAGATTTCTCTTTCTTAGCAAAAAAGTCATTTTGAAACTTTACCAAGCCAGACTTGAAAGGATGAGGTTGCTTATGAATAACGACATACCTTTTGATATTCGATTCATTATTGAAGCCAAAATAAGAATAGCGGGTGAATTCACGGAAACACCAACTAGATTTTTACCAGGGCTTGGAAAAAGTTTATATGCCAAGAAACGACGAGCAAAGAAAATGGTTGTCTGCTACAAATGTGCCAGGTGGAACTGTGATTCAAGATGTCGATCTTTAGGAATTCCTTCCATAAACAGAGAAGATAAAATTCAGTTCATCAAGGATGGTCTGAATAAGGAGAATTTAGATGATATCAAAATTTCTCTTGACACGCATCCTAGTGGACTCGTACATTATGGGATTCTATGTTTGTGGAATAAATTCAAACCAGAATATGAACAACGTCTTAGGAATCTGACGTTAAAAGACTCTGTTTGCCAATTTGTAAGAAAATTGGATGGGAAGCTTCTCCCCGACTCGTAGAAGGTGTTTAAGCCGTTTCTGAACGTAAAATCAGAGGAATATATGAGCCACAATCACAACTACTGTACATACACGTGAGTATCTTTACTTTTTGTCCTTTTTTTAGATTTTCTGACTAAAAAATGTGAAACGCAATAAATGCATTCATTATTATATTGAGTAGTTGAAGCGCAATTAACGCGGTCACGGATTTGATAAATCTTTTTACTTTGTTTTGCATCTATAAATAAACATTGCATTTGTTTCTTTTTTGCATCCCTGAAACTTGTATTCTTTTCCTTTTCTCTCTAAAATAATTTTCTTTTTCAAAAAAATGGAATCATCATCTTCCGCAAAAAGATTTAACTCCATCTGCATTTTTTGTGGATCTAGTCATGGGAAAGAGGCTTGATTTACTGAAGCAGCCCACAACTTGGGTCGTACCTTAGGAGAAAAATGCATTCATATAGTTTACGGAGGAGGAAGTCTAGGATTAATGGGACGTGCTGCTGCTTCTGCCTATATGCAAGGAGTAGAAGTGTTGGGAATCATTCCAAAACCTCTGGCTGAAAGTAAAATCACCGGAGCAACCATTGGAGATGAGTTCAGAGCTATAAATATGTAAGACCGCATAACTCACATGACAAATAATGTTGATGCCTTTATCACCCTTCCTGGTGGTTTTGGCACTCTTGAGGAACTTTTTCATGTGATTACCAGAGCCCAGCTAAATGTTCATACGAAACCAATAGGTCTGCTAAATGTCAATGGTTTCTTCGATGGTTTACTATCTTTCATCAACTACTCTTCTGAAAAAAGTTTTATTCCGGAGCATGCTAAACGAATCATAGTTGTTTCACAACACCAGAAGAGCTGATCAAAAAACTTATTGCATTTGTTCCTGAACCAGACCCAGCTCTAGCTAATATTGTTTGGATGGAAGATTTCACTGTGCGGAAACGCAAAATTGATACATTCCTTTCCCTCTGATATTCCACTTCATTCCTCTTGTTGTTTTTACTTTTTAGTGGGTGTAAAAATTGTGAAAATGATGGCAGCTTAAGGAGTTTTCTTTTCGATCTATTGACGCGCATCTATCCACGATTTATGTATTGTTATTTCTATTACTGTACTTTTTCTAGTTTGTTTTTAATAAAAGCATTGATGGCAGCGTAAGGCGACTCTTCGGACTCTCTTGAAGCGCATCTAGGTTGTTTGTGTTATACTTCCGGGTATATATATATATTTTTTTCTGTTGTTTTGCCACACTTATTTCTTGCAGCTCCAAAAAAGGCTTGAGCGAAGCATCGTCTTTCATAAACAGGGAAGCCTTATTTAAACCCTTACTCCATTGTTCTTTTTACACAATAAGGATATTGTTTATCATTAAGTATGGGGGATGGTGTATATCTATATCTATATATATATATAATAATATAAAAAAAGAGGTTGAAAATCACGGCACCTGAGAAAACGTTAGTGAAAAAATTATTTTTGGGACGTTTCACTGGTTTTGATAATGGATTTGGATAAAGGTGTATGGGATTCAGTACACAACACCCTTTTTGTGAGTTTTGAGCCTTAGAGCAATCCTTATATATACGCTCTATATTTTTTGTTGTGTGGTCAAACATATTATGTTCATTTTAGAACTTGCTCATTTATACATTTCGAGACTACATTCATAAACTCTTGCATTAAGATGATAAAGGCAATTAGGATTAACCCCTTGTTGGCTTATATTTTTCCACCTATTACATTTTATCCTTAGAAACCCCATTGAGCCTTAGCCTATTTCTTTGATCAAGCACATTACTTTAGCCATTATCCATTCTTGTTGATGACTCATCCATTTGCACCCTCTAGTCAAAGATTTAATTGTGAACTAGATGTGTGACAAATAGGGACCGATGTTCATAAGAGTATTGTGAAGATTAAGAGCTTTCGTTGAAACTGAAAGGGTGTGATACGTTGGAGTATTGAACCGAATAAAAAAGAAATATAATTAAAGGCCAAAAAAAGGAAGAAAAATGTGGGAGGTCAAGTGCAAAAATAATCACTATGTATACATAAAATAGCACTTGAACTATCCCTTGAGTGATACATAATTCCTTCCGGAAGATCCATTGCATGCTTTTTCTTACACAAGAGTATGACCTTGCCAGATGAATATTCAAAGTACAGAATAACTTGGGGATGATGGTTTGAGAGTTTTCATTACAAAAGGGGGGATGTTGATTGTTATTTGTAGGATTTGTTACGCATCTAAATTCACAATTGATCTTGGCTAGCAAACCTCATAATTTTCCCTTTATCCTACCCATACCCAAAGCCACGTTACAACCAAAAGAAAGACCTTTTGATTTATGCATGAGTTTATTTTTAAGTAGTGGAGATTGATTTTTGAACAAGCATATGGTAATGACACATTATGCTTTGATATGAGTGAACTCTTCTCGAATATCCCGTATATACACTTGAGTGAAGAGTGACATCCACCGTGAGGGTATTGAATCTTTTTGCATTCGAATCTCAATGAAGTTGTTAAAATTTGGTGCGGCATCCTATTTTTCTCTGATCTCACTTGGGTCATGATCACTTATTTTCTCTTGATATTGGTTTTACCATGAATTTTTCAGCATCCGAATATTATTACTCGGGTATAAGATTTGCCTGAGGACGTGCAAAGATAAGTGTGGGGGGATTTGTTTAGTATATTTTGAGTAATATTTTTATTAATATTTTATATAAATAATTGTGTGTTGTGTGATAATTTATTCGTTTTACCATATATTTATATTATTTCATTTTGTTAAAATTTTCTATAATTTTGTGTCATTTTTGAATAATTAATTAGAATTAAATTATATCTGCAGGTTAACCAACCGGTACAAGACAGATCAATCGGTTCAATGACGATATTTTTCCAAAATTCAAATATAGTCACGACTGGTCTCATTTTATTCGTCTCGTCGAAACGATCGTTTTAAAAAAAAAATCATCCGAATCCGAGTTCGTATGAAGAAGTTATGACCGTTCGAAGGACAATTAAATAGACGGACCATATTGCGCCACGTGTCAACACCGGATTGGACCAGAAATTCAACTCTCTACTGACGTCATCCATGACATCAGCACCCCTTGGCATCCATGAATTATTGAAATGAGGGGATTTAAATATTTTAAAATTATTAATTTATTAATTTTAAAGTAGTATAAATAGGGGATGAATATGTAGTGTTTTTGGGGAGGAAAGAAAATAGAGAGAGTTATTGTAAGAGAGAAAAATAAAAATATTGTGTAATAAAATTATATTTGAGCAATAATTATGAAATATTTATTTATTTGTGTTGTTATTATGAGTGAGTAATTTTCTTTTACTAGAGTTATGATGAAACTATGTCTATATTATTATTAATATTTAAATAATAATTCCAAATAAATGTTTTAACGATTATGATTTTCGCTTCAATAGGGGAATATTATTTCATCAATTATATCACGTATTTTTGATAGTTATAAATTCCCCCTTGCTTTGTGATTATTGATATTAGTTAATTTCTTTGATTATTTGTTTTCCATTAAATTGGATACATATAATGCTTAGAAATTACATTTTTCAAGCGGAGAAAAATCTATATTTGAATTATAATTTTGTATTTATTGTTAAATCTATAGGGAAATAGTGAGATTGATTTCAGAATCTATTCCCTGGATTTCTTAGAATTAAAATATAAAATAAATAATAAATAGACATTGGTGGATTCTAAACCCTAATAAATTATTTAAAATCAATTAATCTAAAATCTACTTAAAAATTACTGTTATTTAATCCAATTATTATAACCATTCAAAAATAAAATTATGGGACTAGGTTAGAATTTAACAAAATTTGGTTTAAAACGATAGGAATAATTTTACTTCACTATCATAGTCCTCCATGTGAAATCGACCTTGCACCGCATATCTACATCGAACGAATCGTGCGCTTGCGAGTATTAGACTAAAGAATTAACCAACAACAGCTACAGTGACTACAGCGGTCACTGTAGATGAACCAAATACGGCACAATCCGCTGAAACAATCCCACATGGCGCAACCCCTGCGGAAGAAATAATTGCTGCAAAGTCTGCAGATCCCTAGCCATTGGCGGCTATGACGGATGAGCAATTATTTGCCAAACTGGAAGGAACTGGCGAATCGGCTGCACACACTGATCCGAGAGCTGCCACTGCTGTACGGGAACCCACACCCATACAGGATCCCTCTCCCATCAGAGTACCAACCCTTGTTCGGGATCCATCTCCAAAACAGGCTCCCATACCTGTCGAGGATCCCATGCCTACAGTAGACCCACATATTGTACGGAGTCCCTTCTTCACTACTGTCATTAACGAAACTCTTCTTCAAGTGCAGATTGAGCAAGCATTTGAACGATTTGTACAATGGAAGTCTTGTAATATCCACAATTTTCGATTTTCGGTAAATTTCTTTTTTTGAATGGAGTCCGTTTTGACGACTCGCTCATGACTGTTTCGTCATTCTGAGAATGATTAATTCTACACTTTTTGACATCCGAGTTCGTTTCGGTGTCGTTTTGTTGAGTTCCGTGCTTTTTAGCGACTTTTCCGCACTTAAGTTCGATTCTTGCGAATCTCATTCAAATCATTTGAGTTTCGAAGTCCGTTTAACTTTGTTAGACGTGTTGTGAACTTCAGTTTGGTTATTCGATCACGTATCGTGATTTTCGGGCGTTTTGGGCCATTTTGTAATTTACCCAAAGTTATGGGTATCCGTATCTGTAATTGTTGTCTCGACCCGTTTCTTGATCGCGTATGATTAGTTATTGCATTATGTTTTCATTTCGGGTCGTTGATGTTGTCCGCGAACTTTTCGTCGTGTTCGTTAAAACGCGTTTTAAATCGAGTCGCCGAGCCACAGTGGTCGGGCACCGACGATTGCGGGATCGGGCCGGACGGTTGCGGGTTCTCGCCGGACGATTGCGGGCACTATCCGGACGGGTGCGGCAGAACCGCGTAGCGCACGCTACGGTCGGAAGGTAGCGCACGCCTTCTGGCCGGAGGTAGCGCTACGCCGGTTGTCTGCGCTGCGCGTTAGCGGCGAGGCGATAAGCGGTGGGGTCTTGGACTCGGTGGATCGGCGGTAGCGCACGCTCTTGCCGGACACCGTACGCCTTACCGGCAGGTAGCGCACGCTACGGCCGAAAGGCTGCGCGCGCTACCTGGCCGAGTAGTGTCTCTGGACTGCGGCTTGGGCCGATAGCATACGCTAGCTCGGCAGGCTAGCGCACACTAGTCCGGCCCAGTATAAATGTGACAGAGCAGTCACATTTCCTCTCGTTTTTCACTTCCTTCCTTTTCTGTCCGCGGCTGGCGATTCGGAGGTGACGAAGCCATGTTGTTTAACAACAAATCCACGAAGTTCTTGAGTTCATAACATCAATCAATCATCCTATATCGTCCTTTGATCCAGCGAATCAAGGTAATCTTTCTTAGAACCCTAGTTTCTTGAATTTTGGGGTTTTTGCGTTTTTGTCCGATTCGTTCCGTATTATGGATTAATTCATGATGGGTATGATTAATCTTGGTAGTATTCTTGTGTTTAACATCATTTAATCCATTGTTCTTCGTCGAATCGAAGTATATTTCTTGATTTCCTTCGAATCGACTTTTTGGGGGATTTGTTCTCGATCTCGTTTTCCATCCGTTTTTGGTTGGATCGATTGTGGTAAAATGATGTTGTTAAACATATTCTATGGATTGTATATCCATATTTCGACTTGGAATTCCGTTTTCGTGTTTTGAAGGGACGAATCGTGTTCTTGGCCGTTTTGGGGGAAATCCTTGAACTTTCGTCATTTGTTCTTTGAATTCAGCGGCTTTGGGTCGTACTTTGGAATTCATTTTCGTTGTTATTATTTTCGTTCGTAGTTCATTGTTGCGGATTTTCGTTCGGTGGAGTCGGCGAGTTCGTAGTCGGTTCGTGCCAACCTACTTCGGCCGATTCTCCACGTTGTGGTTATTCGAGGCAAGTACCTTTCTCATACATTTCTTATTTTGTGGATATGATGATCGGTGATCGTCTTGGTGTGTTTGTTTGGTTGTTTGAAATAAAGTTTCAAAAGACTTCGGTTTGGCCTCGTTAAAGGCTCTCTTTCAAAATGTGTGTGTGTTTTGTGAAGGTGTGTTTTGGGAATTGATTATGATTTGATTATTTTGAATGTTGAAGGCTTCAATGATATCCTTGTTGTTTAAAGTTATGGAATCGCGTATTCCGTGTTTAATCTTGTTATCGTGTTTTGAAGAGTTTGATAATGGTGTCGGATAAGTGGCTATCTCTAGTAAGTATTCTTGATGAACTTACATTCTTAGAATATTAGTATTGCATGAGTAACGTGTGTGTGTGTATGCTCACTACGGGTTAGATCCGACGGGGTCTCGATAGGGGTCCACAGAGACGTGGATCGACGAGCTTGCTTTTAACCACTACGGGTTAGATCCGACGGGGTCTCGGTAGGGGTCCACAGAGATGTGGATCGACGGTTAATTGTGGTGCATTTTACAAATGTGATTTGACTATTGGCATTTCCGGAAATGAGTGCTTTTGAATGGTTTTCATGATTGCATGCATGACTAAGTGTGTAAGAGGTAAGTGTTCGTTTGGCTTACTTGGCTAGGATGGCACTAGAGTATTTTGTTGTTTGTGTTAAATCCTTTAATTGTGGATTTTGATGTTGGAAGACGAACCTTGTTGTCGTTCTCGTGTACTGTGAGTTGATGAGATTTGGGGCTAAAATCCCAACGATTTTGTAAAGGTCATTTGACGGATTTGGGGCTAAAATCCCAACAGTTTGGTAAAGGTTATTTTACGGAAAGTAAACCTTTGGGGCGGTGACCCCTTTCGTCTTTTGGGTTTTGAAAAGTGGGATTTGATAATCCTAAATTGTTTTCTATTAAAACTCCCGATGGTATTTCAAATCATTTTATAAATTGTTTCCCTTGATATTTTGATCTTGAAAATTTGGGAAGTCTTTACTCAAACTCTTGCCTCGGGAAGTGTTCATCCTGTTGTATTTGAATCTTTGAGGATTTTGAATTATTATCGTTCGTGGAATGTGAATTGTATGACTCGTATTTTTGCACTTGTACTTGCACTAGCAAAACAGTGGAGTTTTGCTAACCTCCGAGTACTCGGGGGGTGGATGTCTATTTTTGCATTCAGGTTTTGGAGCATAACACAGGGTCGGCACGAAGGATGAAGAAAGATGATCGATACTAATCACATGAGGAACCGTACATTGTTTATTGGTTCAGTTATACTTTATTTTCCGCTGCTATATTTTTCTCGTTGTACGGGTGTGGTTGTGTTTTGACCCCTGTGTGGGCATGAGTTGTATTTGAGTTGTATGTACTTATTGAAAGACCAAATCGGTCTACTGAGTCATTTTAGCCTTAAAGGCATGGTTGAGTTGTTATATGTTGTTACCAGCCTGGTAGATCCTTGAGGAAAGGTTCTACGGCGTGTAATATCCCTGAGCGGATTGGGGGTGTTACATAAATGGTATCAAAGCTTAGGTTGTGGAAACCTAGGCTGTCGGGTCAAGTCGTGTTGTTTGAGTCTTGTTTCGTCGGATTTTATCTGACTGAGTCGTGTCGCGACGCGTCGTCTGAGTTTGTTGGTCGTGATTAGTATTGTGGGGCGATCATCATCTTCGTGCGACCTGTGGATGTAAGTCTCCCTTCTTTGTGTTGTGCCTCGTGTGACACGAGCTATTTTTATGATTATTTGTTAAGTGACGGAATCCTCTTATGGATTTTGATTTCTTGATATGCGGTTATTTGACCCTTATATTTCGTTCATATGAGGAGTAGTGTTGCTGGATTGTGCATGTTTGACTTTATTTCTTTTATCCGCTGCGTGAGTTCTTTTGTAATGGCTTTCGGTATTTTACCGACTGAGTTCTATTTCAAAAACAGATTCCCTTAACCGAGTTTTGGCATTATGACCTTGATCGTTTTGGCGAAATTCTTATGACGGTATTTAGTATTTTGTAAATGGCTTTTGTAAGTTTTTGAAATATTACCGTCATCGGCCTTTTTGACGTTGTAAATGGTTTTTAGCCTGGTGAGTTCCGGCGCGGGACCCATGGCGCTATAATGTTTTGTGTAAGTACCTGAAATTTTTGGGCATTCTAGCCCATTGAATTATCTTTAAAAACCTTGAGTATCTTAGAAAATAAATTTCGAGACGTACCTTTAAAATGAATTATTTTCTCGTGGTACATCCAAGGTGCCACAATATGTTTCCAAATTCTTTTACCTCGAGGACCAAAATGTTTTGAGATATTTTCAATGTTTTAGAAACACTTTTATTTAGACCCGAGGGTCGAATATTCTGAAAGTTTTTACTAAGAGAAAGTGTCCTCATTTTTATTTAATGTGAAATGGTTCTCCAAAGTCTCGATGACGATGTTTCACGTTTGTACTTTTTTTGAAAGATGATACTCAAGATCAACCGATGTTCTTCTAACTTATTTTCAAAATGAGGTTTTCGTTTTTTAAAACCTATCCATTTCCGTTTGAGGGCTGGGTATGTATGTATGATGTTAGCATTGTCATTTTGATGTTTGCTCTCGAGTATGACCGAATTGGCGGTGTGAGCGTTGAGTCGTTTTCCACACATTTGTTGTGTTAGCCCTCTGTGAGAGGTGGGATGTTGGTATTGAATATTGTCGCCTCGTAGTGATTTCTGCGTTGTCGCGCATGTGGAGCTGTTAGAGCTTGGTTTGGTATGACCGTGTGCATCGGTGATGGTTCCATTATGTGTCGGTTGTTTAACGTCTTGTTACTTTGCTCCCGTTTTTGTGAATTTCGTGGACGAGGTCGGAGGTAATACCCGTACTATTTTGACTTCTGTATTTTCTCTTTCTCCAGTCCATCGATTCTCTCATGTTCGTTGATACTTTATGAACTTGTTCTGTATTTCGGTTTTATCGTCCGAACAAACTGTGATCTTGTTGTGGGTCGATCTGGTTATCGCTGTGACTTTTTTGAGTTCGGTTCGATTCTTGTGAACCTTTTTCGGGAGTGACATCATCTGGTTCTATTAGTTCTTTTATTCGAAGTGAATCGGATTTGGAACTCTTGTGTTTTCGACTCTGTCGACTCGTTTATGTTCGTTGACATTTCTGAGCTTGTCCTGCCCCTTGCTTTTGTTGATCGAACGAGTGTGGTATTATTTCGGAATAACTCATTTGTCGTTGTGACTTTCCAATCGCTATTCCCTTTCCTGTGGATCTTATCGGAATGCATGTCTTGTAGTTCTCACCAGATCATCCTGGGAGTTGTTGTTTGAATTTTATTATCCTTCGTGTTTCGGACATGATTGTTCGAATTTTGTTGTCTCGATCGTTTGTTTGTTCGGTTTTTGTTCTCGTTTCGTGATTGTTGAGCGTTCAGGCTCCTTCCTAATTCCCTTAAGTTCGGAAAATCAGTCTCGTTTTCGATCTTCCAACCCTTGGGCGGTGGAATTCCGTATTTGTTCAGCGATTGGCTCGCGTTTTGATTGATGTACCGTTGGGTTGGTCAATCGTATTGATTTTCGTTCGTTGTGTTTTGTGATTGTTCGTATAATTGACTTGATTGTATTATCCATTTGATGACGCTTGTCACTTGTTGGTTCTATTATATCCCTAACGGCGACGTTGTGTTGGTCGTCGTGGAGCGTGTTTTCACACCGTATATTCCGTTGCGTTGTTTGTAACGTTTCGCCGTTGGGCGTTAGTTACGCGTTTCTTGCGTATCTCGTTGAGTTTTCCTGGCGGGATATTGCTTCTCCCTACTTGTTTTAAGTTTCGGGACGAAACTTCTTTTAAGGAGGGTAGAATGTAATATCTGCAATTTTCGATTTTCGGTAAATTTCTTTTTCCGGCCTGAGTCCGTTTTGACGACTCGCTCATGACCGTTTCGTCATTCTGAGAATGATTAATTCTACACTTTTTGACATCCGAGTTCGTTTCGGTGTCGTTTTGTTAGGTTCCGTGCTTTTTAGCGACTTTTCCGCACTTGAGTTCGATTCTTGCGAATCTCGTTCGAAACTGCTGTTTCGAGTTTCCCGTAAGTCCGTTTAACTTTGTTAGACGTGTTTTGAACTTCGGTTTGGTTATTCGATCACGTATCGTGATTTTCGGGCGTTTTGGGCCATTTTGTAATTTACCCAAAGTTATGGGTATCCGTATCTGTAATTATTGTCTCGACCCGTTTCTTGGTCGCGTATGATTAATTATTGCATTATGTTTTCATTTCGGGTCGTTGATGTTGTCCGCGAACTTTTCGTCATGTTCGTTCCGTACGTTTTCGGAAATCGAGTCGTCGAGCCCTGGTGGTCGGGCACTGACCGGACAATTGCGGGACTGGCCGGACGGTTGCGGGTTCTGGCCGGACGATTGCGGGCACTAGCCGGACGGGTGCGGCAGGAACCGGCGTAGCGCACGCTACGGCCGGGAGGTAGCGCACGCTACGGCCGGTTGTCTGCGCGCGTTAGCGGGCCGAGGCAGTAAGGCAATGGGGGTACTGGACTCAGTGGATAGACAGGTAGCGCACGCTACTGCCGGACACTGCGTACGCTACGACCGGCATGTAGCGCACGCTACGGCCGAAAGGCTGCGCTTACTCGCCGAGCGGTGTCTTCTCGATCGCGGCCTGGGCCGATAGCGTACGCTAGCTCGGCAGGCTAGCGCACGCTAGTCCGGCCCAGTATAAATGTGACAGAGCAGTCACATTTCCTCTCGTTTTTCACTTCCTTCCTTTTCTGTCCGCGGCTGGCGATTCGGAGGTGACGAAGCCATGTTGTTTAACAACAAATCCACGAAGTTCTTGAGTTCATAACATCAATCAATCATCCTATATCGTCCTTTGATCCAGCGAATCAAGGTAATCTTTCTTAGAACCCTAGTTTTTTGAATTTTGGGGTTTTTGCGTTTTTGTCCGATTCGTTCCGTATTATGGATTAATTCATGATGGGTATGATTAATCTTGGTAGTATTCTTGTGTTTAACATCATTTAATCCATTGTTCTTCGTCGAATCGAAGTATATTTCTTGATTTCCTTCGAATCGACTTTTTGGGGGATTTGTTCTCGATCTCGTTTTCCATCCATTTTTGTTGGATCGATTGTGGTTAAATGATGTTTTTAAACATATTCTATGGATTGTATATCCATATTTCGACTTGGAATTCAGTTTTCGTGTTTTGACGGGACGAATCGTGTTCTTGGCCGTTTTGGGGGAAATCCTTGAACTTTCGTCATTTGTTCTTTGAATTCAGCGGCTTTGGGTCGTACTTTGGAATTCATTTTCGTTGTTATTGTTTTCGTTCGTAGTTCATTGTTGCGGATTGTCGTTCGGTGGAGTCGGCAAATTCGTAGTCGGTTCGTGCCAACCTACTTCGGCCGATTCTCCGCGTTGTGGTTATTCGAGGCAAGTACCTTGCTCATACATTTCTTATTTTGTGGATATGATGATCGGTGATCGTCTTGGTGTGTTTGTTTGGTTGTTTGAAATAAAATTTCAAAAGACTTCGGTTTGGCCTCGTTAAAGGCTCTCTTTCAAAATGTGTGTGTGTTTTGTGAACGGTGTGTTTTGGGAATTGATTATGATTTGATTATTTTGAACGTTGAAGGCTTCAATGATATCCCTGTTGTTTATGTTGGAAAGTAAAACGCAGCGGAATCGAAGTTGGGAAAAATATGATTATCGCGTTTTACGCATCTACGAGCATTAGATCTATTTAGGCATGCTAATTAATTAATTACTAAGATTAATAAGCAATTTAAATATTATTTATTATTTATTAATTAAATATGTTGATTAATTAAAATATCCTAATCTAGATCCAAGATCATAGGATATTACCTTTTGAAGCGTGTTGGTTACTTTCTTCTTGATCGCCTTGTATTTCTACCTTTAGACCTTCTAGAGTATGATCCGCCTTGAACCGGACGTTGTGTGGGCAACGAGCTACCGGATCTTGTTTGGACACCTATGGATCGGCCGAATTCTTATGCCTCACAACTCTCGATTTTCTTTTCTTCAAGTAATTCCGATATGTAGCAAGAATTAAAGTGTTCTCTCAATTGTGGAATCAAAGACACAAGTCAAGATCCACAATTAAACACTTAGAAGAAAAATCGAAATTTCTTGTGTATATTTGTGATAAAATTGGCCAACCTCCATATGTCCTATTTATAGGCTCTTGGACTACTACTAGGGATCTAAAGGAGGATTATGGAAGGACTCCCAATTAATTCATCTTACCTTATTAGGACTCTTCCTAATATATGATGAATCTATTAATATCAACTTAGTCCACTAAAAAGTTGATATTGCACTTCCTACCAAAATCCCAAATTACGAAATTGGGCTCCTTATTAAATATATTATTTCCCGTGTTTAAGATATCGAATGTCCATTAATTAATTATAAGCTACTGACAGCTTTAATTAATTAATATCTTATCCAAGAGTAGTACCACTCGAACCTTATTATTATATCGGAATTAAATCCACCTGCAGGGTTTAATAAATAATCATTATCGAGCTCCTCAAGGGGACATCATCAACCCGCACGAGTCGGGACACGATTTCTAGTAATAATAATAACTGTCGTATAAACAATATTATTGCCCAAGATACGAGGCTTATTGAGTCGATCATTTTGACTCTCACCTATGGTAAATCAAAGCAATAAGTATTATAAATACACAATTAAATATTATATACTTAGAATTAAGAAATAATAATTATCCGAGATTTACGTTCTTCTTACAGTCAGTACAGAAGACACTATCTCACCTCGATCCAGTTCAACGTATGCAAATACGCTAATATATGCTAATAGTCAAGACCAACTATTCTCAAGCATACACTACAACCCTTTATATAATTTGTCTAATAATTATATATAGGTTGTAAACTATTATATTATTTTATAAGGCACCGATAATGTGATCTTCCGTGTGACACCAACACACCACATTATCTAAAATATAAAATAATTAGACATTTCATTTGCATAACCATAACGTGAATTATTATGCAAAACATGTGATTAAATGTAATTAATATCCTCATAGGTAGTAATAGGGAAATTAGGTAATACAAGCATAAAGTATGCTTTGCAGTATACAATCCTAACAATCTCCCACTTATACTCAAAGCATGCTTTTAAGTATACTACTCTATTACATAGTCTCTCATTTCTCCCACTTATACTCAAAGCAATGCTGCCATACACCGTAATCCCATTCCTTCCACATGCCTTTCAAAAACTTTTGAAGGTAGGCCTTTTGTGAAAGGGTCGGCGAGATTATCTTCCGATGCAACCCTGGCTACAACTACGTCTCCTTCCTTTACGAAGTGTCGTATGATGTGGTACTTGCGGTTGATATGTTTACTTGCCTGATGGGCTCGTGGTTCCCTTGAATTTCCGACTGCACCAGTATTATCACAATAAAGTGTAATACCCTCTGGCAAATCGGGAATCACATCTAAGTCCTGCAGGAAGTACGTGAGCCACACTGCCTCCTTGGCTGCCTCAGAGGCTGCCACGTACTCGGCTTCCATGGTAGAGTCCGAGATGCATTTCTGCTTCACACTCCTCCAACTAATGGCTCCACCTCCCAGGCTAAACACATAACCCGAAGTAGACTTGGACTTTTCTTTGTCCGATGAAAAATCTGAGTCAGTGTAACCCACCGGAAACAGGTCGTCTGATTGATATACAAGCATGTACTCCCTAGTCCTTCTCAGGTACTTGAGTATGTGCTTGACAGCAATCCAGTGTCCTGGTCCTGGGTTCGACTGATATCTAGCAGCCATGCCCACGGCATGACAGATATCTGGTCTAGTGCAAAGCATAGCATACATGAGACTTCCCACAGCAGATGCATAAGGGACCATCTTCATGTCATCTATCTCCTTTTGTGTCTTAGGACACATGTTCTTAGATAGTTGAATTCCATGTCTGTAAGGTAGAAAACCTTTCTTGGAATTCTCCATGCTAAACCGCTTCAAGATCAGATCGATATAGGATGCCTGGGATAAGCACAACATCCTCTTCTTCCGATCACGAAAGATCCTGATTCCAAGTATGTGTCCTGCTTCTCCTAGATTCTTCATATCGAACTGCTCAGATAGCCATACCCGTACGTCCGACAATTCCTTCACGTTGTTTCCAATCATAAGAATATCGTCTACATACAGTACAATAAACACCAACACGTTTCCATCGCATTTCTTATACACACAACTCTCACTCGGACATTGGACGAATCCATATGACTGGACTACTTCGTCAAAACGAGTGTTCCAAGATCTAGATGCTTGCTTAAGTCCATAACTGGATTTCTTAAGTTTGCACACCAAGTGCTCTTCTCCTTTAGCAATGAATCCCTCTGCTTGGCGCATATAGATTTCCTTGTCTAGACTCCCATTCAAGAATGCAGTCTTGACATCCATCTGCCAAATCTCCAGATCCAAATGCGCAGCTATAGCTAAAAGAATCCGGATTGACTTAAGCATGGCTATCGGCGAAAAGGTTTCATCATAATCGATACCCTCTTTCCTTGTGTAACCTTTTGCAACAAGCCTCGTTTTGAAGGTTTCAACCTTCCCGTCACGTCCTTTCTTTCGCTTGTAGACCCATTTACTCCCAATGGCTTGTACACCATCAGGTAGCTCTACTAGCTCCCACACTTGATTGGAATCCATAGATCCCATTTCTGATTCCATTGCTTCTTGCCAGGAGTCAGTATCTTTATCTTGGATTGCCTCCTTATAGGTCCAGGGAACTGATTCATCTTCGCCTGGGATTGAGTTCGAAGACTTTCCCACGCCTATGAATCGTTCGGGCTGACGAACAACCCTCCCACTACGACGAGGCAAATCCTGAGTTGGTGTAAAAGTTTCAGAATTGATATGTGGTGCAGTGTTAGTTGGCGCTTGTACGATTGGTATAGACGGAGTCTCGCCCCTCAGCTCTTCCAGAATTATCTCGCTCATGGGCTTGTGACTAATCATATAATCCTCTTCCAGAAATTGGGCATTGGTGCTAACAATGACCTTCTGATCCTGGGGACTATAGAACAAGCCACCCTTCGTTCCCTTAGGGTATCCTACAAACACTCGCACTTCTGTACGAGATGCCAACTTATCAGCTTCCTTATTCAGCACATGTGCTGGAGTACCCCAAATCCGAACATGTCCTAGACTGGGCTTACGCCCACTCCACGCTTCCGGGTGTTTTTGGAACTGATTTCGAAGGCACCAGGTTTAGAATGTACGCCGCTATTTCTAAGGAGTATCCCCAAAACGAAATAGGTAAATCTGAATAACTCATCATTGATCTAACCATTTCTAAAAGAGTCCTATTCCTTCTTTCAGCCACACCATTTTTTTGTGGAGTTCCCGGCGCGATGAGCTGGGACGAAATCCCCTCATTCGCCAAGAAATCCAAAAACTCTCCACTAAGGTATTCGCCACCACGATCAGATCGTAGTGACTTGATACTCTTCCCATGACGCTTCTCCGTTTCAGCCTTGAAGTCTCTGAACTTGTCAAAGGCTTCAGACTTACGTCGCATCAAATAGATGTATCCATATCTCCAATAATCATCTATAAACGTGATGAAGTATTCGAAACCACCCCTAGCCTGGATATTCATTGGACCACATACATCCGTATGAACCAATTCTAACACATTCTGAGCACGGTTTCCCTTGGCTTTAAAAACCCTTTTGGTCATCTTACCTTCCAGACAGGATTCGCAAATTGGAAATGACTCAATTTGGAGATCATCCAATGGGCCATCATCTACCAATCTTTGAATCCTTCCAAGGTTTACATGTCCTAACCGTAAATGCCACAGATATGTTTGGTTTATGCTTGAAGGTTCTTTTCTCTTTTTAGGTTTAGACAAAGAGTTAAGTGATTTATGCATAGGAGTTTGTGCAGTATTAACGACATATAGTCCATCATTAAAAGTACCTTTGCAAATATATTCACCGCTTCTTTTCTTAATAATGGCATCATCATCAAAAGAAACTGAATAACCATCGCTTTTTAATTTAGAAACCGAAATTAAATTCATTCTAAAATCTGGTACTAATAATACATTATTGAGAACTAATAATTTATCATTAATATTCAACTGCACGACTCGCACTGCAACAACCATAAGCCTGGAATAATCGCCCCAGTTGATGGTAATCTCGCCCGCACTAAGCTGCTTGGTTACCTGAAAACCATGCGAGTCAAAGCAAACATGATCAGTGGAGCCTGAATCAACTATCCACGAAGTGGAAGAACAAGCTGCCAAACATGTTTTGACTACTAGTGCACGAGACATACCTTTCTTAAGAGCAGGGCAGTCCGCTTTAAAATGTCCTTTCTGACCGCACTTGTAGCACTTTCCCTTTGGCTTTTTGTTCGCCTCGGGGTGAGGAGCCTTGCTTTTCACCTTGAGGGTTGCCACTTGCTTCTGGCCAACCTGCTTCTTCTTCTTTCCCCACTTGGGTTTGGAAGAAGTAGCATCGGTTGCCGCAAGAATCTGATGATAACCTTGTTTGAAGAGACCTTCAGCAGACTGAAGCTCTGTCAGGAGTTCCGCCAAAATATATGTCCTACGGTTCATATTGTAGTTAAGGCGGAACTGCTCAAAGCTTCTAGGTAAGCTGCCTAAGATAATATCGACCTACGTTTCCGCATCGATAGTAGCCCCCAGTATGCTCGGCCTGCTCAAATGAGACATCATTTTCGAACATGATCCTCATCGGAGTCCCTTCTGACATTTGGGTTGTCATCAATACCCTCATAGCATTTTGTCTAGCCGCCTGGTTACGATGACCAAACATCTCGGTGAGACTTTTCATCATTTCCGCGGCCGAACCCATCGTCTCGATGCCGATGCCGCAATACATTTGTCGGTGAAGCCAAAATGTAACAATGAGCCATCTCATCGACTTTTTCCATTTTCGGAATTCAGCCAACTCTTCGGGAGTGGCATCCGGTTCTGGTTCTAGAGGGCTCTCCTCGATTAAGACAAATTTATGCCCCTCAGCAGTCAGGACAATGTCAAGATTTCTTTTCCAATCGGCAAAGTTAGTGCCATCTAGTTTATTTTCTTTGAGAATAAGAGCTAGTGGATTGAAAGACATCTGAGAATAAAAATTAAAAACATCCATCACATAATGCATAGCAAAATATACCGAAAAACCTCAAAACACAATATATATGCTAGCAACCAACACCTCAAAAAATCCGCAAATGCAAGCCACGATCGTGTGGACGTTTACACACACATTTTTCAAGTAGAGTTTTACGTCTTTAATTTTACTATCTAGTCAAATTACGTTATGACAAGTAAAATTAATAGTTGGTTCCTCTTGCCATGTATTAATTAACATAGACTCCGATGGGGAGCTTATTAATTAATACACCTAAGTGAACACCATAATTTAACATCCTTAAAATATTATCTTTTAAATATTAGTCCTACAGATGGAGAGGTCCTATCATAAAAAGTAATATTTACCTTATGTTATCATTTTGAAATTTAAAACTAGTGAACCTATAATTAGCACATCCGATATGGAGGAAGACTCTAATGTCAACGCGCATGCTAATTACTTCACAATTTAAATTAATTATGGAGGCCAATTTGATTTTATTTTAAAAAAATAAATCAATTTAATCACTTAGTTATTTTAGCCTTAAGGTTTTTAATTTTCTCGTCCTAACATGCAAGGAAACATATCACGCATACATCCATACATGCCATACATCAAAACAATAAAAACCAAAATAAAGCATGGATAATTAAATTTATCCAATTATCATGGTCTTCTTCCTTGAGTTGAATCCGAGAAAATCTTCGACTCGATCTCTCCCACTGAATCAAGCATCTCGTCGCTCCTCCTCGGCCGGGCCGTGGATTTTCAAAATTAAAATTTCACTTTTTATGCAAAATTAATTACATAAAAAAATTTAATTTTAAATCCCGACTTCCAATGGACGCAATGAACGGCGTAAAACGGACCGACTAAAATCGACGACCCGGCCCAACCAAATAACTGCCCGACCAGCCGCCACAGCATCGGGCAGCCGCTTCAGCCGGCAGTACTGCCGTGTTGCTCGGCAGCGCCGCTCGCTGCTCGCCGCCTGCCAGCCCCTGGCAGCCCCAGCTTCGCTCTATTTCTTCGCGATCCCGTCTTTTCCGAATTCGATTACAATTTTATACAAAATAAAATACATCGAAATTACATCAAGATTTACACGAAAAAATAAAACCACCTAGAACTACCCGCGGATTTTCTCACGGGAAAAACCATTACATGCCTCAAAAAACGGGCCAAACCAACAATTGCATAATTAATAAAAAAAAAAAAAAAATACACCATTCATATAAACCATGATAATTGGATCTATCACCTGCAAGAACACATCTAGCAAAATATTCCAATCATCAAAATATATGAATATTTAAATTGCTATCAATTAATCACTAAAATTAATTAAAATAGCAAAAGCCTAAAAATCCGGCTCTCCAATACCAATTGTTGGAAAGTAAAACGCAGCGGAAGCGAAGTTGGGAAAAATATGATTATCGCGTTTTACGCATCTACGAGCATTAGATCTATTTAGGCATGCTAATTAATTAATTACTAAGATTAATAAGCAATTTAAATATTATTTATTATTTATTAATTAAATATGTTGATTAATTAAAATATCCTAATCTAGATCCAAGATCATAGGATATTACCTTTTGAAGCGTGTTGGTTACTTTCTTCTTGATCGCCTTGTATTTCTACCTTTAGACCTTCTAGAGTATGATCCGCCTTGAACCGGACGTTGTGTGGGCAACGAGCTACCGGATCTTGTTTGGACACCTATGGATCGGCCGAATTCTTATGCCTCACAACTCTCGATTTTCTTTTCTTCAAGTAATTCCGATATGTAGCAAGAATTAAAGTGTTCTCTCAATTGTGGAATCAAAGACACAAGTCAAGATCCACAATTAAACACTTAGAAGAAAAATCGAAATTTCTTGTGTATATTTGTGATAAAATCGGCCAACCTCCATATGTCCTATTTATAGGCTCTTGGACTACTACTAGGGATCTAAAGGAGGATTATGGAAGGACTCCCAATTAATTCATCTTACCTTATTAGGACTCTTCCTAATATATGATGAATCTATTAATATCAACTTAGTCCACTAAAAAGTTGATATTGCACTTCCTACCAAAATCCCAAATTACAAAATTGGGCTCCTTATTAAATATATTATTTCCCGTGTTTAAGATATCGAATGTCCATTAATTAATTATAAGCTACTGACAGCTTTAATTAATTAATATCTTATCCAAGAGTAGTACCACTCGAACCTTATTATTATATCGGAATTAAATCCACCTGCATGGTTTAATATAATAATCATTATCGAGCTCCTCAAGAGGACATCATCAACCCGCACGAGTCGGGACACGATTTCTAGTAATAATAATAACTGTCGTATAAACAATATTATTGCCCAAGATACGAGGCTTATTGAGTCGATCATTTTGACTCTCACCTATGGTAAATCAAAGCAATAAGTATTATAAATACACAATTAAATATTATATACTTAGAATTAAGAAATAATAATTATTCGAGATTTATGTTCTTCTTACAGTCAGTACAGAAGACACTATCTCACCTCGATCCAGTTCAACGTATGTAAATACGCTAATGTATGCTAATAGTCAAGATCAACTATTCTCAAGCATACACTACAACCCTTTATATAATTTGTCTAATAATTATATATAGGTTGTGAACTATTATATTATTTTATAAGGCACCGATAATGTGATCTTCCGTGTGACACCAACACACCACATTATCTACAATATAAAATAATTAGACATTTCATTTGCATAACCATAACGTGAATTAATATGCAGAACATGTGATTAAATGTAATTAATATCGTCATAGGTAGTAACAGGGAAATTAGGTAATACAAGCATAAAGTATGCTTTGCAGTATACAATCCTAACAGTTTAAAGTTATGGAATCGCGTATTCCGTGTTTAATCTTGTTATCGTGTTTTGAAGAGTTTGATAATGGTGTCGGATAAGTGGCCATCTCTAGTAAGTATTCTTGATGAACTTACATTCTTAGCATATTATTATTGCATGAGTAACGTGTGTGTGTGTATGCTCACTACGGGTTAGATCCGACGGGGTCTCGGTAGGGGTCCATAGAGACGTGGATCGACGAGCTTGCTTTTAACCACTACGGGTTAGATCCGACGGGGTCTCGGTAGGGGTCCACAGAGACGTGGATCGACGGTTAATTGTGGTGCAATTTACAAATGTGATTTGACTATTGGCATTTCCAGAAATGAGTGCTTTTGAATGGTTTTCATGATTGCATGCATGACTAAGTGTGTAAGAGGTAAGTGTTCGTTTGGCTTACTTGGCTAGGATGGCACTAGAGTATTTTGTTGTTTGTGCTAAATCCTTTAATTGTGGATTTTGATGTTGGAAGACGAACCTTGTTGTCGTTCTCGTGTACTGTGAGTTGATGAGATTTGGGGCTAAAATCCCAACGGTTTTGTAAAGGTCATTTGACGGATTTGGGGCTAAAATCCCAACAGTTTGGTAAAGGTTATTTTACGGAAAGTAAACCTTTGGGGCGGTGACCCCTTTCGTCTTTTGGGTTTTGAAAAGTGGGATTTTATAATCCTAAATTGTTTTCTATTAAAACTCCCGATGGTATTTTAAATCATTTTATAAATTGTTTCCCTTGATATTTTGATCTTGAAATTTTGGGAAGTCTTTACTCAAACTCTTGCCTCGGGAAGTGTTCATCCTGTTGTATTTGAATCTTTGAGGATTCCGAATTATTATCGTTCGTGGAATGTGAATTGTATGACTCGTATTTTTGCACTTGTACTTGCACTAGCAAAACATTGGAGTTTTGCTAACCCCGAGTACTCGGGGGGTGGATGTCTATTTTTGCATTCAGGTATTGGAGCATAACACAGGGTCGGCACGAAGGATGATGAAAGATGATCGATACTAATCACATGAGGAACCGTACATTGTTTATTGGTTCAGTTGTACTTTATTTTCCGCTGCTATATTTTTCCCGTTGTACGGTGTGGTCAGTTTTGACCTGCAAGGCATGAGTTGTATGTGAGTTGTATGTACTTATTGAAAGACCAAATCGGTCTACTGAGTCATTTTAGCCTTAAAGGCATGGTTGAGTTGTTATATATTGTTACCAGCCTGGTAGATCCTTGAGGAAAGGTTCTACGGCGTGTAATATCCCTGAGCGGATTGGGGGTGTTACAAGTCTTACAGGGTTGCACCCTATGACGTCCTGTACAATTAGAATGAGTGAAAGGAGGACGAAGCATTCATTCTGGAGGTCACGTACTCTAAAAACATTGAGGCCCTCATTCAATTGGAAAATCACTTTTGCCATGAGCTCATATCCAATTATTTTCTGGCAAAGGAACAGGCCCGACAGAAGGGTAAATCAAAGTCCGTTGACAAACTCCAAACAGCCCCCGATCTGATCCTGACTCATACGACGATGACGACGCCTTACAGGCAGGTCTGAGAATGAGTCGGGGGGGTCGTGAACAAGAGATATCCAGAATGCAAGACCAACAAGGTCAGGGGACCTTAGACAAACATCAGTCCCCTCCCCATCAACAGAAAGATGTTAAGGACAACTTACAGATGGAACCAGTCCCTCCCATATAGCAAAATGTTCCTGACCAGGCATCCGAGCCTATTTTTGTTCAAGAAGAAGCCCGCATCATCCCGCAAGAGAAACCAGTCCCTCTACCAGAGCAGGCAGAAGCTGAGAGACAGCAGGAGGAATCAGTCCCTCCTATATGCCCGTCTATAGAAAACCAACAGGAACAGGAGGAATCGGTCCCCCTGTCCCCGAGACTGAAAAAGCTGAACAACCATCTGCCGAGCCCGCACCTGATGCACCCACATAACCTATCTCTGTGAGCTCGAAGTCCGAATCTGATGACGGATTCTTATCCGATGATAGACCACGACGCCCGCGTCATCATTTGGTCGTGCATTCACTCAACAGAACAGATGAGGAGAAATTAGCGCACCCCGGCTCTCCCCGAACAGAGGCCCGGATAGAGCAACTTCAAGCAATCGACCGCCAAACAGTGTTCATGTAGGATGCCATGAAGGCACTGTATGATGTGGGTAAAGAGCTCGATTGGATGTGAGAAACTGCGATCGATAAGATGACTGGCTTGAAGAGAGAAATCACGAAAGTTGAAGAGGCATTTCGCATATTGCCTAGTGCATTACGGCAAGCATTTTCTCAACTTCAACAACGCCAGGAACAGATTATCAAACAAGAGCAGGAAAAGCTCCGCATATCGGAAGCTAAAATTGTCGCCGCCCTACAGGAAACAGGCTCGAGGATATCAGGACATGATAAAAGATCGATGACATGTCCCTGGTGCTCAGTTCTCTGTTTGACAAAATCTCGAGTATGGAGACCAAATAGGATGATACAATGAATCTCCTGGAAACCATTGATGCTAAGATCACCTACCTTGATGATGCCAAAAAGGGGGAAGAAGCCAGAGAGGCTGGAAGGCAATGGAGGATGGAAAAAGAGAGAGAGTTTGACGCTGCACTAGAGGAAAGCGTTGCTGCCACTATAAGTCATCTGGCCTCACCTGCACATGGATACAGGGTACATGGTTCTCGCCCATATCTCAACGACCCTAAATGTCCCGGGAAAAATAATGTGCAAAGGCTGCCCGAAATTCGTCTGCCTGCCAACCGCCAGCCTACAACTGATGAAGTGAAGAAATGGAGGAAGAACGAACTGATGAGGTACTTTGTTAAGATCATCAGGGAGTCCGCCATCTTCAACAAGTGCAAGACTCCGGCGGAGGCTATAGAGGAATATGCAAGGATGTTGGAAAGAGGACTGCTCCCCTTGCAAATTCAAATGAAATCATTGCACTGGAAAGATGATCGACTCACTCATCCCGATGATTGGATACTTGCCTTCAACCAGTCAACTGAAGAAAGAGCGATCTATCATGATCGAGGCAAGGATTCATTGGAGAACTGGTGGAAGGGAACCGACAACGATCCCGACAAAAGGCCTTGGAGACACGCTCAACACAGGAATTAGCTTGGATGCCCCTGTCTCCCTATCATTTGTTTTACTCATGCAGCATGCAACTCTCTGTATCTTTTCTTTTTCAATCATTGTAATCATCGAATCTTATTAATAAAAGTCAACTTTTCTTGAGAGATTACAGCTCGTAATCTACGCTTACTGTTTCAATGCTTGATTATGAATTTAGTTTATTTGCTGCAAACAAACAAGTATAAACTTGTTAAGTCTTAAAGCTGTAAGAACTTGCTTGCGAACAGTTCATATGTTAAGTTGTATTCAACCTCGATCACATTGTAGTAATGTGCATGTGCGCCAATCATAAGTTTAAGTTGTAATACATAAATCCTGTATATTCTTAGAACTTGTCTGCGAGCAGCTCATATTTTTAGACTAAGTGCTGAAGATCAGATCATTCGATAGAAGACCTAGAAATTAGCCTATATGGATCAAAAAGCTATCGTAAAGAGGTTTTGGCATTATCAAAAAGGGGGAAATTGTTGTGATAAACAATCCTTTTTTGATAATTGCCATACAGCAAAGAAGTCGAAAGTTGCTAAGTATGGAAGCTGTCTGGATCCTACATACAGCACGGCCATACATTGAAGATCTATCTAGTCTATCCTACAGTGCCTACAACTGACAGCATAAGACGAGTTGGATATAATAATTAGGCTGTAAGATGTTTTACTTAGGAAAGTAAAACATGTCCGACAGGACTGAATTAAACCGTTGTGTGATATACTTTGTTTATTCATAAAGTAGTCATGGTTTAAAGACCGCATTTATTGCTGATAGGACAGCATTTAATGCAGCTAGAGAGAGACAAGTCTGAACACGCTGAAGAGCATTTAATGCAAAGACATAAAGGATGTCAAGCATTAAATGTGATCTGCTTTAATTTAAATATTCAGCCAGCCGTTAATCCAGTCTGAGACGTCAACATATCACCAACCAGCAATGGCTTCATTTATAACGGGTAGATTTCCAAAGGTTATAAATACCCTAAAGCCTGAAGACTCAAACACTTTTGAACACAAGCTTATATATCGCGAAGCTCTGACAAGATCACTCTGACATTACAAGAGATTAGAAAAGCAAGTATATTTTGTGAGCATACAGCGTGTTCAACAGCGAAGAAATATACTAAGTCTTCAACGAGAACAGCACAGCATAGAGCAATCGAGTATCAAAGATCAGCTGCTGTTCAGAAAGTATTCTACCCTATTTGTTGAGAATCTATCAGCCCTGTGTTGACTGAAGAATGCCTTGCTCATTCGGAACTGTGTGTGAAGAATAAGCATTGTAGACGAATCTTCCAACTGTATGAGAAGAAGCAAGTCAAGAACAATTAGCCAATGTATGTGAATGGCAAACAGCTTCAGCCCTCGTATCAATCTGTGTGAACGATACAGTGGAAAGTTTAGTTATAGTCACGTAGTTGTGTACGTAGTGATTATAATAAAAGTTTTAACTCCTCTGTGAAGGACCAGTGGACATAGAGGGGTTTACCTCGAACCAATTTAAAACTATGTTATTTTTATTATTTTCATAAACTGTGATTTATATAAGTATACACTGCAAAATCCAGTACGCACCAAGCTAACAGGAGATAAGCCTAGTTGCTGTATTTACAGCAACTCACTTAAACAAACTTCCACTACGCACTCACATTCAAAAATTGTATTGTACTAACACTTTCCAAGTTGTATTCTGCTGTATACTTAGTGGCCAACACGGCCCCTATTCGCTCCAACATAAGTGACTCCTTTGAGTTTTTGAGTAAATCCGTATTTTACTCCACCCGACTATACATTTTTTACTTAAGAATCATTACAAGCATAAGCTTAACCTCTTCCTACGGGTACCACTGTACTCATCCCAGGAATAGGAAGGTTTGGGGTGACCCCTATAGTGATCGTGCCCATTTTTATGAATTGGTTGTCCCATTTAACCAAGATCTAGGGATCTCCAGTTAGCATAAGTTGGGTGTCCTCCATAAAACTATTAGCTCATGGCAATAAGACCCATTTGTCTTGATGATATATGAACAAGGTCTTTTTATAACCCTTTGGTTAGCGGATCCACGATTTTATCCCTTGACGAGTATTATGTCAAATGGTATTATGTCTCCGCCTTATATGACGAGACTTAGCATTAGACTTTTGCTTTGTGCCCTGCCAATCGTATATTGACTATCAAAATAAATACATATTGCGGTCACAACTTTGCCCATTTTGGAATATCTTCTAGAAAATGGCATTGCATTGTGCCTCTTCTGCATATTTGCCTAAGGTTATGAACTCCGATTCCCTTGTAAATCGGGCTAACCGTCTATTTTAAAGATTTCCATTCCACTGTTGTACTAGCCAATATGAAACATATTCACTATTTAGACATTAAATTCATAATATTAGATATCCAATTTGCATTACTATATCATGTTAATAGTTTTTTAATATCTAATATCATGCGGAATATACATACAAGTACTTTGATATATCTTTATGTCATTGTAATCACTAATTTATAATTAGTTTCTTGATTACTCGTGTATCCACACAGTCTACTCACAATATAGGCTATGTTTAGTCTTGTACAATTCACTTAGTACATTAGACTTTTAGTTACTATTGAAAGATCAGTTTACCTTTGTGCTTGGATAGATGCACCATATCCATAGGCATTCCAGCTATACTAGAATTGATTCCGTTGATCTTTCCAAGATTCATGTTATCATAGTATGACTGACCTCATATAAGACATTGTGAAGGACTTGAGATTTTACATCTCAAAATCATCTCTTTAGTATCATATATTTATCTTTACGGGCTTTATAGAATTGATCCCCTTGTCATTACTGTCAGCAATGACTCGATCATTCAAGTTCGTTCTTAAAATGTAGTCATCATGTGTATTTAACATATACACACTTGATGTATTCATGGACTTGAATCTTTTTTACATTGTAAATTGGCATTTTTAACGCTTTGAAATTACATTACCAACTATTAACTAAGACTCCAATTTCTCATTGATCAAATTACTAATTTTAAGCATCCGCAAAATTAGCAATTTTTCATTAACTGCATTACCAAATTTGAGCGTTCCCAAATTGGTACTTTTCGGTCATTTAATCACATATTTGAGCGTTGTCAAATTGGAAATTTTATCACAACCTTTGAAGTCATTGCTTGACATCACAATGTTAAAAATTTTATGCCACTGTTTTAGTGTCAATTTAGATTCATATAATAATTTCACTAAATTGCATACTTTCAACTGTTGCACTAGGCATAGATGTCTTTGGTTCTTTCAAGTTGACTTTTCACAAAATTGCTGTTTAGAAAGACTGCACATATGTTCATTTGATATACTTTTACATTCTGCAAAGCAGCAATAATATATATCATAATAATGAACTTTGTTTTCGTCACTAGAGAATATATCTCAAAATACTTTAGGCTCTCACGTTACTACCATCTCAGTTAGTAGTTTCGCCTCTTACTTATCATGGATCCATTTAATTTTATTTCCAATTGGATTTACTTTGGATCCTAGTGGTATCCATTCTTGAGGAAGATCCACTGAATATTAAATAAAATACTGCACAACTAAATTATTCTTTCTCTCTTATATGACCATATGAAGAGTGTATATTTTTCACATAGCATTGTAAATTATCTTCTAGCACGCGTGTTAGAAAATTTAGATGTAGTGATTTTCCAAGTTCAAGCCTTTTCTCCAACCTTTAAAGACCACTTGGTGATTCATTTCATATTGATAAATCCACGGTATCTCATAATTGATTTAGTTTTTAAATTAGTTATGCGTTCGATACGCTCTTTTCCTTAACTCGATTAGTGCATACTAATATGTCAAATTATCAGGATCTTGTACTAAGGATTTATACGCATCATGCATCATGTGCATATCCAGTGAAGATGCAGTCGACCGTCTAAGGTCATACCTTCACCTGCTTTGGCTTAGGAACTTTAGCCTTAGCCAGACACCCCCACATTTTGTGGTAAACCTGAACTATCAATCATAAGGTTCATCATGTCTTTCAATATTTTATATTTCGCGTTCAGCAACGCCATTCAACTGAGGTGTGTATGGTGCAGTGGCTTGATGAATTATGCCTTTTGCAGCACAAAATTCTTCAAATGGAGCATCATGCTCTCCTCCTCGGTCATTCCGGTTGCTTTTATCCGGACATTGAGTTGATCATTCAACCTCACTTTTGAAGATCTTAAAACTTAAAATCTTCATCTTTGCACTTTAAAAAGTTCTGGTGCAATTATCAATTGCAACTTAGAGTTAATCTATAATAGTTTTTGAGTCAACTATCATAACTCCAAATCTCCCAGCAATAATTGTCGCATCCTCAACCTTGTACTTTCATTTCAAGGATGTCCACAAATTCTTTGCAGTCCTTTTTTTTATCAATACATACATACCACCATACAATGCATTGTCGAATCCATTAAAGATGTAATACTGGCATATATAGTCCCCTTGTCCCACATGCATCAAAAACAGTTTTACGATACCATACTGGTATCGTTCTAGGGCATAAAAGGGGATCATACAAATTTACATCTACCCAAACAACCCTTTGGTGTTGTTAAATTTCAGTTTTTCCTAAATTTTGAATCAGCCAAACGGACCTTAGGTCTAATTTCCAACTTTTTCAAAACTTTAGCTTTGCCAAACAAGGCCTTGGCATTTTCTAGAATTCCCAAAAATTCAAGCTTCTCAAACAAGGCCTTAACTCATTATAAAAATTTCGAGAAACTCAAACTTGGCCAAATAAATCAATTCCCAGAATTTATGAGTTAGACTCACGGATTCAATTGTAATTTTTGAATTTATCAAAATTGTTCCTAAGTTTAATCCGACAATTTTAAAACTTATGGGGTCAATTAGTGATTCATAGAAAAACTACAAGGCCAAATGTGATCTTTAAAATTTAGGAATTCCCCAGGGATCAAGTTATAATTTTAAAAGTCAGGGGTTAGATTGTAGATAGCCCTGTTATCTCACAAGGGCTTCAGCCAATAGGTTTTAGAATTTGCAGAACATCCATGTACTTGATCAAATTCTTAAAATTGGGCCCAAAATCAAAATTAGTTTAATGATTATTGAAAACTAAATCACTCCCTTTTGTGGCCGAGCGACTCACTGTCGCCGTCTCTGGTGTTCCATTGTACATTTTTGGCAGGTTCATGGCCTAACTGTGACTTCTGTTGCTAGAGCCACCTTGTCGGTTCCCCAAGTCCACCGAGTCCAAAAGGTTTTCACTATTCACGGTAGCATAGCAAACTCAGGATGTTGGAGTTGCAAACCTCGTCTCTCACCTAATATGGAGTCCACCCAGTGGAGCATCATCTATGACATCTCAGACATCCTCGAGCAGATCTAAACATCATTAAAATTAATTTCCAGTATAAAATTAATTTTCCACGAGTTGGAAGATAAAGAACAGATCCGGTATTTTATGATATCGAAATTAATAGAAAAGAAATAAATTTGCTTTAAGATTGTTAGAAAATATCATGCTTTGAATCTACTACATGTGTTGTGCGGTGATTTATACACCTCGACGGCGATCGGCACAAGGGCCGAGTGACCAAATCCAGCATCAAATAAACCAAGACAGACTTGCCAGGCGTCCAAGGCGATCGCCTCTAGGCACCTAGCGATCGTTTCGAGTGCCCGACCATAGACGACCGCCTTATGCCACGTGTAAAGCCAAGCATCTGTCAAAGTCTACGAAGACTGAATCTCGGATGAAGACCCACATGCAGATCCGCAAATGGTGCCGCGGAATAAGGCTTTGACTCCAGCCCATCAACAGCTGTCTTGGGACCCGCTGAAAGGTCCTAGGTGGGACCTCCTAAGACAGTGACATGGGACGCGTGTTGCCTCCACAGTGGTTCGCACATCTGGATGCCAGCAGCAGCTGCGGACTTTAAGGAAACCGTCCCATGTGCTAAGACGATCAACCACTTATTATAATGCAGAAAAGGCGATCGCCCATTTGGGATCAGGACATCCCAACTACCTCCACTCCTATAAATAGGAGACCTCCAGCATTTGGAAAGCTTCTTCCGAGAGTTGGATCAAAAACAGTTGATTTCACACGAGAGATCAGACTTCCATCACAGGAAAATAGTCAAATTCACACAGTTGAAAATGGATAAAATCCTACAGAGTTGAATCCTACACACCACTTCATATTTTTCTTACAAGAACTCACAGAGCATTAACTCTGGTTCTTCCGGCAATCACCAACACTCAAGAGCTAGATAACTAGGGTCTTTACACTCATTGTAATAGTACTCTAACATTAATATTTGTACTCCACATTATTCGTATATAATATCTCGCGAGAGCATTCAAGCCCGGGACTAACAACCCCGGAAAATCTTGTGTTATTTACATTCATTCGTACGTGCTCTCGCATTTTGTTTGTTATTCACCCGTAGCCATATCCAGCAAACCATTACGTATAATATTTTGGGTAACAACAATTGGCGCTAGAAGAAGAGGGCGGCGAACCCTTATTTTCATTCCAACCATTTCGAAGAAAACTCACTATTCTCCGGAACATATACTTGAAGAAACACTCAATGTTCTTCAAATAAAAACCTTTAGAATAATGACGTCTGCCACCACTTCGAAGAGAGCTACTCTCCGATCCGCCGGACGTCTTATTCCGGCCCGAGCCGAGTCCCAACCTAATGCGGAGGGTAGCCGCGGCGACACGAGACTCTAAATCCCGCCCCCGAGGGATGGCCCCAGCCTCTCAATCGACCAGTTCCAAACCGCAGAACAGATCGAGGAGGCCATGGCCATCCTAAGGGAGCGACGGAGAGCATGTGAAGCGCCCGCTATAACCCCTTCATCCATCTGCCGCGCGGGCAAAAGGAAGCTCAAGGGGTTACTTGTCGAGCAATCATCGGAAAGCCCCGATTCACGAGAAAAGGCATTCGCGAGGCGGGACGGTTCCGTCTTCAGCCGCCTAGGAAGCAATCCATCATGGCGACCGGGGCATTTTGGCACCAGCCACGAGACGACGGATTCCGAATCCATCACCAGGAGTTCGGCATACCCAACTCCCAAACAAAAACAGGTCGGACATTTGGCTCCCATTTGCCGAGGAATCGAGACCGGCAGCAAATACATCATCTACAGCGGAGCCAGGGGATCAGTACTTGATCGCCTCGGCTCCCGCTCTAAGAGCCGGGCCGCAAGCAGCCAGGCCACGGCGATGGCCGCTATGCAACGCCAGCTCGACGAGATGAAAGTGCTCCTGGAAACTGGGGCAGGCGCCAGGAGAAAGGTCATCGGACCGAGTGAGCCGCTCGCGGTCCAGATCGAGCTTGCCCCCGTGCAACCAAAGATCGCTCCTCCTCAAACGCCTTTGTATGAGGGGAGATCGGACCCCGAGACTCACCTAAGCAAGTTCCAGATCTAGATGACCGAATGCGGGGCGTCAGACGCGAGGAGGTGCCGAATGTTCCCGTTGACGTTGGGCAACCTTGCCCATAGGTCGTACATATCATTGCCACCGTGCTCTATTAACTCTTTTGAGAAGTTGGCGAACGACTTCACATCGTATATCGCCGCCAAGGTCGCTCGGCCAGAAGGTCCCCACCACATGATGAAGATCAGGCAGGGGAAAGACGAGTCCGATGCAGATTACATCGACCGGGTGGATGAAGTAGTCCTCACTGGCGCGCCCATAAGTGACGAGGTCGCCATCTACTTGGCCCTGGGGGGATTCGATGGTCTTTCGCCCATGTTCAGGCACCTCACGAAGGACATCCCCCCAACCTACACGATCTTCCGCGCCAAGGCTGCCGATTTTCTGACCAGGCAGAGGCTGCTCACCCTTCGCCTAGGCGAGGGGACGCCGTCTCCCATCCAAAAGACGGCGATCGCCAAGTCCAAAAAGGCGGTCGCCAAGCCACCCGGTAATTTCAAGGCCTTCGAGGATGTGGAAGTCCACCTCCTCCACAACCTCAATCTATGTCCGGCCCGTATTTTCAACGCCATCAAGGGGCGCGAGCGGCTAAGCAAGCCAAAAGCGATAAGGGACAATGGTCATCTGGACCACGACAAAATTTGTACCTACCACAAGAGTCCCGGCCACAACACCAACCAATGTCGCGACCTCATCAGACAACTCTGGAGATTGTTCGAGGAGGACAAGCTGGACAGTTTAGTGACTTAGCCAGAGCCCCGGGCAGAAAGGAGCAAGGGCCGCGATCGGCGATAGACCGGTTGCCAGAGTCGAACGCGACAAGTCGGAGGACTCATATGAGTCGACCCCCCGATCAACCTCGGCGGTCGGATCTATATGCTTCAATCAAGAGGTGGGAACTTCTGAGGTTTTTCCCCGATTCCCACCATGTCAAACGAAAGGCTAATGCCCAAGCAACGTCTTCAAAAAGAGGATGACTCGCTCGCCCTCTAAAGTTCGTCATCTAACGTGATGAACCTAGCCAAGCGATCGGCTCCCCCAGCACAACGTATACCGTCAAGGATCACCGTCTAACATGACGATCCAAGGTAGAAAAGTGCCAACATGGTTGTGTAGGTCGATGGAACCGATCTCTGCGACCATGCAAGGTTCCTTTGGGCAGAGATCGCTCTCCCTTCGTTTAAATACGAGGCGGGTGTAGTCAAAAGACCCTCCAAAATAGATCTGTGGACCCGCTCGCCCGCCCTCAAAGGTCCATCATCTAACATGGTGAACCTGGACAATGTGACGCGTCCCTACCCCCGTCACAACGTATGCCCACAAAGGTCCGTCGTCTAACATGTCAGTCCCCGACAGAAAAGTGCTAACAAGCCACAGTTGCGGAGTCGATAAATCCGATGGTGCCCCGTGCAAGGACTCCTCCAGGCAGAGATCGTCCGCCCCATCAGGCAAAACATAGCCTACGGATAATTGAGTCGCGAGAAGTAGGCCATCAGACGGAATGTCGCTCGCGTACAAGACATGGTCGCGAAGGTCGGTTCCATCGAACTCCACGACTGTGCACGGTTCCTCTAGGCCGAGATGGTCGGCCTTCCTCGAGGAATCTGCAAAATTGAAGATGGCAAGAACTAAACCAAAGATCGCTCGCTAAACTATTTATTTTCGTTCCCTTACTTTTACTAAGTAAACAAAAACAAGGGGAAAGAGCGGAGCTATACATACGACGATCGGCTTTGTTTAAGTACACGCACGACGATCGTTCCTCAAACACTTGTATAAAGTCATGCAAAAGATTCAGAAAGACGATCATACAAAGCAAGAAATCAGAAGCAAACATATTATTCCATTTCATTCGAAATATGTGCACAAGCGCCCGAAGGCAAAATACAACAAAAGCTATAAAATTACAAGTAAAAAGCGAGAAAAGCTCAGGGATCGACGCTCGCTCCATCGCCAGCAGCAGGCTCTGAACCCCCATCCTCCGGGGCACCTGGATGAACAAGGTTGTCCGGCAACGGGTACCAGCTCATATCGATCCCATGATCCGCGGAAAGGTCGAGGATCAGCACGGTGAAGGCTGGCTTCAGAGGGTGCTCAAGCGCATAGGCTTTGAAATTATCACCCAAAGGGACGACCTCGAGCCCGCCCTTCTTAGCGGCGAGGATCGCGTCAGCATAAGCTATATAGTAGGCAAATTCGCTGACGTACTCCACGTTAAGGAAGGGATCGGCCTCAGTCCCCTCCAGCTTTCCCCTCAGCTCCGCAACCGTTTGGCTCACGCCCTCGAGCTCGGCATCTTTGGCGGTCACCTCTTCTTTCGAGGACGCCAGCTCGCTGGTCAGTCGGGCGACAGTCACCTTCAGCTGGTCGGCCTCCTTCAGCGCGGCCGCATGCGACCTGCGGGCTTCCGTCATCTGGTCCCACGTCCGGTCAGTCGCCGCCCGCGCCCGGTCAAGACCCTGCCTCGCCTGTTTAGCCGCCTCCACGGAGCTCTTCTCCATGGCCACGAGCCAATCGGCAAAGTCAGCATTTTGTTTCCGTACGGCTTCGAGGTCCGCATGGAGACGAGCGGTGGACGGCCGCCCCTCATAGTCCCTCACGGCCTGAGCAGCCATCGTCGCCGTCTGAAGGGCCAGCGCGAAAGTCGCCTGCATCGCGTCAGCAGATCGCCGGCGCGCGATCGCATCCAGATCGGTCGTCCAGGCCTTCGGCAGGGAGGCGGTAGCCCGATCAACGTAAGAAGGGACCTCGCTGGCCTCGCGAGGAACTTTGCTCGTTAGGAAGTCCAACACCATCGGCGAGCAGTGCGGGTCGGAGTGGCGGACCCTGCACAAAGAGCAAAAGAGTTAGGGGCTGTTTACCAAATTTGTCTGTCTGGATAAATTGTGTCTGTCTGGGTAAATTTGTCTGTCTGGGTAAATGTGTCTGTTTGGGTAATTGATACTGTTGTTTACTTTTTCATCTGAATAAACTGTCTGAATAATAGAAATGACAGATTTACCCTTGAATATGAATTATAAGTTGTTTTATAAATTGTTGTTTATTTTTAAGTAGGGCTGGGACCGGTTCGGTTCTTGGTAAAAAATTAAAGAACCGGAATCGGTTTTTAAATACATAAACCGGTTCGGTTTTTGACCACTTTTTTTCTGGAACCGAATTAGGAACCGAAACCGAAAAAACCTGTTTTTTCTTCAGGAACCGAATTAAGAACCGGAACCGAATTTAATGTGTAAAAACCGGGTTTTTCGGTTCTTTTAGGAACCGAATTGTGCAAAAAAATGAATTTCGTAAAAAAACCCAAATTTTGAGTAGAAACCGAATTTAATGTGTAATATTTTGAAGAAAATACATTTAAATTGCTTTATTTAATACCTATATTATGTAAAAATTTATATATAGTATTATTTTTATTATTATTATATATATAATATATATATATATAGAACCTGTTCCAAACCGGTTTTTTTCTAACATCATAAAATAGGAATCGGAACCGGAACCGAATTATTAAAAAAGAACCGAATTAAGAACCGGAACCGGTTAATAATAAAAAAACCGAAACCGGAACTGAATTTTTCGGTTCGGTTCTTATTAAAATTCGATTCTTCGGTTAAAAATCCCAGCCCTATTTTTAAGCAATATAAATGATATAATCCAAAAATCAAAACATAAATTCATAAAGTACTTAAAAATCCAATTTCAAACACAAAGAAGTCAAGTTCAAACACAAGTAGCTAAATTCAAACACAAAGTAGATAAATTTAAATATTATTGAAAAATCAAATTTGACTCATCTTCTATATATATATATATATATTATTTAAATTTAAACAAATATTATACATAAATGATTTAATTTTGTATGTAAGTAATATATAAAATATTTAATACATATATAAATAATATCTATAATATACAATATATATTTAGATATAGAAATATATTTTAAATAGATAAGAACATATATAATAAATATTATACATATGAATAAATGTTAATATATAAGTAATATATAATATTATTTATATATCCATATATATGATATTTTGTAGATACAAAAGTTTATTTATACAATAATATATAGTAACAAATATTATATATATAAATTAAGAATGTATATTATTTATATATGAATAATATATATTACATTCATTTATATTAAAATATAAATTTTTTATATTGTATATATAAATGAGTATATATAATGGGGACACGAGAGTCATTTTTTTGTCCTAAATTATTTATATTGTATATATAAATGTGTGGTTTTCAAATAGGGGTAGGGGAGTCATTTTTTTGTCTTAATGAGGACAACACCCCTTTTCATGCTTAATGAATAAGCCATTTTTGTCTGCGCGAATAAGCCATTAAGCCACAAGTAAACACATCCAAACGTCTGAGCGAATAAGGCATTTTACCCATTAAGCTGATTAAGTCACAAGTAAACAGCCCCTTAGTATGTTTCCTACACAAGTGACATAACTCGGAAACGCGATCAGGCTAACCTTTCGACCTTCTCTGGGTCACGGCCGAAGAACGGCTTGCCACGTGGGATCTCGGCCTCAGCGGTCGCCATGGCCTGAAGGAAATCCAAAGAGAGCGTGGGGCCCTCCGCCATTGGAATCGCAGAAAGTGGAGGCGCGGCGACCGGCGGCACCACTGTGGACGCCTCAGCAGCAATAGAGGGCGAAGGATCCTCCATCCTCCACCTCTTGCGGTTGAGCTGGAGCTGTCCCTCCTCCCGAGGCTCCGGCTCGTTGACGACCGGCCCCACGAGAGGTCTTGCCTCCGGAATAGGACGGATCATCGCCGCAGGGGCACGGCTCGTCTTCTTCCCCTGGCGCAGACGACTCATGATCCCGGGGATCGACATGGCAATTTCTTTCGGTGCATCTGAGAAACGAGGGAAGCGGACTTCTGCAAAGAAAGCGATCGACAGAAGTTAGTCATCTTCATCAAATCAAGGCGATCGTCAAGCAGAAGAAGATTGCAAATATTTGTACATGGGACCTTTAAGTGGCGGGGAAAGCGAAACAAACGAGCGGCCAACCAATGAGATTCGTTGTTGATCCGACGAGCGTCGATATAACTATCTGGAAGACTACGTATTCGCTCCCAGACGATCGCAAAATCAAATAGTAGATCGCCTGCTGCCGGAACAAAGGTACCTGCAAAAAGAAAGCCAAATTAGATCAGTTCAGGATATATCCGAACGAAGGGAGAGTCAAAACCCTTACTCGGATTCCTCTCCCGGAAGCCGGTGGAGATATCCAACTCATCGGTGGGATCGTCACTCGCAGCTGATTTCCATGCACTGCCGACCCAACACCACTTCGATAGGTCGCCCCGGAACTTGTTCGGCACCCCAAGAACCACCCAGCCCGAGCGACCTTGGATGTGGTAGCCGCCAACGGAACCCTTCTGAGCCGTCAACTTAAAGAGATAGTTCATCTCCAGCGCAGAAGGAAGACGGAACAGCCGATGACCGCCAAACAGAGTAAAGGTGCAGACGATCTGCAACCAGGCGTTCGGCGTCAGTTGGAGCGGCGCCACGTTCCAAGCGGTCAACAAGTAGGACACGGCGAATGGTAGTGGGAACCGCAATCCCGCCCCCATGATCAACTCATTAACGGCGACCATACCCTCAGGAGGTTGGTCGGAACAGCGATCGCCTCTCAGGTTTATGAGGATGGGCGATCGAGTATGCACGAAAGTCGAACTCAGGGAGTGAGCCGGCTAATCTCTCCATAAGCTCGGCAAAATCTAAAAAGGCTTTGCCGAACACACTGTTTTCTACCAGTACACTCTTATTGCCGCCTCCTCTTCGGCCAGCGAGCGCTTCCGCTCCACCTCCGCCGACCTGGCCATGTCAGCTTCGTTGAAAAGTTCTTCAACCTCCGCAGGTTCAATCCCGGCGCGGATAGCCTCGACGGCTGTCTCTACGTGGAACTCCGTGGAGGTTTCGTCCCGAGCAGTCGAACTCCTGGCGGTGGAGGTGCTACCCGCCTCAAACACCTTTGAAACTCCTCCGGACATCTTCAGAAGAAAGAAAAGGAAGAGAGAAGTCTTTTGTTCTTACCTAAAAAGTCTACTCGAACGGCGCTTGGCAACTCAAATCTTCAGAGAAATCGGGCGCTACTTTCTTCTCAGGCGAAATGCATAAAGTTGTAACCCAGAAACCCTACCCCCTTTTATAGGCGAGGGCGGGGGCTTCTGGGCAATTAAACAGATTCTTGAGGGTCGAAGCGCAGGGGTCGCATAGATCCTCATTTGATGCCGCCCTCGAATCTCGCGTGCGCGTCGTTTCGAGGGCACGCCGAAGGACTGGTCTGAAAAAAACGTCGGACTCAACAGGAACGCGACACGTGCCCCAGTAACGGTTCAAGTCAGCTTTCACTTTCCTCTCTTCTCAGCGACCGAGTAGGTCGTCCAAATTCCAAATCAATCCGCTCGAGAGATGATTATCTGTTCAATAAAATGCTTAATCGCTCGTCTAAGTCAAGCGATCGCCAGTAGAGCCACCTCACCCCACGTCTTTGACATCGGAGCGAGCTGGGGGGCAATTATTTTGTGGCGATTTATATGCCTCGATGGCGATCGGCACAAGGGCCGAACGACCAAATCCAGCATCAGATAAACCAAGGCAGACTTGCCAGGCGTCCAAGGCGATCGCCTCTGGGCACCTAGCGATCGTTTCGAGTGCCCGACCATGGACGACCGCCTTATGCCATGTGTAAAGCCAAGCATTCGTCAAAGTCTACGAAGACCGAATCTTGGATAAAGACCCACGTGCAGATCCGCAAATAGCGCCGTGGAATAAGGCTTTGACTCCAGCCCATCAACAGCTGTCGGTGGCAAGGATAGCCTCACCTACCGCCAGACCCGCCGAAAGGTCCTAGGTGAGACTGTAACACCCCAATTCACAACTGGGACATTACACGCCGTAGAACCCTCGTGAGGTCTACCAGGCTAACACATGACATATAAACCACAATGTAGTCCCGAATAATGCACTCAAAAGTAAATAAGGCCGTGGCCTCGGCCAAAACATTTTTAACGTAATACATGAAAAGAGGTTAAATACCAATTCGTTGCCCACGCAGGGGACTTAAACCATGTTTAAAAATAAACAATCTATCTCCAGTACTCAACACATGCAATGACAAAACAGAAAAATGCAGACTCGAGCCACATCATCATGCCAACCCATCCTTTGCATGCGCATCCCGTGCTAGCTCCTCACTGACCAAGACTAAATGCATAAGACGCATTTCCCCCATTTAAGGGGTTAGCATTCGAATAGCTAGTGCAAGTACATAATTACACAACATTATATACATACACGATTCAACGCAATTAAATCGTTAGGAAAGTCATTTTGAAAACCAATATTCCGGAATATCACATTAACACCAAAACAGTATAATAACAGGTTTCCCACATCACATTAATCCACGCTTGGTAACTCGCGACCGTACCCATTAGTATCGGTCCCCAGAGGTCCCGTCAGACCGTCCCCAGGTGAGAAACCACTTCCGCGGCCGTACCCATTAGTATCGGCCCCCAGAGGTCCCGTCGAACCGTCCCCAGGTGGAAAAACATCAACACACGCAGCCAAGTCCACTTCCGTGGCCGTACCCATTAGTATCGGTCCCCAGAGGCCACATGCCATCCCCAGGTGGAAGAGAAACAATCACATTCGTTCAATAAAACCATTTACATCATTCGTATCAAAGTCATACACACATAACGGAATGTAATACATGTACTTGCCTTGAATAATACGACGCGAAGGAAACGACGAAGGAACGGTTACGGTCCGAACAATCCTCTCAAATCCGACCCTAACACAATAGTGATATAAAACCAATCTCAACACCATGAATACGAAGAAATTCATCCTAGTTCTACCCGTTGGGACAATTCATCGGACACCACGCGTGCATAAGGAAAAGAAATCGGTCAACGGTGGAATAACGGGATTTCATCCCAACCAATAACAAGAAAACCAAGGGTTACAAGTATACTATCAAAATCTAACAACAACATCGGTAATTTCGAATTAAAACACAAAATCACCACCAAACCCTCCCCAAAATCATACTAGGGTTGAAGGAGTTCTTACCTCTTGAAGATTCAAGCCCTATAGTCCGAAGAACACGTGCTAAATCCACAATCCGAGCTACACGATCGAAGGAGGATGAAGAAAATAAAACACTCAAATGATTTGTGAAGGAAAAACCCTCCCTCAACCTTTCTCTCTCGGTTGCAGGTGAAGAAAAGGGGAAAAATGAGCTGAAATGCTTAGAAAACGAATTTATAGGGCTGACAGACTCGACCGTGTCCGCCTGACACGGTCGTGGCGCGCAGTTGGCCGGCAGGGACTCGACTGTGTCCTGCATGACACGGTCGCGGCGCGAAGGGGCCTACCGATAGTGACCTGTCCGCGGCGCTCGGCATTGACTCGACCGTGTCCTGGAACACGGTCGAGCCTCTGGGCAGTCGGTTCCGGCTTATCCGGAAGAGCTCGGCTCGGCCGTGCCAGACGACACGGTCGGGTCCTGAGGCAGAGACTTCTGGCTTATCCGGACGAGTACGGCACGGGCCGTGTCGGACGACACGTCCGAGTCCGGTCGGCAGTGATCGGCCAAAAGCTGAAAAATGAGCGGGTGAACGAAAACGATCATAACTCTCTCGTCCGGACTCCGATTGACTCACCGTTTGAACCATTGGAAAGCTAATTCGATGCTCTATAATATTGCAAGGATTTAGAATTTTTGGAGTTACCAAAAATTAATGGTGATCTAACAAAGTCGAATTCATATGAGAAAAGTTGAAACAATGAACAATAATGATACACAACTCGAAGTTTTTCCGAACGGTGAACACGGTGAATGAACATGATTGATGAATGATTATAATTGAGTGAAATACACTGAGTGACAATTACAGACTGATAATTACTGAATGAAAATAAATGAATTACGACCGGGTATTACATTATCTCCCCCTAAAAATAAGTTTCGTCCCGAAACTTACAACACGAATAACTCGGGGTATCTCGACTTCATACTCTCCTCCGTTTCCCACGTGGCTTCCTCGGATCCATGCCTCGACCACTGCACTTTGACCAAAGGAATGGTTTTGTGCCTGAGTTGCTTCACTCGACGCTCTAAGATCTGAATTGGCCTCTCCTCGAAGGTAATGTCGGGCCCCAACTCGATCTCTCCAAAATCAATAATATGGCTAGGGTCCGATACGTACTTCCTAAGCTGGGAAACATGAAATACGTTATGCACGTGGTTCAGGGATGGCGGCAAGCCTAACCGATACGCAAGCTCTCCAACTCTATCTAAAATCTCAAACGGCCCGATATATCTCGGACTAAGTTTACCCTTCCGACCGAAGATGAAAACTACACGTGTCGGCGACACCTTAAGCAAGACGTGATCTCCCACCTCACACTACAACTGTCGGCGACGTTTATCGTCTTAAGACTTCGCCGACTGGGCCGTCGGAATCTACCACGAATCAAGGTAACCTTCTCCCTCGTCTCAACTATCATGTCGGGCTCGACCGATTAGCTCGACGTATCATCCCAACACAACGGCGATCTGCACCTCCTCCCATACAACGCTTGAATGGTGCCATTTTGATCGAGGCATGCCAACTATTGTTGTACGTGAACTCGATCAACGGCAAGTGTGTCTCCCAATCATCCTTCCAATCTAAAGCACGGGCTCGTAACATATCCTCTAGCGTCAGATCGTCCGCTCGATCGTCCGTCTGTCTGAGGGTGGTAGGATGTACTAAGTCTCAACTCGGTTCCCAAAGCTCTATGAACGGCCTGCCAAAAATGTGATATGAACCGGACATCACGATCCGAAACAATACTCTTAGGGGTCCCATGCAATCTCACTATTTCCGCAACAAACACTCGTGCAAGCCTCTCCGGCCCCCAAGTGTCCTTAATACTTAGAAAATGAGCTGATTTGGTTAGTCGATCAACAACGACCCAAATCATGTTCATTACCGTCCGAGTCTTAGGCATACCGGTAATAAAATCCATAGAAATGTCCTCCCATTTCCACTTCGGAATAGGAAGTGGTCGTAAAAGCCCCGCGGGTCGCTGATGCTCGATCTTAACCTGCTGACAGGTCAAACATCTCGACACAAACTCGCTAACGTCTGTCTTCAAATTACTCCACCAGTAGTTGCTCCTCACATCCTTGTACATTTTACTCGTACCAGGATGTATGGAGTAAGGTGTGGTATGAGCTTCACTCAAGATCTTCTGTCTCAGCTCAACAACACTCGGTACACATAATCTGCCGCGAAATCTCAAAACTCCATCATCGTGAACCACAAATCCGGGGGCTTTCCCTTTCCTCACATCCTCCCTCAACTGGACCAAAAACGGATCGTCATACTGCTTCGCCTTGATATCATCAGTCAAGGACGAAGTGATCTCTATTGCACATAACTGGCCCTGAACTCTCTGAACCCAAACCTCAATATTCTGACAGATGAAATCTCGCTGGATCCTACTCTGCGGTGTAAGTACCTCTAACATATGCAAAGCCATCGGTTTTCGGCTCAACGCATCAGCCACTACGTTGGCCTTACCCGGATGGTAAAGTATCTCGAGGTCGTAATCTTTAATTAGCTCTAACCACCTACGCTGCCTCATATTCAACTCTTTCTGGCTGAAGATGTACTTCAGACTCTTGTGATCCGTAAAAATCTTACACGATGACCCATAGAGGTAATGCCTCCAGATTTTTAAGGCGAAAACGACCGCAGCTAACTCCAAATCGTGCGTGGGATAATTTACTTCATAAGGTTTCAATTGGCGGGACGCATACGCAATCACTCTATCTCTCTGCATCAAAACACATCCTAGACCAAGGCTCGAAGCATCACTGTACACTACGAAATCCTCGTTCCCCTGAGGCAACGCTAACACGGGTGCGGTAGTCAAACGTCTCTTTAACTCGTCAAAACTGTCCTGCCTGTCTGCAGTCCACTCGAACTTCTGAGTTTTCTGGAGCAACTGAGTGAGTGGTCTAGCGATCTTAGAAAATCCCTCAACGCATCTACGGTAATAGCCGGCAAGACCCAGAAAACTTCTCACCTCCTTCACATTCTTAGGCGGCTCCCAAGCCATCACTGCCTCTATCTTCTGCGGATCTACCCGAACTCCCTCTGTTGAAATCACATGCCCGAGGAACGTCACTTCCTCGAGCCAAAACTCACACTTAGAGAACTTCGCGTACAACTGCTCAGCCCTCAAAGTGTCTAATACAATCCGAAGATGTAACGCGTGCTCCTCCCGACTCCGTGAATAGATGAGAATATCGTCAATAAAAACGACTACGAATTTGTCCAGATACTCAATAAAAACTTTGTTCATCAACTGCATGAACACTGCTGGGGCATTGGTTAGCCCGAAAGGCATAACCACAAACTCGTAATGGCCATATCTCGTCCAAAAGCCTTTTCGAATATCGACGTCCCGAATCCTCACCTGGTAGGAGCCCGAACGCAAATCAATCTTCGAAAAGACTGCCGCCCCAAGCCGATCAAACAAATCGTCAATCCCGGGCAAAGGGTATTTATTTTTGATGGTCAACTTGTTTAATTCTCGAAAATCGATGCATAAACGGCGACCCATCCTTCTTCTTAACAAAGAGTACAGGCGCACCCCAAGGCGATGCGCTCGGTCGAATATACCCTTTATCTAACAATTCTCCCAACTGATTCTTCAACTCTAACATCTCCGACGGTGCCATACGGTACGGTGCTCGAGAAATAGGGGCTGCATTCGGCTTAAGATCGATAGGAAACTCCACCTCTCGCTGCGGTGGTAACCCCGGCAAGTCGTCTGGGAAAACATCGGGATACTCACCAACAACTGGAATTGACGACATGTCAACTCCACCATCTTCCGCCTTCAGAGCGTAACACCAGTAGCCGACACAACCCTGGTTCAGAAGTTTTATCGCCTTCAAGGCGTTAATCACGCTCCCCGATCTACCCGACTTACAGCCGACGAGAGTATCCTCGGTGCCATCCTCGGCCACGATCGAGATAGTACGAGTCCGATAGTTCATGATAGCACCGTGACGCTCTAACCAATCGTCCCCGAGGATTAAATCCCCACCCTTGAGGTCGATAACAATGAGGTTTGAGGGCCAATCTCGGCTCCCGATCCTCACTGGGCAATCCCTAACTTCCCGGTCCCCAACCATACGATCCCCGCTAGGCGTACCCACCACAAACGGTTCACACTCAAACAAGCAGTTAAAGCCAATACGATTCACACAATCCGATGCAATAAAGGAATGGGTAGCACCCGAATCAAAAAGCACGGAAACCGGATGAGTAAGGATCTGAGTGGTACCTGACGCCACCGGAATGTCCGCTCCTCCTCGTGCGCCTCATCTCGATACAACCGGGGTGAATCGAACCCGAACTCGAGGCCGCACGGCGATCCGGCCGACCCGACCCTACCACGACCCGAACCTCGCGAACATGAGTGGCTGGAAAACTGTGATCCTTCTGATCGGTAGTGGTAGTCGGAACTCTAGCGGCCCTGGTGGCCCTCTCACAATGAGCTGCCCGATGTCCGGTCTGTCCGCAAGTAAAGCAAGCAACTAACGGAAATGGGCAATCCTTCACAACGTGCTCGGGCTGACTGCAATTAAAACAAACTCTCCCGCCAGTGCCACAGATCGACCGAAGTTACCACAGGATCCACCGCCCGATGAAACGGCCTCTTCCCTGGTGTAGGAGCAGAACGAGACTTCAAATCGACCACCTTTACCGGCCGAGAACCCGCCGTAGTCTTCGCTTCTTAGCTTCCGAGACCGACTCGATTCCGGACAGCCATCTCGATCGCCGAGCGCGATCACAGTATTCCTTCAAAGTGGCACACATGAGCGGCGCCATACTCGCCTAATATGCGGCTTCATGCGCATATTGAAGTATCGGATTTTATCAGCCTCCGTTCTCACTTGATCCTCACGAAGCCCAATCGCTGATTGTAAGAAATGATGGCACGAGAAATAGGCACATCCCGAGGTGTAGCGGTGAAGAACTCCACAATTCTGCGCTCCTTGACGGGCGGCGGACAATATTCTGCTTCCATAGCAGCCCTGAACTCATCCCAAGTGGCCCGACGATCTCTGGGCGCAACGGCCTCCCACCATTCCGCAGCTTCCTTATCCGGGAGGTATCGGGCAATGTGTACCTCCTCATCCTCGTGACAAGCTACGGCATCGAAGGTCTGGACAACCGAAAGAGCCAATTCTCCCATCCGAGGGAGTCAAGATCCGAGAAACGAGGAGGGTGCATCTTAGTTACCGTCTCAAGCCACTTACTAGCCTCCTCTTCCTGTCGGGGCGGATTCTCGACGTCCACCCCGAGCTATTCGAGTAAGTTGGGCTACCAATCGCTGAAGTACGGCAAGAGCCCTGTCGGCATTATTACCCGACGGTACTGAGTGAGAGGCTGAATCCGCAGAGGACTGGGAAAGTGAGCCCTCCTCATTATCAGCACCACGATCACGGCCTCGGCCGCGTCCCCTAGCCGGTCTACCACGACCTCTCAACATACTGAAGGAAAATAAGAAAAGAACAAGATCAGAAAGATTCACAATTCACAAGGTTGGTAACACAAGTCACAACCCCGAACAGTACAAGAAAACGGATTACAGAAATATAAGAGTTCGAGGAGACTTACAGCCACGGGTCGCACGAAAAGACGGTAGCATGATGATATTAGGCTCGACAACTGACTCTAATGACGCAACTGACAGACCCAAAATTCACCGACAGCTTAGGTATTCAAAACCTAAGCTCCGATACCATAAATGTAACACCCCAATTCACAACTGGGACATTACACGCCGTAGAACCCTCGTGAGGTCTACCAGGCTAACACATGACATATAAACCACAATGTAGTCCCGAATAATGCACTCAAAAGTAAATAAGGCCGTGGCCTCGGCCAAAACATTTTTAACGTAATACATGAAAAGAGGTTAAATACCAATTAGTTGCCCACGCAGGGGACTTAAACCATGTTTAAAAATAAACAATCTATCTCCAGTACTCAACACATGCAATGACAAAACAAAAAAATGCAGACTCGAGCCACATCATCATGCCAACCCATCCTTTGCATGCGCATCCCGTGCCAGCTCCTCAGCTCGACCAGTACCTGAAATGCATAAGACGCATTTCCCCCATTTAAGGGGTTAGCATTCGAATAGCTAGTGCAAGTACATAATTACACAACATTATATACATACACGATTCAACGCAATTAAATCGTTAGGAAAGTCATTTTGAAAACCAATATTCCGGAATATCACATTAACACCAAAACAGTATAATAACAGGTTTCCCACATCACATTAATCCACGCTTGGTAACTCGCGACCGTACCCATTAGTATCGGTCCCCAGAGGTCCCGTCAGACCGTCCCCAGGTGAGAAACCACTTCCGCGGCCGTACCCATTAGTATCGGCCCCCAGAGGTCCCGTCGAACCGTCCCCAGGTGGAAAAACATCAACACACGCACCCAAGTCCACTTCCGTGGCCGTACCCATTAGTATCGGTCCCCAGAGGCCACATGCCATCCCCAGGTGGAAGAGAAACAATCACATTCGTTCAATAAAACCATTTACATCATTCGTATCAAAGTCATACGCACATAACGGAATGTAATACATGTACTTGCCTTGAATAATACGACGCGAAGGAAGCAGCGAAGGCAGTTACGGTCCGAACAATCCTCTCAAATCCGACCCTAACACAATAGTGATATAAAACCAATCTCAACACCATGAATACGAAGAAATTCATCCTAGTTCTACCCGTTGGGACAATTCATCGGACACCACGCGTGCATAAGGAAAAGAAATCGGTCAACGGTGGAATAACGGGATTTCATCCCAACCAATAACAAGAAAACCAAGGGTTACAAGTATACTATCAAAATCTAACAACAACATCGGTAATTTCGAATTAAAACACAAAATCACCACCAAACCCTCCCCAAAATCATACTAGGGTTGAAGGAGTTCTTACCTCTTGAAGATTCAAGCCCTATAGTCCGAAGAACACGTGCTAAATCCACAATCCGAGCTACACGATCGAAGGAGGATGAAGAAAATAAAACACTCAAATGATTTGTGAAGGAAAAACCCTCCCTCAAGCTTTCTCTCTCAGTTGCAGGTGAAGAAAAGGGGAAAAATGAGCTGAAATGCTTAGAAAACGAATTTATAGAGTGTGAGACTCGACCGTGTCCGCCGACACGGTCGTGACGCCGATTGGCAGCGGGGACTCGACCGTGTCCTGCATGACACGGTCGCGGCGCGAAGGGGCCTACCGATAGTGACCTGTCCGCGGCGCTCGGCATTGACTCGACCGTGTCCTGGAACACGGTCGAGCCTTTGGGCAGTCGGTTCCGGCTTATCCGGAAGAGCTCGGCTCGGCCGTGCCAGACGACACGGTCGGGTCCTGAGGCAGAGACTTCTGGCTTATCCGGACGACGGCACGGGCCGTGTCGGACGACACGGCCGAGTCCGGTCGGCAGTGATCGGCCAAAAGCTGAAAAATGAGCGGGTGAACGAAAACGATCATAACTCTCTCGTACGGACTCCGATTGACTCACCGTTTGAACCATTGGAAAGCTAATTCGATGCTCTATAATATTGCAAGGATTTAGAATTTTTGGAGTTACCAAAAATTAATGGTGATCTAACAAAGTCGAATTCATATGAGAAAAGTTGAAACAATGAACAATAATGATACACAACTCGAAGTTTTTCCGAACGGTGAACACGGTGAATGAACATGATTGATGAATGATTATAATTGAGTGAAATACACTGAGTGACAATTACAGACTGATAATTACTGAATGAAAATAAATGAATTACGACTGGGTATTACAGAGACCTCCCAAGACAGCGACATGGGATGTGTGTTGCCTCCTCGGTGGTTCGCACATCTGGCTGCCAGCAGCAGCTGCGGACTTTAAGGAAACGTCTCATGTGCTAAGACGATCGCCCGCTTATTATAATGCAGAAAAGGTGATCGCCCGTTTGGGATCAGGACATCCCAACTACCTCCACTCCTATAAATAGGAGACCTCCAGCATTTGGAAAGCTTCTTCCGAGAGTTGGATCAGAAACAGTTGATTTCACACGAGAGATCAGACTTCCATCACAGGAAAACAGTCAAATTCACACAGTTGAACACGGCTAAAATCCTATAGAGTTGAATCCTACACAGCACTTCATCTCTTTGTTACAAGAACTCACAGAACATTAACTCTGGTTCTTCCGGCAATCACCAGCACTCAAGAGCTAGATAACTAGGGTCTTTACACTCATCGTAATAGTTCTCTAACATTAATATTTGTACTCCACAGTATTCGTATTAATAATATCTCGCGAGAGGATTCAAGCCCGGGACTAACAACCCCGGCAAATCTTGTGTTATTTACATTCCTTCGTACGTGCTCTCGCATTTTGTTTGTTACTCACCCGTAGCCATATCCAGCAAACCATTACGTATAATATTTTGGGTAACAACAACATGAACTCCAAATCTGAGAAAGCAGCAAATAATATATATATATATATATAAGTAATCAAAGGAAATGAAACTGAAGATGGGCGATTTTGCGTTCAGAAATTCTGTCTTCTTAAAGCAAATTCGCGCTCACTGCAGTGTATAGCGTCTGCCTCCCAGGATAAAACAACATCTCGATGCGTTGATAAATCGATCATCGCACCCTCAATGAACTAGAATGAAATCTGAACTATCAACAATGCGACCGAAAATATGAAGAAAAAATCGTTGCGACCGAAAATATGAAGAGAAATTTTTTGCTGAAAAGATAACTCAAAAGGTCGAGTATACGGCTCGAAAATGGAAAATAATTGTCCAAAAATCGGACTCCCTCACATCGGTATCTATAGATGAACATGAGAGAGAGAGAGACATATGCTCGAGGTTCTAAATTGAATAGGATTGGTCTCTTTGGCACTTATCTTAATCTATTAATATATTAATTCGATAATTACCAATTAACTTGATAGTTACCCTAAAATATTTAATTCGATAATTATCAATCTAATTTGACATTTATCCTAGTCCGAAAAATTCGGATTTTATGCTTTAGGTGGTTCAACAAAATGAATTTTTGCCAAATAAAATTTCAATAAAAAGATAACTTCGAGACGCCGAGATATTTTGCCCAAATCGCCCTTCGAACCGAACGAGACGAGACGGACGGACGGCGGCGCGCGCGAGATATGCCCAGTCACACATCCACTTGTGTCCCACTTGTTGTTGTGAACAAATGTTTGTGCATATCACCTTATATACACAATTCTTTTTACTTTTTTCCAATGTGGGATAGCATCCCAAGCCCTTCCAAAGAGCCCACTTTGGAACATTATATCTCATTCATACCTTAATTATTTTGAGTGTTCTTACATGTTTTGGAAATCTCTTACGTAGTACTACATATTCCAACTAAGCCCCGATTTTAACTCGTAGTCGGGCCCACTCAAAATTGCTTCTCAAGTGGCCTGCTCAAAGCAGCTCAATTTTTCTCCTTTTCCAGCATCATCATCATCAACTGCACCTTAATATTAACTATGTTGGGGACTCTGGCATGAGGATTATAGTATCAATTAATTATCTAAAATTCACTAAAAATATAAAATTTATGCGAGAAAACAGTGACACAATTTTACGTCAGATATCCTTCTTGTATCAACCTTCACATAAAGAAAAATGATATGAATTCCATAACCGTTCCAATTACATGGAAAATATCATGAGACAGTCGAATAGTTGACATAATTGCTATAGCCATGTCATATTACATAATGTAAAATCAACACGTATATCATGAAAAATAACTCGATAAATTAATACTTCTAACGAAGAGGAAAATTCTTTAATTAAAATCCGTGCATTAAAATCATACAAAGCCTTTCAGATATACACTATAGAAGAATAGTATGATAACGACTTTTATATGTAAAAATAATCACATAAAATTATTTTGCATTTGCCCCATAAGGGGAAAGATTTTCGCATGCATCACTGCCAAAGAAGAAGTTATTTCCATTCATTTCTGCTACATATGCCAATGCTCTAAATGCAACATGTTGATAGCCCATCTGTCTTGGCATCCACGTATGCGTTCCCCGCTAGCTCAACCGTCTCGGTTGAGAGGATCAGATGGCAAAAGAACCAATTTCTGGATAAACCGGCCGAGCAGAGTAAAAGGGAGGACCGACCAAGAACATATCAAATTTTCTACCAGGTCCCATTAATACTGGACTGGGCAGAACCGCCAAAGACCGGGGGCCGACCCGACGATCAGTCCGGAGCAACGACGAAAGGACAGACCAAATCCAGGATAAATACGCTCCAAAACTCCGTCATGATAGGGACGATCAGAACAGCGGGAGGCCCGAGGGCCGACCCCAATACCGACCCCAACGGATAAGCGTCGCCAGAAGCATGCGGAACAGACACACAGGACATGCGGAACACGCACACAGGACAGTAAACGCACTCTGTCCTCCCTCTTCCCGAAGCAATCCCCAAAGGTCGCCACGTGTCTAAGGCGTACCCTCACTCTGACCATTGGTTTGGATACATTCCGAAACATTCTCCAGCTGTCGCCCCCTGATTGGCCAAGATTTTCTATATATAGAGAGAATGTATGATAAGAATGGACTTTTGGAATTTTTCATAAAAGCAAAAAGAGAGAAAGAGAGATAAAAAAGGAGAAGACTTGTAATAAACAAGCAATAAATATAGACCGGCTTAAAAGTTCAGCTCGGCTCTATCACAGATTACGATCACTAATAAAATATAGTGATCCAACTCATTTCATCTTTTTGATTATTTTCTATGTGGCTTCGATCCACCTAGTCTAGATCATCACACATTATGTTGGTCCAATCAGTTATCAACAAATTGGCGCTAGAAGGAGGGCCCACGCTGCCCACAGCTGCATACGTTCTCACCGGAGTTCTGAAAAGATTGTTCCAATATAGTCATGTCTCACGGAAGGTCCAAGCACCATCAACCCGCCACGGAGGAGGAAAACCTGCTCAAGGTGGCGGAGTGCTTTAAACACCCCGTGTTCATCCAGGGAATGACTGTCCTCATGGTGCGGGTCACCAAAAGTGGGAATCCCCCGAGACCCGAGGAACAGACCGATGCCCAATCTCAAACGACCTGTCTGACGGCCCCTAGGTGAAACCAGAAGAGAACCGTCTCCCACCTTGACGAGGAAGAGACGAAAAGCCATGGTGAAAGCCCTCACCCTTCACGGAAAGGTCTGGCCTCTCACCCCATATCGGTTTTTGATCGACTGGGGATAGGGAGGAAAAATGAAAAAATGGCACCGGCTCGGACCACTCAGAGTCGGGACCGCAAAATAATGGAGGCTCTCCACCAATCCCGAGTCCTGACATAGCCACTACCGCAAACTCCAGGCGACAACTCGAGCGAAATCGAGTTCCTCAAAAAACGCCTCAAGGAGCTTGAGAACAAGTAACTCCAACCATCCCAAAATTCAGAATGGCTCAACAGCCAGAAGAGCCCCCTTGCCTCCTGTATTTTGGCGGAGCCTGTCCCGGAGAAGCTTAAGGTCCCCCAAATCCCACCATATAATAGGGAGACCAACCCCAATGCCCATCTCAAACACTACAACTCATGGAAGGACCTACACAGGTCCCAATATGTTTTCCGATGCCGGATGTTTTCACTGACTTTGGGGGAAAAGACTCAAAGGTGGTACCGCTCGCTACCCCATCATTCTATCCAGACATGGGCCCAACTCACTGCGGCATTCCGATCCTATTTTATGGGATCTTTAGTGCGCATTGCCCCACGGTCCTCTATCACCTACGTCGTGCAGGGGCCGAATGAATCCCTCAAGGATTACATAAACTGTTTCAATAAGCAGATATTGGAAATGGAACCCATGTCCGATGGCGCACTGGCCATAATTGCTCTGGTCGGCCTCCTAAAGAATTCTCTCTTCCGTTGGACGGTGTGCCAGAACACCCCCCGCACATACCAAGAGTTCTTGGAGTGCCAGCTCCCACATTGCGGCCGAGGAAGCTATGACGGTCCCAGTCCTAGTCATGCCCACTGATCCGAAAGGATCATACAAGAAGAAAGAAGACAGGCATGACTCCAAGGAGGTCTGCCAAGAGCCCCGCCGGGAGAATAAGGCCACCGGCTCTTCGACCACCTAGACAAGCCGGAATTACAGGGAGCAAAGGCCCGAGCTCATGGCCATCTACGCCGAGATATACTCGGTAGGGGCCGCGGCCATATTAGAACACATAAAGAACAATAATTTGCTCCCAGTCCCTCGGCCGATTTACAAAGATCACAAAGACATGGATCAGACCCGCTTCTGTAAATACCATGAATCGGCAGGTCACAATACTGAACAGTGCCGAGACCTCATTGCAGCCTTGATTTCAGTGTGCGACAATACCGGGTTGAGGCGATTTACTCGGAACCCACCCCGGGATCGCCAGGACCGAGCTGACCTGGCGAAAGCTAGGAACGACCGGGTGCCTCCACCCCTTAAATCTCCCCAAGAAATTCTCACTGTAACGGGGACAGCTGAAGTCGAAGACCATCGGTCGAAGCGATAGCGGAAAGCCTTTATTCGAGAAGCTACCACCTCCTACCAGCGACCGAAGGCCGGCCAAAGGATTTCTGTCAGTGGCGGAGAATCCCCCGAAAACCCCCAGCTGGCCGTCACTTTCAAGGAATCCGATGCTGGTGGCTTGGATCATCCCCATTATGATGCACTCATCATCACTCTGCCGATAATAGGAATCCCTATACACCAGGTGTTCGTGTATTCAGGGGCTTATGCTAGTATCATCTACCTTCATACCCTTCGCAGGATGAAGGTGGACCAATCCTTTGTTCGGCCATACAACATGGACATACGAGGGTTTGCCAATTGCCGCACCACCCCGCTAGGGGAAATCGACCTCTCTTTGGAGTTTTGGTCAGGGGCCGATCAAGAGGACGATGATCACAACATTTAAGATCATCGGGTTGCACAACGACTACAATGCCATCCTAGGCCGACCTGTGATGTCGAGGCTAAGGGCCACTCAGTCCACCTATCACCTGTGCATAAAATTCCCCACCCCGGACGGCGTCGGGGTCACAGGGGGGATCAACGTGCCGCTCGGGAATGCAACCTTAGCATTCGGGCTCGCGAGAGAAACGCTGCAAAAGGCACTCCGGGAAGTTTTCCTGAAGGAACGGGAATGACCGGACCCAAACAGCTGGAAGGCGGAGCTAGGCTGGAACAAGATGCCGAAGGTTCTGGGGCCGCCCAAACTTCCAGTATAGAGATTGATCGGGATGCAGACCGAGGCCGTAGGCCTGGAAGGGAACCTGTCCTGGAGGAAGATCTTGTCGACCCACAATTCCAAAAACCAAAGGGGAACATTCGCCATGCCGAGCCGACGGAACCGATCCGGTCTGAGTTAATCTCCCACCTAAGATAGAATTTGGATGTCTTCACGTGGACCCATTCAGATATGCAGGGAATTGATCCAGAACTTGCTTTCCACCGGCTGAATATTGATCCCAACTCAAAACCGGTCGTTCAAAAGCGAAGGAAATTGGGACCTGAGCGGCAAAAGGGGTTGGAAGAAGAAGTGGGGAAGCTAGTCGACAAAGAATTTATTCGGGAGGCCAGGTATCCGACCTGGGTGGCCAATCCGGTCCTAGTTGAGAAGCCGACCGGACTGTGGCGGCTCTGCATTGACTTCTCCGATCTAAATAAAGCCTGCCCAAAAGATAGCTATCCCCTACCCCACATCGACTACTTGGTTGACGCAATGGCCGGACACGAGCTAATGAGTTTTATGGACGCATACTCCGGGTACAACCAGATCCGAATGCAACCTACTGATGAAGAGAATACCTCATTCGACACGGACCGCGGCCTATACTGCTACCACATGATGCCTTTTGGACTTAAAAACGTGGGCGTGACCTATCAACGCCTGGTAAATAAAATGTTCTGTAGCTTGATAGGTCATATGATGGAGTTTTATGTAGATGATATGCTTGTAAAGTCCTTACATTCGGCCAACCATGTAAATGATCTCAATAAAATGTTCATTCGGAGTAGACTCAGGGAAATTCCTCGGCTACATGGTAAGCCAAAGAGGAATTGAAGCTAATCCCGATAAAATCAAGGCAGTGACCGAACTTATTTTGCCAAATTCGGTCAGAAAAGTACAGAGCCTCACAGGCCGACTAGCCATGCTAAGTCGTTTTATCTCTCGCTCAACCGACAAATGCAAGCCCTTTTTTGAGGCAATAAAAAAGAATAAGGACTTCCAATGGACCGACCCTTTCTAGAAAGCCTTTGAGGCAATCAAAGAAGTCCTGACAGAAGCACCGATCCTGCAACAACCAGCCCGCAAAGAGCCTCTCGATTTATATCTTGCCGTGTTCGACTCCGCCATCAGCGCTGCTCTTATCCGGACGGAAAACTCCGTTCAGCATTCGGTTTATTATGTCAGCCAGGCCCTTCAAGATGCCGAGCTCTGATATACACCAATGGAGAAGTTGGCCTATGCGCTCATAATGGCGTCCCGAAAACTGAGGCCCTACTTCCTCGAACATCAGGTAGTCATCTTAACGAACTACCCCCTAAACCAAATCATGCACCGACCAGACGTCTCCGGCAGGATGATTAAATGGGCCATCGAGCTCGGACAATTCGACATAGCCTTTGAATCTTGCACCGCCATAAAAGGTCAGGTCCTTGCAGATTTCATCGCGGAGTTCACACCAACAATCATACAAGAGAATGACGGATCCGAGGAATGGTCACTCTACGTGGATGGGTCTTCAACTGCCGACCGAGCAGGCACAGGAATAGTCCTAGTCAGTCCGATCAACGGTTATTTTGTTCGACCTCCCTCGGTCTCACTTGCCTCACCGTTTTAAGCGAATCTCAATTGGTGGTTAACCAAATCAAGGGCGAATATGAGGCCAAGGAGCCTAAACTGATCAAGTACCTCCGCTTAGCACGAGCTCCGTTGCAGGATTTCGGAGGAACCATACAACATATTCCTGGAACAGAAAACATCCAGGCTGACTCCTTAGCAAAGCTTGCATCCAGCTCCAGGGCCGAGCATATGGATGAGGTCAGCATAGGGTACCACACGTCATCGGCCCTCGAAATGGCTGAAGTTCAAATAGCCGATCAGTCGGAACCACAAGGGTGGATGCGACCGAAATTCGATATCTCCAGGACGGCGTTTTACCTGAGGACCGAGCTCAGGCACGCACACTTCAAACTCAGTCAGCCCGATTCACCATCCTGGGTGGCATCTTATACAAGAGGGGCTATTCGGTCCCATTGCTAAGGTGCCTGTACGATTCGGAGGCGGACTATGCCCTCAAAGAGGTGCATGAGGGTATATGCGGCAACCACTCCGGCGGCCAGGCACTTGCCTTCAAACTGATCCGACAGGGGTACTACTGGCCTAATCTAAGAAAAGATGCCATCGCGCTCGTACGGAAATGCATCTGATGCCAAATCTTCGCTCCTCAGATCCGATCCCCACCAGAAACTCTCTGTTACGTCTATTTCCGGTGGCCATTCGCCAAGTGGGGGATTGACCTGATTGGCCCCCTGCCTAAAGGACGGGGAGGAGTGCAATATGCCATCGTCGCAGTCGATTATTTTACAAAAGGGGCAGAGGCCGAACCTATGACAGGAATGACCGAGCAGAATATAGTCAATTTTATTTGGATGTCCCTCATCTGCCGGTTTGGGATCCCTCAGTCCATTATCTCCGATAATGCCAAACAATTTGATAATAAGAAATTCCGGGCATTCTGCGATGGCCTCCACATACGGAACAACTTCTCCACGCCATACTACCCGCAATCCAATGGACAAGTCGGGGCGGTCAACAAAATTATAAAACAACACCTCAATACGCGCCTCGAGGAACTCAAGGGTTCATGGACGGAAGAACTTCCTGTAGCATTATGGACTTCAGGACAACGCATTGGTCCGCCACCGGAGAAACAGCTTTCTCCTTGGCTTTCGCACGGATGCTGTCGTACCGGTCGAAATTGAGGCACCTACCTACCGAGTGACCCATTTCGAAGAGCGAGATAACGACTTACCCCTCCAAGTGAACCTGGACCTCATCGCCAAAAAACGGGCCCAAGCAGTAATGCAAAACACCATCTATAAGAGAATATGCGAACGCTATTATAACTCCAAGGTTCACCAAAGAAATTTCCAGATCGGGGACCTCATTCTTAAACGAGTATTGGGACCGGATCCCAGGCCACTTAAGCCAAAATAGGAGGGACCATTAAAGATTAGCGAAGTCCTCCATAATGGGGCCTACCGGATGGAATATCTGAGCGGTCAAAAATTTACTTATCCATGGAATGCTGTGTATTTGAAGAAGTATTATCAATAAAATTCGGCTATATTTCTTTTTGGCTCACATCTCTATAAGACCGAGCTAGCCTCGGCACTATAAATGACCGGCTCCTCCGATGCTATAAGACCGAGCTCGCCTCGGCACTATGAATGACCGGATCCTCCGGCACTATAAGACCGAGTTCGCCTCGGCACTATGAATGACCGGCTCTTCCGGTACTATAAGACCGAGCTCGCCTCGGCACTATGAATGACTAGCTCCTCCAGCACTATAAGACCAAGCTCCCCTCGGCACTATGAATGACCGGCTCCTCCGGCACCATAAGACCGAGCTCGCCTCGGCACTACGAATGATCGGCTCCTCCGGCACTATAAGACCGAGCTCGCCTCGGCACTATGAATGACCGGCTCCTCCGGCACTATAAGACCGAGCTTGCCTCGGCGTTATGAATGACCGGCTCCTCCGTCACTATAAGACCGAGCTCGCCTCGTCACTATGAATGACCGGCTCCTTCGGCACTACAAGACCAAGCGAGCCTCAGCACTATGAATGACCGGCTCCTCTGGCACTATAAGACCGAGCTAGTCTCGGCACCATCCATTGAGGACATCAAAAAAGCAACGGCCGAACCAACCCGGCCTGAACATCCAAGAGAAAACAACTAAACAGGTACTATGAAGGAAATTTTATTCATTCAAGAAATATTCTTACAGACACATCTCGAAAAAGCTAAGGAAAAACAAATAGGGCACGTAGGCCATACATAAAACAAACTTAAAAAAAAACTAATGATGTTTGGCTTCGCCACTCGGGTCGGCCGCCCGAAATGACTACCTCTCACCCTCGTCGGCTGGTGCTGCATTAGTGCCTCTCACAACCTCATCAGCCTCCTCAGGCTCGTCGGCATCCATCGGCTCCACTTGTAGGTCGGACGCCCGGCTCACGATGTAGGCACGGACTTCCTCAATCGTCTTCCCCTCCTTCATGATATCCAACATCTCATAACATGAGACGTAATTCAGGTTGAGTAACTCTTCGTACTCGGCCATCTTCTTGAAAGCAGCCGCCCCGTCAGCCAGACCCTTGGCATAGACCACGGCCTCGCAAGTACTAACTTGCTCGGTCATGCGTTCAATCCGGGCGTTTGTCTCCTTTAAATTGGCCTCATGATCAGCCCGGGCCTCATAGCATTGCTTCTAAATCGCCTCAGCCGCCTTCGCCATCTCACGGGCTCTCTCCCTCCACAGGTCAGCCTCACAAGCGCGGCTCTCCAAAATCTCCATCTCCCCCTTCATGGATGATACTTCCTCTTCAAGGGACTTGATCATAGAAGGGCAGGGGTGATGCTCCTCTCGAAGAACTTGAAGCTCGGCTGCTATCTTTTTATGTTTCTCAATCATGGCCTGGAACCCCCCGGCAGCCTTCATATAGGTTCCCAGCGCACAACCGAGCTGAGCATTTCCGAATTGGATCTGCTCGGCGGGATCCATATCGTTGGTCACCAACTCCTCTTTTGGCGTCCACCCGCGGATAGGGACTTGGCTAGATTCGGCCACGGCCGGAGGGACCCGATCAAGCATCTCTGCGGTTGGAGTGGCCGCCCGGACATGATTGAGGAACCAGCGCGGACTATATCCCCTCATCTCAGCATAGGGTCCTCCCTGTAACACCCCGAGATATTCGGAATAATTACAGTGCCGTAAACCCTTTAAGTAAGAATTTACAATGCTAATTTGAAGAAACGTAAAATAATACAACAGTACCATGAAAGTTCCAAATATAAAACCGGTGTCAAACAGATCAAAAGAGTTCATTATTACAACCATCTCGAAATATTAATAAGACACACGTACTCGAGTACTGAAAATGAACAAAAAAGACAAATCACAAAAACAATAAACAACATTGAGCCCCTTCGTCGTCATATCGGTACTGTGGCTGTTTTCCCACTCCTTGGCTACCTGAACATCAAAACAAATGTTCACCCCCGAAGGGGTTAGCAAAACGATGCTAGTACAAGTATCATATTAAACAAATCGAATATGCAACAACAATGCATAACATAACACACAACACGGACTTCCGCTACCGGAATCCAACAATGCGAATCCACAAGATTCCATTAACACAACATGGGTATTCCAACGATCCAGCGCCCTCAGTATAGATCCCAAGATGATCCCATCGGACCAACACGAGGTGGACATCCAATCCAGCGCCCTCAGCACAGATCGTACAACATTCACAAACACAACTTATGCATACATATATGCAAAAATCACTATGTCCATCAACATGAACATACAAGTAATCGATAACGAATACCATACAATTCAACGAAATAAATTCCATGTTCAACAACATGAATAAACCACATGCATGCTCAAAATACCAACATTAACAAATTACGATACTTGCCTCAAAGATGGCAAGAACTAATTACTCCAATGATCTCAACACACTCGAAGGCCGCCTCCTTCGATCAAACGTTCGCAATGCTCGGCCCTTGAACAAATAGGAAAAATAACGGCAACTCAAAACAAGTTTAAACGTACGAACATCTAACGTCTCCTACGGTCGGTTAACACCCTAAGCTAGCCGTCTCACGGTTCAACTCACCCGACAACCGCTCGGTCTAGCTAGAGTCACTCAAATCACCGTAATTTCGTACTTCAATTTCTGATTATCGATGTCATTACCAAGTTCGGTTATAAATCACGTTTCAATCCGAGTTTAAGGTTAACTCATCTCTATACTTCGTTTTTCTACAAGCTGCCATCTTCGCCAAAGTTTCCCATTCAAATAAATTATCATCCATCAACACTCTACGTTCGAATCATCAACAAGAAGATAACAAACCGAGAAATCACTACGAGTTGTGAATTACATTGAAGGTTATCTCATTCTATCCGAAGATTATATCTTAGTGACCATTCTAAGATTTCCTTTCTTTGCTAAAGATCTCATTCTAAGTAATGATAATAACAATACACCGACACACCTTTGATTCTGAAAAGACGACCCAACCATACAACAACCTCATAAATCAGATTCTTAGTTTCAACTCAATAAGGTTCGATTGTGATCTTCTTATTCAAAGGAGTTTTAATATGATTACTTCAAGTTTGCATGGTATGGTGTGAACCTAACGATAAATCCTTAACCTTGATAAACTCCATGAAGAAGTTATAATCCGAATAAGAACATGAATTCGAAGTTCGGATAGCAACACATACCTTGTATGGAAAGAAAATACGGAAACTCTTGATGAACTCAATGTTGGACGCTTGAACACCAATCCTCAAAGCTCCTTGCCTTCAATGATGAGTTAGGAGGCTGATATGAAGGTTGAAGATGGGGAGGGAAACTCTCAAAGTTGCGAAATTGGAGTGAGGGTTGAAGTGAAAGTCTGAAAAATGAAGGAGGGTGCTGTCCTATATATAGAAAATGGTTGTTAGCGCGCGCTACGGCCATATACATAGCGTGCACTAACGGGCTTGCAGTCTACTATTTCTGCCTGATCTCGACTTAGCGTATGCTAATATCCCTTTAGGCGCGCTAAGTACATAAATTAGCGTACGCTACCACTCATACAACGTGCGCTAACGGCCATACGAAACTTCACTGACCTCACTGGACTCAACTTTAGCGTGCGCTAGCCTCATAACATTAGCGTACGCTAATCACCGTTGACTCGACTTTTCCAAAAGCCGTCCAGATTCATCCCGACATGTCCCGACCAAGATCCGCGGCTGATCTCACCTACCACCCTGTCTTAATCAAGCTGACTATGTATAGCGCGCGCTAAGGTTCATACACAGCGTGCGCTACGAAACCCAAATTAGCGTACGCTACGCCTAGTCGTTAACGTGCGCTACAAGTGCAAAAATTACAATTTTGAACACATTCATGAAATCATACGCTCAACAACACCGGATCATGAAATATGCTCGATAATACTCAGATCAAATACAACAAATACAATGTCACAATGTTCAAAATACACATTAGAATCTTGGGTATTCCATCCTCTCTCCCTAAAAAGAAGTTTCGTCCCGAAACTTAAGATGAAAATAACTCTGGGTATCTAGTCTTCATACCATCCTCCGTTTCCCACGTGGCCTCTTCGACTCCGTGTCATGACCATTGCACTTTAACCAAGGATATTGTTTTATTCCTCAATTGCTTGATCCGACTTTCGAGTATTTTGATTGGTCTCTCTTCGAAGGTGACGTCATTAGCTATCTCGGTCTCGCTGAAATCAATGATATGACTGGGATCTGGTACATACTTCCGCAACTGGGATACGTGAAACATATTGTGAACGTGAGTCAGCGATGGCGGTAAGGCCAACCTATATGCTAGATCCCCAACTCTCTCGAGGATCTCAAATGGTCCGATATATCTCGGACTTAGCTTACCTTTCCTCCCAAAAAGGAAAACTCCCCGAGTAGGAGACACCTTCAATAGTATGTGGTCCCCAATCTCAAACTCCAGTGGGCGACGGCACACATCAGCATAAGACTTCTGTCGACTCTGGGCATTCAACAGCCTTTCCCGAATTAAAGCTACCTTCTCTTTAGTCTGAACTATCAACTCTGGTTCCGTCCCAATCAAGTCGGAAGAATCATCCCAACACAGGGGCGATCTACATCTTCTCCCGTACAGCGCTTCGAACGGTGCCATCTTAATGGAAGCATGCCAACTATTATTGTAGGTGAATTCAATCAAGGGCAAATGAACCTCCCAGTCGGCTGACCAATCTAAGGCACAAGCTCTAAGCATGTCTTCTACTGTCTGAATAGTCCTTTCGGACTGACCGTCTGTCTGAGGATGATAAGCCGTGCTAAAGTTCAGCTCGGTTCCCAAAGCCCTGTGAACTGCCTTCCAAAAGTGTGATACGAAGCGACCATCTTGATCCGAAATAATGGTCTTCGGTGTACCATGCAATCGGACTATCTCTGAAATAAATACTCGTGCCAATTTCTCGGGTCCCCACGTGTCTTTAATTCCTAGGAAATGAGCCGACTTGGTTAGTCGATCAACTATAACCCAAATCATGTTCATTCCCATCTTGGTCCTTGGCATATTGGTGATGAAATCAATTGATATATCCTCCCACTTCCACTCAGGGATCGGAAGTGGCTTCAACATTCCGGCAGGTCACTGATGTTCAATCTTAACCTGCTGACAAGTCAAACATTTCGAAACATATTCTGCTATGTCCTTCTTCATATTCCCCACCAAAAGTTTAGTTTTAGATCCTTATACATCTTACTGCTGTCCGGGTGAATAGAATAGGGCGCGCTGTGAGCTTCCTTCAGAATTGTCTATCTCAAAACATAATCATCGGGAACGCAAAGTTGACTCTGAAATCTCAGAACTCCATCATCCTGTATCACGAATCCTGGGGCCTTCCCTTTCTTTGCTTCGTCACATAACCGAAGAATCAGAGAATCGTTCAACTGCTTAGATTTGATTTCCTCGACTAGGGACGAAGTTAGTTCCATCACGTATAGTTGCCCTTGGATTCCTGGTGACCATACTTCAATCCCTTCGCGGATCAGTTCTCGTTGAATGCTGATTTGGGACGTAAGTGCTTCCAACACTCAAAGAGAAACAGGTTTACGGCTCAGTGCATCAACTACTACGTTTGCTTTTCCCGGATAATAGAGGATTTCCAAATCGTAATCCTTGATCAATTCCAGCAACCTTCTCTGCCTCATGTTTAATTCCTTCTGACTGAAAATATACTTGAGGCTCTCATGATCTGTAAAGATCTGACAATGAGTGCCGTATAAATAATGTCGCCAAATTTTCAAAGCAAAGACCACAGCTGCTAACTCCAGATCAAGAGTCGGGTAATTAACTTCGTACTATTTCAACTGTCGAGAGGCATAGGCAATCACCCTATCCTTTTGCATCAACACGCATCCCAGACCCTGATTTGAAGCATCGCTGTACACCATGAATCCCTCGATTCCATCCGGTAACGCTAGTATAGGTGCTGTCGTCAGTCTCCTCTTAAGTTCATCAAAACTAGCCTGGCATTTCTCATTCCACACGAATATCTGAGTCTTCTGCAAAAGCTGAGTGAGCGGACGAGCAATTTTGGAAAATCCCTCTACAAAATGGTGATAATATCCAGCAAGTACTAAGAAGCTTCAGACTTCTTTCACGTTATTAGGAGATTCCCATTCCAAGATTGCTTCGACTTTCTTCGGGTCCACCTGAACTTCGTCAACTGATATCACATGCCCAAGGAAGGTTACTTCCCTAAGCCAGAACTCGCATTTAGAAAGTTTCGCATAAAGCTGTTCATTCCTCAAGGTGCTCAAAACAACACGCAAATGCTCAACATGCTTCTCGCGGTCTTTCGAATAGATCAAGATGTCATCAATGAAAACGACCACAAACTTATCTAGGTATTCTAAGAATACCCAATTCATCAATTGCGTAAATACTTCAGGAGCATTGGTAAGTCCGAATGGCATTACCACAAATTCATAGTGCCCGTACCGGGATCTGAAAGCAGGTTTCGGTATGTCCGATTCCTTAATTCTCAACTGATGGTACCCTGATCGCAAATCGATCTTAGAGAATACTCTGCCCCCCTGCAGTTGGTCATACAAGTCATCGATGCGAGGTATAGGAAACTTGTTCTTGATCGTCACCTTGTTTAGCTCCCTGTAATCAATACATAATCGGAGGGATCCATCTTTCTTCCGGACAAAGATAACGGGCGCTCCCCAAGGAGAAACGCTAGGTTGAATGTAACCCTTCTGCAATAATTCCTCCAGTTGCTTCTTTAGTTCATACATCTCGGTTGGAGCCATACGGTATGGTGCTCTAGAAATAGGAGCGGCTCCAGGCTCTAATTCGATATTGAACTCTACTTCTCTCCGCAGAGGTAACCCAGGTAGTTCGTCAGGGAATACATCTGAGAATTCTTTCACAACTAGAATAGATGAGAGCTCTACTCCTTATTTCTTCATGGCATAGCACCAAAATCCGTGACAACCCTGCTTCAGTAATTTCACTGCTTTCATAGCCTTGATCAATTTTCCCGAGCTTCCCGGTCTCCATCCTTTGAATAGATGTTCAGATCCGTCATCAGCAATGATAGAAATGACTCTCTTTCGGTAATTTAAAATAGCCCCATAACGGTTGAGCCAATCATCTTCGAGAATTAGATCATCGCCATGGATGTCGACTACAATAAGATTTGATGGCCAATCTCTCCCTCCTATAGATACTGGAAAATCTCTAGTTTCTAGGGTTCCCACAATTCTCTCTCCGATCGGCAAACCCACAACATAAGGCTCACAATCAAGTAAACACGAGATTTTCAAACGATTAACATAGTTCAATGATATGAAAGAATGTGTAGCTCCTGAATCGAATAAGACACTAACTGGTTGTAAAAGGATCTGAATCGTACCTGATGTAATAGCAGTGTTCTGATCGTCAGATTTCCTCATCTCGTACAGGCGTGGAGGAACGGACCCAGCACTGGACGCCTCTATTTTCCCAACATTCTGCTGCTGAAACCCACTTTGCTGCGTCTGGTTCACACTTGTCTCTTTCGGGCCTGTGCTGGAGTGCGAGTACCAAAAGATCTAGTCACATTTCCGCAAAAATTCGCACGGTGCCCTTCTTGCCCACATTCAAAACAAGTCACAGAAGGAACGGGACAATCACGTCGAATATGCCCTACTCGACCACAATTATAACACTTCTTCGATGCGTCCGAAACTGTTGATGTTGTCCGGAACTTTTTTCCACCTCGAGAAGGATGCGGAGGTTTCCTAGACGAATAAAATGAAGACTGGCCCTTGCGGGGCCCACTACTCTTGTTCTCCGAGAAGTTGCCGGACACTTTCTGCTTCTTTGCCTCCATCGATTTCTCCACAGCCGCCTCTTTCATGTCATAGGCCAGCGCCTTGTCCTGATATTGTTGCAAGGCAGTACACTCAAATCCAGACATATACTGCTGAATCTCCGGCTTCATCCGCATATCAAAATGAAAAATCTTCTACTCCTCCGCCCTGACCAAGTGTCGCACACAAGTCAGCTGATGATTAAAAGTCTTGATTATGTCTGTCACGGATGCTTCCGAACTCTGCGGGGAGAAGAACTCTCGGACTCTAGCCTCTCTAACTGGCCGAGGACAATATTGTGCTTCCATCATTAGTTTGAATTCCATCCAGTCAGCATTATGATCCTCAGGTCGAATAGCTTCCCACCAGTCAGAAGCTTCCCCAGTCAGAAAATACTGGGCAATAGGAACTTTCCGGTCATCGGGACAGTTGATCCCTGCAAATATCTTCTCCAATTCCTTCAACCAGTGATCCCAAGTAGGCATCTCAGCAGAACCGTCAAATTTTGGCGGGTGCAACTTGACCACCTCGGTAAGCCATTTGTCTCCCCGATTATCCTCGTTATGCTGCTGTCCCATCGCCATCTGCATGCGGTCGACCACCTGAGCAAACTGGGTTATCTGGGCAACCACCTATTGAAGTACTCCCAGCATGTTAGGATTTGCGTTGTCATTCGATGATCCCTGTTGTCCTCCAGAATGGGAATCGATTCGACTAGCCGATAATTCTAGGGTAGTCGCTGAATCCTACTGTCTCACATTACCACGTCCGCATCCACGACCGCGTCTGCGTCCACGACCTCCACTCAACATACTGTAAACACAATTACTCAATATACAGGGCAAAATTTTAAAAAATAAAGTCCGTCAATATTCACAAAACAGAATTTAAGTAAATCGGTAGTATAAGAGTTTATGAGACTTACAACCACGGTCCACATGACGACGCTGGCTGAGCAGTGATGCTAACAACGACCCGTAAATCAAATAACGTAAACAGACCCAAATAGACCCGACTGCCAAGATATCGATGAATCTTAGCTCGGATACTATATTCTGTAACACCCCGAGATATTCGGAATAATTACAGCGCCGTAAACCCTTTAAGTAAGAATTTACAAGGCTAATTTGAAGAAACGTAAAATAATACAATAGTACCATGAAAGTTCCAAATATAAAACCGGTTTCAAACAGATCAAAAGAGTTCATTATTACAACCATCTCGAAATATTAATAAGACACGCGTACTCGGGTACTGAAAATGAACAAAAAGGACAAATCACAAAAACAATAAACATCACTGAGCACCTTCGTCGTCATATCGGTACTGTGGCTGTTTTCCCGCTCCTCGGCTACCTGAACATCAAAACAAATGTTCACCCCCGAAGGGGTTAGCAAAATGATGCTGGTACAAGTATCATATTAAACAAATCGAATATGCAACAACAATACATAACAGAACACACAACACGGACTTCCGCTACCGGAATCCAACAATGCGAATCCACAAGATTCCATTAACACAACATGGGTATTCCAACGATCTAACGCCCTCAGCATAGATCCCAAGATGATCCCGTCGGACCAACACGTGGTGGAAAAACCCGTCCAATGATCCAGCGCCCTCAGCATAGATCCCAAGATGATCCCGTCGGACCAACACGAGGTAGACATCTGATCCAGCGCCCTCAGCATAGATCGTACAACATTCACAAACACGACTTATGCATACATATATGCAAAAATCACTATGTCCATCAATATGAACATACAAGTAATCGATAACGAATACCATACAATTCAACAAAATAAATCCCATGTTCAACAACATGAATAAACCACATGCATGCTCAAAATACCAACATTAACAAATTACGATACTTGCCTCAAAGATGGCAAGAACTAATTACTCCAATGATCTCAACACACTCGAAGGCCGCCTCCTTCGATCAAACGTTCGCAATGCTCGGCCCTTGAACAAACAGGAAAAATAACGGCAACTCAAAACAAGTTTAAACGTACAAACATCTAACGTCTCCTACGGTCGGTTAACACCCTAAGCTATCCGGTTCACTGTTCAACTCACCCGACGACCGCTCGGTCTAGCTAGAGTCACTCAAATCACCGTAATTTCGTACTTTGATTTCTGATTATCGATGTCATTACTAAGTTCGGTTATAAATCATGTTTCAACCCGAGTTTAAGGTTAACTCATCTCTATACTTCGTTTTTCTACAAGCTGCCATCTTAGCCAAAGTTTCCCGTTCAAATAAATTATCATCCATCAACACTCTACGTTCGAATCATCAACAAGAAGATAACAAACCAAAAAATCACTACGAGTTGTGAATTACATTGAAGGTCATCTCATGCTATCCGAAGATTATATCTTAGTGACCATTCTAAGATTTCCTTTCTTTGCTAAAGATCTCATTCTAAGTAATGATAATAACAATACACCAACCCACCTTTGATTCTGAAAAGACGACCCAACTATACAACAACCTCATAAATCAGATTCTTAGTTTCAACTCAATAAGGTTCGATTGTGATCTTCTTATTCAAAGGAGTTCTAATATGATTACTTCAAGTTTGCATGGTATGGTGTGAACCTAACGATAAATCCTTAACCTTGATAAACTCCAGGAGGAAGTTATAATCTGAATAAGAACATGAATTCGAAGTTCGAACATCAACACATACCTTGTATGGAAATAAAAGATGGAAACTCTTGATGAACTCAAAGTTAGACGCTTGAACACCAATCCTCAAAGCTCCTTGCCTTCAATGATGAGTTAGGGGGCTGATATGAAGGTTGAAGATGGGGAGGGTAACTCTCAAAGTTGCGAAATTGGAGTGAGGGTTGAAGTGAAAGTCTGAAAATGAAGGAGGGTGCTGTCCTATATAAAGAAAATTGTTATTAGCGCGCGCTACGGCCATATACATAGCGTGCGCTAACAGGCTTGCAGTTTACTGTTTCTGCCTGATCTCGACTTAGCGTACGCTAATATCCCTTTACGCGCGCCAAGTACATAAATTAGAGTACGCTACCACTCATACAGCGTGCGCTAACGGCCATACGAAACTTCACTGACCTCACTGTACTCAACTTTAGCGTGCGCTAGCCTCATAACATTAGCGTGCGCTAATCACCGTTGACTCGACTTTTCCAAAAGCCGTCCAGATTCATCCCGACATGTCCAGACCAAGATCCGAGGATGATCTCACCTACCACCCTGTCTTAATCAAGCTGACTACGTATAGCGCGCGCTAAGGTTCATACACAGCGTGCGCTACGAAACCCAAATTAGCGTACGCTACGCCTAGTCGTTAGCGTGCGCTACAAGTGCAAAAATTATAATTTTGAACACATTCATGAAATCATACGCTCAACAACACCGGATCATGAAATACGCTCGATAATACTCAGATCAAATACAACAAATACAATGTCACAATGTTCAAAATACACATTAGAATCTCGGGTATTACACTCCCGGCCCTTGTTAACCGGAAGGTAGTGCCACTCCAAATCCACCATGGCCTCCTTCTCATCCATACGGCCCACCCGAGCAGGAATCGGCATTGAAGGCAAGACTTCTGGAGCGGGCTGAGCCTCCGCCTTATTGACGCTGACCTAAGGCTCGGTCTCCTCTCATTTTCGCTTGGCCCCCGCGTGCTTCCTTCGCTCGGTGGCCTCGGCATCCAACCTTTCCACATGCTGTGCTAGGGTTTCTCTCCTCCCCAAGGCAGCCCTGGCCCTAGAAACTGGAAGAGAAAGGAAAAGGGAAAGGCCAAAAAATAGTACCTGATTCATGTAATACCCGCAATTTTGGATTTCGGTGATTTTCTTTTTTTTCGGAGGGATCCCATGTTGACGACTCGCTCGTGACCGTTTCGTTATTCTGAGAATAATTAATTCTGCACTTTTTGTCATCCGAGTTCGTTTCGGTATCGTTTTGTTGAGTTCCGTGTTCTTAAGCGGTTTTTCCGCACTTGAGTTCGATTCTTGCAAATCTCGTCCTAAACTGTTGTTTCGAGTTTCTCGTAAGTTCATTTAATGTTATTATTCATGTTGCGAGCTTCGGCTTGGTGTTTCGATCGTGTATCGTGTGTTTCGGACGTTTTGGGCCATTTTCGTAATTTCCCAAAGTTTGGGGTAATTACTTTCCATTGTCGAATTTCGAGCCTTCGGGTGGTCGGAATCGTGTGTTCTCTTAGTGATCAAATTTGTCTTTGCGAGTACTTCGTAACCATATCTTCGTTTCGTATTCAGGTTCGGGTTTCGGGGTCGTCCGGGCCGTCGGAGTTGGTCCCGGCCGAGTGATGGTCGGGCAGGTTGGGCCCAGGCCAGCCCTGGCCGAGTTAATGCCGGAAGGGCTCGGCAGTTACGTACGTCAGACCGGTTACATACGTAAGGCCTTGGCCAGTTACATACGTAACACTGCCGGCATTTTTGGGCAGTGTCTCGGCCATGGCCGGTTACGTACGTAACTCTGCCGGCATGCAGCCTATTTAAGACCCAGCAGACAGGTTTTTCATCATTTTCCTCACTCGTTTTCTTCCCTTCCGTGGTTGGAGGTGTGTTGATCATGGAGAGATGTTGTTGGACAATCAATCCATGAAGTCTTGGAGTTCATATCATCATTCATCCATCTTATAACATCCCTTGATCGAGCGAATCAGGTCAGATTTTCTAGAAATCATAGTTTTGGGGAATTTGGGTATTTTGGTTGATTTCGTCCGTTTAATCCGATTTTAACTTAGGATTATGATGGATTGATGATTATTTAGATGTATTATATCTTTTCCCTTATTATTCCATGGTTGGATCTTATCGATTCGTTGTTTTGGTCGAGTTCTTGATCGACGCCTTGAAGGTGTCCGGTAGAATATCATAGAGGGGTTTTCGGACGTTCTACGATTATTCTTCCTCGTATGATCGTTGATTTATTAATTGTATGATGTTAGGGTCGAGTTTCTTGCAAAGAAACCGTGTTGAGCCCTTCTGTTCATTGTCGTCTTCCTTTTCAATGGCATCGGGCGTTTCGAAGCTTCCCGGTTGAGCCGTGTCCGTTCGTGGTTCCGTTGCTCGTGGTTTCGAGGCAAGTACCTTGTCCATATAATTCTTGTTTTGTGGATATGATAATTAGTGATTGTCTAAATGTGGTTGTTTGGTCGTTTGAATTGAACTTTCAAAAGATTCGGTATAGCCTTGTTAAAGGCTTGCTTTCAAAACGCGTGTGTTTTGTGAATGGTGTGGTTCGTGAATGACTATGTGAATTCTATGGATATGGTTGGTGTTGATGTTGCGATTGATAATGCACGTGTGCTTATATTGTTTCATTTCGGTGCATTGTGGTTTGACTTGGTGTTTTGCTAAGTGTTTGATGCCTCTGGGTGAATTGTTTGAATATATGTGTTGTATTGTGCTGTGGTGAATGTATGGATGTGGGCGGGGCCTACGGTGGCACATGGCATGCGATCATGTGGCCAGGATGCAACAAGCGATTGATCCAACCGTGAGAGCCTAATAAAACTACGGTGACATATGGCATGCGATCATGTGGTCAGGATGCAACAAGTGATTGATCCAACCGTGAGCGCCAAAGATAATCTACGGTGGCACATGGCATGCGATCATGTGGCCAGGATGCAACAAGTGATTGATCCAACCGTGAGATGTTGTGATTTTTGTTTCGCTAGCCAGCTCGGGAGGGTCCTTAGAGGCCTCGAGTGGGATTTGTGGCTTTGTCCCGGTCCTAGGCGATGCCTGTGCGTGATTTGTTTTGCTAGCCAGCTCGGGAGGGTCCTTCGAGGCCTCGAGTGGGATTCGTGGCTTCATCCCGGTCCTAGGCGACGTGTGTGCGCGATTCGTTTTATGATTGTGGCCAGCTCGGGAGGGTCCTTAGAGGCCTCGAGTGGGATTTGTGGCTTCGTCCCGGTCCTAGACAATGCTTGTGCGTGATTATGTTGTGTTGATTTTATGTCCGTCGAGGACACGTGATATGGGTTCTGACCCTATGAATTGTTAGTGGTTTTCTATGTGTGAAAACAAAACCTTTGGGTTGTGACCCCTATTGATTTTTAGAAAGATAAGGATTTGATAATCCTAAGTTGTTTTATTTTTTTTTTTTTTGAGAAAGATAATGATTTGATAATCCTAAGTTGTTTTATATTAAAACTCCCAAGGGTATTTTAAACCATTTTACAAACCGTTCTCGTTATTTGTGATCTTTCGGATTTGGAAAGTTTTACTCAAACTCTTGCCTCGGGAAGTATTCGTTTCGTTGTATTTGAATCTTTGAGAATTCCTGATTATTGTTATCTTTGGAACTTGAATTATATGGCTCGTATTTGCACTTGTACTTGCACTAGCAAAATAGTGGAATTTTGCTAACCCCCGAGTAATCGGGGGGTGGATGTCTATATTGCATTCAGGTTTCAGGGAGCGTGGCACAGGGTCGACATGAAGGATGATGAAAGATGATCGATACTAATCACATGTGGAACCGTACATTGAGAATTGGTTCAGTTGTACTTTATTTTCCGCTGCAGTAATTTTTCCCCGTTGTACGGAAGTTGTTGTATTTGACCCTTGCGTGGGCAGGAATTGTATTTGAGTTGTATGTTTTTATTGAAAGACCAAGTCGGTCTACTGAGTTATTGTAGCCTTAAAGGCATCGTCGAGTTGTTCGTTTGTTGTTACCAGCCTGGTTGATCCTTGAGGAAAGGTTCTACGGCATGTAATATCCCTGAGCGGATTGGGGGTGTTACATAAATGGTATCGGAGCTTATTGTGGAAACCTAGGCTGTCGGGTCAGTTGTGTCTGTTGAGTTTTGTCTCGTCGGATTTTGTCTGACTGAGTCGTGTCGCGATGCGTTGTCTGAGTTCGTTGGTCGTGATTAGTATCGTGGGGCGCTCATCATCTTCGTGCGACCTGTGGATGTAAGTCTCTCTTCTTTGTTATTGTGCCTCGTCTGATGCGAGTTACTTGTATGATTATTCATTAAGTGATGGAATCCTTCTGTGGATTTTGATTTCGTGATATGTGGGTATTCGATTCTCATATTTTATTTATATAAAGAGCGGTGTCACTGCTAATGTATTTTCGAACGGTATTTTATCCGCTGTGTGAGTTCTTTCAAAATGACTTCCAGTATTTTGCAAACTGAGTTTTATTTCGTAAAACTGATTCCCTAAATCTAGTTTTCGCATTTTGGCCTTGAATGTTTTATGACGATTTGATAAAGGATTTTGTGAGTTTTGGGCATTCTGGCCTATTGAATTTTTGAAAACCTTGAGTATCTTAGAAAATAAATTTCGAGACGTACATTTTAAAATGAATTATTTTCTCGCGATACTTTCAAGGTGCCTTCCAGTGCCGCAATATGTTTCAAAATTATTCCAGTTGAGGACCAAAATATTTTGAGATATTTTCAATTATTTAGAAATGCTTTGCTTAGACCCGAGGGTCGAATATTTCTGAAAGTTTTTCACTAAAAGAAAAGTGTCCTCATTTTTGTTCAAACGCAAGATGGTTTTTAAAGTCTCGATAATGGTGTTTGTACTACTTTTTGTAAGGTGATACTCAAGATCAATTGGTGTTTCCAAAATTATTTTCAAAAGGTGGTTTTCATTTTTTTTTAAACCCATCAATTCCCGTTTGCGGTTTGGGAATGTATGTATGATGTTTGCTTTGTCGTTATGATGTTAGCTCCCGAGTATGATCGAATTGGTGGCATGAATGTTGAGGCGTTGCCACGTATTTGTTGTACTAGCCCTCTGTAAGAGGTGTGAACTGGTATTCACTGTTTGTCGCCTCGTGGTGATTTGCGTGTTGTCGCACGAGTGTGAGCTGTTAAAGCTTGGGTTTTGTACGTTTGTGTACATGTGTGATTGCTTCATGATGTTTGTAATTATGTGCTGGTTATCGTTCGGGTCGTTGAGGTCGCCGAACGATACCGTCGTTGCTGTAGTGTTTGTGTGTGTATTAATTTACGATGGTAATCGTTGTATATGATATGTGTTATGATTCTTTGTTGTGCTGAGTTGGCATCTCAGCTATGTTGTTTTGCGACGTTACGCCCCATTGTATCTAGCATTTGTATTTTCGGTATGCCGAGCCGAGGTGTTTCAACCGTGATGTGCCGGGGCATGCACGTGTAAATTGTCCTTCTCGTCAGTAACGCATTTCAAGTGCGGACTTGGGAAACACATAATTCAGTTTTGCGAATTGGCTACCGAGACTTTCGGAGTTCGCGCTTCAGCACAGATATCAGGATCGGCTCTGAGAGGCCCATGGGAGATTTTTATGTCGGTTGCTTTTTGTGTTGTTACCTTGTTTCCGTTGTTGTGAGTTGCGGGGATGACATTTCTTTTATAAGAGGTCGAATGTAATACCCGTACTATTTTTGACTTCTGCAGTTTCTCCTTCTAAATTCTAACGACTTGCACGTGTTCGTCGATACTTTTTGAACTTGTTTGATGTCTCAGTTGTCATTGTTCGAACTGGTTGTGACCTTGTTTCAGATCGATCTGTTTATCATCGTGACTTTTCCGAGTTCGGTTCGATTCTTGTGAACCTTGTTTGGAAGTAACATCTTTCACTTTCTACCAGTTCTTTTAATGTCTGGAGTTGAAGTGGGGACTTCAGAGTCATTGTTCGACTTTTGTCATTCGGTCATTGTTGTTCGATCGTTGTTGTTCGATCATTGTTATTTGATAGTTGTTGTTCGATCATTGTTATACAATTGTTGTTGTTCGATCATTGTTATTTGATCGTTGTTGTTCGGTCATTGTTATTTGATCGTTGTTCTCCGATCATTGTTATTTGATCGTTGTTGTTCGATCATTGTTGTTCGGTCGTTGTTGTTCGATCGTTGTTGTTCAATCGGGGTTGTCTGACTGTTGTCCCTGATCTCGTACTGCGAAGAATTGTCGTTCACCGTTAGTCAACTGTTTCGAGTGTGGCTAAGTGGGTCACCGAGTCGTGCATTACGAGACGGTAGCTGAGAGATTTGGGGATTGAGGTTGCATCTCTGCTCCGGAAGGACACAGAAATGCCTAGTGTAGTTTTTGAGGACTTCGGCGTAGTCCGAATTATTTGTGGTTGTCCTTGTGGATCGTTTGTGTGTTTATTTCTGTTTTCTTGATTGTGCGTGTTTCCTTGTAATGGGTGCTTTGTGTTTTGTGATTGTTCGGATAATCGACTTGGTTGTATTATCAGTTTGATGACGCTTGTCACTTGTTGGTTTTATTATGTCTCTATCGGTGGCGTTGTGTTGGTCGTCGTGGAGCGTGTTTTCACGCCGTATGTCTCTTTGCGTTTCTTGCAGCGTTTCGCCGTTGGACGCGAGTTTTCGGTTTTTGTGTATCTCGTCGAGTTTTCCTGGCGGGGATATTGCTTCTCCCTACTTCTTTTAAGTTTCGGGACGAAACTTCTTTTAAGGAGGGTAGAATGTAATACCCGCAATTTCGGATTTCGGTGATTTTCTTTTTTTTTTCGGCGGGAGCCCGTGTTGACGACTCGCTCGTGACCGTTTCGTTATTCTGAGAATAATTAATTCTGCACTTTTTGTCATCCGAGTTCGTTTCGGTATCGTTTTGTTGAGTTCCGTGTTCTTAAGCGGTTTTTCCGCACTTGAGTTTGATTCTTGCGAATCTCGTCCGAAACTATTGTTTCAAGTTTCTCGTAAGTTCATTTAATGTTATTATTCATGTTGCGAGCTTCGTATTGGTGTTTCGATCGTGTATCGTGTATTTCGGACGTTTTGGGCCATTTTCATAATTTCCCAAAGTTTGGGGTAATTACTTTCCGTTGTCGAATTTCGAGCCTTCGGGTGGTCGGAATCGTGTGTTCTCTTAGTGCTCGAATTCGTATTTGCGATTACTTCGTAACCGTATCTTCGTTTCGTATTCAGGTTCGGGTTTCGGGGTCGTCCGGGCCGTCGGAGTTGGTCCCGGTCGAGTCATGGCCGGGCAGGTTGGGCCCAGGCCAGCCCTGGCCGAGTTACGGCCGGACGGGCTCGGCAGTTACGTACGTAAGGCCGGTTACATACGTAAGGCCTTGGCCGGTTACGTACGTAACACTTCCGGCATTTTTGGGCAGTGTCTCGGCCATGGCCGATTACGTACGTAAGCCCTTGGCCGGTTACGTACGTAACTCTGCCGGCAGGCAGCCTATTTAAGACCCAGCAGACGGGTTTTTCATCATTTTCCTCACTCGTTTTCTTCCCTTCCGCTGCTGTAGGTGTGTTGATCATGGAGAGATGTTGTTGGACAATCAATCCATGAAGTCTTGGAGTTCATATCATCAATCATCCATCCTATAACATCCCTTGATCGAGCGAATCAGGTCAGATTTTCTAGAAATCTAGTTTTGGGGAATTTGGGTATTTTGGTTGATTTCGTCCGTTTAATCCGATTTAACTTAGGATTATGATGGATTGATGATTATTTAGATGTATTATATCTTTTCCCTTGTTATTCCATGGTTGGATCGTATCGATTTGTTGTTTTGGTCGAGTTCTTGATCGACTCCTTGAAGGTGTCCGGTAGAATGTCATAGAGGAGTTTTCGGACGTTCTACGATTATTCTTCCTTGTATGATCGTTGATTTATTAATTGTATGATGTTAGGGTCGATTTTCTTGCGAAGAAACCGTGTTGAACCCTTCTGTTCGTTGTCGTCTTCCTTTTCAATGGCATCGGGCGTTTCGAAGCTTCCCGGTTGAGCCGTGTCCGTTCGTGGTTCCGTTGCTTGTGGTTTCGAGGCAAGTACCTTGTCAATATAATTCTTGTTTTGTGTATATGATAATTAGTGATCGTTTAAATGTGGTTGTTTGGTCGTTTGAATTGAACTTTCAAAAGATTCGGTTTAGCCTTGTTAAAGGCTTACTTTCAAAACGTGTGTGTTTTGTGAATGGTGTGGTTCGTGAATGACTATGTGAATTCTATGGATATGGTTGGTGTTGATGTTGCGATTGATAATGCACGTGTGCTTATATTGTTTCATTTCGGTGCGTTGTGGTTTGACGTGGTGTTTTGCTAAGTGTTTGATGCCTCTGGTGAATTGTTTGAATATATGTGTTGTATTGTGCTGTGTGTAAATGTATGGATGTGGGCGGGGCCTACGGTGGCACATAGCATGCGATCATGTGGCCAGGATGCAACAAGCGATTGATCCAACCGTGAGAGCCTAATAAAACTACGGTGACACATGGCATGCAATCATGTAGTCCGGATGCAACAAGTGATTGATCCAACCGTGAGCGCCAAAGATAATCTACGGTGGCACATGGCATGCGATCATGTGGCCAGGATGCAACAAGTGATTGATCCAACCGTGAGATGTTGTGATTTTTGTTTCGCTAGCCAGCTCGGGAGGGTCTTTATAGGCCTCGAGTGGGATTTGTGGCTTCGTCCCGGTCCTAGGCGATGCCTGTGTGTGATTTGTTTTGCTAGCCAGCTCGGGAGGGTCCTTCGAGGCCTCGAGTGGGATTCGTGGCTTCGTCTCGGTCCTAGGCGACGTGTGTGCGTGATTCGTTTTATGATTGTGGCCAGCTCGGGAGGGTCCTTAGAGGCCTCGAGTGGGATTTGTGGCTTCGTCCCGGTCCTAGGCGATGCTTGTGCGTGATTACGTTGTGTTGATTTTATGTCCGTCGAGGACACGTGATATGGGTTCTGACCCTGTGAATTGTTAGTGGTTTTCTGTGTGTGAAAACAAAACCTTTGGGCTGTGACCCCTGTTGATTTTTGGAAAGATAAGGATTTGACAATTCTAAGTTGTTTTCTATTAAAACTCCCGAGGGTATTTTAAACCATTTTACAAACTGTTCTCGTTATTTGTGATCTTTCGGATTTGGAAAGTTTTACTCAAAATCTTGCCTCGGGAAGTATTCGTTTCGTTGTATTTGAATCTTTGAGAATTCCTGATTATTGTTATCTTTGGAACTTGAATTATATGGCTCGTATTTGCACTTGTACTTGCACTAGCAAAATAGTGGAATTTTGCTAACCCCCAAGTAATCGGGGGGTAGATGTCTATATTGCATTCAGGTTTCAGGGAACGTGGCACAGGGTCGGCATGAAGGATGATGAAAGATGATCGATACTAATCACATGTGGAACCGTACGTTGAGAATTGGTTCAGTTGTACTTTATTTTCCGCTCAGTAATTTCTCCCCATTGTACGGGAGTTGTTGTATTTGACCCTTGCTTGGGCAGGAATTGTATTTGAGTTGTATGTTTTTATTGAAAGACCAAGTGGGTCTACTGAGTTATTGTAGCCTTAAAGGCATCGTCGAGTTGTTCGTTTGTTGTTACCAGCCTGGTAGATCCTTGAGGAAAGGTTCTACGGCGTGTAATATCCCTGAGCGGATTGGGGGTGTTACAATTCAGACATGGTCGGATCGATGGACCGCAGACCAGCAGCCCAAAGGTTCTCCTCGGTGATTAATAAGTGTTACTTCCTCTGCTCAGCTGAAAGCTCCAAAAGCTTCTCAACCCGATCGTCAAACTTGGAGGACGTCTCCTGCGCCGGGATACGATCTGCACAGGAAACAAATGATGAGCGTTAGACGAAAATGAACAAAACAGAATACTTAATACTTACGCATTTTTGCAGTAAAATTCTTTGGGACCTAAAGCCGCGCGTCTATAACGCCGGGCTCGAACTCATCCACCAAACTCCAACCTCCCCAATGTAAAACAAGTGCTTCTTCCAGCTGTGTATGGTCTCTGGGACATCCACCACCTCCTTGTGCATGGCATGCCGGGCTGTCAAATGAAATCAGCCCGAGCCGGATCTTCCGATTGACCTCCACAGGAAGAGGCTATTAAATTCCTCAAAGCTGGGCTCGGGCCAACCTTGCTGGCTAAAAAGGATGAAGAAACCCACCACCCGAGCCCAGGCGTTGGGATGAATTTGGGCAATAGGAAGACCCTACTGCCTGATGAATCGGGACAGAGCTAAAGGAAGCGGGAACCTCAACCCCGCCAACAAGGAGCGGTAATACATGGTCGTGCAGCCAAACGGCAGCACGTGAGGCCTCTACTCAGGATACGGGACGAACATTCGCACTGCCACCGGGATTTTTAACCGCCGCCTCCAGGCGACCAGTTGCTCCTCCATCACGGTGCAGCGGATCGACGTTGAGTCCCACTCCGCCTCCACGAAAAGGGATGGCCGAGGCCGAACCCAGACCTCCTCAGGCTCAGCTTCCCCTTCCTCATCGGAAGCTCCACTAACCGCCGCCAGCGGCACCACCGCCTCTGCCTCCTCAAGCCTCGGAAACCTTGCTACCTTGCCGCCTCCCTCATCATCACTCCAGTCGAGGGGCGTCCCCACAAGGGACAAATCCTCCACCCCCATACGGTTCGGCGACACGGTCAACTCTGCCACCCTTGCATCCCCCAGATCCGACATATCAATCGCTTGAAATGGAAAAAAGAAAAGAAAAGAAACTCACCGGAGCTTTTTCGCTGCAAGAAATTGGAAAAATACCGGAGCTTTTTTTCTGCAAGAAATCGCAAAAATGCGGAAGTAAAAGAGGGAAGAGAGGAGGGTGAAAAACCCCTTTATTTATAAGGGTAACCAAACATTAAACACTTGGAACGTGGCACATCGATTCACACTGAAGTGCCGCGACAATCAAGGGCGCATGGATGCATCGCTGAATCAAATCCTTCCACGCATCCCTCATTATGACACAACGCAGAAATCGAACCGATACATCTCTTGAAGAGACGTCCCTTCGAGAATCCTATCCTCCCTAAGAAACCGGCTCGGTCTAACTACGAATCGACTCCATGCCCGGCCACCCGGCATGGCTCTGGACTCGGGGGCCCTTGTTGAAAGCCCATTCGCCTTGGCACCCACGTATGCGCTCCCCGCCAGCTCAACCATACCGATTGAGAGGATCAGAAGGCAAAAGAACCGATTTCCGGATAAACCAGCCGAGCAGAGTAAAAGGGAGGACCGACCAAGAACATATCAAATTTGCTCCCAGGTCCTGTTAAGATTGGACTGGGCAGAACCGCCAAAGACCGGGGGGCGACCGACGGTCAATCTGGAGCAAGGACGTAAGGGCCGACCAGATCCAGGATAAATACGCTCCAAAACGCCGTCATGACAGGGCCGATCAGAATAGCGGGAGACCCGAGGGCCGACCCCAATACAGATCCCAATTGGATAAGCGTCGCCAGAAGCATGCGGAACAGGGGCACAGGACATGCGGAACAGGCACACAGGACAGTAAACGCACATTGTCCTCCCTCTTCCCGAAGCAATCCCCAAAGGCCGCCACGTGTCTAAGGCGTACTCTCCGTCTGACAAGTGTTTTGGATACATTCCCAAACATTCTCCAGCTGTCACCCCCTGATTGGCTAAGATTTTCTATATAGAGAGAGAATGTATGATAAGAAAGGACTTTTGGAATTTTTCATAAATCAAAAAGAGAGAGAAAAAAGGACAAGACTTGTAATAAACAAGCTAAATATAAACCGGCTTAAAAGTTCAGCTCGGCTCTATCACAGATTACGATCATTAATAAAATATAGTGATCCAACTCATTTCATCTTTTTTATTGTTTTCTACGTGGCTTCGATCCACCTAGTCTAGATCAGCACACGTTATGTTGATGCAATCAGTTATCAACGCAACATATGAAGAAGCATAAAAACATATATGTAAAAGTAAGGGGCTGTTTACTTGTGACTTAATCAGCTTAATGGGTAAAATGTCTTATTCGCTCAGACGTTTGGATGTATTTATTTATGGCTTAATGGCTTATTCGCGCAGACAAAAATGACTTATTCATTAAGCACGAAAAGGGGTGTTGTCCCCATTAAGACAAAAAAATGAATCCCCTACCCCTAATTGAAAACCACACATTTATATATACAATATAAATAATTTAGGACAAAAAATTATATATACTCATTTATATATACAATATAAAAAATTTAGGTTTTAATATAAATGAATGTAATATATATTATTCATATAAAAATAATATACATTATTAATTTATATATAATATTTGTTATTATATATTATTGTATAAAAAAACTTTTGTATCTACAAAATATCATATATATTATGAATATATAAATAAATATTATATATTACTTATATATTAACATTTACTCATATGTATAATATTTATTATATATAATCTTATCTATTTAAAATATATTTCTATATATAAATATATATTGTATATTGTATGTATTATTTATATACGTATTAAATATTTTATATATTACTTACATACAAAATTGAATCATTTATGTATAATATTTTGTTTAAATTTAAATAATATATATATATATATATATATATATATAGAGAGAGAGAGAGAGAGAGAGAAGCTGAGTCAAATTTGATTTTTCAATAATATTTAAATTTGTCTATTTTGTGTTTGAATTTGGCTACTTTGTGTTTGACCTTGACTTCTTTGTATTTGAAATTGGATTTTTAAGTACTTTATGAATTTATGTCTTGATTTTTGGATTATATCATTTATATTGTTTAAAAAATAAACAACAATTTATAAAACGTCTTATAATTCATATTCAGGGGTAAATCGGTCATTTCTGTTATTCAGACAGTTTATTCAGATGAAAAAGTAAACAACAACATCAATTTACCCAGACAGACATATTTACCCAGACAGACACAATTTACTCAGACAGACAAAATTGGTAAACAGCCCCTAAAACTAACATACTAACAGTCAACATAATTCTCTACGGTGAGACGAAACAAGAAATATAAGAAGCGTAAAAACATATATGTAAAAGTAAAACTTACATACAACTATCAACATAATTCTCTACAGTGAGATGAAACAAGAAATACATGAATAGCAGTGACCAGTGAGACTAGAGGTCCAGTAATTCTACCAAAATAAAAGTTAGGTCCAATAATTAAAATTTCAACATATGATCTTCAAATAAAAGAAACTAATCATGAACCGGTGAAAAACTAGAAGACATGAAATGAAATAGAGCAATTAATGACAAAAAACAGTAATCAAGAGATGAAAAACAGAATAATTTGGATCCTTAAGCGTGAGGACTGAATCAAATAAATCACAATAGAGCACTTACAATGAAATATTCAATCTAGCTAAAACTATATATAAAAATAGAAAAGAAAAAGAGATGTACCGTGAAGCTTGGGATGAGGCAAGAAAATTGAGCAAGAGACGGGAGGAGCGAACTGTAACTGCAGAGGCAAAGAGGAATAGTAACGATTGGTTTTCTTTTTAATTTAGGTCAGGAATATTCGTGGAATAGAAAAGATAAGATATGAGGTTTTTTTTAATAAGCTAAATGGTTAGCTTATCAATCAGTTAGCTGATAAGCTAGCTGATTTGAGAAGTTTGGCGTTCATGTAACGACCTTATTTTCGATCAATGGTCAAAAAGCTTCTAAAACTTATAATCTAGCTCATAAGCTAGTGCTAAACACAATCTTTATATTCGTAAATTGTTAACGAAGATGTTCATTTAACGTTGTTTAATTTTCACTTGCTATTTGTGTTTATTATTCAGTAATCATATATTTATTGGATTAAATTCCTGAATATCTTTTAATATAATCTATTTATATTCTCTTCATTCTACAGAGTTCCATTTCTAAATTTGTTCTCGCTCCACATAAAGAGTCAAATTTCAAAAGTAAACATTAGTATTTTTATCTAATATTTTTAACAAGTGTCAATAGAGTCATTACATCGAAATAGCAGGTAAACGGGCAACAAGCTGCGCCGCTACCCCTTTTTGAATTGCAAAGCTAATCCTCTTAAATACTACATCCATGGATCTTGGGGTCATAACATTACTGTGCATGACGCGTTGAACTCTTTTAAGGAGCTCGACAGCCTCCGGGGCAAGAAAGCCAAACGTGTCAAATGCGAAAGGTACAAAGACATGCTGATTTTCTATGCAAGCCTTTTCGTGTTTGGTAACTTTGCATGCTGCGGCCTTTAAAGCCGCTTGCCCCATTCCGAAAACTCTATCCCCCAATCCCACAAGAGGAGAAACCCCGGTGAGATCCACGCAAACATGTTTCCCTCCAATCCATCCGAAAACCAAAATATCCGCCGGTCTGAGGGTGGATCTTCCTTCCGACGGGTCAGTCAAGAAATTGACTGGGGCTTCCTTCTTGGCAGAAATCCCAGCCCGCCTCAAAACATCAAAAAGTACATCCCGCACCATGTCATGCCGATACTTGAACCTCGGGAGATCTCTACAATGAACAGCATGCTCCCCAAAGGAGTCCAAGCATGCCTTGCGACAGATAGGGCATCTCTCGTCGACCGGAAAAAGTGGGATCATTAGGCGATATTTAAGGATAGACCGGTATTCCACAGGAGACATGTGCTGGCCTAGACCATCGATGGGGATAGCGAGAAGAAAATCCTGGGCATGCGGTGCTCGTAGGCACTCAAAGACAGCCTTTTGTCTTACCGTCATGTCAAAACGACCATCCATTTCGGCGACAATTTTACTGAAAAGGGCACTCGCCAAAGCATGTTGGGCTTTAGGGGGCGGTATCCTTATTAGAGAAATTGCTGAAATCGAAGGTCGGAATCGTATCACGAAGACAAGCCAAAGCCCTACCGTAATCCGAATCCATGCCACATACACCACTGCCTCGTAAAATGTGATCCTGTAACGGCCAGGATTATGCCCTTGAGGCCACAAATGCATATGAAGAAGCCTCTACAGCCGAGTATAACCCCAAGCCGCCAAATCTGATAGGTAAAGAGGCGAGCCTCCACTGGAAGTCACCAAAGAAAGGACCTCCGGAGACCACAATGTCCTCAATCGCCCCACGTAAACCCGTGTCGAAGAGCAAGGCCGCCTCTTCCATGTACTCTGGTTGGCATGTCCTTAGCCCGAAGAAAAGTTTAGCGATACCCATACACGACCGAAGCAGAAGAAGCTCACTCTGTGGATCACAAAGTTGGGGAAGGAGACGCATCATACCGACAGCGGTAGCAGCTCTCTTCATGGCCAACCCTCTAATAAAGCATGGGTCTCTACTCACAGCTCCTCCAAGGAGCTTCACTCCTGATGCCGGCCTCCCAATCTCCATTGGGAAAAGTCCATATCCCTGAGCTTCCGCCTGTCACATGAAGGCCAAAAGATCTCGGTTTTCTTAATATTAAGCTCAAGGCCCAAGCCGGGACCTACCATCCTGATAATCTCTAACATCTTGGCCACCTCCCCCGAATCCCCGATGACAGTCCCATCATCAAGATACCAAGCATGTAGGAGAAAATCGCAGCTGTCCCGAATCTTAAGCGCCAGCGGGTGCAAAACAAGGGCAAAAAGAAGCGGCCCTAATGGGTCGCCTTGTTGCACCCCAGTGGCGGACCAAATATGTCTGTCTCCGAGATACAGCCTAGCAGGTTGCCCATATAAGAAGGCAACCCACGAATAAATAGAAGGACATTTTAACATGACCTCCTGAAGTAAGGCTGTTCTATCCACCAGGTTAAAAGCGTTCGAGAAATCTACCGTTAGCATAGCAAGAGATCCGTCTGTGTGGCGTTCATTCAAAATTCTATTAGCGCTATGTAAAATTGCCTCGGCACCACCCGATACCCCAACTCCGAACTGAAAATCATTGAGGTAGTTGGTCATTTCCTTACCAACCCCTTTCATTGCCACCTTAGACACCAGCCGCCTCCAAATAGTTCCCACTGCAATGGGGCGAATGCCATTGTCTGGTTTAAGTAGGGGCGTGAGAGGAGCCGAAGCAACGAACTCCGCCAAGCTAGGGGGACATCTCCCCCCTAACCACAAATTAACAACACATGTAATGGCACGTAGGAGGTCTGTAGCTATGGTAGACCCCTCTCCACAGAGAGCATCCAAGATATGTTGAGCCCTCAAACCATCTCTCCCACACGAGGTTCCCTTAGGGAATGATTTAATGCATCCAAGGACACACTCCATTTCCGCGACATGCGGTGGCTCAGAGGGGATGGTATTCGGCAGGGAAGGGGGTGGCTTGTACGGATGCTTAGCCTCCAAGGCCTTCACGGTATCACCATCGTACGGAGCAACACCGGAGGAACATAAAACTTTGACTGCTGCGGTAAAATGTCCATCTGCAACCTTACGGAGACACTGCTTAATGTTAGTATCTAACTGAAAAATTTGATATATCCTTCAAATTGATATTAAATATTCCCTAAATCGGAATGATAATTTATTGGACCAAAAAAATTCAAAAATAAGTAAGAATGGATGGTTTAACGAAAGTTGTACAGTCGCTCAAGTGACTAAAATTAAAAAAATTATAAATTATGTTAAATGGACTCTTGATGTGGAAGAGAGGGAGTATTAAGACTTAATATAATACATATCTATTTTCATTTGAGTGCTAAACAACAAATATTATGATTTTTATGTTTTTTGTCCAAATATTTGTTTATTAACAACTAATGAATTGTCTTCGCTACTTGTTCGTTTTTGTTGAATTCTGAACTTCACCCTTACTTGTTTTGATGGCCCACGGGATTCATTTCTAGGATGCAGACTGAACATGTTTCTCGAGATCCTTAGAAATGTATCATTCATGGAATCCTAAAAATGTATTGTCTTGATTTTTTAACTAGTATAGTATATTTAGTCAATATGATTAAAAGCATCTTTGTTTCTTTTAAAATGGCGAAAAATATTTTCAGAATCGGAACGGATATATTAACACATTTACGAAATCTGTAACGTCTTTTTGTATGTTTCTCTTTTCAAAAAGATTCAAACACATACGATTACATCTTAGGGACTATTAGCATTGACATCAACGTCCGTGCGATGGCCTTGGATCTCAGCAAACGAAGTACGTTCAATCTCATTACTGTCATGGTCTCCTTACATGATTTTCATTGGCCAATGAGGTTATAACCCCTCCTTACAAGCGTTCGGCTCAAAAACAAAGAGGATTTGCCTCTCACGAGTACAGTTAACGACAAGTCTTCTTCGGAAGTTTCTCCAATGGTGGTATTTGTTGCGGCAGCCTCCTAAGCATCTCGGTCATGTCGTACATTCAGGACAACTTGGGTTGCGGACTGGGATTTGCTATTCCCACCCTCTCAATGCTCGCTTCAATTCTAATGTTCTTGTTGGCAGCCGATTTTATGTGCGGAAGCAGAGTGGCGTTGCTAATGGCAAGTCCTTTTGAAGACATAGTCCATGAGTTAAAAGCAATTGTATTGAAGTGTTGGTTCTGTGAATTTTCAACAATGTAATTACAATAAAAATTACAAATGAAAACAACCTATTACAATTTTAGTAAATTAAAAAACTGAATAAAAATTTAGCAAATGCGAGTAGAACTCTTTTCGTAAGACAATTTTGCCCCCGTATAAGAGCAGACGGCTCAGGCAATATCCCAAGATACAACTGCTACGTTTCTGAGTTAAGTGCTCTCCAAAATCAGAACTCCGGCGAACGTTCAGGTGCTGAAAACTGGGCACGAAAAGTAACAAGGAAATATGTTGCAATATGTGGGATGCCTGTATTTCGTTCTATGTTATGGTGTATGTAATGAAATGTATAAGACCCCCTTTTATAGGGTCCAAAATCACTCCATAATGTGGGGAGTATGTTAAGACTATGCCTTCGAATGCCACTCAGAGGATGAGAGAGTGAGAGCATTATATTATAATTATGAACATTTATTAAATAAGGCATTTATTATTACTATATTATTGTAAATCACCAGCACTGTGGTTTGGTATATAGAATCATATTCCTTGCATTTGAGAGCAAACATTACACTCCTTATGGAGATAAGGAGATAGGCATTGGAAATATTTAGGGCTCGAATGCTTAACTGGTTTGCAAATCGATAAAAACTTAACTGGGCATTAAGTTTAGACAAGGCTTGTATAATGTATACTTTGACATGTAGAGTGCATGTATTCACTAAGGGTTAGTGGGAGCACATGTTATAGGTATGTTATGGGATTAGTATACTCGAACACGACTCACCTCGATTCGGTCACATGGATATCACTCAGGGATTGTCAATAACTGAATCGAAAGATTGTGATAGGTATACATGGACTTTTGACTTGAGGTTTCAGTAGGAAATGTGCTTGTGACATTAAGTTAGTCATTAGAGTAGTTCGATCCAATCACCTGTTGGTGGTGTCAACCTCGAAATGCAACTTAGTGGGCAAGTAGCAGTCTTTACTGAGTACCAAGATATAATGTCCTATGCTGTTAATGGCAAATAAGATCATAAGTCTTTGTCCAAAGCAGTTAGAGCAGTTGTATATGATACACGACATCTCAGTGATCTCGATTTGCATTAACAAATGCATAGATTCAAGTTACAATGGGGTTTGACTTTACCGTGACCCTAATATTTGACCGGAACATATGATTAAAGAGTTTATACGTATACAGTATTCACGACATAATGGTTTTGGAATTATCCGATCATTCGTTCTTAGTTGAGTTACGGTATGGAGCACTAGACTGGCTAAGTGTTACCCGTGCTCCTTGGTTCCTCCCATTGCCGACTAATACGGATCTATGGAGTCACGCACAAGGATATTTGAGGGATACAATATGTATTTATTATCTCTTCATTAATATTGGATATTGCATATCTAATTTGATTTATTTGATAAATCATTGCGGTCTTGTGATTTGAAATTAATTACCGGGTGATCAATTTAATTCATAAATAATTATTTCTTGGAAATATTTTACTATAATTTTGTATTTGTTAAAATTAATTAATTCGATTAATTAATTAAGTATAAATACATTTGAGATAAAATGAAGTGAACTTAACGGACTAGACACGCGAACGTCTGATACACGAACCGAGTGTCTCGGCTCGTTTTCTCACCAAGACACCATGTGGCCGCCCCTTCCTTTCTGCTTACCTTCCATGTTACTTCCTAACATGTGTGGTGTGTTTGATTGTAGAATCAGATGAAGACAAATGAATGATATATCATATCTCATCATTTAATCTCATTTGTTTTATAAAATGAGAAGTCTTTCATTTGATGAAGAACTTGGAAAAACACATACACGCACACTAGTAAGGCTGGAAGTGAGTTAAGTGTGGGAGGAGAAAGTTTTTCTTGATCTTATTTCATCTTAGAGAGAAATAAAAAGGAAGAAGAGAAGAGAAGAAAAATACTATATCAATTCTTAGTCGTGTTCTCTGATCAATATCCGATGCATGATAGTGAAGAGGCACTCAGCATATTTGGTGTTTATCATTCATAAAGCTAGAATGAATTAGATTCGTGTATGTGTTGGTGACTGGAAAAAGTCTGACTCGGGTTTTTTTCTTCAAGAAGATATTATCAAAGGTCTATGATGGTATGACTTCTAATTTTATCTTCGTCAATTGATATTCATTTATATGATGCTTGATCGATCCGTTTTAGGGGCTTGGTTTTTATCCAGTTAGACAGTTTATTTATTCCACTGCGTGTCTATATTTTAATCACTGAATCCCGACAGAATAACTGCAGATTAAAGTTTTATTAATTCTCTTTAATCCTTCAGCTCAAAGGTTACCTTCATAAGTAGTCTCATTTAATTCGGACTTTATACAATGGAGTGTGAAGAGTCATATTCCAGAAGCTGGGTTCTCAACCTGGCTCAGTCCAGCCGGTTCCAAAAACCAGCTGAGTTTTCAACTTGGCTGATTGCAGCTGGGTTTCCAAACTTGGCTAATTGCAGTTGTGTTTCCAACCTTGGCTGATTGTAACTGGGTTTCCAACCTTGGCTGATTGCAGCTGGGTTTCCAACCTTGGTTGATTGCAGCTGGATTTCCTTTCCAGCCTTGGCTGCTTGCAGCTGGGTATCTAACCTTGGTTGATTGCAGCTGGGTTTCCAACATCGGATAATTGCAGTTGGGTTTTTAAACCTGTCTCATGACATTTGACTTGGCTGCAAAAATTAATATAGGTATCGCCCAAGCTCCCAAGGCCCAAGTCGCCCATGTCCAGCCTGAAGTCCAATTACCAAGAACCAAGACCCGAGCCCACGCCCACGCCCACGCTTGCTCCCGCGTGCGAGCCCGAGCCCGAGCTGGCCGGCGGGCGGCGGCGGCACGCTTGTGGTCTTTGCATCGTTGGCCCACTAGTATATACTACTAGCTTGTTGAACTACCCATGTGTCTTCGTACTAATAAGCTAGTCAAGAAGGTTTTAATTTTCCAATGTTGGATGAACTTTCATACCCACTTTAACTCTTCACCATTTTAATTAAATGGCAAACTTTAATCATTTATTTCTCACTCACCGCAAATTGGTTTTGAGAAAAATAAAATTCTATGTTTATCTCCTCGAAACGTAGATTCGCAATTTAATATCTAATTCCAAGAGTTGAATATTTTATCATCATTAAATTGGTTTAAATTGAGTCAAAACTCATTTTTCTAGAACTAATTTACAACAATCCCACATGAGTGGAAATAAATGCATGCATGAATGCAGACTCACATACCCAATTTCCGTGAAACACTGCTGCATGGGGAAATGTAGTTTGTGGCTTTGAACCTTCCTTAGTAAAATATCATCTGATATACCATAGGCTTGGTGGACACGGTGCCTTGAACTAATCCTCCTTGGTGTATACCGAGTCAACAACACTTACACAACAATTTCTCAACACCTTCAATTCTCATAGTTGTGTCAGTTTTGGCCATGGACAACATCTTGGTTTCTTAAGTGTTTATTCGAGGTGGCGTGTCCGCACACTTAGATAGGTGGTCTCCTTTTATAAAATATTCTTCAATACTTCTCCTTTTCTAGGACAAGGAACCATTAAAAGTCCAGAGACTTAACCTCACCACAATCACATGACTCATCACTTATTCTGCTCTTATAGGATGGATTTATTATAAGCGCTAATTCAATAGAAATTTCCTAACTTTGTTTTCCTATTGAACCAAGTTTTTGGGATATCCAGTCTTCAATGTTGAGTTACCACTATGATCGTTCTTTCAAGATGTGGATTTTAATCTGACTCCCTCTAGCAATTTATGAAATTGATCTCTGTTTAGACCTTTGTGAGTAGATCGGATAAATTAACCTTTGACCTCGCATAGTCAATAGATATAACTCCATTTTTGATCAATTGTCGCACGGTATTATGTCTCGGACAAATATGTCGAGACTTACCATGATACATAAGGCTCTGTGCTCTTCCAATTGCATCTTGGCTGTCGCAATGGGTCATAACACTGGACAGAGGCTCCTTCCAGCATGGAATATCCTCGAGAAAGTTACGAAGCCATTCAACTTCTCCAGCTATATCTAGGGATATAAATTCAGATTCCATAGTGGATCGGGCTATACAAGTTTGCTTGCTTGATTTCCAAGATACAGCTCCACCCCCAATAGTAAATACACACCCACTTGTAGAGTAAGAGTCTTTTGTGCCTGAAATCCAATTAGCATCAGTATATCCTTCTACAGGATAATGACTATAAATAGCTCATAACATAGGGTGTACTTTAAGTATCTTAAAACCCTAGTCAGTTGCATTCCAGTGCCCTTTACTCGGATTACTCGTGAACCTGCTCAATTTATTTACAGCAAATGCCAAGTCTAGCCATGTACAATTCGTAATGTACACCAGGCTTCCGATTACTCTTGAGTATTCGACTTGATCCACTGGATCACCTCTATTCTTACTTAAGTCTGGTATCAACGGGCGTTTTTACAGGTGGGCTGTCAAAAGCGTTTTATTGTGCACTTTCTCAACATAATGAGATTGTCAGAAGAAGATACCTACTGACGTTCTGCTAATTTTAATTCCAAGAATTAAATCAGTTAAACTCAAATCCTTCATCTCGAAGTTTCGACTTAACATCCTTTTTGTATTCACAATTACTTCATTGCTACTACCCATGATCAACATATCGTCTACATATAGACAGACTGAAAAATGACTCAGATGTGCCTTTAATATACACACATTTGTCATATTTATTAATCTTGAATCCATTTGCCAATATAGTTGCGGCAAACTTCATATGCCATTTTTAGGAGATTGTTTTAGCCCATACATTAACTTCAAAAGTTTACACACTTTCTTTTCCTGACCAGGGGCAATGAAACCTTCAGGTTGTTCCATATAAATTTTTTCTTCTAATTCACCATTTAAGAATGTAATTTTCACATCCATTTGATGAATCTCGAGATTGTGCAATGCAGCAATAGCAATAAGCACTCTAATGGAAGTTATTCTGCTTATTGGTGAATATGTGTCGAAAAAATCATAACATTCTTTCTATTTAAACCCTTTAGCCACAAGCTGGGCCTTAAACTTGTCTATCGATTGGTCATATTTATATTTCCTCTTTATGATCCATTTACATCCTAAAGGCTTACATCCTGGTGGAACATAAACCAGTTCCCAAGTACAATTTTGCATGATGAATTCATTTCACTATAAATATCTTCTTTCCAGAAAAGAGCATCAGGACTAGCATAAGCTTCATGTATTGTCTTTGAATCGTCATCAACTGCATAAGTCACGGAGTCATGACCAAATGACTTAGCCTTTCGATCTCTCTTACTTTGTCTTGGCTCTTCATATATAGGATTTGAACTACTTGTAGTTTCAAGAGTTATTTTCTTTGAGCTTGTCACACTCTTTACAAGGATAAGTATTTTCAAGGAAAATAGCATTTCTAGATTCAATGACAGTTCCTTCATGCATATCAAGAATTTCAAATTTATGAATTAGACATCGATATGCACTATTATTGTATGCATAACCAATAAATATGCAATCAACTGTTTTGGACCAATTTTTACTTGTTTCGGTTCAGGTACTTTAACATTCGCCAAACACCCCCGCACTTTAACATATTTGAAAGAAGGCTTGCGCCCTTTCCATAACTCATATGGAGTTTTATCTTTCCCTTTGTGTGACACTTTATTCAGAATGTGGTTATTTGTAAGAATAGCTTCCCCCCACATGTTCTGCGGCAACCCTGGACTTATTAATAAAGCATTTATCATTTCTTTTAGGGTTCGATTTTTCCGTTCATCAACTCCATTTGACTGAGGAGCATAAGGAGCACTCGTTTGATGAATTATGCCCGAGTCAGCGCATAACTGTTCAAACGCTGCTACATACTCACCGCCTCGGTGACTTCGGACTGCTTTTATTTTACAATTCAGTTTATTTTTAACTCATTTTTATACATTTAAAAAGCCTCGATTGCTTCATCTTTGCTTCTCAAAAGAAACACATAGCAATATCTTATGCAATCATCTATAAAAGTGACGAGGTATTTTTTAACTCCTCTAGTTTCCACAGATTTTAAGTCACATACATTAGTATGAATTGCTTCAAGAGGAGTAGTATTCATTTCCATCGAATAAAAAGACAATTTAGCCATTTTGCTTCAACACATACTTCACATTTCTTATATAGTTCAACATGGGTTTTAGGGATCAATTCTAGATTAATTAGTCTTTTAATCGATTTTAGACCAACATGTACCAAATTGGAATGCCATAAATCTGAACACTTGAGCAAGTAAACAGAAGAAGAAGCATTATTATTAATATTATTATTTTTGTTCTTGCCTTCACGTCTTACAGACATCACATGGAATAATCCCCTGTCAAGATAACCTCGACCAAGAAACATTCCAAAATAATAAATTTATCAGACTCAAAAACTAGTCTAAACCCATGACTAACTAGTAGAAAGCCTAAAACTAAATTCTTTCGGACATCTGGGACATGCAGCACATCCTTAAGCTATTGCTCCTTTCCAGATGTCAGCTTCAAGACCACGTTCCCCACACCTGCAATCACAGAAGAAGCGGATTTTGCCATATGCAGTTTCCTACCATCAGTAACTATGTAGGAAGATAATCAATATTGAAGTAATGATTCTTCCTGAACCGTTTGTTTTGAGAACGGTAATTGAGAAGTTGCCTCCTAGTGGGAAGGACTTCAAAAATTACCTGAAACACAAACAAAAGAAAACGAGTTTAGAGGACTTGGTTGTTTGACTCAGAATTGAGGAAGACAACCGAAAGTCTGATTCTAAATTCAAGAGAGCCCGATGGAGGCCAAATCAAACTTGCTTGAACATGGATCTAAAGAGGAAATTGAATCAAGTCCAAGACAAAAGGAAAAAGATGTTTAAGGCAAAAAAGTTTACTGGAAATTGCCACAACTGTGTTAAGCCAAACCATAAGGTAAAGGACTGTCGCTTGCCAATAAGTTCAACTGGTCAGCGAAACAAAGGTAAGACAATTGCCAATGTGGTTGAAAATTGTGATGTTGACATGCCAGATCTGGAGTTGTCAGTTATGGTTGAGGAGCTGGATGAGGAGGTCTCAACTATGGTCATTGAAACTAATATGATGGAGAATCACTGCACCTGGAACATTGATATTGGGGATACTCGTCATGTTTGTATTGGACTTGTTCAATAACGATTTTGAAGTCCGTCATCTGAAAGTCCAGGTAGCGTCCGATCACGAACTTCTTGGTCAGCATCATTTGTTTTGTACTTTTTCTCCAAATAATTCCAGAGCTCTTTGGAGGTCTTGATTTGACTGTACACGTTGTACAGAGAATCAATAAGCCCATTCAATATTGTATTATGGCACATAAAGTCGACGTTACACCATTAATCGTAAGCAAAATGCTTCGTTCGATCATTTTTCATCGCATTGATCACAATAGGATCACCTTTGAGATAAATAGCAAGTCCCAAGGTAGTGAGATAAAAGAGCATCTTTTGCTGCCATCTCTTGAAGTCAACTCCAGAAAACTTATCGAGCTTCTCAGCCTGTACTGCAATAGTAGGTACAACAGCTTTAGCAGCGGCAGCGGCAACGACAGCATCAGAGTCGATCGCCATTGGAAATTACAGAAAATAACAAAACTGTCTTACGATTATTGGTTCTGTGAATTTTCAAAAATGTATTTACAATAAAAATTACAAATGAAGGCAACCTATTACAATTCTAGTAAAGTAAAAAACTGAATAAAAATTACAATTTAGGAGAGGCGAGTAAAACTCTTTACGTAAGACAATTTTGCCCCCGTATAAGAGCAGGCGGCTCAGGCAATATGTCCCCAAGATACAACTTCTACGTTTCTGAGTTAGGTGCTCTAAAAAACTCAGAACTTCGACGAACGTTCAAGTGCTGGAAACTTGGCATGAAAAGCAAGAAGAAAATATGTCGCATTATGTGGTATGCTTGTATTTTGTTCTATTTTATGGTGTATGTAATGAAATGCATAAGACCCCCTTTTATAGGGTCTAAAAACCACTACATTGGGTGGGGAGTAATTGCATATTAAAGTAGCATTATTCTCTTTAATCCTTCAGCTGAAAGGTTACCTTCATAAATAGTCTCATTTAATTCAGACGTTAAACTATGGAGTGTGAAAAGTCATTTTCTAGAATCTGGGTTCTCAACTTGGCTTATTGTAGTTGGGTTTGCAAACTTGGATGATTGCAGCTAGGCTTTAAACATATATTATGACATTGGACTTGGCTGCAAAAATTAATATAGTTAGCCCAAGTTTCCAAGGCCCAAGTCGTTTAAGTCCAGCCAAAAGTTCAATTTCCAAGTACCAAGAACCAAGACCCAAGCCCAGGCCCGAGCTCGTGCCCTCTAGCCGAGCCGGCAGGCCGGCGGCGGCAGCGTGCATGTGGTCTTTGCATCATTAGCCCACTGCATACTACTAGCTTGTTGAACTATCCATGCACCTTTTTACTAATAAGGTAGTCAAGAAGACTTTAATTTTCCAATTTGGGATGACCTTTCATACCCACTTTAACTCTTCATCATTCCAATTAAATGGCCAACTTTAATCATTTATTTCTCACTCACCATAAATCTGTTTTGAGAAAAATAAAATCCTACGTATATCTCCTCGAAACGTAGATGCACAATTTAATATTTAATTCCAAGAATTAAATATTTTATCATCGTTAAATTAGTTTAAATTGATTAAAAATTCATTTTTCTAAAAACAATTTCCAACACTAAGTTGATCCATGTTGGAAATGGGAATTGCCTGTCGAGAAATGAGTACAATCTGCTTAAGCTAGAGTAAGTCCACTTTTTATATATATAAAAGTCTAGTGTATCTTTTGGCCATTTTACAATAACTAGAACATTTTTCAGACGGTAGTTTTGTAATTATTCCATATTTTTCTTATGATTATGTTTAAGAATTTATTTCCAGGGTTCAGGAGTGTTGATAGCCCATCCGTCTTGGCATCCATGTAAGCACTCCAGTCAGCTGAACCGGCCGATCAGAGCAACAAGCCGGATTGAGTACGAATCAAATTCTCTCCCGGGCTCGTTAAAGACCGGACCGGTCAGAGACGTCAAGGCCGACCCGATATCCAGACCGGAAGGGCCGACCAGATCCAGGATGAATACGCTCCAAATCAAAATTATGACAAGGCCGACCAGAACAGCGGGAGACCCGAGGACCGACCCCAGCGGATAAGTATCTCCAGAAGCATGCGGAATAGGCACACAGGACAATTAATGCATGTTGTCATACCTCTTCCCGAAGCGATCCTTAGAGGCCGCCACGTGTCTAAGGCATGCTTTCCCTCTGACAAGTGTTTTGGATATAATTCCCAACACTCTCCACCTGTCACCTCCTGATTGGCCAAGATTGTCTATACATAGAGAAAGTGTACAGAAAAAAGGGACTTTTGGAATTTTACAAAAAAATAGAGAAGAGAGAGAAAAGAGAAAACTTGTAATAAGCAAGCAAAAAATATAGACTGGCTTAAAAACTCCAGCTCGGCCCTATCCAAAATTTCGATCATTTATAAAATTTAGTGATCCCTTTTATTTCATCTTTTTTATTGTTTTCTACGTAGCTTCGATCCATTTGTCCAAATCAGCACACGTGACGTTGACCAAATCAGCCGTCAACAGATTGGCGCTAGAAGGAGGGCGGAATTCCGGTAAAAAAACCATTCCCCAGAGATGTCTCATGAAAGCTCTAAAAATCCTCAGCCCGCCATGGAGGAAGAAAACCTCCGCAAGGTGGCGGAATGCTTTAAACATCCGGCATTCATTCAGGGCATGGCCGCCCTCATGGCGCGGGTCATTGGAGACGGAACCCTTCAGAAACCCGAAGACCAAGCAGAGGTATAGTCTCAGACGACCCGTCCAACTGCCTCTAGATGGGATAAAAAGAGGACCGTCTCTCGAGTCGTCGGGGAAGGGGCGGAAAGCCACGGAGAAAACTCTCATCCTTCTCGAAAGAGTCGGGTTTCTCGCCCCATATCAGTTTTCGATCGACTGGGGGCAGGGAAGAAAGTCGAAAAAGTGGCGCCAGCTCCCACTGCTCAAAGTCAGAGCCGTAAAAAAGAAAGGGCTCCCCGCCAATCCGCAATCCCGACGCAAGCACTACCTCAAACTCCAGGCGACAACTCGAGTGAAATCGAGTTCCTCAAAAAATGCCTTACGGAGCTCGAAAACAAAAAACTCCAGCCATCCCAAAGTTCGGAATGGCTCAACAGCCAGGAAAGCCCCCTCCCCCCTAGTGTTTTCGCGGAACCCCTCCCGGAGAAGTTCAAGATCCCTCAGATTCCGCCATACAATGGGGAGACCGACCCCAATGCTCATCTCGGGCATTACAACTCCTGGATGGACCTTCATGGGTCTCAAGACGCATTTCGATGCCGGATGTTCTCCTTTACTTTAGGGGAAAGGGCCCAGAGATGGTATCGAACGCTGCCCCACCATTCCATCCACACATGGGCTCAGCTCACGGCGACGTTCCGATCCCATTTCATGGGATCTCTAATACGAGTCGCCCCGCGATCCTCCATCGCCTCCGTCGTACAGGGGCCAAACGAGTCTTTTAAGGCTTATATATCTCATTTTAATAAACGGATATTGGAGACGGAACCCATGTCAGATGACGCGCTGGCCATTATTGCTCAGGTCGGCCTCCTTAAAAATTCTTTTTTCCACTGGACGGTGTGCCAGAATGTTCCCCACACCTATCAAGAATTCTTGGAGCGCGCCAGCTCCCATATTGCTGCCGAGGAAGCTATGGTTCTAGTCATGCCCTCCAACCAGAAAGGGTCGTTCAAAAAGAAAGAAGACAGGCATGACTATAAAGAGGCCCGCCAAGAACCCCGCCGGGGGAATAGGCCCCTGCCTCCTCTTCGACATCCCCATCAACCCAGAACTATCGAGAGCGTAGGCCCAAGCTCATGGCCAGCTTTGCCGAAATATACTCTGTCGGGGCCGCGACCATATTTGATCAGATAAAAGACAAGAATTTGCTCCCAGTTCCTCGGCCGATCTACAAAGATCAAAAGGATATGGACCAAACCCGCTTTTGTAAATACCACGAATCGGCGGGCCATAACACCGAACAGTGCCGGGACCTCGTTGCCTCCCTGATCGCGGTATGCGACGATACTGGCTTGAGGCAATTTACCCGGAACCCACCCCGGGATCGCCAGGATCGGGCTGACCCGGCAAGAGCCAAAAGCGATCAGGTGCCTCCAGACCCTAAGTCGCCCGGGGAAATTCTCACTATCATGGGAACGGCCGAGGTCGGCGATCATCGATCAAAGCGGCATAATAAGGCCTCCATTCGAGAGGCCACCTCTTATCAACGGACAGCGCGCCGACCCGAGGGATTTCTATCAGTGGCCGAAGAAATGCCCAAAAACCCCCAGCTGGCAGTCACCTTCGAGGAGTCAGATGCAGATGGTTTAGATCATCCCCATTCCGACGCCCTTGTCATCACTATGCCCATAATGGGGATCCCGGTACACAGAGTGTTGGTAGACTCAGGAGCCTATGCCAGCATCATCTATATTCATACCCTTCGCAGGATGAAGGTAGACCAATCCTATGTCAGACCCTGCAACGAGGACATCAGAGGGTTTGCCAACTGCCGCCCCTCACCATTGGGGGAAATCGACCTCGCCCTGAAGTTTGGTCAGGGGTCGATCAAGAGAACGATGATCACTACGTTTAAGATCATCGACGTGCACAGTGACTACAACGCCATCATAGGCCGACCTGTGATGTCAAGGCTGAGGGCCACTCAGTCCACTTATCACCTGTGCATGAAGTTCCCCACCTCGGACGGCGTTGGGGTACATAGGGGAGATCAACGGTCCGCCCGGGAATGCAATCTCAGCATCCGGGCTCGAGAAATAAACGCTGCAGAGGGCACCCCGGGAAGCACACCGGAAGAAATGGGAGCTACCAGACCTGGACAGCTGGGAGAAGACGCCCTACTCGAACAGGAGGCCGAAGGTTCCAAGGCCGCTCAAGCCCTCGAAATGAAAATTGACCAGGATGTGGACCGAGGCCGCAGGCCAGGGAAAGAGCCGATCCTGGAGGAGGACCCTGTCGACCCATGATACCAGAATCCGAAAGGAAAAATTCGCCATGCTGAGCCGACAGAAGAACTAGACCAGGTTGACATGGACACATCTAACCCCATCCGACAGCTTAGGATCGGCCACAACCTCCAAGAGCCGATCCGATCCGAGCTAATCTTCCACCTGAGACAGAATTTGGACGTCTTTGCATGGACCCATTCGGACATGTCTGGGATTAACCCAGAATTCGCGTGCCACCGACTGAATATTGACCCTAATTCAAGGCCGGTTATACAGAAGCGGAGGAAAATGGGGCCTGAACGGTAGAAGGGGCTAGAAGAGAAAGTAGGGAAGATGATCGACAATGGGTTCATCCGGGAAGCCAGATACCCGACCTGGGTGGCCAACCTGGTCCTGGTGAAAAATCCAACCGGGCTGTGGAGGCTCTGCATTGACTTCTATGATCTAAATAGAGTCTGCCCAAAAGATAGTTATCCCCTACCCCACATCGACTATATGGTGGACACAATGGCCGAGCATGAGATGATGAGTTTTATGGATGCATACTCCGGATATAATCAGATCCCGATGCATCCTACTGATGAAGAAAACACCTCCTTCTACTTGGCCCGTGGCCTATATTGCTACCAAATGATGCCTTTCGGGCTCAAAAACGCCGGCGCAACCTATCAACACCTGGTAAATAAAATCTTCAGTAGCTTGATAGGTCATACGATGGAGGTGTATGTAGATGATATGCTAGTAAAATCTTTGCGTTCGGCCGACCATGTAAATTATCTCAATAAAATGTTTGCGATTTTGCGAGAGTACAAGATGAAGTTAAATCAAAGAAATGTTCATTTGGGGTAGGCTCCGGAAAATTCCTCGGCTACATGGTAAACCAAAGAGGGATTGAAGCCAACCCAGATAAAATCAGGGCAGTGACCGAACTTGTCCCACCAAATTCGGTCAAAAAAGTGCAGAGCCTAACTGGCCGACTAGCTGCGCTAAGTCGCTTTATCTCTCGCTCAACCGATAAATGCAAACCTTTCTTTGAGGCAATAAAAAAGAACAAAGATTTTCAGTGGACCGACCCTTGCCAAAGAGCCTTTGAGGCCATCAAGGAGGTCTTAGCAGAAGCACCAATCCTGCAACGACCGGCCCAAGGAGAACCTCTCAACTTGTATCGCGCGGTGTTCGAATCCGCAATCAGCGCTGCTCTCATCCGGACGAAAAATGCGGTTCAACATCTGGTCTATTATGTTATTCAGGACCTTCATGATGCCGAGCTCAGATACGCCCAGATGGAAAAGCTGGCTTATGCGCTCATAATGGCGTCCCGAAAGTTAAGACCCTACTTTCTGGAACATCAGGTAGTTTTCTTAACAAACTACCCCTTAAAACAAGTCATGCAGCGACCCGACGTGTCCGGCCGAATGATCAAATGGGCCGTCGAGCTCGGGCAGTTTGACTTGACTTTCGAATCGCGCACTGCCATAAAGGGTCAGGCCCTGGCAGATTTCATCGTGTAGTTCACACCAGCAATCACACAAGACAATGACCGATCAGAGGAGTGGTCACTCTACGTAGACGGGTCATCAACTGCAGACTGGGCAGGCGCAGGAATAGTCCTCGTCAGTCCCGATCAACATTTGTTCTACTTGGCCATTCGTCTAGGTTTCTGGCCACTAACAATGAAGCAGAATATGAAGCCCTCCTGACCGGTCTGGAAATGGCGACCTCCCTCGGTCTCGCTCGCCTCGCTATCTTGAGTGATTCTAAAATGGTGGTAAACCAAATTAGGGGCGAATACGAGGCCAAGTAGCCCAAACTGGTCAAGTACCTCCACCTGGCGCGGACCCGGTTGCAAGATTTTTGGGGAACTATACATCACATCCCCCGAACCGAGAACATCCAAGCCGACTCCTTGGCCAAACTCGCATCCAGCTCCGGAGCTGAACATATGGACGAGGTCAGGATAGGATACCATGTGTCATCATCCCTAGAAATGGCTGAAGTCCAGGCAGCCGAACAATCGGAACTGCAAGGATGGATGCATCCTATAATCCGATATCTTCAGAGCGGCGTTTTACCCGAGGACCAAGCCCAGACACGATCACTTCGAACTCAGTCCGCCCTGTTCACCATCGTGGATGGGACTTTATACAAGCGAGGGTATTCGGTTCCATTGCTGAAATACCTGTCCGAGTCGGAAGCAGTATACGCCCTTAGAGAGGTGCACGAGGGTATATGCGGCAATCATTCCGGCGGCCAGGCACTGGCCTACAAATTGATCCGGCAGGGATATTACTGGTCGAATCTTAAAAAAGACGCCATCGCGCTTGTGCGGAAGTGCGTCCGATGCCAAATCTTCGCTCTTCAGATCCGATCCCCGTCAGAAACCCTCACTTTCGTTTATTGCCCGTGGCCATTCGCCAAGTGGGGGATTGATCTGGTCGGCCCCTTACCTAAAGGACGGGGGGTACAATACGCCATCGTTGCAGTTGATTATTTCATAAAATGGGCCGAGGCCGAGCCTGTGGCACGGACGACCGAGCAAAAAATAGTCGATTTTATTTGGAAGTCACTCATCTGCTGGTTCGGGATCCCTCAGTCTATTGTCTCCGATAATGCCAAACAATTTGACAATAAGAAATTACGGGCCTTCTGCGACGGCCTCCACATACGAAACAACTTTTCCACACCGTACTATCTGCAGTCCAACGGACAGGTCGAGGCGGTCAACAAAATTATAAAGCAGCACCTCAAGACCTGCCTCGAAGAACTCAAAGGTTCCTGGCCCGAAGAACTCCCTGGAGCCTTGTGGGCTTATAGAACAACGCATCGGTCCGCCACTGGAGAAACCTTTCTCCTTAACTTTCGGTACTGGGGCAGCCATCCCGGTCGAAATTGGCGACTTCTCATGCGCCGGATCCCGACTGATGACATCCTTCAGAGGAGGGGCGTTTCCTTGGCTTCTAGATGTTTGTGCTGCTTGCATACCCAGACCTACCATACCGAGACCATTGCCCACCTTTTCCTGGAGAGTGATGTGGCCCGTGACGTGTGGGAGTATTTTGGCGCTTGGACTCATTTATCCCTACCCCATTCTCAGAATATTTTTGAGCTCCTGAGCTTCTTCGCACACGGCACACACTTTAGGCACGCGACTTTCATTATTCCTTGTCTGATCCTTTGGTTCATCTGGACAGAAAGGAATAGTGCAAAGCATAGGGCGGTTACTTTTATTTCCTCTCATGTTATTGTGCAGGTGGAGCGCCATGTTGCTTTATTAACTGCTGCGGGGCTGATTTGCTCTGAGTTTTGGGCGGGTTGCTCGCCTCCTGATCGCTTCCAGCGAGCTACATCTTCCCCCGCTCGGACTCGTCGCCCCGTCCCGGTGGTTTGGCTTCGACCCGAGTCCCCTTGGATCAAGCCGAACACGGATGGTTCGTTCGATCGAGACACACAGTTGCGGGTGGGGAGGTCGATTAGAGATCATCACGAGAGCTCCTTCTTGCTTTCCATTCCTCTTTTCGTGCCTCTTCGAGTTTTGATCTTGAGGTCCGGGCGTTGGCTATCGGATTGATTCTTGCCTCCGAGAGATCGAGATATGTTTGGATTGAGCTTGATCTTTATTCTTTGTTGTGACCACTGCTATCATCGGCCATCGGGGCTCTTGGCGAGTTCGTCACACTCTTATGCGTATCCGACACATTCTCGTAGATATTCATTCGAGTCACTCATATTTTCCGGAGAGGGCAACAGCGGCCGATTATCTTCGAGCTCGGCATGTCGTCCCTCGGCATTCGGGACTTATACATACGATCTGCTCCTCCGTTACTCCTCTCTCTTATTCGGATGGATCACTTGGTTATCCGTGCTTGATTTAGATAGTATTTATTTTCATCGATTTATTGGTTGCCTACGGGTCCGCACATTAGCCCACGTTTTTAGTGGTGCACCTTGTTCGATCTAGCGGGCCGTAGGCACTTTAGTTTTTAGGTCCCGGATTATGGCCCATTTTTGGTCATAATTCGGTGTTGAGTTATTTTGTCTATGGGTCCACATTAGCGCGTTTTGTGGTGCACTTTGTACTTCTCTAGCGGGCCGTAGATTTATCCGATGTTTGGACCCGAATTATGACCCATTTTTGGTCATAATTCGGGGCTGATACTTTGTATTTCTTGATTTTATTATCTACAGGTTGGTGGGTCTCGCCTCAACCCCCCGTCCGCTCTGGACGTATTTTCTCCAAAAAAAAAAAAAAAAAAAAAAAAAAACTTGTGTTTTTATGCCAACGCATTGCCTTTTCACTTTGAATCCCGGTTTTTTTTTTAACACGTTTTGATCTTTCGAAGTTGATGTAATTTATTCAACAATTGCAGCACAATTTCAAGTGAGTGGGGAGGTGCACCATTCGGGTATGTTTTAAATCTTACTTGAGTTCAAATACTTGTCTAATTTCTACCGATTGAATTTCGTATTTGAAAATAAATATTCAACTGTTCTTCTCAAATATTTGCTAATTTCTATGATGATTTGCCCTATATCTTAATAATCTGCCTCAGCCTTGGCTCGAACTACCCTGTCCACGAGCTCGAGCTCAATCGAGCCTATATTTTATCTCGAGCTCAGCTCGGAAAATTTATACTATGCTCAAGCTCGAGCTCGAGCTCGGATTAGAGTAAAGCTTTCTGAACTTGAACTCCAGTTCGAGCTCGGACCAGAGTAGAACTTTTGAGCTCGAGCACGAACCCTTTTTTGTACAAATTTATGTTAAGAAAAGTAAAAAAAAAAATTATAAATAGAGAAGATTATAAATTAATATATATATATAGCCTAGTTTGATTGGCTCGACGAGCCATCGAACCAGTAATAAGTGAGCTAGAAATTAGCTTGATTATTAAATGAACAGACTCTAGCTTGGCTCATTTACGCCCCTATTCTCTGTCGAGATCTTACTGATAGGGAAGTTTGAGAATGCAAGAGCATATGAAAAACAAAAACCTGTTTTTTTCTTAATGACGGGAAGCTCGCAGGTGCTACTCTTCGAGTGCGCAATGGATAAATCCTCGGGCTAAACGTAATAGCTTGCAAACTATTGGCAAGACCTATGTGACAGTCTCAACCAATAAAGTGTTGGCAGGAGAATTGAACTCGTGACCTTTCAGTCACGCACTCACTTACTCAACCAACTTGCTACCCTTGCGGGTTAAAACTTGGTTATTTCAAATACTTGAAGATGTTCGACGCTAATCGTTGTGCAAGACAGATAAATAGATTAAGAGATTATGTTGTGTGGAGATTTTGCTTGATTTCGGAAATTCTATCGTTCTAAAGCTTTTTGCTTATTCACGAAAATCCGAATTCTTTGCAGGAATGTGGTTTCGTTTAGTGATGGTTTACCAGACAAGGGAAAAGGCATCCCATATTTCTACCTGACAACTCTTGATCCTACGGCCAGTAATGCTTTGAAAGACCAAAGATCTTACTTCACATTAAGCGAATACAGCCTCGGAACTTGTGGTGAGACCGACCCCGAATACCCTACTTGTGCGAAAATTATGCTCCTAGGAAAGGTCGTTCCTTAATTACTGAAAGCTGTTTATCTCTACCTTCGCGATTAATTATTTTTACATCTCTGGAATCCTTGTGTTCAGACCCAGTTTTTTACCATTTCTTTTTGGTATATTAGTTAGCCTATGTGTGCTTGAGCAGTCTTGACTAAAATTCAAGTTCGGGGTTTCGATTAAAATTAATCGAAGGGAATCCAAACGAAAATGAGGTTGCTCGAATCGCATTGTTCGCAAAACATCCCGATATGAGAAGTAAGCAAAGGCCTCTATTCTATATACATATAATATTCTTTTATTCTTTGTTTTTACGGTGTCCAATATTTGTCTATTGTAGATTTCTATCTCTACAGTGCATGCGACATAATCAGTTATGCTTCAAAAACTTTGGCAGGCTGGCCTAAGAGCCACAATTTCCAGTTGTACAAACTAGACATGGAAAATATATTTATGATCAATTGGTTCGGTGGCCCTAAGCCTCTCACCGTGGAACAATACCTCCAGGCCGAACTGTGAGTTTGAGCAATAGTCGTATCCTCTTTGCTGTTAGTTAGTTATACTAGACTTGTAACATTAGACGATAGGTTCTGTCCGGAGCTTGATCTAATGCATAAAAATGAAATACTACAACAACAACAACATTACCACAATGCCTCAACGGCTCCCGCAAAAAACGGGGTAAGGGGGGATCGGATGTACGCAGTCGTACCTCTGTCTTAACACAGAGAGGCTGTTTCCGGATGATCCAAATAAAAATTGCATCGAGAATTGCATGGAATGACTAGTACTTCACCAGAAAAAGAAGTGCAGGCAGTTTAGTGATTCATTTTGTTTTATTTCATTATAATCCAGAACTAAAGAATAAGGAGTCTTTGGCTCCATCGGAAAAAAATGAAATACTCGGGAGTAAAAAAGTTGTAAATTTTCGCTCTTTAATGCTGGATTCATCTGTTTACTCAAACATGAATTCTGTGATCTACAGGAAGAACCTTGCACTCAATCTATCCTGATCCAATGCATTCAGTTTGTTTTGTGATCTAATCAACCGAGCAATCGCTGTTTTCCGCTTCATACATATCTGTCGATATCTTAGTAAATACCAACATGCTCAAGTTGATGGATTCGAGAAAACACATAAATATTGGAATTGTAAGTATCAATTTTATTGTGTTTTGTGTGTGCAGACTCTTTCTACATATATATTCAGACATTAAAAAAAATTATAATATTTTCTTTTTAATTTAATAAATTCAGACCGTTTAAACTGAATATAACTGTGAATAATTCAAGTCGTACGTGCAATGACCTCAGTACTATTGATGTTGACGATTTATATCATGCACCCAACATGATACGTCATGCAGTCGAATGTACGAATATGCATTAGTTCTTTTATTTTTTTCTTCTAGGATTTTTTAAGTTTTTTGGTTTATTTTCAGTTTTTTAAGGTTTAATTTCAGTTTTTAGGGTTCAATTTCAGATGTTAGAGTTTATTTTTTATATTTCCAGTTTTTAGGATTTATTTTTAATAACTTTTAGAGGAAACAATTTTGCACACGGAGAAAAGATTCAAAATGGCGAGGAAAAAATTATGAATGGTGAGACACCGATTTATGGGCGCCCATTTTGGGATAAGCCCTCCGTCATTCATACATTAAAAATAAAATAGTTGCGGGTAACCAAGAAAGGGCCGACCACCAACCTTTGAGCAAAACATGGGAGATTGGGACACTTGTCTCGTTTCCGTTGGTTTGTCAAATTGAAGATGAATATGAAGATAATCTAGGTTTCCACGGGGCTAGATTTGTAATTAAGTTTTTATTAAAATATAGATGCAAGTATAATATTAATAGTGTTATAAAATTAAAACATTATAGAGAGGAAATTTAGAGAGAATAATTCTCGGGTATGATTCTCATTAATAACTGAAGTTCTATTTATAGGAAAATTTTAGATGGTACAATCGTAATTACATAATTACATCATGGGCAAAATGGTCATTCACATAGAATAAATTATATCAAATGTCATTTTCACCTTGTGACTCAATTATAATACTCCTCTTTGAATGACTATTTAAATAGATATCTGATGAACTAGGCTCGAAGTAAAACTCAGTGGGAACAAAACTTTCAAATTGTTTGTAGGCGAGCTTGTAACGATCATATCTTGCTGCACCATAATATTGCTAGGAAAACCATGTGAGAAAATCTGAGCAATTTTGTAATCTCGGACATTTGCTCCCCTTCATCTCGATCATTCTGGTATGAGTATTCATGTGTCGTCTCAGTAGAACCTCGTGGGACAAAAATTGAGTCAATGATATCTTTCATATGCATCATTGATTGTAGGAGTATTCATTTGCTTCCTCAGTAAAACCTCGTGGGAAAAAACTGAGTGAATATGTCATATATCATTTGAGGTGTCCACGAATTGCCTCATTAAAACCTTATCAAGAAAACCATATGGGAAACTTGATCGAAGGAAAAAGAGTACAACTACTCCTTTTGTTTTCAAATATTTGAGGAATAATTTTGATCTTGTAGTGTTCCTCATTATGCCATGAATATGCCTCGTTAAAACCTTATTAGGAAAAGCTTAGTGGGGAAATCTTGATGAATGGAAAAGAATATATTATTCATGTTAATACGTCATTCATGTTAACTCGTTAAAAATCTTGCTAGGAAATCTCAATGGGACATAACCTCAGTCAAGTAAAAAAGAGTGCAACGTATGCTCCAAGCATTTCAATAATCCTCTAAGGATTAGTATGAGTGTCATATTCAGTGCAGTTTGTAATATCGAACTAATATTTTTTACAATATATTCCAAATCTCTTTTGGAGATTCCATATTAGTTGTGATTAAGCTGTCTCGTTAAAAATCTTGCTAGAAAATCTAGTGGATAAACCTCAGTCAAGGAAATATAATTTTCTTTTCACAACTCCTTATTTTGAGTGATTGCATGTACTGATAATATATTTAAACTCTTCCCAGAAGTTTCTTTTCACTTTCAGTAAGCCCATATATTATAATTTTATTATAAGGGCATACTTCAATTTCGATTGATTTCAATATCTTTATTTTCACAAATCGCGAATTTCAATATCCATATTTCACAATTATTGATTGCAATATCCACATTCCAATATCCATATTTCACAATCATAGATTTCAATATCCACATTTCATGAATTTCAATATCTTCGTTTCAGTTATGGATATCCTTATTTCATTCGTGGATATCTTCACTTCATTTGATATCTTCATTTTATTGATATCCTAGTATTACTTTTGATTCTTCTTTTCAACAATTGATATCATATAATCCTTTCATTCATAGCGCTATTCTTTTATACTGTGTCGACATATTTCAGTTTCATTTATTTCCCGTGGCGACATAACTTATTCGAGATATCTCATTATAAATTATCTAGGATTACATATTATAATGATGTCTACATACTTCTCAAAAGTATATGCCTTCTTTATCATTTGCTTTGATTTGTATTTGGAAAATTATTATTTATTTATCAAAAACAGTTTGTAATTGGTATCAAAGATTAATAATCTATCATGTAACTTTGAACTTCAAGTTCATATTTCAGTTGTGAGAATTTAATGTGATGTATTTCATATATTTCCAACTAATAATACTCCCCATAGGCCAGTATCTCAGTATTCATCTCCACACTGGATGGACGACTGTAAATAGTTTGCCAAAATAATATCCCACTTGTATGAGCATATCTGATCCTTCATGGATCTAGTCAAGTTTATTTGGGATATATTACTACCTTTATCTAATCTGGAATACATGCTCAAAATATGAGCAGATCATCTCGTAAATTTTCGATTACGAGATATATACATATGTGACTATCTAGTGGATCTATAATATATAGTAGTTCACATGTAGAGGGAGTGGACCCATACCTCCTTAATATATTCCAAATTATGAGGGATTCATTCCCAATATTGGTTAATAGTGATACTATTAATCGAGAACAACATATAAAGACATCCTAAATGGATTATTCAGATATAGAGCCGTAGTTCATAGACTTCAGGACGCGGAGTCAAATCTCATAGGCGTAATTCCAATCTATAAATAGATTATTATTTGATTCACAAAATTCACCTATACTGAGGGTTCGAATATCATAATGGATTGAATGCTCTCGGATCTTCGTAAATATTACTCATCTCGTCTAATGAATATCATAAAAAGAATTTCTCGAGGAGCTCGACTCAAAAGATGAAGGGTGCTAATGAGAAATGACATCCTAAAAAAATATACGATGATTGATTCGAAGCACAAGTTCGATTATGTGGGGAATTTTCAAATGGCCAGAGTCATTGCTTTACGCAATCCAACAAATGCGTTAACATATTATATACCTAGTATTTTCTGGTGAACATGATCGTCATAGTAATTTTTTACAACATTAATTGGTTTTTAAAAGTCAAAACTAAAAGACAAATTAGCAAATACTTCTGCCGATTATGTGGGAATAGGCTTGTTAACGGTCCGGATCGGTCCGGATCTTGGCCTACCCGGTATCCAATCGATAAATTTATCGGGTAACCGAAACCGTTCTGATAAGCTTATCGGATCCGATATTGTTCTCGAAAACCGATCCGGTAATTTAATCGGGTAACCGTACCGATCTGGTAATTTTACCGGTACCCGGATCGATCCGGACCGGGTGTCCCAGTTACACATTTCATCCAATACTGACCCGAATCCAGGAACCGATAACCTGAAATCATTCTTTTCACTACCAAAAAACAAGGAAAAATTATCTAAGGCATCATTCCACATGAATAACTACTTTCATGCATTCAAATACATAAGTTCACAACTTCAACCATGCTTCAAGTTCATCAAAGTACCAGCAAAAAGATGGAATGTGTGTTAAGATTGCATATACTTGAAGCCTGAGAAACATATTCATCATAGGCTTAATTAATTGTTAAAATCATCAAACTACCAACATCATTCAGGAATCAAACTTCAGTTAAGTAGACTAGGATAATACATCATTGGCCTCAGAACATGTTCATCGTAGTCTCACCATAGGATCAAGCAAAACATTAGGGTAACAAGAGTACAATACTGATTCATTTTAGGAGGTGGTTGAATTCTTGGCTCCTCCCAAATCAACCTCCCCAAAGTCATATTGCATAATTGGTTCATCTTCTTCTTCTTCAAGCTATATTAAAAGTAAAAGCAAGCAAAGTTAAAAAATAAAAGAAGAGTGAAAAAATTAGGATAATTTACTTACAATGCTTCTTGATGAACCCTTTTTAATCCCATAATATTCTTTAATCCAACCACTACCGCATAGAAGCATCTCAACTGTATTAGTTCTCATTAAGGCTCTTTTTGCATCAACGGTTCTGGATCCATCACTAGAAGTTGCCTCAGAAGCAACTGTAGTAACTGGAATTGATAGTATGTCTTTTGCTGTTATGCTTAACACTGGATACTTTGCTTCATTTACCTTCCACCATTGAAGAACGTCAAAATGTGTTCCACCAGTTTGTACTCTTTCAGGGGGCTCAGACAAATGTATATCAAGATCAGATTTAGAAGTATTCACTACATCAACACTTTCAAGAAAAGCCTCAAAGCTTTTCTTTCCCAAACCAGAATGTACTACAACCAAAATCTTTGTTTTTATTTTGGGATTGATCTTTTTGCTTGTATGATTCTTGATACAACTTAAATAATAAGTTGTCAGTCAACTTCTCTTTCTCCGTATCAGCATTATTACTTGTTGGATATGAGAAATCAAACACCCAAGTAACGAAAAACATTTTGTACCTAAAGGCACCAAGATAGGCAACAAGGCATCAAGATAGGCAACAACCAACAAGATATGATTAAGAACTGCCTCATAACAGTTTCATCACAAGCAAGTAGGCAACAAGATAGGCAACAACATAGGTAACATCATAGGCAACAACATAGGCAACAAGGCAACAACATAGGCAACAACAAGATCAAAGTGTAGTATTAGTTCTGCAATTTGTATAGTATCAGTTTTGTATCAATGTAGTATCAACATAGGCAAAACTGATTCAGTTCTGCAATATCATAGACAAAAAGATAGGCAACAAGATAAGCTTCAAAACAATTTCACCACAGGCAACAAGATAGGCAACAACATAGGCATCAACGAGATCAAAGTGTAGCATCAGTTCTGTATCAGTTCTGTAATCTGTGTAGTATCAATTTTGTATCAGTGTAGTATCAACATAGGCAAAACTGATTTAGTTCTGCAATAACTAGACAAAAAGATAGGCAACACAATTTCTTTGAACACAAGATTTCAAGTGTTTCTTACCATTTGATGTGCTGTCGTGCTTCTCATCAAAACTATAAAGAGCACCACACCATTTGCTATTCCATTTCTTTTTTCCATCTGGAAGAGTAATTACTTCCATCTCAACATGGACAATAGATTTCTTTGCTCTTGTTTTAGCATTCTTGACAGAGTCATCCGAAGCTGGGGCTTGACCATCAGCGGTTGACCCGTCAGTTTGGCTATTATCATTGATGTCCAACAGTTCTCCAAACCCCAATCCTTCCTCTGACATAATCATCATCCATATCAATATCGAATTCATCATTCATCATTCATCATTCATCATTGGACTACAACGAGAATCTTGATAAGACATCTCATATACAAGTTAACATAACAAATAAATTATAAATAATTTGAAAATAACTAAATAATTAAAACCACATATAAATCCTATTTTGAAACATATTGTTATTATTAAATAACAATTCAACAACTAATTATAAATAAAGCCACATATTTACAGACTAGTGAATTACATATAAGCTTGAAAACTCAAATCGAAACCCTAACTACAAAACCCTAATTTGAAAACCCAAATCGGAACCATGATTAAAAACCACAAAATTGGAAACCCTAATTCGAAATCCCCAATTTGGAAACATAAATCAAACTGCGAACAGAAATAGATTAAAATCTCAAAACAATTAACAAAAACATAATGGAGTCATTAACACATAAATTTCACAAAACATGCAATACCATTCACATATATTACATACTCACAAGATTTTTAACAATATCCAATTAAAAATGGGATGATTGAGAGTGAAATCATACAGAGGGAAAGCGGTGCTGAATCTGCTGAAATCGATTGAAAATTGAGATGAAAAACCACTGAAACAACAATCTTGTTTATCGATTCAGGGTTTAAAACTCTTAGGGTTGCTGCATTTGCATAAAATCAAAGGGAAAATATTTTTTCAGAGAGAGTGAAAGATGAGATAGAGAGAGGCTGAGAGGGTGGCAGATTTCTCAAAGGACAAAGAATAATCAGAAAACCCTATAATGTTTTTATTATCGGGTTACCGATCCGGATCTTATCGGATACCGGATCTCGATATGGTATCCATTCCCGAATCGATAAGCTAATCGATCCGGATCGATCTGGGTTTTACGGACCGAATCTCGGATCTATCCACCCGGTAACAGCCTTAAGTGGGAAGCATCTCCATCATTTTTTTATCCTTTTATATTTTTATCTTTTATCTGCCTGAATGATCGCGGACCTTCTGGTTGATATTAATGACTATTACTTACTCTTTTAGTTTTTCAGCTAGATGTTCGCCCGTGCGATGCACCAGACAGAATCTTATATTACCTAACATATATTTTATCCATCTCCCAAATTTATTTTTAAGAATCTTCGATACGAATCTTAATAAAAAAAATTATTGAATGTATTATGAAATGTAACGTAATTGGAGAAGGAATTTCACATTGGCCTAGTGTTAAGTTAATTACGGTCTATTATAGGAACAAATTTGGAGGACGAAAGTAGTATGTGATTAAGTCCTAATGTGTGTGTTTGCAGCGTGTGTTTTACTATTTTTAGTTATTATTATTAAATAAATATCATACTCTATTTTTTATGTAAATAATATGAATCTTATACTAAGTTCTTAAAAATGAATTAATATATTTTTACTTCATATCAGTTAATTTTACTAAAAATGGATATATTGGTGCAATCAACCATCGATGTAAATCTACCAAATTTACTATATTCAATATGGATGTCTAATTGAAGATCGTGAAATAAGGATTAATTTGATATATTTTCATTAAAATTAGACTTGATACAAAAAATATAAATATTTAAATTATAAGCTAAAAAATGACGAACAATTTTTTTATTGGTAGATAAATGTAAGTTGTTGAATAAAACTTCTCTATATTTTATATTTATATTTTCAAAAATATAAGAAGACATTTATATGTGTGTATATATATATATATATAGTGGCGCGTTCTATGCGTCTAATATTAGATGCGATCTTTCTGATCTTAATTTATGCATGAGTTTTGTACTAATTATGCATGAAATATATGCATTTCGTGCATCAAAATTTTAATACATTAAAATATGCAATATATGCATCAAAATATCGATGCATTAAAATATTAGATTATATGCATCAAATATATTGCATATTTTAATGCACTGAAATTTTGATGCACGAAATGCATATATTTCATGCATAATTAGTACAAAACTCATGCATAAATAATCTTTGAAAATCGCATCGAATATCGATCTTGCGTAAACTTTTATATATATATATATATATATATAAGTCATATTTAAAAAAAGGAAAAAAAATTAAGAAATACACATGCCCCAACTCTCTTTTAATAATACATTTCTCTATTTCTTCTATGCCCAACTCTCTTTTAGTAAAGTATAAATTTCTCTATTTCTTCTATGCCGACATGGTTTGGGGGCATTAGTAGCCTTATTTTTCGTTTTATTTTAATTTACATTTTGTTTTATCTTCCTATCTTCTGCAGTAGCTCTTTCATTGTATTCTTCGTTTCATTTTCCTTTCTGCAACTTTCAGAAAAAAAAAAATCCAGCCTTATGAAGCATAAAAAGAAAACGTGTGTAGAGTGATACGATTATTAGCGTGTTTCCACTGCAAATTGTGAAAAATGAGGATTTAGGTACGAATGGCTGTTACTGTTGGAGGAAGATGATGAGTTCGGGGAGGATGATCGACGTTAAAAAATATAACTTGTGGATGTCTATGAAAGAAAATAATCGATGCTAAATATGAAGAATTAGAAGAATTAGAACTCATCATCTTCCTCCAACAGTAACAGCCATTCGAAGTAAAAACGTGTGTAGAGTGATACGATTATTAGCGTGTTTCCACTGCAAATTGTGAAAAATGAGGATTTAGGTACGAATGGCTGTTACTGTTGGAGGAAGATGATGAGTTCGGGGAGTACTGTGATATACCACAGACGAAGAATTAGAAGTCATGCATATACCACTAAAAATTCAAAGGAGTCTACTTTTCAAGAGAGAAATATTAAAAAATATTAAGTATGAAGAGAGTTATGATATTTTGAGTAGAGACTGTCAAAGTGCTTGTTTCATAAGGATATACGTATGTGCTTTTTGGTTTTTTACCTTTTTAGGTATGTAATATGTATCTTAAATTCTAGATCGTGAAAGGACGATTACCTTAATATATTTTTCAGTTTAAATGGATAAGACATGGATAAGTTATTGTACTTTACATGTAGGTAATCTATTTATGAAATGACAATATTACCATTCTCTTTACCAATGCCATTCACACATCATTTCTAAGTAATGATGCCGCAAATTTGGACTCTCTTTATTGATTGATTTAATAGATAAGATTGGTTTTTTAATTCTCACACCAAGATATCTCTCTCTCCTCCCTCCCTCCCTGGAGAATCACCAATAACTGCACCTATATCGAAAGTTAACAACTAACTCGAGCATTTTTTTACCAATAACTCACATATCTAATAAGACAAAAATACACATTAACAATTATCACACCAAATAACATTCAATTTTCCACACATTTTTCTCCCTCTCTACCCACTTTCTCTTTATGAAATTATCACCTCAACATACAGCTTTTTACACATCTATCTTTCTATTCACTTTCTTACTCTAGAGTTAATTATCACCCCAAGTCATAGGTAAAGACATTCAACTTTTTGCTCCCTTATCTCCCTACCCACTTTCTCTTTCATGAATTACCACACCACATAATCGGTACTAATATTCAACTTTTCTCTCCCCCGTCTCTCTACCCACTTTCTCTCTCATGAATTACCATCTCAAGTAATCGGTACCAACATTCAAGTTTTTACACCCCCATCTCTATAGCCACATTCTCACTCTAGAATTATCACCCTAAGTAAATTGTACCAACATTCAATTTTTTACTCCCTCATCTCGCTACCCACTTTATCTTTCATGAATTACCTCACCTAGTAATGGTCACCAACATTAAACTTTTTTTCTCTTATCTCCTTACCCACTTTCTCTCTCATGAATTACCACCTCAAGTAATCGGTATCGAAATACAACTTTTTACACCCTCATCTCTCTATCCAATTTTTCACTCTAGATTTACCACATCAAGTGATCGATACCAATATTCAACTTTTTACTCCCCGTCTCTCTACCCACTTCATCTCTCATGAATTATCACCCCAAGTAATTAGTACCGGCATTAACTTTTTACACCCCCATCTCCCCACCCACTTTCTAGCTCTAGAATTACCATCCCAAATAGTCGGTACTAAAATTCAAGTTTACTACCCATCTCTCTACCCACTTTCTCTCTCATTAATTACCACCTCAAATAATCGGTACCAAAATTCAAGTTTTTACTTTTCATCTCTTTACCCATTTTTTCTCTCATGAATTACCACTCCAAGTAAATCGATATCAAGATTCAACTTTTTACTCCGTCATCTCCCTATCCACTTTCTCACTCTAGAATTACCACCCCAAACAATCGATACTAGTACTCAACTTTTTACTCCCACATATATCTGCCCACTTTCTCTCTAATACGACCCCAAGTAATTGGTACCAAAATTCAGCTTCTTATTTTTATCTCTTAATCCAATTTCTCCCTGTAGAATTACCAACCAAGTAATCGATACAAACATTCAATATTTTACTCCCTCATTTCTCTAACCACTCTCTGTCTAAAATTACCATACTAAGTAATTGATACCAACATTATACATTTTACTCCTCATCTCTTTACCCATTTTCACTCGAGAATTACACCCCAGATAATCGGTACCAACATCCAATTTTTTATTCATCCATTCTCTACCCACTCTCTATCGCTCTCTCCAAAATTACCACCTTAAGTAATCGATACGAACATTCAATTTTTTACCCTCCTCTCTCTACCTCATTTCTCTCTCTCAAAAATTATCACCCACAGTAATTGATATTTTCAACTTTTTTATTACCCATCTCTTTACTCACTTTCTCACCCTCGAATTACCAACCGGCTAACTAATCTTTACACAACTCCACAATAGTGTTTGAAAACTTAGTTGTTCAGATAATATCATTATCTATGTCCATAACACCATTACTTGTCTCAATAATATAGTGAAATGTATAAACCACAATCCACATCAATCCAGTTAATTTGTGAAACTTAAACCACTTGTTCAATCATTAACCCAAAAAAAGATCAACCAGTAATTAATCTCTACCACAACTTCACAATATTGGTTTAACATATTAAATATTTAAATAATATCATTATCTATAACGATAATCATAGTAAAATGTACAAACCACCACTACTACAAAAATAGGCAAAGAGACCCGTCCAAATATGCCTAAGAGACCGCCCTTGGACGGGTCTCTATCTCAGTGGTCTGATTGATAAAGAGACCGCCTCATTATAAGTGGTCTATTTTCTAGAACGAAGAGACCCGTTATTAGAGAAATGGAGTCTGTTATACTAGTGATCGGAATAATAATTATATAGGAAAAGAGACCCGTCATTAGAGAAATGGGGTCTCTTTGCTATATAAAAGAGACCTATCCATAGAGAAATGAGGTCTCTTATTAAGTAAATGCAGACCTCATAATTAAGATAGGCGGTCTCTTTGATATTTAAATATTTTTTTATTATTATACCTAAGAGAGCTGTTTTTACACCTAACAGATCTCTTATCATTTATTTTAAAAAAACAGCATAAATAAATATCTCCACGTACACGTCATTGTACCAAAAAATCAGCACTAAACCTGATTAATAATTCCATAATAATTCATTCATACATTACAAAATATCTAGCAGAAATAATTTATACCAAAATATCTCCCACTTTACATAATTGTAATCTCTAAAAACATAAAACAACAAAATAATATTCTAAAGTCTCTAATTATTCACAACAATATTTGGAACCAAAACTCAATTAGCAATTTCCATGCCATCTCTTTGTTTTCTTGATGTGCTCCTTCATTCTCTTGCTTGAGCAAATATCCAACTCAAATATTTGTAATCTTATCAACTTTTTTTGGTTGAATAAGGTTTCCCTAATAAGCATAGTTTTCTCAACACCAGCACCTCCGAGCAGCCCAATCTTTCCTCCCCTTGGGTGTGGACCTAGGAGATCAGGCAGAATGATTGAAAAGCTATTATGTTGGATAAGATGACTGCAAAACTGAGTAAGTAACCTAATAATGGCAATTCTTTCATAATCTAAGAGGTAACTGTACATAAGAATAGCCTAGTAAAACAAAAGAGAAGCAGTAAGATTGAACCTAGTAATTTATTCATAACAAATTTGATCTATTGGTTCCAAATACAGTTAAATTATTTGAAATTGCTATTGTTGTACATAATGTGAAACAAAAGAAAGTCCAAACTAAAGAGAAGAGACCATACACGCCCTTCCCTCCACCACAGAAACCTAGTAAGATTGATTTGCAACTGGAAACTGGTGAGTATTTCTTGAGCAACAAGAAGAAGCAGGCAAAGAAGTGGCAGGAAAAGCAAGAGAAACAAGCAGAAAAAACAGCTGAAAGTAAAAAGAAACGAGAAGAGTCATTTGTTCCTCCTGAGGAACCTAAGAAACAAGACCCAAACACACATGCTGACGACAAGAATGATGTTACTACACTTGCATGTTCTTTGAAGAAGAAGAAGGCTAAGGATTTTGGCAGGAAGAGATCTGCTGCAGATAAGATTGACGCAAATGCATATATTGCAGCTCCCGAGAAGCATTCCTCGAGGAAAAAGAACTGTACATAAGAAAATTAGAGTAACAGCACTCGGAATTTTATTAATAAGATAAGAAGTATATTAAATATTAACAAGCTATTTAGAGAATCAACATCCAAGTAAAGTTTGCGGAGTTTCTTATATTTTGATACAACAACAAACTACAAAAGACTCGGTTGCACACGAGAAAACCTGAAAAAGATTGGTTGGAGTGAAATAAAGTTGATAGGACATGAACATGGTAACTTATTAAGTTCCACAAGTACTCATTCATTAAAACTAGAAGTAAAATCATTGGTGTCAATAGATGTATAGCAGTGGCTCAATTTGAGGCCATATATACAATAAGCCAATTGTCAACAAACCAGAATTATAAACTACTATTAAATTAGAACATTACGAAGAGTGAAATTGTTTAAAACTGAAGCATGCCTGTTGCTTGAAAAAGCTGAGCTTACTGCTTGCATAACGAGGGGCCAGCACACACGTGACAGAGGAGTGCTTGAAAAACTTTCGAGTTTCTTCATCGTGAGTTTGCATCACTCCTTCCTGCATTAGAAGATCAACTTGTGGATTAACAGAATGCCTAATACCTATAGCCAGTGATGCAGATGAACCAGAATTGTTTTAGACGAAAATTACAGATTCGAAATATTTAACAACTACTAGTTCATATTTTAGACGGAAACTAACATGCCCTGGAATAGAATCATCGGCAATTGCTTGAGTCCACAAACACTTGCCAAAATTAATCATCAAATATGTTATACAATAATTCACAGACACATACTACAATAGTAACAATTGGAAGAACCAAATTCCATACTGTTTTAAAAAAGAAAGTGTTGTGAGAAGTCTTATCATCCCAAAACAACAACAACACTCTGACCGCTTCGTGCGACTTGTACCTCAGCAACTCCCCAAATTCAAATCCCCGCCGTTTGGCAGCGGTTAGTCGGCTCCCTCACCAATTTCACATTATGATAAATCGACCATCCGACTATATAAACCAGATGGTGCGCCTCCAAAACCGAATGGCAAATGAATTTTCTCTCGACATCCAATTGAATATCTGGCAACATTTCGTCAATCACATGTGCATCTTGATAAAGGGTACCTCAAAAGGATCATCTACTTAAATCAACCTACTAAATATTCTAATTAAAACTTTTATGGTTCTTATTTTTTGTTTTTATCAAATAAAAACAATTCGATATCCCACTTGTATTCTGAAGTGCAGAAAATCATATAAACCCATAACAATACATTTACATTCGAAATTCTGAATCATGAACCTGGAAGCCTCATGTTCGCCGACGTGAGGTGAGCATAGAAACAGCGATCGCCGCCTGAATCGGAGTCAACCACGGACCTTACCGTCAGTCAAGGTCAACTAGAAGCGGTCATTGTTGTTCGCAGTCGGAAGTTTAGATCGTCGAACAACCACCCATATCCGTATGATAGCCTGCTGCTCGTATTTGACAGAAAACCAAGCATCTACATAGGACTCGTCATCAAAATTCCAAATCAGATCTGCCCTAATCCCGTGGAAACACAACTCTTCAGCGAATCTGTCGCCCCTATTGGACTTCGCCGCCGCCGAATCTGTCAGTTTATGTAGAAATCAAAATTATTAAATATAAACCCTAACCCTAATTGGAAGAGATATAGACGATGAAGAGAATCCTTACCACCATGCTCTGTATTTCTGTGAGGAGAGAGAAATATGAGAACTAGGGGGCAGAGTTCTGGGAGAGCGATAATAATAATTTGAGTGAATTACATAAATGGTCCCTGTGGTTTGTTGGGTTTCATACGTTTGGTCCCTGTGCTTTTTTTTTCATCGGATCCTATCCTTGTGGTTTGCCATTTTTACGAATCCTGTCCACTTTCCACCAAAACCTTTAAACGGTCGTTACATGCCCCCAACCTGAGTAAAAACATGATGGGTAAAATTGTAATTTTGCTTTTCCCTCTCTTTATGCTTAGCTTATAATTGTGATATTTTTATCCTTTGTATACTTGACTTTTCAACATCTTAGGAAAAACGCACCAATGTTAAACTTATATCATCGTATACATGACTTATAATTGTATTTTTATCATTGTTAAACTTGACTGGGTTTTGTTATTTTGACATAACATCATGCTTGTAGGTTAGCTACAGGTTTGTATCTTGGTATGACCCACCAATGTGTCAGAGTTTTTCAAGCAACAGTGAATGAACAAGCATATCAAAGCTCGAAGATTGAAGTTAATTTTAGGTGCTAGTGGTTTTTTTTTTATTATGTTATGAACTGAACTCGAATGACCAAAAAAGAATACACAGGTTCTGAACCATAGCAAAAAATAACCATAGCACCAGGATTTTATCTAAAGTAATATCAAAAGCAAACACCAATCTAAAGTACCAGGATCCATAAAGTGCCGATCTATCAGTCTACCATAAAGCACCAAGTCTTAAACAAAACATGACATAAAAAGAAAACACCAAGTTTTAACAGTTTGGTGACAAAAAAAATATCAGGTTCTGAACTAAGTCTTTTGCAGTCCAACATCAATCCAACACCATTTGCTTGGCCTTTTCTTTTGCAGTTAACTTACTCTTTCCAGCCTTGATTGCAGCAACTGGTTGTGAACTTACTTGAAGTCTTGAGGATCTTGTATTGGCAGGTGGTGAATCCCTAATGATAATACCTAGTGATGCTCTTTTAGGTGATGAGTTTGGAGCAGGTTGAGAGCTTGATTTCCCTTTTGCTGATGTGTTTCTTTTCTTGGTTCCTCCACTAGGTTTTGGGCCCATCTTTTGACCTTTACATGACCTTCTATTGTGCCCCAGTTCCTTGCATAACAAACATCTAACTGTCTTTCCAGCTCTACTCAATTTTCCATGTTTCACCATCTCCTCCACTTCTATTGCACTTTTATTCCTCTTTTTTGGTGGCCTACCTACTTGGGGATGATGGACAGGTGGAATCAGATTTAGAGGAACATTTGACTTAGGCCAATATTCTTGTCCATTGACTGGATTTATCTTGAAGCTATACATCTTGTCCCAAGTTCTTAGCCAATAAGTAGAATGAACCCATGCTTTTGGTAGACCAACTTCCATGCCATTATTCCCCATGTCATTAATTGCTGCAACTGCATGCTTACAGGGCATTCCTGTTAATTCCCATTTCCTACAAGAGCATACCTTATCCCTCATGTTCACCACACACTGATCTCCCCAAGGTCCAGTGACTTGATATTTATCTTCTCCATTCCAAACAACCTAATAATAAACAGATATTAAACTATGATAACCTTAAACAACCCGATAGCTTCATTACACACAGATAATAAATAGATTTAGAAATATAACCTTATATTGGGCAGCTTCATCTTTGATAACCTTAAACAATCTGGTAGCATTTGGTGTAAGAGGCCCATCACACTTAACAATCACCTTTTGCACATTCACAATCTTTTTCATCAAATATTCCCTAATGTACTCAAGGCAAGTGATTATTGGTTTATCTCTTCCATCTAATAGCTGCCTATTTAAGACCTCACACATATTGTTTAACAACACATCACAATGTGCTCTGCCTGAAATCATATTTACCATACATAAGCATCTAAACAGAGTATATCGTCTAAACAGAGTAAAAGTTTAAAGCTTCATCTTACCAGAGAAATGGGACCTAGACCAATGCACTGGTGGAATTTTTTTCAACCATACATAAGCATCTAAACAGATACCCTTTAGGTCCTCCATATGCTTGTCAAAAGCTTGAATGGTTGTTGCAGTTGCACACTTCCATAAACAATCTTTATAGAGTTGTCCCCTCCAACCAAGTTTCATGTTGTCATGTATGTGTTTTAAGCAGAATCTGTGCTCAGCACTTGGAAACATGGTGGTTATAGCTGGTATTATCCCCTACAAGAATACAGTTTAAGTTATAAAAATACAGTTAAGTGATATGAATGGAAATAAAAGTGATAAAAAGTTAACTGATATAAACAAGTGATAAATAAGCAGTAAACTGATATGAATGTAAAAGGTGATAAAAATACAGTTAAGTGATACAAAGTAATGCGTACCTTTTGCCTATCTGATATAAATGTGAAATTTGAATCCCTTCTCAAGTCCAAATCATCTCTTAGGTAATCAAGAAACCACATCCAAGATTCTTTTGTCTCGCCTTCCACAACAGCATAAGCCACCGGATAAGTTCCATTATTAGAATCAACCCCCACAGCAGTTAAGATTTGACCAGGCCAAGGACCGGACATAAAACATCCATCTAGACCTAACAATTTTTCTGTTTCCAGTCTTAAAACCTTTTTTTAGTGCACCTAAACACACATATATCCTTTTGAACTGTCTAGTATTAATTTTTGGGTCGATATCTCTTTCTATGTCTATTTTAACAGTGGTATCTGGGTTTGTTTTTTTCAGTTCTAATACATAATCCCTTAACTGTGAATACTGATGAGTATAATCCCCAACAACCTTCTCCTTTGCTATTTTCTTTGCTCTATAAGTTTTCATCTTGGAAACACCCAACTGATACTTCTTTTGGAGCTGATCTCTAAGGGCGGTGGTGGGAATTTCTGGGTTAGGTACAATAGTATCCACTACTTCTGATAAGAAAGTGGCAGTGCACTTTTTTATTTCCCTAGACTGAAGGCATGTGTGGGTGTCAACAAATGTCTTAACCCTCCATGTCTCATCTTGGGTTTCCTTAGACACAAGTAAAGTCCATGGACAACTATCTTCATCTTGGACTATTGGCCCATCCACAGGCCCACTACCACTTGGTATAATACTCTGTATAACATCAGAACTAGGACCACATGCCTCACTAGGACCACTTCCATCACCAGGGTTTAAATCATTAAAGTCTTTAAAAATAGGTGTCTTACCTTTGCATTTGACTCTCACTCTCTGTCTGTCATTCTTTTGAACATGTAACTGTCTTCTTTGCTCAACAGCAACTTTAGAGACCATTTCCAATACAACATATTTGTCACCAAACTTCCGGCCTACATAAAAGTTTCCCTTAGAAATCATACCTTCTACAAACCTTTGTTTTTTCGCTAACTTTCTCAAGGCTTTGTTCCGCTCTACTTCAATATCACCATCACAGTCAGATGCACTATCAAAGTCTTCAAGATCAAGTTCTTCATCCTCAAAAACATCATTGTTCTCTGTCAATCCCTCCCATTCAGCAGTCCTATTAAACTTCTGAGTAAAAGCATCCATATCAACTTCAACATCCTCTATTATGTTATCCTCATCTACCATGACATCATCATCTTCAGTATTTATCCTATCGTCTTTATTTGGCATACTAGATTCACCATTTTCAGTAACAACTCTAGGCTCATCACCATCAGTGTTAGTATTCCCATTGTTGGTTTTGAGATTAGAAAAAAAAAGGATCAAAGTCATTTGTCATATCAAACTGAGGTGGCCAATTTTCTGGTTCTTTCTCTAGCACAAGAGTATCCTCAACATGGTAATTTTCTATGTGATCACTATCTAAATTAAGCTTACTTTGAGGTTGTGACATGGTATCACCTATAGCTGACAACCAGAGTTCTGTGTACACCTCAATCACTTTGCATGTTCTAATATGCTTAATCATCTCTATAACATCACAGTCTGATACTAAAGGTTTAATCCCCTCCTCTAAACCACTGTTAGGAATTTTATAATGATAAAGCATAACTTCATTTTTATAACCTAACAATTTTAGCATGTTACTAAGTTCATGAACCGAAAACTCATCCGCATCAACACCATCAAACCAGTTAACCTTACCACTAATGTAGCGCCTTCCACATCCCAATGTAAAAAAACCACCATGGTTTATCTTCAATGTGAACAGAGTAGGGTTCTTAGATCCTGCTCAAATGTAGAAACATTTAAATCAATAAACTACTTAAATCAATCCTACTACTTAGCCAAGAAGCTTATAAAAAGGGGAATTTTACAACATCAAATATGATAACCATAAAAACACATACCATATACTTCAACAGGATCAAAAGCTTTTCCTTGTGGTCGAAGAGAACATTTTTCGAAATCAACCATGACAAAGATTTGTGTGTTTGGGGTTTTCAAAGGTTTAATGGTGTGTTTGAAAAACAATGGGGAGATGAAAAGGGTTTTATCTAATCGAGGTGTATGTGAAACTAGAATCAAGGCAAGCATAAAGAGCGGGAAAAGCAAAATTACAATTTTACCCATCATGTTTTTACTCAGGTGGGGGGCATTTAACGAGCGTTTAAACGTTTTGGTGGAAAGTGGACAGGATCCGTAAAAATGGCAAACCACAAGGATAGGATCCGATGAAAAAAAAGCACAGGGACCAAATATGTGAAACCCAGCAAACCACAGGGACCATTTATGTAATTCACTCTAATAATTTTTTTTATTTTTAATTTTATGTGGGAAAAGAGACCGGTGGACTCAATGAAGGGTCTCTTATCTCTCTTATTCATTTTGATATAGTGGGCCCAATGTAGATAAGAGACCCGTTATTTTTAATGTTGGATTTCTTATGTCAAAGAAACCTGTTGATTGAAATAACAGGTCTTTAACTACCGGTCTGTTTTCCAAGTTTTGTAGTAGTGCACAATCACATCCACGACTCCGAATTAAATATACAGGTGGGGTCAAAGGACATGGCGGTCCTAGACCAGTCTATTCCACATATCCATATCAAGGGGTGGGAGTTCTCAAGTTTGTGCGATGTCCCCATGCCCCGGGACATCCCCTCACGCTCCGAGACCCAACTCATCTCATATACGCATATCAACTGGTTTTACCCTTGTAATAAATACAAAACACAAAGACCTCTACGGCTACGTAGATCACTTAAAACCATGTGAGACTGGTTAAAGATAGAAAGGCGATACATATCTAACTATGTCAAATTTTAGCACAAAGCAAGCGCCTTCGTCCGGTGAGAGAAAGTTCCTTACCGAGAAAGCACAAATGGCAATCATAACTCATAAGGTCCTCATTTCCAACTTAAGCAAAACGAATAAGAAAAACTAATCGATGCAATCAAAAAGGAAATGGTGGTCGTTCACCTGGAATGAGTTGTTTCAGTCTGAGCTTTTTGTGGTGGTCATCACATCGAGAGTCTCACTGTAAAATTGTTGGCAGAGGAAGGTCACCAGGAGTAATCAGGTCAGCAAGTAAGGACTCCGATAATGAAGTTATACCATATCCTTGTTGCTCGGTTGCTGATGTTAAATTAAGTCTTCAGACAAAACCAAACTAACCATCGAGAGAAGCATTGTTGATTGCACAGATACCAACATTATTTTTCTTTCTTTTATAAAACATGAGGGTAAAGTTGTTATAACAAGAGAAAAATTGATCTTGTAGTAATCAATTGGAAAAAAAAATATGTAGTTAGTTGTCAAAAATAAGATATGCTGGTTTTATTGAGCAAAGGCTGTATTTGACCCGTAGCTATTGGCCATTTCCCAATATATACACACACATATGCCATAACTTTCCTAATTATTTAGGGGTATTACTAAACACCGCCCAAAATTACTAGACACCGCCCTATAAGATTACTTTTTTGTCCATTTCAAAATCTTTCATTATTTCTAAACACCACACCACACCAAAATCTTTCAAGCTCAAATTTTTCGAATTGAAATCTAGAAACAATTTTTCATTTATTCTACAGAACACACAATCAAATATATATCGTCAATATCATCGACAACTACGAAAATGGACGAGAATTCGCATCTGGAGGTAATTTTTCATAGAAAATGAAGCAGGCGTCTGAATATTCCGCCTGTTCCATGGTACATGCGTCCTCAGATTCCGCCTAGACCATGGTACAGGCGTCTGGTGCGGACGCTCCGTCCTAGGTCTAGGCGTCTAAACCAGACGCTGCACCATGGTCGGGACGTCCGATTCAGACGCCTGTGCCATGGCTAGGCGTCCGATTCAGATGCCTGTACCGTGGCCAGGCGTCCAAGCCAGACGCCTCGGCCATGGTCCAGGCGCAATTTTGGGACGCCTGGACCCCTTTTTTTGCATGATTTTAAATTTTAATAATAGTATTATTATTAACATTATGTCAATTAAAAATTTCAGGTTATATTGGAAGAATTTGAAGGTGACAGCGTTGATTATAGTGGTTATTTCGTTAATGACGAAATATTCGCTAGTGATTGTGATGCGATTGGTTGGGCGAAAAAAATTGCTCTTCAAATTGGTTTCGAGTTGATCATTTCATCGTACAAGAATAAAGGAAAGACAAAGCTATTGAGATGTAACCGTGGTGAGCAGTGCAGAGGGTATTAAGAGATTTGGATGTCATTTGTTCGAAAGGACACAAAGACGAAAGCATGCAAGTGTACATTTCAGATAAAGGCCGAACAATTGCATGACTTGAGTGGTTGGATAATCAGACCGATCTCTGGGAGTAAGGGTATGCACAATCACTCATTTATTGTATATCCGGAGGGGCATCGTCAAATGAGTGGACTGAGTAAATCGGCCAAACAAGTTGTTCGTGAGATGAGTGCTGCTCAAGCCAAGCCATGTGCCATCTTGGCGGCCATTCAGAATAAATTTCCCGAGGACAAACCGACTAGACGACATATCTATAATTATAGAGACCACTTGAGGAAGCATGATTTTGAAGAAAGAGATGTCGTCGGTCAGTTTCACCATTTGGCTGTGACGAATAACTACGTACATTGGACGCAGGCCGACCCGGATACAAATGTTGTTACCCACGTGTTCATGGCACATCCAACATCAATCAACTTAATCCGGACCTACAGATGGTTCATTGGCATGGATTCCACCTACAAAACGAATAAGTATAAGATGCCATTTCTCGAGATAGTCGGGATGACTCCATGTAACAAGAACTTCCTAATCGCCTATGCAATTATGAAAGATGAGACCGAATCGAGCTATGCGTGGGTGTTACAGAAGTTGAAAATTTTGTTTGGGTTTGATGTTCATTCGACGGCTATTGTTACGGATCGCGAGTTGGGATTGATGCGTCCTATTGAAGAGATATTTCCACAGAGTGCCCACTTGCTTTGCACATGGCATATTAATAAGGATGTTGAAGACAATGTCTACAGAATTTGTGGAAAAGATAAAGAAATGGGCCAAAAGTTTAAAAATGGGAAATGGAAGAAAATCATGGAAGCGGTGACCGAAGAGGAATACGATCAAGCGGTGCAACTCATGAAGGATACATGGAGATGGAATCCTAAGGTGATATCCTACGTTGAGGGTACATGGCTAAAATACAAGGAGATGTTCTTTGTTGCGTGGACGAATAAAGTGCTTCATTTTGAAAACACAACCACTTGTAGAGTTGAGAGTGCACATGCCGAGTTAAAGCAATGACTTAATTCTTCCACCGGAGCCCTCGATACCGTCTGGACCAAAGTGAACCAGGAGATTGAATCACAACTTACGCAGATCAGATACACACTTGAACAGTCTAGGTGTCGTACAGACGTGGTGTATTCTGGTTTTCCGTTCAACTACTTGCGTTGTCGTGTTTCCCATCATTATGCCGATTCTTGTCGAATGAATTGACACGTATGAGAGAATTAAGTGATCAAGTGTACCATCGTTGCGGTTGTGCACTCCAAACCACCCATCAGATTCCTTGTGCGTGTGAGCTCAAGAGACTTATGGAATCGCGGACCCCATGCAGTGTTAGTCGTCTTCACATATTTTGGCAAACACTTATTATTAGTGATGGTGTGGACACGACCGAATTTGTCGATCCTTCTACCAGTGCTGAATTGGAGGACCAGCGGTACTTTCAGGCCCTTGTCAATGAGGTCAGACAGAGCGATCCTGCAGTTGTCCGTAACGTATCACTTATGATCCACGATCATCTTCACCCTGATCAAACGTGTTACGTTGAACCACAAGTGAATAAGGCAGTTAAGGGTCGACCAAGAGGAAGTTCATCGACTAGACACGATCCTAGTGGTTGGGAGTATAGCCAAAGGGGTCGTGGTCGTTCCCGCTCATCCAGTGGTCGTGGCCGCAGCTCTTCTGCATCAGTCCACAATGCCTCTTCATCAGGTATGAACAAATTTATTAATACTCGTGATATGCTTTTTAAGTTTGATATTATTTCGATAATATGTAATATATTGAATATGTGTTTGGATTGCTAAAGCCTAACGCCCAAACGATTAATCGGGGATTAATTGGACTAGGATACTTATGTATTTTTCAATATATTTATCATAATATTTGATTACAGATCTTGACTAATCTTTTTATATTTATATATTACATGTTAAATAAAAAGATAATTTTTATTAGAAACAAAAATAAAAATAGTGTTCTTGACTAATTTTTTATATTTATATGTTACAGGTCAAATAAAAAACGTTAGGAACAAAAATAAAAAAAAAATCCAGTATGTAAATTGACTTTTGAATTTTTTTATTTCTTTTAATATATTGCCGACATATAATAATTCCGTCAATTTATGAGAAATTTTTTTGTAGTTGTATTATTTTTTGAAGTTTTCAATGAGTTCTATCTTTTTAAGTTTGATATTATTTCGATAATATGTAATATATTGAATATGGGTTTGCAGATGCACACCACCGAGTGGAGATTGGTAACTATCACCATATCGACAAGATACCGGGAATTATTTTGCTGTTTGTTGAAGGTTATCTCGATGTCCCCGGAGACGGTAATTGTGGATTTCGTGTTATCGCCGACTACATATTTGGCGACCAAGATAAATGGCGTATTGTACGTGTATGCATTGCAAATGAAATTATGGCTAACTGTACACTCTACCGATCAATCTACTATGATGGGATTGAACCTGAGGTTCGACGTATTACATGGGATGGTGGTGCGTGTGGATCGGATCATTGGATGGCTGTTGCTGAAGATTTATTCCCTATTGCTACTATTTTCAATGCCGCTGTCATACTATTCGGATTCGGAAACGGTAGATCTTTATTTTCATGTCTCACTATGCTGCCGTTGAAAGCAACCTCAACGGCAACACGACCTAGCCAAGAGATTGTCATTTGTCATTTAGGAGATACGTACAAACATTTTATTCGTCTAGATTTAATGCCTAATTTTCCTGTACCGCCCATAGCGACTAACTGGTTTAGATTCCATGATAGTAGTGTTGGTGGCTGGGAGAATTTGTACACGAGCAGGAGAGAAAAATGGAATAGATTAGTCGGTATGATGTAAAAATAAATTTGTTGTATGTTCCTTAATTAATAAAATTTTCGTTTTTGTTGATCTTTATAGTTGATAGTTGATTTTCTTTTTTGTTGATCTTGATAGTTGACAGAAAAATTTCCGTTTTTGTAAGAAGAAGAGAAAAAAACAAACAAAAGTGCAGTGCCAAATGCAAAACAAAAGTGCCAATCAATATACAAAATACCAAAAAAAAAAAAAAAAAAAAACGAAAACGCCAAACAAAATACCGTCTTACACAAAACAAACAAAATACAAAATAGAAAATCAGTTGGCCAAATGCCAATCCCTCATATACTCCTCGAGCATCGTCGTCGCTTCTTCCGCCTGGTTTGGGGGAAGGTGTCTGATACAGTGCTCGGTAATACCGGCCAATCGACTCACCCACTGTAAAAAATATAGACAATATAATACAATGAGTAATGTATGATGAAATCAAAGTGCAAAGTTAAAGAACATACGTAATCACTGCTGGAACGAGAAGGGATCACTGATCCAGGTGTTGCACCGTCGTTCAGTAGCTGAGGATGCGAATACCGATAATACCACTCAATGTAATCATCGGCGCATGCAGCCTGATCATGAGTAGCAGCCTGATAGTCAGCGAGAGGAAGCCTGTATGTGCCCGGAAACATCATCCAAGCATCAGATGACATCCGAATGGGATAGTCAACTCGATACAATCTGCTCGACCACGCACGAACCGCTTTCTCCGGTCTGGTGATCGGGAAAGGGATGGTCTGCACATAACCGAGCTGCCGTAACGCCACGACTATGGTTCAAGCGTCCGAAACAGACGCTTAGTCCAGCGGCTAGGCGTCCGATCTGGACGCTTGTGCATGGTTTGGACGTCCGCCGTAGACGTCTATACCACAGGCTGAGCGTCCGCCATGGACGTCTGCGCCATGGACAGGCGGAATCGGCGGACACCTGTGTCATGGCCAGGCGTCATCGTCGGACGCCTGTCACAAAATAACGGCCGCGGCCTCTGTCGTGCACTCCGGCACGGCGGCCGCGGCCAAAGAAACAGTAAAATGCAAAAAAATAGTTACCGGAGCTTTTCCTTTTCCGGTCATGGCGGCAGACGACGGCGGTGCGGCGGCAAACGGCGGCTATGCGGCGGTGCTATGGCGGCGGACGACGGCTGTGCGGCGGTGCTATGGCGGCGATGCGGCTGCGTCGGGTGTGGTCTTTAGAGAGAAAATTATTGTCAAATTAGGATTACAAATCTGATTAATATGAATTAAGGGCAAAAGGGTAATATTCTAGGGCGGTGTCTAGTAATTTAGGGCGGTGTTTAGTAATCCAGTTATTTAGGGGTATTTACATATCCCACCTCTGGTGACTCAAAATCAGATCAGTATCCACAGTTTGAACAATTATAAAAATCAACACTGGATGTGAGATTGGAGTGTAGATGTAATTGTTCAAATAAGTATCCACGTTAGCAAGCAATTTAAACAATTACAAATTCATCCAAAAGTCAACGCCGAAGATGAAATTTGAGTGTTGATATAATTGTTCAAACTGTGGATAATACTATGTAACTGAACCAAACAATATGGGTACTGTATGTAATTCACCATTCTACTTATATATAGGCCCAAAGTATCATATAAGTTCGTCATTATCATCTTGATATTATTAGCCTTTTTACAATTTCTCCAAGTGAAAGAAGAAAGGGAATAAAGTAGAATAAAGCTTGTACATACTTCAGAGTTTCCTGAGGATCTAATGAGGCATCGACTTTAAACAATATGCAGCAAATCTAATTGGGACTGCAAGAGTTTAGCCGGCATAAAATGATTTCCCTTCTCTTGCTCTTTTCTCCAAACGAGCCGCCAGCACATCAGCCCCCACACTCAACAAGACAAAATTGACATTGCATGAGTAAGAACCCGGCACATAATCCGGATCCGCGCATCTAAGAATTTCTCTGTAATGCTTTTGCAAAGCAGAACATCCAAGAATCACGATTTTGCCATTCACTAAGCTTACTATTAGCGCGTCACGTAGAGTTTCAAGCCACGGAATCTGGTCTTCATCCGAAAGATGGATCCCGGTCTTCATCTTGTCTGTTCTAAAAAGAAAACAATTGACATCACACAAAAAGGAGGGGAAAAGAAAGAAATACAAAGATAATGAATCGAAAAAGGAGTGTTTGCAATCACTCTTTTACCCACAAATAAATCACACTTCTCAAGTTCTCCACTCCACCAGACACTCTATCTTAACTTGATCGATTTTTATTTGCAAATAATATTAACTTGTGATTTTCAAGTACTTCGGCTTCTACTGCAAGAAAATCACATCTTTTTTTCCAAAAGCATAAGTCTAATTTTGCAAAGAATCAAGAAGCTACCTTTATTAGACTGTGGGTGGTAATCATCAGCATCAAGAAAACGCACATTGAGCATTTCTGCCAGCATTCCACCTACAGTTTTTCAAGAGGAGAAGAGGCGAGCACTCAAAAGTAGAGAGTTAACCGAGCTTGGTAATAGCAAAAACAGGTAAAATTGAGTCGTACAAATAAAACAATAAGCTCATGAAATTAGGACACGATCTTGAGTGATATGCATACGTTTTTCCAGCACCACCGACTCCCACAAGCACTATAGCTAATCCTGTGAAATAATAGTAGCATATGCATTATTATACAAAATGAAGATATGACATCAAAATAAAAAGATCGACCATCAAATCGAGTTTGTTAGTATAAATATCAGGCAATAGAAAAAAAAATTACGAGTTTGTTGAAATTAAGAATTTTAAATCCCTCACAATGAGTCCATAGAGGTTGTTGAGATAGAGTCATTATACAATGAATGTAAAATCATCATGAGCTATTTTTGAGAGGATTCTAAATCCATCTTGGATGAAGTCATCTGGAATCCCTTCAAATCTGTTTTCAACCAAAAAAGTGGCCTCCCATCTTCTGCTTCATAGCATGAAAAATACAAAGGTCGGGGGCAGAAGGATTTTTTCTGGCGTGCCCTCTCCAACACTCAAGTCACACGTATGAAGAAATATCAGAGAATATAAATAGTGAATGGGAGTAATCAACTGAACTCGAGCTCACAGCTCAGAGCTCAGACATCACCCGGAAAGGAAAATATATCTGCAAAGTAAACTAACCTGCGAAGGAAAGTGGAAACCCTAAGTTTACGATCTAGAATGTCGAAGGACCTTTCGTATTGGTGTTTGGATTGAGTTATTTTGGTGCAACTATTTTGGTGTACTACAAGTATATTTTATTTTGTTAAATAATCAATTGACATACTCAACACATGAATGCGGCGGATATGCTGCTATGATGGATGTATGGTCATACAAAAAAGGATCGGCTCAGAAATGAGATGATTAGAGAGAAGGTAAGAGTTGCGTCTATAGAAGACAAGATGATAGAGAATCGATTGCGATGGTTTGGTCATGTGAGAAGAAGATCTGTTGATGCCCCAGTGAAAGGCTAGAAAGTTGGGGAACAAGAAATATTGTGAAATGTGGAGGAAGATCTAAGAAAACTTGGATAAAGATGATTGAAAATGATATGCGGTTTCTTGGAATTGGAGAAAGTCTGGCGATGGAGAGACAATTGTGGAGGGAAAGAATATGGATGGTTGTTGGAATCTGATTCATTTTTTCTGTATTTTTATTCCTATTTTCTTTTATTTCATGTTATCTTTTAATTTATTTTTCAGGATTTTTTTTTATTCTCCATATTTGGTTTTTTTTTTTTTTTTGAGTTGATTTGCTTTTTTCTCTACCTTTTTTCCCTCTTTTTTCCTTTTATGTTATTTATGTAACGTTGATTGACGGTTTCAAAGTTTGATTCATGTTGGCCGACCCCAAATTATTTTTGGACTAAAGTTTAGATGATGTTGTTGTAATCAATTGACATACTCGAATAGCTTACGTTACGCCGCGACGGAACAAAAATACTATGCATATAAAAGCGTTACTAAAAATATTGGGCAAGATAAAGAAGATCAAATTATCGGTACCTTAAATATAAGTAATATTGACAACCTAGATGGATTTGGACAAGCCATCTGTATAGTTTTGGTTTAATGTGGGATTGGTGTCTCTTGGCTATAGGATTACACCTATACAATTTGTGTTGTATTAAACAGGACCATGAGAGGTTGTTCACTTTATATGGATGTTCGTCCTCTTGACCCCGATATAATAAGTAGACATGTATATGTAGTATTCGTTCCTTTGATTCATCAATGAGTGAGATTCATATTGAGTCAATAATTTCGATGGTTTGCGAATCAAAACTGTAATATCTGGAATTTCCACTACTGTTGTTTAAGATTATTTTATCCGAGTTATGTTGTACAGCGTGGAATCTGTACAGTATGGGTAAAATAATTGAAGGACCAAGACATCTGTATTGGTATAATTGTCGTACTTGGTCGACAATTGGATGTAAGAAGTATATGTATTCAGTATGCCGTATGTTCGTATTCTGTATGTTGAGACGATTGGACAAGAATAGCTGAAAATGGCTAAGTGTAACATTATTAGCGCACGCTAATAATCAGGAGTAGCGCACGCTATCGTGCAGGTTTAGCGCACGCTACGGATATAAGATAACGCACGCTAATGCAGTCAGATCGAAAGGAATCTGCGTGTGGACCAGGCCACTTTCGGCGCACGTTCTGATAAGTCAACGGATGTTGTAATGTAGTGTTAGCGCACGCTAATGCATGTTGATTAGCGCACGCTAACTGTATATCGGACAAAAAGGAATCTTATCCTCATCAGCACTTTCGGCATGTGGACCAGTCTTCGGAGCATACAGACAACCGAGTCAACTATGAGTAGCGCACGCTAAGGTAAGACACTTGCGTACGCTAAATAGAGGCATTTACGTACGCTATTGCATGGGCATTGCGTACGTAAATCACTTCATGCACTAAGACAGTTGCCTGCAGGATCGCGATAGCGCACGCTAACAAAGGTCAGTTAGCGCACGCTAAGGCCGTAGCGCACGCTAAACATAAGGTTTAGCGCACGCTAGTAATGTATTCTATATAAGGGACAAACGGGTATTATGAAGCATTTCGTCCATTCTTTCACCTTCAGACGATAGAGAGAGGTCTTAGAGAGAAGTTGAGGTCCCAAACACTTGAGTTGATCATTCCTAACAACATTTGAAACTTGGAAGTGATTGAAAACGGATTCAACCTTGGGATTCAATCCATTCCTTCAAAGAGGTAATTACTCTTCATCTTTGGATTTCGTTTTGGATTGAATGTTGATGTTCTTGAGTTGATGATTATTACATAAACAAGTTCATAAGCATGATTATGAGATGGATTACCGGATTATGATGATGTTATTGTTGACATGAAGATATTGATATGATTCTTGTGGTTTGAATAGTGTTGTTCGTTTTCTTGAGATAAGTGGATTAATCCTTCTCCTCAGTTTCGGATGTTGATGTTATTGTCGATGATTACTCCCTGTAATGATAGATTATGAAAGTGTTGTCACGTTCTTAATGTTTCATGATGTTGATATTGAGGAAGATGATATATGGATATAGAACTTGGATTATAAGTTGGATGATTGTTTATATGTTAAAGGATATCGGATTTCGTTGTTTTGATAGCTTTGAACATGATTCAGAATCACTTGGTGTTCTTGAAATCGCCATAAGTTGATCGGTATCTGTAAAACATGCATCTGTACAGCATTAGCGCACGCTACGTTCTTGCCTAGCACGCGCTAACGGAGCAACTTAGCGCACGCTACGTTAGGTGATTAACGTGCGCTAAGAAGGCGAAAGTGCGGATTTTCGTGTTGTGGTTGTAAATTCGTCTTTGGTTTGAGTAGGATTGATCCGACTAGTGTTTAATCGAGATATTGTCGAGCCGTTGGGTTTGTAAATTGGTTTTATCTATTGTTAATTGTTGTCGAACTTGTTGTCTATCGACATCGTAATAGGTTGAGAATATTGATCGGTGATTACAACCGTGTTGCGGTCAAGCTCGAGAATGTTCGTTGATTGCTTTGGTCGGGACCGAGGAACTTGTAGATGACGGCAATGGATTTGGTAACTTCCTCGTCATTGTATCGGTATCGAAGTAAGTTATTACTTACTCAGTTTATAGTATTTAATGAATGGTTTCCGTTTCATTCGTTTATAATTCGTATAACAATGTTTATAATCGTAATCATAGGAGACTTGAGATTATAAATCATATTCGAGTTTTGGGAATCTAAATCATAATGTATATGATTTGCTTTTGTTATTGGTATACTTGTATATCGAGGATATATTGTGATAAAGACGAAGATATGAATTATCGCAATCCGTGATACTATGGACCGTCGAGTATTGAGGATAATGGTTCGTGATGGTTTAGACATTGAGATCGTTCTCGAAGGACTCGGGGCAAGTACTCTAATCATTTTTATCATTTGTGTCGATCATGTCGTGATACATTCGTGTATCGTTGTTGTCATGCATTTGTGCATTGTTGTTGTCGTGTATTGTGTACTGTTGTTTTGTGCAGTTGTGCATTGTTGTCATATGTCCACCTCGTGTTGGTCCGACGGGATCATCGGGGGATCTATGCTAGTGTGCGCTGGATCATCGGACGGGTTTTCCACCTCGGGTTGGTCTGACGCGATCATCGGGGATCTAGGCGGAACGCTGGATCATCGGATTGCCATGTATTGTTGTTGTGCATATGTATATTATGGGTTTGCCATAAGTATACATTGTCGTTATTGTTGTGATCATATTGACGTTGTCATATGAGTATGCATTTGTAGGTCTTGTGTTAGGACCATGTCCGTATGTTGTGTTGATCTGATCTCGGATTAGACTGACGTGATGGTAATGGTATTTCGTATCTTGAGGTATGTTCCGTATTTCCTTGGTACTTGTCTTTGATGGACAATCGATTATCGTATTGGAATTGTCGATGTTATCCAATGGATTGAATTGGCCAGAGTTGGTATAATTTCCGTATCGCGAGTTATGATAATGTTTTGAGAACCTTGAGCATTGTTGAGATACCGTACAGATATTTCGGTATTATTTTAATGTGTTGTTAAGGACACGAATCGTGGATTCTCGTAAAGTTACGACGGTAAGATTACATTGGTCGTATTCTTACTTAGTATTTCCATTGATATGTAATTATTGATGATATGTGATGGTTATCATTGTTGGATATTATGGCTGACCCCGTCGTGGGCTTTCTTTTTAGGTTCTTGAATTATCAAACTTGTAGCGGTCGTGGAGAGATGAACTTCCCGGAGGATACTGGCAAGGGCATGTATTTGTGTTTTGAGTTTCTGATCAGTTGTTGTATTCCGCTGCTAGAGTATTTTAATTGTTTGTCTTTATCCACTGCGTGAGTATTTTTAAATGACCTTTTTGGTATCTGGTAACTTAGGTTACTTTGGCAATCATTTTCTAAATCTATTCAGCCGTGCGTGTAAGCGATAGCTTAACGTATGTGTTTTTAAACTGTTGAGTTTTGGCATTTTGGGCCTTGTGGTTTCAAATGAGTTTTTACGACGGTTTGATAAACGAGTTTTATAAATCTTCGAATGTTTTTAATAGATAATACCGTCGTTAGCCTCTTGGGCGTTTGTAAATGTTTGCGAAAATTTCCTTCAGCCTTGTGGGTCCCATCTCGGGTCCCACGACGCTGTAATATTCCCGTTCGGATCTGGGGGTGTTACAGAATATGGTATCAGAGCTTAGGTTGAGAAAACCTAGGCAGTCGGGTTGAGTTGGGTCGTGTTTCTGTCGCGTCATTTGAGTTGTCGATTGAAAAATATTGGAGCCGTGTGTTTTATTGTTCACTCGGGCTTATGCGTTGTGCGATTTGCCAGTGTAGTACTGGTCTTGTTATAAACTTTTCCAAATAGTATTAACGTGTTTCTTCAGATAGAGCTGTGTTGTTTTCTCGAGTTGAACTGAGTTTGCAAAAAGTGTGTTTTGAAAATATCTGTGTCGAGTATTTTCTTGAGTCGAGACATGTGCCAGTATCACGGGGAATCATCGGCTTCACGATCTGTAAGTATTTGGATTTTTGAATTTCATCGAGATTTATTGCCGTTCTAAGTTGATATGCTTTGAGATTCAGAAAGATATTATGCGTTACAGTATACGGTGACAGAGTTGGGACAGGGTTGATGATCTTGAGAAGTTATGATTTTCGAAATCAATATGTCGATTAAGTTTTGGAACGGAGTTGTGCATTTGGGAAAAATATTGTGGATTGTTCAGGAGACCATGTAGTCATGATAGTTCATCTTGAGATATACGAACTGTTTTTGAGCATTTGAAAATGATACTTTTCAAAATGAATGTTTTACGGAAAATGATTTTTGGGCCGAGACCCAATAGATTTTGAAATAGTTTTGTAACTCAGGACTTGGAGTCCGAAAAGGGTTTTCTACTTTTTAAACTTCTTGTAATGCGGAACAAGATACGGGTTGAGACCCCAATGTTTCAAAAGAAAGCTTTTCTGTTTTCTAAAACTCCCGAGATTTGTAAAACTCTTTATCAATCGTTTATTTATTTTGTTCCTACCTTTTGAGGTTTTTGGTTTACTTGTTCAAATGGAACTTCTCGAGAAGTCTTTCGCTGTGTTGATTTGTTTCAATGCATTGTCATAGCATAAGTGAGGTGATCCAGGATGGAAAATGATTGACGTTGCGAGTCATATGTGGAAAAGGAGTTTTTGTCGAAGTTTATACATTGAGATTTTGGATTCTATCGTGTAGTTTTCTGATGGAATATCAGTGGGATTTGTGACGAGCCGTATTGGTATATAGGAGTACGGATGTGGTCAATCATTTGCATAGTTTTCATAACTGTTATCAAATACTTGGCACCAGTGAGCCAGTTTATTTTTCGAGAATTGATTTGGTGGTCTTACCAAAATTTATGTTTTGAGTTTTGAAATTTTTGAAAGAACTTTCGAAAATTTATCTCCTTGACAAGATTATATGATTTCAAATTGGTTTTGAAAATGTGATTGATGTACATATGCATTTAATGCATAATGCATATCGTGGTGAAGTTCTGAATGAGATTCACGAACTGGATAAGACATCCGTATGGTACGAGGAAAAGAGATTCGAACTTTAGTATGGCAGTTTGATTATCCGGTGATGATCGGTTGAGTTATCGGATAAGAGAAATATGTTGCGTGTTGTAGATTCATGCACATAATATTATTTTGGAAACTTGGGATATTGTGAAACCGGAACATATGTGCTATGTGATACCATTGGTGCGGTAGTAGCGCAATTTTAACATAGTGATCTTTGATTGATTTCTTTGTAAGTGTAAATTTGGGGATGGTGACCCCATGCTGGTTGTTTTGGATATTGAGTGGTCGTTCCCGCTCCTTGTATGAATTGGTATGTTCGTCGATTTGCGATTCGTTGTTCGTATGCCGAGGGGAATGTTCACCAGTCGGTTGTGTTTCGTTGAGATCCACTGTATGTGATTGGTGTGTCGTTTTGAGAACTCTATATCGGTTTCCGTGGTTCTGTGTTGACCGTGTTGGAGTTTATCATGGTGATGATATTCTCGATTGCGTTTCGACCTTTGGATTGGTCATATTAAAGTTCATCATGTCAATGAAATTCTCGATTAATTTATGAGTTGATCATTGCTGGTGATCATCTGAGCGTTCAGATTTTGTGTTGATATTTCGGGATTCGTTGCCATTGTGTTGGGCAGTTGTTTCACAGATGTATCGTGTATTATTGATTTGTATCAGGATTTGGACTTGATTGTGTAATCAAGCAGACAGGATTTGAAACGGATAGATTATTTCTTCCAAAGATGTTATATTTTTGTTGAGATCCATGGAATTGTGATCGTAAGCGTGTTGAAGCTTTACAGTGAAGTCACTTGCTAGCATCTCAGGAGAGCGTCGACTTGGCGCATATGTAAGTATGCTATTTTGGATATTCGGTAATAATGATGATTGATCGTTGTCGTGTTGTTTTCGGGATTTTTTGGTTGATCGATTTGTTTGTTTTTATGACGGATTGCAAGTTTCGAGGACGAATCTTATTTTAAGTGGTGTAGTATGTAATATCTGGAATTTCCACTCTCATTGTTTAAGATTATTTTATCCGAAGTTATGTTGTATGCAGCGTGGAATGCATGCAGTATGGGTAAAATAATTGAAGGACCAAGACATCTGTATTGGTATAATTGTCGTACTTGGTCGACAATTGGATGTAAGAAGTATATGTATTCAGTATGACGTATGTTCGTATTCTGTATGTTGAGACGATTGGACAAGAATAGCTGAAAATGGCTAAGTGTAACATTATTAGCGCACGCTAATAATCAGGAGTAGCGCACGCTATCGTGCAGGTTTAGCGCACGCTACGGATATAAGATAACGCACGCTAATGCAGTCAGATCGGAAGGAATCTGCGTGTGGACCAGGCCACTTTCGGCGCACGTTCTGATAAGTCAACGGATGTTGTAATGTAGTGTTAGCGCACGCTAATGCATGTTGATTAGCGCACGCTAACTGTATATCGGACAAAAAGGAATCTTATCCTCGTCAGCACTTTCGGCATGTGGACCAGTCTTCGGAGCATACAGACAACCGAGTCAACTATGAGTAGCGCACGCTAAGGTAAGACACTTGCGTACGCTAAATAGAGGCATTTACGTACGCTATTGCATGGGCATTGCGTACGTAAATCACTTCATGCACTAAGACAGTTGCCTCTGGACTGCGATAGCGCACGCTAACAAAGGTCAGTTAGCGCACGCTAAGGCCGTAGCGCACGCTAAACATAAGGTTTAGCGCACGCTAGTAATGTATTCTATATAAGGGACAAACGGGTATTATGAAGCATTTCGTCCATTCTTTCACCTTCAGACGATAGAGAGAGGTCTTAGAGAGAAGTTGAGGTCCCAAACACTTGAGTTGATCATTCCTAACAACATTTGAAACTTGGAAGTGATTGAAAACGGATTCAACCTTGGGATTCAATCCATTCCTTCAAAGAGGTAATTACTCTTCATCTTTGGATTTCGTTTTGGATTGAATGTTGATGTTCTTGAGTTGATGATTATTACATAAACAAGTTCATAAGCATGATTATGAGATGGATTACCGGATTATGATGATGTTATTGTTGACATGAAGATATTGATATGATTCTTGTGGTTTGAATAGTGTTGTTCGTTTTCTTGAGATAAGTGGATTAATCCTTCTCCTCAGTTTCGGATGTTGATGTTATTGTCGATGATTACTCCCTGTAATGATAGATTATGAAAGTGTTGTCACGTTCTTAATGTTTCATGATGTTGATATTGATGAAGATGATATATGGATATAGAACTTGGATTATAAGTTGGATGATTGTTTATATGTTAAAGGATATCGGATTTCGTTGTTTTGATAGCTTTGAACATGATTCAGAATCACTTGGTGTTCTTGAAATCGCCATAAGTTGATCGGTATCAGAAACATGCATCTCATGCGGCATTAGCGCACGCTACGTTTCTTGCCTAGCGCGCTAACGGAGCAACTTAGCGCACGCTACGTTAGGTGATTAACGTGCGCTAAGAAGGCGAAAGTGCGGTATTCTCGTGTTGTGGTTGTAAATTCGTCTTTGGTTTGAGTAGGATTGATCCGACTAGTGTTTAATCGAGATATTGTCGAGCCGTTGGGTTTGTAAATTGGTTTTATCTATTGTTAATTGTTGTCGAACTTGTTGTCTATCGATTCTTGTAATAGGTTGAGAATATTGATCGGTGATTACAACCGTGTGTTGCGGTCAAGCTCGAGAATGTTCGTTGATTGCTTTGGTCGGGACCGAGGAACTTGTAGATGACGGCAATGGATTTGTAATGACTTCCTCGTCATTGTATCGGTATCGAAGTAAGTTATTACTTACTCAGTTTATAGTATTTAATGAATGGTTTCTGTTTCATTCGTTTATAATTCGTATAACAATGTTTATAATCGTAATCATAGGAGACTTGAGATTATAAATCATATTCGAGTTTTGGGAATCTAAATCATAATGTATATGATTTGCTTTTGTTATTGGTATACTTGTATATCGAGGACATATTGTGATAAAGACGAAGATATGAATTATCAGCAATCCGTGATACTATGGACCGTCGAGTATTGAGGATAATGGTTCGTGATGGTTTAGACATTGAGATCGTTCTCGAAGGACTCGGGGAAAGTACTCTAATCATTTTTATCATTTGTGTCGATCATGTCGTGATACATTCGTGTATCGTTGTTGTCATGCATTTGTGCATTGTTGTTGTCGTGTATTGTGTACTGTTGTTTTGTGCAGTTGTGCATTGTTGTCATATGTCCACCTCGTGTTGGTCCGGGATCATCGGGGATCTATGCTAGTGTCTACCGGATCATCGGACGGGTTTTCCACCTCGGGTTGGTCTGACGGGATCATCGGGGGATCTAGGCAGTGAACGCTGGATCATCGGATTGCCATGTATTGTTGTTGTGCATATGTATATTATGGGTTTGCCATAAGTATACATTGTCGTTATTGTTGTGATCATATTGACGTTTGTAACACCCCGAGATATTCGGAATAATTACAGCGCCGTAAACCCTTTAAATAAGGATTTACAAGGCTAATTAAAAAGGAAAGTGAATATAACCCGTCCAATGATCCAGCGCCCTCAGCCTAGATCCCAAGATGATCCCGTCGGACCAACACGAGGTGGACATCCGATCCAGCGCCCTCAGCATAGATCGTACAACGTATACAAACACAACTCATGCATACACATATGCCAAATCATTATGTTCATCAACATGAACATATAAACAATATACAACGAATATCATGACAAATCAACGAAGTAAATATCATGTTCAACAACATGCATAATCATACGTATACTCCAAAAATACTGATATTAACATATCACGATACTTGCCTCGAAGATGGCAAGAATGATATACTTCAATGCTCTCGACGCACTCGAAGGCCGCCCCCTCCGATCAACGTAACAAGCTCGAACCTTAACAAAAGGAACGATATACAAATCATCTCGAGTCGAACAATGGCCTAACAATTCGACCTACGGCGAAGCTCAAACTAAACAAGTGCTGGATTGCTTAGCGCGCGCTACGTACTATACGTAACGTGCGCTAAGCTCAATCATTAGCGTCGCTATCGTATAGGACTAGCGTCGCTAGCCACAAATCGCGATCGACTCGGCCGCCTCATAACGTGCGCTACGTGCGTTACGTGCGAAACCGAACCTCGATAGCGCACGTTAACTCACACATGTTAGCGTGCGCTAATCTTGCATGTGAGAATACTACGAACCAAAATGGGTTGAATGATGAAGAACTCATGAACCCTATGGTGATATTACAAGTTATCCTCGGGCATATCATGCTAATAAGGTTTCTGGAAGATTTATGATTATGAAATACCAATATACGGGTAGTTATCTCGATAACACCATTCCTCTACGATCTACAAGAAATAATCTAAGTTCCATCGTCTTACGTTCCAAAACACATGATTCCAACGTATACAACGTATCAATCGGGTAATATCCGATTACTTGATCATCAATCGATTTAAACATGCTTAGGAGTCCTTATAATAAGATGGTTCAAAGGTTCATTCGACATCTAGTACCGATACGTCAAAAGTATCCTTCTAACATGTGATGACCGATAAAAACGAGATACTAGCTATCCAAACATGATTCAAACTTCCTCATGAACATTACTAATCATTGGTGAAGAATCACCTACCTCAAAGTAGTGAAGAACACGGATGAAAATGAAGCAATCCAACACCCAAGGCTTGAACACCAATCTCCAATGGTATATGATCTTCAATCTCGAACTAGGAGGTTGATATGGAGTGTTTAAGACGAATGGAGTTATGTTACAAGTGCAAGAGTTCGGGTTATGGGGAAAAATAAAAAGACTGAATTCACGAATAGGATGCTGTCCTATTTATAATAAATGGCTATTAGCGCGCGCTACACCCTGTTCGTAGCGTGCGCTAACAGCTCACAGTCTAAACTGTACTCGGCACTTAGCGTACGCTACGCATAGACCTCTAGCGTGCGCTAAGGCGTTGACTCGGCTTTTCCCGAAAGCCGTCCAGATACATTCGACAGGATCCGACAAGGGTCCCCCGGCCAGATCTCACCTACCGCGCGTCTCAATCAATTTGACCACGCGTAGCGTGCGCTAATTACACTCGGTAGCGTGCGCTATAAGACCATGTTAGCGTACGCTACCCTTAGCCTGTAGCGTGCGCTACATGCACAGAATTTCATCCTATGAAATCACATACACGAAATTATATGCTCGACGACATCGGATTATGAAATACGGAGAATAGTACTCCTACAAAAGTACAATCATTACAATATCACAAGTTCCAATTACATAACAGAAATCTCGGGTATTACATCCTTCCTCCCTAAAAAGAAGTTTCGTCCCGAAACTTAGGATGAAAACAACTCCGGATATTTAGATTTCATACCGTCCTCCGTTTCCCAAGTGGCCTCTTCGACTCCATGTCGTGACCATTGTACTTTAACCAAATGTATTGGTTTATTCCTCAATTGTTTGATCCGGCTCTCAAGTATCTTGATAGGTCTCTCTTCGAAGGTGCCATCATTAGCTATCTCGATCTCGTCGAAATCAATGACGTGGTAGGTCCGGTACATACTTCCATGATTGGGATACGTGAAACACATTGTGAACATGACTCAGCGATGGCGGTAAGGCCAACCTGTACGCTAAATCCCCAACTCTATCTAGGATCTCAAATGGTCCGATGTATCTCGGACTAAGCTTGCCTCTCCTCCCAAAACGGAAAATCCCTCGTGTAGGAGACACCTTCAATAACACATGATCCCCAACGTCGAACTCTAGAGGACGACGACGTACATCGGCATAAGACTTCACGACTGGGCGATCAATAGTCTCTCTCGAATCAAAGCTATTTTCTCTTGAGTCGAATAATCAATTCCGGTTGTCCGATCAGATCCGAAGAATCATCCCAACACAGAGGTGATCGGCATCTCCTCCCGTACAAAGCTTCAAAGGGTGCCATCTTGATAGAAGCGTGCCAACTGTTATTGTAAGTGAATTCGATCAAGGGCAAGTGAACTTCCCAATCAGTTGACCAATCCAACGCACAAGCTCTAAGCATGTCTTCTACAGTTTGAATAGTCCTTTCGATGACCGTCATTTGGGGATGATAAGTGTGCTAAAGTTGAGCTCGATCCCCAAAGCCTTGTGAATCGCTTTCCGAAGTGCGACACGAAGCGACCATCTCGATCCGAAATAATGGTCTTGGCGTCCCATGCAATCGACTATCTCGCAACAAATACTCGTGCCAATCTCTCGGGCCCCCATGTATCTTTGATTCCTAGGAAATGAGCCGACTTGGTTAGTCGATCAACTACGACCCAAATCATGTTCATTCTGCTCTAGTCCTTGGCATCTTGGTGATGAAATCCATCGAGATATCCTCCCACTTCCATTCGGGGATCGAGCGGCTTTAACATTCCGGGTCGCCGATGCTCAATCTTGACCTGCGACAAGTTAAACACTTCAAACGTGCTCTGCTACGTCCTTCTTCATATTCCCCACCGGAAGTTTTGTTTTAGATCCTTATACATCTTACTGCCCGGGTGAATAGAATAGGGCGCTATGAGCTTCTTTCGAATAGTTCGTCTCAAATCATCATCATCGGGAGCATAAGCCGACTTTGAAATCTCGAACTCCATCATCTTGTATCACGAATCACGGGCTTTTCCTTTCTTTACTTTATCACATAATCGAAGGATCGGGAATCGTCCAACCGCTTGGACTTGATCTTCTCGACTAGTGACGAAGTCAGTTCCATCACATAAAGTCGCCTCGATTCCCGGTGCCCATATTTCAATCCCTTCGCGGATCGGTTCTCGTTGAATCTTTGGTGCAGGCGTAAGAGCTTCAACACTCGAAGAGAAACAGGTTTACGGCTCAATGCATCGGCTACTACATTTGCTTTCCCGGATGATAGAGGATCTCAGTCGTAATCCTTGATCAATTCCACCACCTTCTCTGCCTCATGTTTAATTCCTTGATCAAAATGTATTTGAGGCTCTTATGATCCGTAAAGATCGACAATGAGTGCCGTACGAGATAATGTCGCCAAATTTTCAAAGCAAAACCACGTGCTAGCTCCGGATCATGAGTCGGATAATTAACCCGTGCGGTTTCAACCGCCGAGAAGCATAAGCAATCACTTTATCCTACGCATCAACACACAACCCAAACCCGATTTGAAGCGTGTTTGTATACCATGAATCCATCGGTTCCTTCGGCGCTAATATAGGTCTTGTCGTCGGTCTCTTTTTAAGTTCACAAAACCCGGCTGGCATTTCTCATTCCACGTGAACTTTTGAGTTTTACCTTGGTGAGTGAGCGGACGAGCAATTTTGGAAAATCCCTCTACAAAGCGGCGATAATATCCGCTAGTCCTAAGCTTGGACTTCCTTCACGTTCTTAGGAGCTTCCCATTCCAAGATTGCTTGACTTTCTTGAGTCCTTTGAACTCCATCGGCGGATATCACATGCCCAAGGAAGGTTACTTCCTTAAGCCAGAACTCGCACTTAGCAAATTTTGCATATAGCTGTTCCTTTCTCAAGATGCTCAAAACCACACGTAAATGATCAGCATGCTCCTCTGCGTCCCTCGAATATATCAAAATGTCGTCAATGAAGACGACCACAAATTTATCCAAGTATTCCAAGAATACCCGATTCATCAATTGCATGAATACCGCAGGAGCATTGGTAAGTCCGAATGGCATCACCACAAATTCATAATGCCGTCGGGATCGAAGCGATTTCGGTATGTCCGATTCCTTAATTCTCAATTGGTGGTATCCGATCGCAAGTCAATCTTCGAGAATACCCTCGCCCCTTGCGAGTTGATCAAACAAGTCGTCGATCCGAGGTATAGGATACTTATTCTTGATCGTCATCTTGTTAAGCTCCTGTAATCAATACAATCGGAGGGATCCGTCTTTCTTAGGACAAAGAGAACAGGCGCTCCCAAGGAAACGCTCGGTTGAATATAGCCCATTCTGTAACAATTCCTCCGTTGCTTCTTGAGTTCATACATCTCGGTTGGCGCCATGCGGTATGGTGCCACTGAAATAGGGGTTGCTCCAGGCTCTAATTCGATGGTGAATTCCACTTCTCTTTGCGGGGTAACCGGGTAGCTCGTCAGAAATACATCGAGAACTCATTCACAATGAAATAGACGAGAGCTCTATTCCTTCCTCTTTCCTCATGGCATAGCACCAAAGTCCGTGACATCCACCTTGATAATTTCCAAACTTTCATTGCCTTGATCAATTTCCCGAGCTTCCCGGTCTCCATCCTCGGAATAAGTGTTCGATCCGTCATCGGCAATGATGGAAATGACTCTCTCTCGGTAATTCAACACAGCTCCATAACGGTTGAGCCAATCATCTCCGAGAATTAAATCGTCACCGCATATGTCAACTACAATAAGATTCGATGGCCAATCTCTCCCTTCTATAGATACTGGGAAATCTCTAGCTTCTAGCGTTCCCACAATTTTCTCTCCGCTCGGTAATCCCACAACATAAGGTTCACAATTATACAAGCACGAGATGTTCAAACGATTAACACAGTTCAAAGATATAAAAGAATGCGTAGCTCCCGAATCGAACAAGACACTAACTGGTTGCAAAAGGATCTGAATCGTATCTGATGCAACAACAGTGTTCTGGTCGTCAGATCTCCTCATTTCGTACAGGCGCGGAGGAACGGACCCAGCACTGGATGTCTCTCTCTTCCCAGCGTTCTGCTGCTGAAATCCACTCTGCTGTGGCTGGTTCACACTCATCTCCTTAGGAACCGGTGCTGGAGTGCGGGTGCCGACAGATCTAGTAGCGGCTCCACAGAAGGCCGCACGGTGCCCTTCTTGCCCACAATCGTAACAAGTCACAGAAGATGCGGGGCAATCTCGTCGAATATGCCCTGCTCGACCACAATTGTAGCATTTCCTTGATGCGTCAAAGCTGGCGTCTTTGTCAGGAACTTCTTTCCGCCTTTAGAAGGATGTGGAGGTTTCTAGCCGAATAAAGGAAGGCGGCCCTTGCGGGCCCCACCACTCTTGTTTTACGCAAAGTGCCGGTCACCTTCTTTGCCTCTCTTGATTTCTCCACCGCCTCTTTCATGTCGTAGGCCGGCGCTTTGTCTTGAAATCTTGCAACGTAGTACACTCGAATCAGGACATGTCTTCTTGAATCTCGGCTTCATCCATATCAAAATGAAAAATCTTTTACGCCTCCGTTCGACCAAGTGTCGCACACAAGTCGGTGATGATTAAAAGTTTTAAATACATCATCACGAGATGCCTCCGAACTCTGTGGTGAGAAAAACTCTCGGATCCTCGCCTCTCTAACCGGACGAGGACAATCGTGCTTCCATCATTTGTCAGAATTCCGTCGATCCGCATTATGGTTCTCGGGTGAATAGCCTCCCACGGTCAAAGGCCTCCCGGTCGGAAAATCTTGGGCAATGGGAACCTTAGGTCCTCGGGACGCTTAAGACCCGCGAATATCTTCTCCAACTCCTTGAGCCGGTGATCCCAAGTAAGTGCCTCGGAGATCCGTCAAATTTTGGCGGGTGCAATTTAACCACCTCGGCAAGCCATCTGTCTCCCGGTTATCCTCATGGTCTGTCTTGTCCCATCGCTGTCTGCATGCGATCAACGACACAAGCGGCTGGTTTATCTGCGCCACCACCTGTTGAAGCACTCCCGGCATGTTCGGATTTGCGTCATCATTCGCCGATCCTTGCTGCCCTCCAGAATGGGAATCGGTTCGACTAGCCGATATTTCTGGGGTAGTTGCGGAATCCTCATGTCTCATATTACCACGTCCGCGTCCACGACCGCGTCCGTGTCCACGACCTCCTCTCAACATACTGTAAACGAAATTTTCTCAATATACAGAACAAAATTTTGAAATAAAGTCCGTCAATACTCACAAAACAGTAGTTAAGTAAAACGGTAGTATAAGAGATTAAGAGACTTACAACCACGGTCCACATGACGACTTGGTGAGCGGTGATGTTACAAACGACCCGTAAATCAAATAACGTATGAGACCCAAATAAAACCCGACTGCCAAGATATCCATAAATCTTAGCTCCGATACCATATTCTGTAACACCCCGAGATATTCGGAATAATTACAGCGCCGTAAACCCTTTAAATAAGGATTTACAAGGCTAATTAAAAAGGAAAGTGAATATAAGACGTCAATACTGCGAAAATTCGAGTTTATGAAAACGTACAACTGGTTCAACGGGTAATTAATACAACCATATCGAATTAATATCAAAGGACACACGTACTCGAGTACAGAACCCAAACCAAAACAACAAATCTCCGATAACAATAAACATCACTGAACCCCTTCGTCGTCACGTCGGTACTGTGGCTGTTTCCCTGCTCCTTGGCTACCTGAACATCAAAACAAATGTCCACCCCCGCAGGGGTTGGCAAAACAATGCTAGTACAAGTATCGTATTTAAACAATTCGAATATGCATCACAATACACAACAAAACATATCACACGGGCTTCCGCTACCGGAACCCGACAATGCGAATCTACAAAATTCCATTACACCGCATGGGTATTCCAATGATCCAGCGCCCTCAGCATAGATCCCAAGATGATCCCGTCGGACCAACACGAGGTGGAAATAACCCGTCCAATGATCCAGCGCCCTCAGCCTAGATCCCAAGATGATCCCGTCGGACCAACACGAGGTGGACATCCGATCCAGCGCCCTCAGCATAGATCGTACAACGTATACAAACACAACTCATGCATACACATATGTCAAATCATTATGTTCATCAACATGAACATATAAACAATATACAACGAATATCATGACAAATCAACGAAGTAAATATCATGTTCAACAACATGCATAATCATACGTATACTCCAAAAATACTGATATTAACATATCACGATACTTGCCTCGAAGATGGCAAGAATGATATACTTCAATGCTCTCGACGCACTCGAAGGCCGCCCCCTCCGATCAACGTAACAAGCTCGAACCTTAACAAAAGGAACGATATACAAATCATCTCGAGTCGAACAATGGCCTAACAATTCGACCTACGGCCGAACAGCTCAAACTAAACAAGCTGCCTGGATTGCTTAGCGCGCGCTACGTACTATACGTAACGTGCGCTAAGCTGAACTGTTAGCGTACGCTATCGTATAGGACTAGCGTGCGCTAGCCACAATCGCGATCGACTTGGCGCCTCATAACGTGCGCTACGTGCGTTACGTAAACCGAACCTCGATAGCGCACATTAACTCACACATGTTAGCGTGCGCTAATCTTGCATGGCGAATACTACGAACCAAAATGGGTTGAATGATGAAGAACTCATGAACCCTATGGTGATATTACAAGTTATCCTCGGGCATATCATGCTAATAAGGTTTCTGGAAGATTTATGATTATGAAATACCAATATACGGGTAGTTATCTCGATAACACCATTCCTCTACGATCTACAAGAAATAATCTAAGTTCCATCGTCTTACGTTCCAAAACACATGATTCCAACGTATACAACGTATCAACTGGGTAATATCCGATTACTTGATCATCAATCGATTTAAACATGCTTAGGAGTCCTTATAATAAGATTGTTCAAAGGTTCATTCGACATCTAGTACCGATACGTCAAAAGTATCCTTCTAACATGTGATGACCGATAAAAACGAGATACTAGCTATCCAAACATGATTCAAACTTCCTCATGAACATTACTAATCATTGGTGAAGAATCACCTACCTCAAAGTAGTGAAGAACACGGATGAAAATGAAGCAATCCAACACCCAAGGCTTGAACACCAATCTCCAATGGTATATGATCTTCAATCTCGAACTAGGAGGTTGATATGGAGTGTTTAAGACGAATGGAGTTATGTTACAAGTGCAAGAGTTCGGGTTATGGGGAAAAATAAAAAGACTGAATTCACGAATAGGATGCTGTCCTATTTATAATAAATGGCTATTAGCGCGCGCTACACCTGTTAAGTAGCGTGCGCTAACTCACGATCTAAAGCGTACTCGGCACTTAGCGTACGCTACGCATAGACCTCTAGCGTGCGCTAAAGGCGTTGACTCGGCTTTCCGAAAGCCGTCCGGATACATTCGACGAGATCCGACAAAGGGTCCCCGGCCAGATCTCACCTACCGCGCGTCTCAATCAATTTGACCACGCGTAGCGTGCGCTAATTACACTCGGTAGCGTGCGCTATAAGACCATGTTAGCGTACGCTACCCTTAGCCTGTAGCGTGCGCTACATGCACAGAATTTCATCCTATGAAATCACATACACGAAATTATATGCTCGACGACATCGGATTATGAAATACGGAGAATAGTACTCCTACAAAAGTACAATCATTACAATATCACAAGTTCCAATTACATAACAGAAATCTCGGGTATTACAACGTTGTCATATGAGTATGCATTTGTAGGTCTTGTGTTAGGACCATGTCCGTATGTTGTGTTGATCTGATCTCGGATTAGACTGACGTGATGGTAATGGTATTTCGTATCTTGAGGTATGTTCCGTATTTCCTTGGTACTTGTCTTTGATGGACAATCGATTATCGTATTGGAATTGTCGATGTTATCCAATGGATTGAATTGGCCAGAGTTAGTATAATTTCCGTATCGCGAGTTATGATAATGTTTTGAGAACCTTGAGTATTGTTGAGATACCGTACAGATATTTCGGTATTATTTTAATGTGTTGTTAAGGACACAAATCGTGGATTCTCGTAAAGTTACAACGGTAAGATTACATTGGTCGTATTCTTACTTAGTATTTCCATTGATATGTAATTATTGATGATATGTGATGGTTATCATTGTTGGATATTATGGCTGACGCCGTCGTGGGCTTTCTTTTTAGGTTCTTGGATTATCAAACTTGTAGCGGTCGTGGAGAGATGAACTTCCCGGAGGATACTGGCAAGGGCATGTATTTGTGTTTTGAGTTTCTGATCAGTTGTTGTATTCCGCTGCTAGAGTATTTTAATTGTTTGTCTTTATCCGCTGCGTGAGTATTTTTAAATGACCTTTTTGGTATCTGGTAACTTAGGTTACTTTGGCAATCATTTTCTAAATCTATTCAGCCGATGCGTGTAGCGATAGCTTAACGTATGTGTTTTTAAACTGTTGAGTTTTGGCATTTTGGGCCTTGTGGTTTCAAATGAGTTTTTACGACGGTTTGATAAACGAGTTTTATAAATCTTCGAATGTTTTTAATAGATAATACCGTCGTTAGCCTCTTGGGCGTTTGTAAATGTTTGCGAAAATTTCCTTCAGCCTTGTGGGTCCCATCTCGGGTCTCACGGCGCTGTAATATTCCCGTTCGGATCTGGGGGTGTTACAGAATATGGTATCAGATCTTAGGTTGAGAAAACCTAGGCAGTCGGGTTGAGTTGGGTCGTTTTTCTGTCGCGTCATTTGAGTTGTCGATTGAAAAATATTGGAGCCATGAGTTTTGTTGTTCACTCGGGCTTATGCGTTGTGCGATTTGCCAGTGTAGTACTGGTCTTGTTATAAACTTTTCCAAATAGTATTAACGTGTTTCTTCAGATAGAGCTGTGTTGTTTTCTCGAGTTGAACTGAGTTTGCAAAAAGTGTGTTTTGAAAATATCTGTGTCGAGTATTTTCTTGAGTCGAGACATGTACCAGTATCACGGGGAATCATCAGCTTCACGATCTGTAAGTATTTGGATTTTTGAATTTCATCGAGATTTATTGCCGTTCTAAGTTGATATGCTTTGAGATTCAGAAAGATATTATGCGTTACAGTATACGGTGACATAGTTGGGATAGGGTTGATGATCTTGAGAAGTTATGATTTTCGAAATCAATATGTCGATTAAGTTTTGGAACGGAGTTGTGCATTTGGGAGAAATATTGTGGATTGTTCAGGAGACCATGTAGTCATGATAGTTCATCTTGAGATATACGAACTGTTTTTGAGCATTTGAAAATGATACTTTTCAAAATGAATGTTTTATGGATGTTTTACGGAAAATGATTTTTGGGCCGAGACCCAATAGATTTTGAAATAGTTTTGTAACTCAGGACTTGGAGTCCGAAAAGGGTTTTCTACTTTTTAAACTTCTTGTAATGCGGAACAAGATACGGGTTGAGACCCCAATGTTTCAAAAGAAAGCTTTTCTGTTTTCTAAAACTCCCGAGATTTGTAAAACTCTTTATCAATCGTTTATTTATTTTGTTCCTACCTTTTGAGGTTTTTGGTTTACTTGTTCAAATGGAACTTCTCGAGAAGTCTTTCGCTGTGTTGATTTGTTTCAATGCATTGTCATAGCATAAGTGAGGTGATCCAGGATGGAAAATGATTGACGTTGCGAGTCATATGTGGAAAAGGAGTTTTTGTCGAAGTTTATACATTGAGATTTTGGATTCTATCGTGTAGTTTTCTGATGGAATATCAGTGGGATTTGTGACGAGCCGTATTGGTATATAGGAGTACGGATGTGGTCAATCATTTGCATAGTTTTCATTTTAAAACTTCGAAATCATGTGGATTCGAAGGAAATCATATCAAATACTTGGCACCAGTGAGCCAGTTTATTTTTCGAGAATTGATTTGGTGGTCTTACCAAAATTTATGTTTTGAGTTTTGAAATTTTTGAAAGAACTTTCGAAAATTTGTCTCCTTGACAAGATTATATGATTTCAAATTGGTTTTGAAAATGTGATTGATGTACATATGCATTTAATGCATAATGCATATCGTGGTGAAGTTCTGAATGAGATTCACGAACTGGATAAGACATCAGTATGGTACGAGGAAAAGAGATTCGAACTTTAGTATGGCAGTTTGATTATCCGGTGATGATCGGTTGAGTTATCGGATAAGAGAAATATGTTGCGTGTTGTAGATTCATGCACATAATATTATTTTGGAAACTTGGGATATTGTGAAACCGGAACATATGTGCTATGTGATACCATTGGTGCGGTAGTAGCGCAATTTTAACATAGTGATCTTTGATTGATTTCTTTGTAAGTGTAAATTTGGGGATGGTGACCCCATGCTGGTTGTTTTGGATATTGAGTGGTCGTTCCCGCTCCTTGTTGTTGGGTACCGATTCGGATATTTGCGCCGTTTGCGGAAGCGTAAATAAAAAGTGCGGAAAATAAAGGACACGAGGATTTATAGAGGTTCGGCTATAAACGAGCCTACGTCCTCTCTTTATCTTCTTCAATAGGTTAAAGATAGCAACCTCTTTGCCTCTCTTCTATCGGTCGAGGTATAACCGTTTACAATCACGTCTTCTATTGGTCCGTGATAAACCACTCGTACTTGTCTTTGCGTCGGTCCAAGTTAAACCGTTTTCCTTTTCTATCGGACAAGGAAACAACCGCTCTAGCTTTCTATTGGCACTAGATAAGCCTCACTAAGATAGCAATTGCGATTCTAACAATGCCGGATCCTTGATCCTAATAACACCGAATCCAATCGTATCTTTTCTTTTACCACTCGTGTATGATTTTGTGTATAAACACTCAAACACTCAATGTAAGCTCAATATTACAACAACAATACAATGAATATCAATCTCAGATGAATATGTAGTATGCTTGATGTTGTTGTACTCAATCAATACCATAAGCATGGTATTTATAGGCTCCATCATCAAACTAGCCGTTAGCCGCCGGTCGCTCATTACGTACGTTATATGCTCTCCATTACGTTCTTTAGCCTCATTAGGTTCGTTAACCATGGATGGTTACGTACGTTAGTATCTTCACAAATCAGTCCAGTGAGTTTCATCATTTGAGTTACGTACGTTAGCCTTTCCTTTGTTACGTACGTTAACATTACGTCACTGATGACGTCATATATCCGTTGCATGCTTTTCGACTTTGACTCCTCCAACGTTCACTTGTTTGAACTGAGTTACGTACGTTATCTCTCATACATTACGTACGTTAGCTTCATCATATTACGTACGTTAACATGTTCCTGTTACGTACGTTAGCTTTGTTTTTCTTCAGCATTTTGCACTTCGTTTTCTTCGATGCTTGGCTTCGTCTCTTTGTTGTTTTGTTTTGCTTATCAACATTAATCATCAAAACACTTTTAATTTATGTATGGAACAAAATGTTCCAACAATCTCCCCCTTTTTGATGATTACAAAACAACACTTCGTCAATGGGATTTTCCTGCAAAAATACAAATATATGTATATCTTTACAGACCAAAGTTTTCGACTTTGTCCGTTTCGTTAGAATCTTCTCCCATTACTTTTTCGACTCCTTCTTTCTCCTTTCCTTTAACTTATCGAATTTTTCGAATTTTTCATCGTCTTTTCGACGTCTCCGCATTTTTCTTTTTCTGTCATTTTTTCGACTTCTCCTTTTCATTTTTCAACTCCTTCGTTTCTCCCCCTTTTAGGGTAAATCCCATTTTTCTTATTTTCCTCCTTTCTCTCCCCCTTTTTGTTTTCATCAAAAAGTAAAAAAAATAGCAATTGAATTTAATGATACCAAAATATAAAATATGCATGATACAATTTATGAATAAATGCATAAAGGGTAAAAAACTCCCCCTGAGAATAATATCTCCCCTTTTTAAAAACAAATACTCCCCCTGAGTAAAATACCAAAAATCAATGTTTGGGGATCCAACCTATAGTTGGTTTTTGTTTCGAGACATAAACAATATTTGAAATATTTGTTCCTTTAGGAACCCAAATTTTCTTAACTTTTATCGTCCGTCTCGGGCTTTTGCAACTTGAAATATGATGCCCAATTTTTAAACACTTTTCGCAATGGGGTATCTTGAAATTAACGGATTCGTTTTTCAAACGAGTTTTGAATCCTAACCCCTCTTTATTCAAAGTAAATTTTTGAATACCAAGCATTTGTTCAAATTTCTCGTTTCCGCACGAGAATTTCTTTGTCAAAGATTTAAGCTCGGTTTGAATTTTGGCGAGATCATCCTTCAAAATATTTTCATTTTCAATACACTTTGAATGATCGATTTCAACAAATTTTCCCTTTTCGATAATTTTGGAATTTTCAATTTCCAAAGATTTAATTTTAGACTTGAGGGATTTAATTTCCGATAAAGCATTTTGGAAATCCGTATGTAACAACTCAAATGCATCAAATAATTCATCACGGGAGGATGTACTAACCTGACTTTCGGCGTCATCTGCCGAACGAACTCGAGCCATGAGAGCGAGATTATTTTGATTGATGAACTCATCATCTTTCGTCATCGCTCCATGTTGCTACGAGAACCTCCTTCTTGGGTTTGACACGGCAATTTTTAGCAAAGTGGCACAGTTTACCACATAATCGACAAGAGTTGTCGAATTTCTTAGATTCGCTCGAGATATCCTTCTTCCTCCGGTTTAATAATGTTTGGAATTTATTAATATTCTTGGCATAATATGCCGCTTCTTCGTCGCTTTCCTCCACCGGGTTTCTTCTTTCTTCCTCGAAATCTTAGCCTTCATGGCTAACGATCGTTCCTTCGGCTTGACACTTCGTGATTTTAAAACAATCTCATAATTGATTAGTGAACCAACAAGGGCACTAAAATCGAGCGTGTTGAGATCTTTGGATTCCATAATTGCGGTCACGGTGCCGTCCCATTCGCTAGGTAGTGATCTTAAGATTTTCTTGACTTTTTCACTACTAGATAATGGTTTGCCAAACGGCTAGTCCATTGGTGATGACCGAGAATCTATCGAGCATATTTGTGATGGACTCGTCACCCTTCATCATGAATAACTCGTAGTCATGGAGAAGCATATTTATCTTCGTCTCCTTGACTTGAGTCGTCCCTTCGTGTGTGATTTCTAGAATTTTCCATATTTCTTTCGCACTCTCACACGATGAGATTCGATTGACCTCTTCCGGATTTAAGGCACAAAATAAGAGTTGAGTAGCCTTACAATTTAGATGGTCATTTTTCCAATCGGCATCGTCGTATTCTTCGAAAGATTTGAGCGTACCGTCGGATTTGATTGGAACTTTTGGGCCAAGGCAAATAATCTTCCAAATCTCGATGTCGTATGCTCGGATGAATATTGACATCTTCTTCTTCCACGTCAAATAATTTGAGCCATCAAAGAATGGTGGTCGGTTGAGAGCAAGGCCTTCGACTGGAGAGAATTGAAACGCCATTTTTGGATCTTTTCTCCTCGGATGTTAAGCCGCGTATTGGAGTACGGCTCCGATACCAATTGTTGGGTACCGATTCGGATATTTGCGCCGTTTGCGGAAGCGTAAATAAAAAGTGCGGAAAATAAAGGACACGAGGATTTATAGAGGTTCGGCTATAAACGAGCCTACGTCCTCTCTTTATCTTCTTCAATAGGTTAAAGATAGCAACCTCTTTGCCTCTCTTCTATCGGTCGAGGTATAACCGTTTACAATCACGTCTTCTATTGGTCCGTGATAAACCACTCGTACTTGTCTTTGCGTCGGTCCAAGTTAAACCGTTTTCCTTTTCTATCGGACAAGGAAACAACCGCTCTAGCTTTCTATTGGCACTAGATAAGCCTCACTAAGATAGCAATTGCGATTCTAACAATGCCGGATCCTTGATCCTAATAACACCGAATCCAATCGTATCTTTTCTTTTACCACACGTGTATGATTTTGTGTATAAACACTCAAACACTCAATGTAAGCTCAATATTACAACAACAATACAATGAATATCAATCTCAGATGAATATGTAGTATGCTTGATGTTGTTGTACTCAATCAATACCATAAGCATGGTATTTATAGGCTCCATCATCAAAATATCCGTTAGCCGCCAGATCGCTCATTACGTGCGTTATATGCTCTCCATTACGTCGTAAGCCTCATTACGTCGTTAACCATGTATGGTTACGTGCGTTAGTATCTTCACAAATCAGTCGGTGAGTTTCATCATTTGAGTTACGTACGTTAGCCTTTCCTTTGTTACGTACGTTAACATTACGTCACTGATGACGTCATATATCCGTTGCATGCTTTTCTGACTTTGACTCCTCCAACGTTCACTTGTTTGAACTGAGTTACGTACGTTATCTCTCATACATTACGTACGTTAGCTTCATCATATTACGTACGTTAACATGTTCCTGTTACGTACGTTAGCTTTGTTTTTCTTCAGCATTTTGCACTTCGTTTTCTTCGATGCTTGGCTTCGTCTCTTTGTTGTTTTGTTTTGCTTATCAACATTAATCATCAAAACACTTTTAATTTATGTATGGAACAAAATGTTCCAACACTTGTATGAATTGGTATGTTCGTCGATTTGCGATTCGTTGTTCGTATGCCGAGGGGAATGTTCACCAGTCGGTTGTGTTTCGTTGAGATCCACTGTATGTGATTGGTGTGTCGTTTTGAGAACTCTATATCGGTTTCCGTGGTTCTGTGTTGACCGTGTTGGAGTTTATCATGGTGATAATATTCTCGATTGCGTTTCGACCTTTGGATTGGTCATATTAAAGTTCATCATGTCAATGATATTCTCGATTAATTTATGAGTTGATCATTGCTGGTGATCATCTGAGCGTTCAGATTTTGTGTTGATATTTCGGGATTCGTTGCCATTGTGTTGGGCAGTTGTTTCACAGATGTATCGTGTATTATTGATTTGTATCAGGATTTGGACTTGATTGTGTAATCAAGCAGACAGGATTTGAAACGGATAGATTATTTCTTCTGAAGATGTTATATTTTTGTTGAGATCCATGGAATTGTGATCGTAAGCGTGTTGAAGCTTTACAGTGAAGTCACTTGCTAGCATCTCAGGAGAGCGTCGACTTGGCGCATATGTAAGTATGCTATTTTGGATATTCGGTAATAATGATGATTGATCGTTGTCGTGATGGTTTCGGGATATTTTGGTTGAACGATTTGTTTATTTTTATGACGGATTGTAAGTTTCGAGGACGAAACTTATTTTAAGTGGTGTAGTATGTAATATCTGGAATTTCCACTACTGTTGTTTAAGATTATTTTATCCGAGTTATGTTGTACAGCGTGGAATCTGTACAGTATGGGTAAAATAATTGAAGGACCAAGACATCTGTATTGGTATAATTGTCGTACTTGGTCGACAATTGGATGTAAGAAGTATATGTATTCAGTATGCCGTATGTTCGTATTCTGTATGTTGAGACGATTGGACAAGAATAGCTGAAAATGGCTAAGTGTAACATTATTAGCGCACGCTAATAATCGGGAAGTAGCGCCGCTATCGTGCGAGTTTAGCGACGCTACGGATATAAGATAACGCACGCTAATGCGATGATCGGAAGGAATCTGCGTGTGGACCATCCACTTTCGGCGCACGTTCGATAAGTCAACGGATGTTGTAATGTAGTGTTAGCGCACGCTAATGCATGTTGATTAGCGCACGCTAGCGTATATCGGACAAAAAGGAATCTTATCCTCGTCAAGACTTTCGGCATGTGGACCGATCTTGAGCATACGCATAACCGAGTCAACTATGAGTAGCACACGCTAAGGTAAGACACTTGCGTCGCTAAATAGAGGCATTTACGTACGCTATTGCATGGGCATTGCGTCGTAAATCACTTCATGCACTAAGACAGCTTGCCTGCATGCGATAGCGCACGCTAACAAAGGTCAGTTAGCGCACGCTAAGGCCGTAGCGCACGCTAAACATAAGGTTTAGCGCACGCTAGTAATGTATTCTATATAAGGGACAAACGGGTATTATGAAGCATTTCGTCCATTCTTTCACCTTCAGACGATAGAGAGAGGTCTTAGAGAGAAGTTGAGGTCCCAAACACTTGAGTTGATCATTTCTAACAACATTTGAAACTTGGAAGTGATTGAAAACGGATTCAACCTTGGGATTCAATCCATTCCTTCAAAGAGGTAATTACTCTTCATCTTTGGATTTTGTTTTGGATTGAATGTTGATGTTCTTGAGTTGATGATTATTACATAAACAAGTTCATAAGCATGACTATGAGATGGATTACCGGATTATGATGATGTTATTGTTGACATGAAGATATTGATATGATTCTTGTGGTTTGAATAGTGTTGTTCGTTTTCTTGAGATAAGTGGATTAATCCTTCTCCTCAGTTTCGGATGTTGATGTTATTGTCGATGATTACTCCCTGTAATGATAGATTATGAAAGTGTTGTCACGTTCTTAATGTTTCATGATGTTGATATTGAGGAAGATGATATATGGATATAGAACTTGGATTATAAGTTGGATGATTGTTTATATGTTAAAGGATATCGGATTTCGTTGTTTTGATAGCTTTGAACATGATTCAGAATCACTTGGTGTTCTTGAAATCGCCATAAGTTGATCGGTATTCAGAAACATGCATCTCAGACATTAGCGCACGCTACGCCATCGCCTAGCGCGCGCTAACGGGAGCAACTTAGCGCACGCTACGTTAGGTGATTAACGTGCGCTAAGAAGGCAGAAAGTGCAGTATTTTCGTGTTGTGGTTGTAAATTCGTGCTGGTTTGAGTAGGATTGATCCGACTAGTGTTTAATCGAGATATTGTCGAGCCGTTGGGTTTGTAAATTGGTTTTATCTATTGTTAATTGTTGTCGAACTTGTTGTCTATCGATTATTGTAATAGGTTGAGAATATTGATCAGTGATTACAACCGTGTGTTGCGGTCAAGCTCGAGAATGTTCGTTGATTGCTTTGGTCGGGACCGAGGAACTTGTAGATGACGGAAATGGATTTGGTAACAGCTTCCTCGTCATTGTATCGGTATCGAAGTAAGTTATTACTTACTCAGTTTATAGTATTTAATGAATGGTTTCCGTTTCATTCGTTTATAATTCGTATAACAATGTTTATAATCGTAATCATAGGAGACTTGAGATTATAAATCATATTCGAGTTTTGGGAATCTAAATCATAATGTATATGATTTGCTTTTGTTATTGGTATACTTGTATATCGAGGATATATTGTGATAAAGACGAAGATATGAATTATCAGCAATCCGTGATACTATGGACCGTCGAGTATTGAGGATAATGGTTCGTGATGGTTTAGACATTGAGATCGTTCTCGAAGGACTCGGGGCAAGTACTCTAATCATTTTTATCATTTGTGTCGATCATGTCGTGATACATTCGTGTATCGTTGTTGTCATGCATTTGTGCATTGTTGTTGTCGTGTATTGTGTACTGTTGTTTTGTGCAGTTGTGCATTGTTGTCATATGTCCACCTCGTGTTGGTCCGACGGGATCATCGGGGGATCTATGCTAGTGTGCGCTGGATCATCGGACGGGTTTTCCACCTCGGGTTGGTCTGACGGGATCATCGGGGGATCTAGGCAGTGAACGCTGTATCATCGGATTGCCATGTATTGTTGTTGTGCATATGTATATTATGGGTTTGCCATAAGTATACATTGTCGTTATTGTTGTGATCATATTGACGTTGTCATATGAGTATGCATTTGTACGTCTTGTGTTAGGACCATGTCCGTATGTTGTGTTGATCTGATCTCGGATTAGACTGACGTGATGGTAATGGTATTTCGTATCTTGAGGTATGTTCCGTATTTCCTTGGTACTTGTCTTTGATGGACAATCGATTATCGTATTGGAATTGTCGATGTTATCCAATGGATTGAATTGGCCAGAGTTGGTATAATTTCCGTATCGCGAGTTATGATAATGTTTTGAGAACCTTGAGTATTGTTGAGATACCGTACAGATATTTCGGTATTATTTTAATGTGTTGTTAAGGACACAAATCGTGGATTCTCGTAAAGTTACGACGGTAAGATTACATTGGTCGTATTCTTACTTAGTATTTCCATTGATATGTAATTATTGATGATATGTGATGGTTATCATTGTTGGATATTATGGCTGACCCCGTCGTGGGCTTTCTTTTTAGGTTCTTGGATTATCAAACTTGTAGCGGTCGTGGAGAGATGAACTTCCCGGAGGATACTGGCAAGGGCATGTATTTGTGTTTTGAGTTTCTGATCAGTTGTTGTATTCCTGATTAGTGCATAATTGATCTAAAATTCATATACAAAATATTCATTTTCCGGGCATAATTGTACTGATTTGTGATTAAAAATATATATTTTACAGATATGTCCAAACATGAGCTAAAAATGATTATTTTACAGATTACTGACATGAAGCATCAAAAAGGACGGAAAACAAGATCAAATCCAACGACGGGAATTTTTCAAGGCAAAACGACCTACAACACGGCGCAAACAGGATCGTGTAATGTAGGCCGTTTCACATACGGCGCAACAAGGGCCGTGTCTTGGGCCGTTTCACACACGGCCGGCATTTAGCGCCGTGTCCTCGCGCGTATTCCGGAAGAGACCGAGTCACCACAAAACGGCGCACAACACGGGCAACCGGGCCGTTTTCATCGCCGTTTTTCAGCAGATGCCATGCAAAATTAGTCCACTTTTGACCAACTTGTGAACTCAACCACAAGATATTTTTTTGGTCAAAAATATGAAAATTCAAAGACATGGGTGAAGTGTGAACAAAGAATTAAAAAAAATGATATTACAAATAGATATTTTGAATTAAATAATCAATTGTATTCTTGAAAATCACCTATAAAAGGACATCTTCATCCATTGCAAAATCACCAATTATTACCAATTCTCAAACCCATCTTCTTGCTAAGAAATACTTCTTTTTTTTAGCAATATATTTTCCTTAGAACTTTTAATTTTAGTTTGTATTTTATTTTTGGTTTGAAGTTTTTCTTTCATTTAGTTTGTAATTGAAAAGTGCTTGATCAATAAGCACTTAGTATTTTACTTTCAATTTTTGTAAGCTTTAAACAAGTTTGAAGTTATATTTTGAAGTTTGTTTCTTGCACTTTGATTCATCATATTCAAGTAAGTTTTATCTATTGTCATTAAGTTCTAGTAATTAAAAGTTTATATATATATATATATATATATTATATATATCAATTATTTCTATTATAATTTTAGTATGTATAAACCAATGAGTAGCTAATCTTTCTTCCTAGGGGAAGGGGGATTTCTATTAGGTTATATATTGAGTATTTGATTGATTTAAACTATTTTTAGGACTAATTGGTTTAAATAGAGATTGATCATATCCTATTTTTACTAATGAAACCTTCTTGATTGATTGTTGAGTGAATTGGAAATATATCTTTTCAATCTATCAAATGTTAATCTTGTTATCAACATCTTAAGATTGCGAAAGTGGTTAAGACATCTTTGATTACGAAAGTACGGAGGTGAAAAGTTGATTACTCGATAAAAGATCGTTTATCGTAAAAATAGTCAAGTTAGAGAAATGAAAGGACTAATTGGTTTAAATAGAGATTGATCATATCCTATTTATACTAGTGAAACCTCCTTGATTGATTGTTAAGTGTATTGGAAACACATCTTTTCAATCTATCAAGTGTTAATCTTGTTATCAACATCTTAAAAAAGTGACAGTGATTAAGACATCTTTGATTACGAAAGTACGGAGGTGAAAAGTTGATTACTCGATAAACATTCGTTTTTTCTTTTATATCCGTATAAATCAATTCCGATACTTAATTAAAAACCTAATTTAATGAACCCGTAATCCCCTAGATTTTATAAATTCCCAACTCATTTTAATTCTATTCATTTTCACTAGTTAAAAAATAGTCTTAATATAAATAGTCTAGTATAAATAGTCTAGTATAAATAGTCTAGTTAAAAATAGTCTTAATATAAATAGTCTAGTATAAATAGTCTTAATAAAAATAGTCTTATATAAAATAGTCTTATTAAAAATAGTTTAGTTTAAAATATAGTGCATTTTAATTTAGTTAATTTTTAAAAACCCAAAAATATCTTTTTTAATATTTTAGTATTTATTTCTCGCAATCTATAACAAAATATTATACGAAACCCTGTTGGACAATCCTCGAGAGAAAAGACCTTGGTAGAACTTACCACAAACTACTTCTACCTCGTATATATTTGCGAGCGACTCAAGAACTCCTATTTTTAGGATAAGTTTTCCACCGATCAAATTTTTGGCGCCGTTGCCGGGGATTGTTTTAGGCCAAATATATATTTTTTTTTTGTATAATTTTGTTTATATCTTGTTATTTTATCTTTCTTTATTTCTGCATCTTTTATTCTTCTGTCCGGTCAAGTGGCGGATAACGGTACTTCGTGACTATCAAAGTCGGATTTTTCAGTTTCCCAAACAACTGATATTTGTAGATATTTTATCGTTTTTCATTTTAATTTTTTTTTATCATGGAAGAAACATTGTATAAAATTGAAAAAAGATTTCCCTTTCTAAGCAAAAATGCAATTTTAAAGATTTACAAGACAAGGCTTGAAAGGATGAGGTTGCTTATGAATAAAAGCATACCTTTTGACATAAGATTCATTATCGAAGCCAAAGTGAGAATAGAAGGTGAATTCACAGAAACACCGACTAGATTTTTACCAGGGCTTGGAAAAAGTTCATATGCAAAGAAACGACGAGCAAAGATGCTAGCCGTTTGCTATAAATGTGCTAGATGGAACTGTAATTTAAAATGTGGATGTTTAGGAATTCCATCTACAAACAGAGAAGATAAAATTCAGTTCATTAATGATGGTCTGAATAAAGAGAATTTAGATAATATCGAAATTTCTCTTGACACGCATCCTAGTGGACTTGTATATTACGGAATTCGATGTTTGTGGAATAAATTCAAACCAGAATATGAACAACGTCTTGGGAATCTGACGTTAAAAGACCCTGTTTGCCAATTTGTAAGAAAATTGGATGGGAAGCTTCTCCCCGACTCATAGAAGGCGTTTAAGCCGTTTCTGAACGTAAAATCAGAGGAAGATATGAGCCACAATCACAACTATTGTACATACACGTGAGTATCTTTTATTTTTGTCGTATGGTGAGATTTTCTGAATAAAAAATGTGATACGCGATAAATGCATTCATTATTCTATTGAGTAGTTGAAGCGCAATCAATGCAATCACAAACTTGTTAAACAATTTTTACCTTCTTTTTCTTCTATAAATAAACATTGTGCTTGTTTCTTTTATTCATCCCTCAAACTTGCACTTTTTCTGCTTTCTCTCTTAATAATTTCTTTTCAAAATGGAATCATCATCTTCCACAAAAGATTTAACTCACCGCATTTTTGGTGGAGCTAGTTATGGAAAAGATGCATGCTTTATCAAGCAAAGACACAACTTGGGTCGTACTTTAGGAGAAAAATGCATTCATGTAGTTTACGGAGGAGGAAGTATAGGATTAATGGGACGAGTCACGTTTCGCCTATATGGAAGGAGTAAGAGTGTTGGGAGTAATTCCAAAACCTCCGTGAAAGTAAAATCACCGGGCAACTATTGGAGATGAGTTTAGATCTCAGAATATGCAAGATCGCATAACTCACATGACAAATAATTCTGAGCCTTTATCACCCTTCCCGTGGTTTTGGCACCCTTGAGGAACTTTTTCATGTGGTTACCAGAGCCCGTTAAATGTTCATCAAAACCAATAGTCTCGCTTAATGTCAATGGTTTCTTTGATGGTTTACTATCTTTCATCGACTACTCTGCTGAAAAAGGTTTTATTTCCGAGCGTGCTAAACGAATCATAGTCGTTGCAACAACACCGTAAGAGCTAATCAAAAACTCATTGAATTTGTTCCTCAACCAGATCCAAATTTCTAGCTAATATTGTCTGGATGGAAGATCTCACCGTGAGAAAACGAAAAGTGGATTCATTCCTCTCCCTTTGATACCCCATATCAGACCTCTTGTTATTTTTACTTTATGTCGTGTGTAATAATCGTGCTAAATGGTGGCAGCTTAAGGAGTTTCTTCTTGATCTCTTGACGCGCATCTATTCGCGATTTATGTATTGTTATTTTATTGCTGTAATTTTTATTGTGTGTTTTTTATAAAAGCATTGATGGCAGCGTAAGGCGACTCTTCGGACTTTCTTGATGCGCATCTTAAAAATTGTGTTATACTTCTGGGTATATTATTATTATTTTTTGTTGTTGTTTTGCCTCGTATATCTTTTCATGCAGATCCAAAAAGGCGTAGCTCAAGCATCAATTTTCATAACAGGGGGTATCTTTTTTTTTCTCTTGCTTATTATTATCATTTTTTTTTAGAAAAACCGAGGACGATTTCTTTTTCAAGTTTGGGGGTAGTATGTTTTGGTGTGTTAGTATTTTGGTGTGTTTTTATTTGCCTAAATTTTTTTTTTTCAGTATATATATATATATATATATATATATATATATATTATTTTGATTTGTGAGATTTCTAGATCTGGCCATAACACCAATAAATTAGCTATATACAAGCTTCTAAAATTGTTTTAACAGTTATAAAAATTGTATTTTCCAATATTTTGAGCCTTAATCTCTTTCCAAACCTTGTAGTTATCATATAAAATCGAGTCATTCGTTACCTTGAGAAAAGAAGAATCAGTCGGTTGATGAAAAATAGAATCAAATTTACTTAATTTGTGGAGTTTTGATTTTTCATGCTTAACTAATAAATGATTTTCTCGCAAAAATTCTATTCCCTAAAAAAGGAGTCATTGGTGAAAAGAGCTACACGTTAGCAAATAACTGTGTGTAAGCTATCACCTAAAAAAATGACAAATAGGAGAATTGTTGAGCAAAGAATAAATACCGCTAATTTTGGGGTCTTAAAATTTTGCGAAAAATAAAGGACTAACCATTGTTTGTGCGTAGCCGCCGTCTCACGTAAAAATTGGTGAAAAGAGCTACACGTTAGCAAATAACGGTGTGAAAGCTATCACCTTTTAAAAAAAAGCTAGAAATTGTGTTGGTGAAAAGAGCTACACGTTAGCAAATAACGGTGAAAGCTATCACTAAGGGATGTAGTTTATGAGCAAGATTTTAATTAATTAGCTTATGAATTTAAATACAATAAATTTCGTTAAAAATCACAATATTTTATGACGACTATGAAATTCTTCTTCATATTGAGTCGAAAAATAAATGAGTGATCTAGAGCAACCATTAAAGGGAGTCGTGGGTAGTCACGAGGGGGAAAGAAATAATCAACCTTTTGGGGAAAATCTTGCATTTTGGAATTACAAAAATAAAAACCGTGTTTTAACTTCAAAATCGTTAGTAGATTTATTTTGAATCTTGATTCATTTCTATCTACTGTATAAAGTTGGTTATTGTGTATTAATGGCATTTTGATCTCTTTTTATCATTATATATAATTATTTTTCTTAAATTTCTGTGTATTATTTTTTATTTTTTATTTTATGTCTTATTTTAATTTTTATTTTGTGTGTGATTAATAAAGAGTCTTGCTCGGGACTAGCAAGAATTTAAGTGTGGGGTATTTGATTAGTGCATAATTGATCTAAAATTCATATACAAAATATTCATTTTCCGGGCATAATTGTACTGATTTGTGATTAAAAATATATATTTTATAGATATGTCCAAACATGAGCTAAAAATGATTATTTTACAGATTACTGACATGAAGCATCAAAAAGGACGGAAAACAAGATCAAATCCAACGACGGGAATTTTTCAAGGCAAAACGACCTACAACACGGCGCAAACAGGATCGTGTAATGTAGGCCGTTTCACATACGGCGCAACAAGGGCCGTGTCTTGGGCCGTTTCACACACGGCCGGCATTTAGCGCCGTGTCCTCGCGCGTATTCCGGAAGAGACCGAGTCACCACAAAACGGCGCACAACACGGGGCAAACTGGGCCGTTTTTCATCGCCGTTTTTCAGCAGATGCCATGCAAAATTAGTCCACTTTTGACCAACTTGTGAACTCAACCACAAGATATTTTTTTGGTCAAAAATATGAAAATTCAAAGACATGGGTGAAGTGTGAACAAAGAATTAAAAAAAATGATATTACAATAGATATTTTGAATTAAATAATCAATTGTATTCTTAAAAATCACCTATAAAAGGACATCTTCATCCATTGCAAAATCACCAATTATTACCAATTCTCAAACCCATCTTCTTGCTAAGAAATACTTCTTTTTTTTAGCAATATATTTTCCTTAGAACTTTCAATTTTAGTTTGTATTTTATTTTTGGTTTGAAGTTTTTCTTTCATTTAGTTTGTAATTGAAAAGTGCTTGATCAATAAGCACTTAGTATTTTACTTTCAATTTTTGTAAGCTTTAAACAAGTTTGAAGTTATATTTTGAAGTTTGTTTCTTGCACTTTGATTCATCATATTCAAGTAAGTTTTATCTATTGTCATTAAGTTCTAGTAATTAAAAGTTTATATATATATATATATTATATATATCAATTATTTCTATTATAATTTTAGTATGTATAAACCAATGAGTAGCTAATCTTTCTTCCTAGGGGAAGGGGGATTTCTATTAGGTTATATATTGAGTATTTGATTGATTTAAACTATTTTTAGGACTAATTGGTTTAAATAGAGATTGATCATATCCTATCTTTACTAATGAAACCTTCTTGATTGATTGTTGAGTGAATTGGAAATATATCTTTTCAATCTATCAAATGTTAATCTTGTTATCAACATCTTAAGATTGCGAAAGTGGTTAAGACATCTTTGATTACGAAAGTACGGAGGTGAAAAGTTGATTACTCGATGAAAGATCGTTTATCGTAAAAATAGTCAAGTTAGAGAAATGAAAGGACTAATTGGTTTAAATAGAGATTGATCATATCCTATTTATACTAGTGAAACCTCCTTGATTGATTGTTAAGTGTATTGGAAACACATCTTTTCAATCTATCAAGTGTTAATCTTGTTATCAATATCTTAAAAAAGTGACAGTGATTAAGACATCTTTGATTACGAAAGTACGGAGGTGAAAAGTTGATTACTCGATAAACATTCGTTTTTTCTTTTATATCCGTATAAATCAATTCCGATACTTAATTAAAAACCTAATTTAATGAACCCGTAATCCCCTAGATTTTATAAATTCCCAACTCATTTTAATTCTATTCATTTTCACTAGTTAAAAAATAGTCTTAATATAAATAGTCTAGTATAAATAGTCTAGTATAAATAGTCTAGTTAAAAATAGTCTTAATATAAATAGTCTAGTATAAATAGTCTTAATAAAAATAGTCTTATATAAAATAGTCTTATTAAAAATAGTTTAGTTTAAAATATAGTGCATTTTAATTTAGTTAATTTTTAAAAACCCAAAAATATCTTTTTTAATATTTTAGTATTTATTTCTCGCAATCTATAACAAAATATTATACGAAGCCCTGTTGGACAATCCTCGAGAGAAAAGACCTTGGTAGAACTTACCACAAACTACTTCTACCTCGTATATATTTGCGAGCGACTCAAGAACTCCTATTTTTAGGATAAGTTTTTGACCGATCAATTCCGCTGCTAGAGTATTTTAATTGTTTGTCTTTATCCGCTGCGTGAGTATTTTTAAATGACCTTTTTGGTATCTGGTAACTTAGGTTACTTTGGCAATCATTTTCTAAATCTATTCTGTCGGTACGTGTGTTTATAGCTTAACGTATGTGTTTTTAAACTGTTGAGTTTTGGCATTTTGGGCCTTGTGGTTTCAAATGAGTTTTTACGACGGTTTGATAAACGAGTTTTATAAATCTTCGAATGTTTTTAATAGATAATACCGTCGTTAGCCTCTTGGGCGTTTGTAAATGTTTGCGAAAATTTCCTTCAGCCTTGTGGGTCCCATCTCGGGTCCCACGGCGCTGTAATATTCCCGTTCGGATCTGGGGTGTTACAAAAACATGGCAGCATAGCTTTAATTATAGAAAGAATTTGTGTCCCGGTAATTCGTGTTAATAATGTCCCCTTGAGAGTTCACAAGGATTATCATATAAACCATGGAGGTGGATTTATTCCACATGATAATAAAGTTGAGTGTATGATAAGTTGTTGATTAATTAAGTTATCGTCATAGACATTAAAGGTTTGAAACTTGGTTGGCTTCTTATGTTGGAACATTTTGTTCCATACATGCTATAGTAATATTTTGATTATTTAAGTTGATACTCAATACAAAACAACAAAGAGACGAAGCAAAGCATCGAAGGAAACGAAGTTGCAAAAAGCTGGAATAATACAAGATTAACGTACGTAATAGGATTCTCATAGCGTACGTAAGCTGTGCAGATTAACGTACGTAATGGTATTTGTATAACGTACGTAATGTGATGTTTGAGAGTTCAAACCAGAAGAACGTTGGATGTGTCAAAGTCAAAAAGGCGGCAACGGATATATGACGTCAGCAATGACGTATACGTAACGTACGTAAAGGGTTGTTGATAACGTACGTAAGGAAAGAAACGAATGTTACTGGACTGAAACTGGACTAAGCTAACGTACGTAACCGTTTGAGGTTAACGTACGTAATATCTCTAGCGTACGTAATGTGAAGAAGATAGCGTACGTAATGGAGTTTCAGGGTGCTAACGGCTAGTAAGGCTCAAATGCCTATAAATACCACATCCTTGGTATTCATCCATACAACAACTTCAAGCAAACATTCATTGATCTGAGATTGATATACTTACATTGTTGTTGTGATATTGAGCTTATATTGTTAGTTTGAGTGTTTATACATTCAACATATACACGAGAGGTAAAAGAAAAGATACGATTGGATTCGGTGTTATTAAGATCAAGGATCGGGCATTATTAGAATCGCAATCGATATCTAAGTGAGGTTTATCTAGTACCGATAGAAAGCTAGAGCGGTTGATTCCTTGTCCGATAGAAAAGGAAAATGGTTTAACTTGGACCGACACAAAGACAAGTACGAGTGGTTTATCACGGACCAATAGAAGATATAATTGTAAGGTTATCCCTCGACCGATAGAAGAGAAGTGCAGAGGTTTTTATCTTCAACCTATAGAAAAAGATACCGAGAGAGGGCGTAGGCTCGTTTATAGCCGAACCTCTATAAATCCGTGCGTCATTTAATTTCCGCAATTTAATTTACGCTTCCGCAACACGGTGCATATTCCGATCTTGCTCCAACAATTGGTATCGGAGCGGTACCTCCAATACACGGCTTAACATACGAGGAGTCGATCCAAATGGCATTTCAATTTGCTCCAAATGAAGATCTTGTGTCGAACCAATCTCCATTCTTCGACGGATCAAATTATATGAAATGGAAGAAGAAGATGTCAATCTTCATCCGAGCTTATGATATTGAGCTTTGGAAAATCATATGTATAGGTCCGAAAATTCCCATGAATTCCAGTGGAACTATAAAAAGTTTCGAACAATATGATGACATGGATTGGGAGAACGACCACCAAAATTGTAAGGCAACGCAAATGTTTTATTGTGCCTTAAATCCAGAAGATCTCGATCGTATTTCCTCGTGTAATAGTGCCAAAGAAATTTGGAAAAAGTTAAAGGCAACTCACGATGGAACAAATCAAGCAACATGAAGCGATGAAGATGAAGATGATGATCTCAATCAAAATCTCGCTCTCATGGCCCGAAGTTCACTCGACGATAGCGACGTCGAAAGCCGGGTAAATACGTCATCTCAAGATGAGTTATTTGAAGCATTCGAGTTATTACATACCGATTATCAAAATGCTTTAAATGAGATCAAATCCCTTAAATCCAAATACAAATCTTTGGAAAATGAAAATTCCAAAATTCTTGAAAAGGGAAAATTTGTTGAAACCGATCATTCAAAATGTATTGAAAACGAGAATATTTTAAAGAATGATCTTGTTAAAGTTCAAACCGAGCTCAAAAATTTAACGAAGAAATTTTCTCTCGGAAACGAGAAATTTGAAAATATGCTCTTGGTTCAAAAGTTTACTTTAAATAAAGAGGGGTTAGGATTCAAACCACGTTTTAAAAACGAATCCGTAAATTTCAAAATACCCCATTGCGAAAAATATTTGAAAATTGGGCATCACATTTCGAACTGTAAATGCCCACGCCGGACGATTAAAATTAAAAAGATTTGGGTTCCTAAAGGAACAATTATTTCAAATATCGTCTATGTTTCAAATGAAAAACCAACTCTCGGTTAGATCCCCAAAAAATAATTTTTTATCAAAATATTTTACTTAGGGGGAGTAATAATTTTTTAAGGGAGATAATATTTTCAGGGGGAGTTTATACCCTTCTTAATGTATTTTGTTATATTCATCATTTGGTATTTATTACTCGTTTTATTTATTTTTTTTACACTTTTTGATGAAAACAAAAAGGGGGAGAAAGGAGAATGGGATTAACCCTGAAATGGGGAGAAAAATCGAAAAAAATTCGAAAAGTTGAAATTGAAAAGAAAAATGGAAGTTGAAAGGAGAAAAGGAGAAGAAAAAAGTCGAAAAGATCAAGTTGAAAAGAAAAATGAGGAGACGTCGAAAAGATGATGAAAATTTGAAAATTCGAAAAGAAAAAGAAAAAAAAAGAAGGAGTCGAAAAAAAAAGGAAAGAAGGAGTCGAAAAAGAAAAAGAAAGAAGTTTTCCATACATGCTATAGTAATGTTTTGATGATTTAAGTTGATACTCAATACAAAAGCATGATTTGTTCCGAATATATGATGTTTGAGAGTTCAACCCAGAAGAACGTTGGACGTGTCAAAGTAAAAAAGGCGGCAACGGATATATGACGTCAACAATGACGTATACGTAACGTACGTAAAGGGTTGTTGATAACGTACGTAAGGAAAAAACGAATGTTACTGGACTGAAACTGGACTAAGCTAACGTACGTAACCGTGTGAGGTTAACGTACGTAATATCTCTAGCGTACGTAATGTGAAGAAGATAGCGTACGTAATGGAGTTTCAGGGTGCTAACGGCTAGTAAGGCTCCAATGCCTATAAATACCACATC